>CM076582.1:1306295245-1307001384 GCA_034641835.2 Pinus albicaulis
TGAGAAAAATTGAAAGTGGAACTTCCTATGTGTTTTAAGGCAGCATGTCGCTCTTGAACATCACACTCATTTGCAGTTCATCTCGGGTTGGGAATATCCTTCATTCGTCACTTGCCTTCCTAGGTTTGGGAAATATATTTTCCTCTCATTTGATTATTGTCTGTCATCACTGTGACCTTTGAGCCCATTTGTTGAGTCAAATTTTCCACACTCCAGAGTCGTGTCACTGATACGTTCAAGAGAAGTCCTTGTTATAATAATCAAACATCCTATGTTTATTTGACCCTCTCTGCCATAGTCCTGAATCACACCTATAATCTTCAGAAATCCTTTATTTTGTATCGATGATGTGAGAATCATTATGGCCCTCCTTCGATGAATCACTTCATGTCGACTTCAGCAAATTCTCCAGGAAGTTGTTTTAGAAACTCATTTTCAGTACCTTGGAGCTTGCATTCCTCAATGGAAAGTTCTCCACGTTTGATGACAAGTTCACATCACTAGCCTTTGATCAGATGATTCTACAAGTGTTCGACTTCAAATGATTCATTCACACTTGTATATTTTGTTTTCGTACCTTGAGGTCCATCGTCATCATTGGTGGTTTCTCTCGTGCCTATTAATGGTTTACATTATTGACAGATAATTAGGTGGTTCCTACCATGTTCAACATCGGTATATCTATTCGCATGGTAAGATTCTTACAGTGGGTAGATTGAGATAGAGATGAAGACCCTGGATTGATTTTTTTAATATCAAGGCTGTGTGTAGTTATTGAGTATTCAAGATTGTACATATGATCCTTTCTATACGGATGGCTGCGACCATACCATGGATCCATTTCCACGATCTATTTTAGATGGATGGTTGTGATCATGTCATGGGTTCATGTGTTATTTGATGCATATTCAAATATATGTTATTAGGCATGTTTATATCAGATATGCCACATATTATATTGTGCTTGATTTGGCAGGTCTCTTGGCAGTATTTCAAGTCCTTGCCTTGGTTCGTAAAGCATTTCACCCATCACTCCCTGTTCTAACTTCATGCTTTAAGGGGCATCTATTATGTAGTAATTTTTCACCGTACTCACTTCCCATCCCTGATCCTGAAGTTACCTAAGATGACTATTGTGCCATATATCCACCCTGGAAAATACATCATGATATCCCTTAAAGACTAACATAGAGTTTCCTTGAATATTTTCTGGAGAAGTTCAGCTCAAAACCTAAATTTATGGGTCAATGCTCTTTTCTAGTTGCATGCTTATGCTTATTCTAGCACACGTTTGATGGGAAAAATAACATTGAATCCTTTATGGTAGTGTTTCCTCAAATGGAGAAGAAGCTTCATGCACTAGAAGCTTCTAGAACGAGGATTCGGATATGTTTTGATGCAAATATGTTCAATCTCTCTCATTTGGAGCTCTTGATTTTATCATTAGGGAATTATCCCTTGAGAAGTGGGCCTTCCTCCTTCATTTATGTATCCCTAACTACCTCTCCCTACCTATAAATTGAATCCTATCCTTCCACTACCAGTTGGTCTTACCTGATGATTAATCCTTTGCATCCCTATATTGTTATTACGCTCAATTTTCGATTTGGGAGAAGGATTTCTTGAAGAGCCTTAGTTTGGACTTGGACATCACCAAAGGGAGGTCTCCATCATCAAGGACATGGTTTTATGTTTCCTCTTTCTATAATTAATAATACATCTAATGTTTCAGTTTCCATATTTGTCTAGATATCTATGCAAGTAGCCCAATTCTCCTTGATTTGTTAGGTAATTTTTGGTCGATGTATGCTATGTATATTGTCATGTTTTGTTGTCTCTTGATATCTTATAGGTATTATAACACCACAAGTATTGAGGAGTGAGCCTGGAGGATCATGGAATCAAGGTCTTCATCAGAGGACTGGACGATAGCATCAAGAAGATGCAGGTTCTTCTTCTTCTTCTTCTATTTTGAATACAAGTAAGAAAGGGTTCATGAGAGAGTCTCGTGTGTTGCTTGTTGTGAAACCAGCTCCAAAAATAGAAGAAAAGAGATATCAACGCCTTATAAATAAGCCACTTCGAGGGGGGCAACATCCAATACATTACATGAATGAACAATTCTTGGATGATTCAAATTACTAAACCTCCTTTCTATATATAGGAGTCCATGGGGCCACAATGTAATCCTAGCTGACCTAACAATAATAATTTAAGGGCACAATAATAACGTAAGGGCCTAATAATAAAAATATGGGGGTTACAAGGGTACAATAATAACAATAAGGGGGTTACACTAACAACAATAAGGGACTATACTAGTAATATAGGGACCTAACATGCCCCTCTCCTTCAAAAAAGTGTTGTCCTCAATGCTTTAGTAGCTCTGGGTGCTTGTGTATAAAATTCTCATCCTCCCATGTAGAATCTTCAGTGGGTAAGTTCTTCCACTAGATGAGATACTATGAAATTGATCGATTTCGTAGCTGTCATGTTCTTCTTTCCATGATCGCTTCGGGTTCGAATATGATTTTTCCTTCCTCATCAAGTTCTATAAATATTGTTTGAACTGGAATATTCTCACCTATAACCTTCTTTAAGCATGAAACATGGAAAACGGGATGTACTCGTGAAGAAGCAGGAAGCTCCAATTTTTATGCCATAGTACCAATCTTTTGCAACACCTTGTAAGGACCATAGTACTTTGGCGATAATTTATTATCCTTCTTAGCTTGCTTGAGGGACATTTTTGTGTATGGCTGTAGCTGTAAAAATACCTAGTCTCCTACATCAAAACTTCTCTCGCTGCAACATTGATATGCCTATTGTTTCATTCGATTTTGTACCAAATTCAAGTTATCCTTTAAGAGCTGGAGAACTTCTTGTTGATGCTTGATGTGATCTTCCACTGCTTCAACCTTTGAATTTTCTCTTAAAGATGATGTGATGGACGGTGGATGATATCCAAAAAGTTCCATAAATGGGGTCATTTTTGCTGCAGTATGGAAGGAAGTGTTATACCACCATTCAGTGAGAGGTAACCACTTGACCCATTATGTTTGTTTATCAGATACAAAACAACGAAGATATCCTTCCAAAAATTTATTTACTATCTCAGTTTGACCATCGGATTGAGGATGATATGATGAGCTATCAGCTAATTGAGTACCCAAACAAGAAAATAACTCCGTCCAAAAATTTCTAGTAAAAACGGGATCTTTGTCGCTCACAATAACCCTCGGGTTTCCATGTAGCTTTCGAATTTTGTCCATAAATGTAGTAGCAACTGTACTTACTTTAAATGGATGAGATAATGCACAAAAGTGTGCATACTTGGTAATTCTATCAACTACCACCATGATGACACTCTTTTCTTTGGAATTAGGTAAACCAATGATAAAATCCATTGAAATCTCCTCCCAACGTTGACTTGGAATGGATAAAGGTTGTAGAAGACCCAAGGTCTTAATTGTCTCAACTTTATTCTTCTGAAAAATAAAACATTTGGACACAAAATTTTGAATGTCATATTTAATGCCATGCCAAAAAATTCTTTCTTCACCCTATGGTAAGTTTTTAAAAATCCTGAGTGTCATCCTAAAGGACAAGTGTGCAATTCCAAAAGAATATTTTGTTTTAGTTGGGAATTCTTACAAAGATATAAGCAATCTTTGTACCATAAGGAATCATTTTTCCAACTAAATGTATCAGATGTACTAGGATCTTGTTGCAACTTTTGAATGAGTGTCCACACTTCTTTTTCCTTCTTCCATTCATCCCTTGCTTTGGTTATCCAATTCCGGTTGGATAATAGAAATGGCACAAAGCAATGCTTCCACCTCTTCATTCTTTCTTGAGAGTGCATCTGCAACAACATTTAGCTTCGATTTTTTATAGATTATTTCTGTTATTGCCTAAATCCACCTCAGTCTGAGAAACGCAGAGTCTAGGGTAACATCAAACCATGCTTAATCTGGTAGCTAGCCCTACCAGATCGGGAGAGGGCTCTCTCCTGGTCAATCTCAGAAAAAATAATCAGTGAGGCTTGAGATGACTTGAATAAAGGCTGATTTTAGGCTAGGTATATATGTAAAAGAGTTTGATTTTATTTTGAGGTTGTGTTTTGGATCAAAGGGAAGGGCAGATTTTGGGTTTGGGGAATGAGGCCTAGTTTTTTGCAGAGATCTGAATGGGGCAAGGTAGGAAATTTTTTTGACGCTTTCAATTTTGAATGAAATGAATTGCTCAGACCGATGAGGAGTTGAAGAGGGCAAGAGACTTTCAGGAATCCTCTTCAAATAGTTGAAAACATAGAAAAGTAAACAAACTCTAGGTAGAGCACTGCAAATCTAATGAATTCCACCTTTATCCTTGTTTTTTTAACTTAAGAAGAAATAAGAGGGAAAATGATACAAATGAAACACCAGAAACTTACATTAACAGAGAGGAACACATCATCAAAAAAAATAGCGACATGAATCCCAAAGAGTGCTGCAAACCCTGGTCTATTCCTTTGCCAAACTGCAGAGATGAATGTACAATGATGCTCAAAGCAATCCCAAGTGTCCAACCAGGAAAATGACTAAAAAAATACAAGATATAGACAAACATAACTCATCCCCAGCCTCTAGGGATCGATCTCATAAGTTTAGGATCTATTTCAAAATGATATAAACTGAGAACTGGAAAATATGCAGTGGAATAGCTTCCCTCTGTAAGATAGGAAACTGATTCATTCAGTTGCAATTCACCTTTTGATGGATGAATCTACCTCCATGAGTAAAAATTTAACGAAATTACATTAAGATCCATCAAACTACATCAAATTACATCATGATTTTAACATTTGGAAGCAGGAAAGTCAAAATGTCAAAATGTAGGCGAAAAACAGAGTTACTGAGTTCAAAATGAGCAAAAATCCTCAATGCGCCGTGCCTGATTTCTCTATGTGTCACGCCAGTTTGGAGCTGATTTTGAAAGCCTAGACGGTGTCCAAATTGGCTCCAAGTGGGCTTGTTGGAAAGGTCTACCTGTCTACTTTCCAACACAAGTGGAATTTCTGAATTTGGCTTCCATTTTCCCCTCCAAAAATGAGTTCTCCCAACACTTCTTCCTGTGTGTCCAAAAAGGGGCAGAAAGGTCATTTTTAGGGTGTTTTTGACCCTTTTGGAAGCCCAAAACCTGTCAAAATATCTTGGCCATGGGTAGGAATGCATAAATTTTCATGATAAATTGAAAAATGTAAATTTTTCACCAAAATGAGCCCCCAATCATAAGCCCGCGCCAAGTGGCGCGACGAGTAATGCTGAAAAATCTGTGTTTAGGCCAAAAAAAACAAAATTTGAAAAATGTGTCCCAAATTTCTTGAAATTTGGGCTGAATGTCTTCCATCATGTACTATGATGGGCTAAGGAAGCCTCAGTAAAAATCTAAAGTCTATCTTTCCTTTTCCGACGCTTTGAGGCCCTCTTCACCTTAGCTTTCAAGATCTTGATTCGTGCCTTGCAAACATGATTTCTTGCCCAATAATGATTCGCCATGTGCCCAAACATGTTCTTTTCCTTGCTGGCCTTCTCCAACAGCTTTTCCAAATGAATATTTACCCTTTCAAGACAAGTTTCGTGATCAACCTCAATCTCCTGCTCAATGGATGTCATCTCAGTTTAGCTCCTTTTAGCGGCTTGCCAGTTCTCACGTATATTTTGCAACTCCATGATAGTTTGCTGATCTTCTAACTGTTTGTTTCTCTGCTCAAGGTAGTTGATTATCCATTGGGCTGTTTACAACTTGATGGACAAAGTGTTTATTTCCGCTTTCTGCTGCTGAACAATCTCTCTCAGATTTGAGCTTGGTGAGCCCAAATCATCATCAATGAGTATGAAATCTGTATCTTGGCCTCCTGAAGGCCCCTCATCATGTATTGGCCTCTTACCCTTGTCCTGTACCTGTACTGTTGATGAAGGAAGCGAGACCCCTTCCACCCCGGGTGGAGATAATACTCGCCTGGCTACTGCAAACAAACCTCTAGTGCCCCTCTGATAAGTGACAAACACCGGCACACTAGCAGTCTGTGTCTCATGACCTTCATGCTGATATGAAGGTTCACCTACCTCATGAAAAGCCTCCGAAGATACCTGAGAAGCTATGAAGAAATCATTAGAAATGAAATCCTCCCATGAAATATCCTGCAAGACGAACTGATGCATAGCCACAATTTTGATGAGTGCAAAGTGACAGATACTGCTATACTGCTGCTCAGGAGTTTTCCTTTGCACGAGGGTGGTAATATTCTGAATATTCCGGCCTATGAAGTAAGGGAGGTTCATCATTCTCACCCTAGTAAAATGCATCAGCAACCTGATATGATAGGCATAGAGACGTGAAAAGCGGCCCTCACAACTGAAATATTTGATGATGAGTTTCATCAAAGGAGCATATGAATCTTTTAGAAACCAAAAGGGAAAAACTCTACTGAGTTGTCTCAAAAAACTAGGCTTGATATATGGCTCATAGTGTTCCCTATCAGCCTGCTGCCTTTTGTTCCATTTCTCTCCAACATTTGAAATTCCGATTGCTTGAGAGATAGTTTCAGGCGTTAAAGCGAATGTCACACCTGCAAGAGTGACTTGGCCATTATGTAAATGCAACACAAACAATCGGGCTAGCTCATGATGGTGGTGAACTCTAGCAACCATTTCACAAAATTGATAACAAGAATGTTGTTGAAAACATGAAACAGCAAGAGGACAGGCCTGCAACTCAACCAATGAAGTAGGCTCCTCCCTCACATTTCCGCCACTCTTATGAGGTCTCCTAGGTGCATGCAATTCAGTTGTGGAGTCACTGTCTCGGTCATAAGAAGAATCTGTCTCCATGTTTTCCAAAGTCTATGTTGCCTTAGGTGAATATGAGGAGTTTCGTGTCTTTGGTTTTTGTTGCCAAATGTGTGATAATATGTGGGGGACTTTGGAGGGAGAGGGTAGGAGGAATGATGGGATATTGCCAATTTAAATTTGTCAATTAAAGAGTTTAGGGGAAGTCACTAGGTTTTTTGGGATAGCATTTGGGTTTGGGAAATTTGTGATTGGGATGGGATAATGGAATAGAGAATGGGAATATGGAATAGGGAATGAGTGATTTAGGGATATGAGGGAATAGGGAAATGGGCTGATGGAACAAGAATAACAGTGATTAGGGAATAACAAGGTGGGGAAATGGAAGTGATAGGCACAAAACAAAATTATAAACCCTAAGGAAACAATCCTTGAACAAGCAAATAGGGTTTGAATTTTTTTGTATTAAATCCTCATAAACAATGCAAGACCCATGTTCATTAGTAGTGGAGGGGTTACTTGACTTACTTGGACCAAAAGGGACCGAGCAGATTTGAATTTTGAATGAAATTAGGGTTCAAAACACTTTGCAGCCCTACATGTCGCGCAACAAACCCAACGCGTCGCGTACCTCCAATGTGCCATGCAGGAGTAATTTCAACACAGTGGGGGCCAACCCAATACGTCGCGCCCGCCCAATGCGTCGCGTCGCCTGGGCAATGCGCCGCGCAACTGATCTTGCACAATTTCGACTTGAAATTGCTTGCTTCGCTCCTCACGATTTCTCCTTGGCTCACTCTGTCCTCTTGGCATACAAATGAACTCTTGAAACGTAAAAATGATTTATATACCAAGGATTTTAATTCTCCATTTCAAAAAAACCCACTTTGTAATGTTTTGGATTTTGACACTTTTTAAAAAACTCTGTTTTGCTTCATTTTGGCTTTTTGACTAAATGATGTGCTTTATGTTTGTCTTGCAAGGAATGGATGGCTGGAGCTTGACAAAGGTGACCAGGGTTGCCAGTGAAAATATTATTACAACTAAGAAAACTCATTATTACATTACATTTATACATAGAAAGATGAAATACCTTATTTTTCTTCAAAATAGAGTTTTGAAGAAAAATACATTATTAAGCATATGATGATGAAATTTTTCGTACTGAAACCTTATATCAAACTCCTCATGTGCCTGCTGACCATCATGGGAATTTTAAAGACCTTATTAATGAAACCCTAGACCTAATGACACTAAAACCCTAAAAATAACTCTTTGCAAACTATGAGACAAAAAGTGACTGTAAATGGTCTTAATGGACAGAAATAGGCCAGCAGGTAAAGGAAATGAGGGACATGAGCAACAAGCGACTACCATCAGATGATCCATGCTCCTAATGGAATGCATCTGACTGAGTGAAACACCTAATATGCAATGCAACAAGAGAAATTTTATCACTGACGGAGGGATGAAGATACCGACACTAACATTGGCTCCAATGGGGATGGTAGCTCCTTGGAGGTGCCAAGAACTACAAATCTCTGGGAAAGTAGGCAGTGCCTTTGTCCATTGAGCTATGGAGTCAATAAATTCGAAAAACTAAAACCAGACTCTTGACTCAATTTTAAGACTGAAATCTGACTCAAAGACTGACTCAACTTTAAGATTGAAATTGACTGAAAAACTTGATTCTAACAAACCAAACCAAAATTGAAATCAACCTTCAACTTTATAGCCTTCACCTCGGGCCCCAAACTGAAAGAATGATGACAACACATACTTGCAATGAAACTTAAACCAACTGGTATGTACAGTGACATGTATGACAGTAGAAAATATTTCAAAAATAGTACCGTTTGAGGAGCCGACCATTGACCGGCCCTCCTGGAAAATCTTCTCCATTCATTTCTTTCAAAAGGAAAGCATTTTGGCCTCAATATGCAGCAATTTTAAAAGGTCCTTTCCAAAGATTCTCGAACTTTCCATGCTTACCTTTATCTTCGTTTCTTGCATCCCATTTCAACACCACTTCTTCTAATTGAAACTTGTCTACCTTTGCCTTTCGATCATATATCTTATTGATTCTCTATTACAACTTGAAAGTGTTCTGAAAAAACTTATCTCTAGTCTGTTGTAATTGGATCATTTGATTGTTTCTCCATTGCATATGATCATCTTCGCTGCCAACTTCCTGCAAAAGTTTAACCACTGGAATTGCGAGAGAGGCTGGGAATATTGTGTCAACACCATACACGAGCTCAAAAGGAGACATGCCTATAGATTTATTTTTACTCACTCTGTCTGCCCAAAGTGCATTAAAAAATTTCTTATGCCAACTTTTCTTGTTTATTTCCAAAAGCTTTTTGATAATATTGACCAAGGATTTGTTTGAGGATTCGGCCAATCCGTTGCCTTGTGGATGATATGTGGTTGAGTGCCCCAAATTAATTTGATACTTATCACAAAATTCAATCATTCTATTAGATTTAAAGGATGTTGCATTATCAGTAATCAGCTTGTTTGGACAACCAAAACGAGACAAAATATTATTTTCGAGAAATGAAATTATTACCGAATCTGTGGCATGCCTGGTGGGAACCACCTCAATCCATTTGGTAAAATATTCCGTCACTGTAAGGATCCATCTATGCTGTGCTGAAGAAGCAGGATATATTTTGCCAATGAAATCCAAACCCCACTACTGAAAAGGAGCACTTACTTCAATGGGCTTGAGCGGCAAAGACTGCAATTTTTTCCTCCCTTCAAAAATCTGACATTCATGGCAGCTTTTAACAGTTTTGTACACATCAGCAAAGAGAGTCGGCCAATAATATCCTGCTCTCAAAATTTTGTTGGCCGTTGTTTTCCAGAAAAATTGACCTCTGCAATCTCCCTTATGAAAATCTTCCATAACATGTTTTGCCTCTTCTTCAACCAAACAATTTAGTAAGACACCACCGGGATATTTCCAATAAAGCACATTATTCATGATACAAAACTTGGCAGGCTTTAATTTCAGTGTCCTACTTTTGTTTTTAGCCATTCTTGGCGGTGGTGACAGATTTTGGAGCACATAAACAATGTCTGAGTACCAAGGAGAAAGAAGAAAGATTTATAATACCTGAACAAGCGAATTTTCTTCATTTTCCTTGGACATAGTAGCAATGAGATTAATGTCCAAGGCATCCAAATTTTACTCAGCCATTAGCTTAGCCAGCTCCTGTCCTTTGATAAGCTTTATAGGTTTTATCTCCACGTCATATTCCAACAAGGTTGCAATCCATTTGCCTTGTCTCCCTTCTAGATTCGTTTGCACTAAGACATCTTTAACAGTAGCATTAGGAACATAAGCAAGAATGTGAGAATGCAGAATATATACTCGGAAATATTTCAATGCTTTTACCAAGGCAAGAGCTTTCTTTTCAATAATATTATACTTTAAGGTTGCATCTCTTGTGGTTCGGCTGAAAAAAGAAATTGGTTTCTCAAGCTGATCTCTTTTTTGCATCAAGACTGCTGCCATAGTGTGATCCGAGGCAAATGAAAACAAAATAAAATCCTGAGTATAATCCGGGCTGATCAAAACCAGAGCTGAAGAAAGAGCCAATTTTAATAAATTGAAAGACTTTACTGCTTCCTCAGTCCACTTCACCACACTATCTTTCTTGAGCATGTTTGTGATTTCCCTTAAATGTTCTACAAGATTGGGCACAAAGAGACGTAAGAAATTCATCTTACCGTTGAATGATTGGATCTCCTTTTTATTTCAGGGAAGATCAATTTGCTGAATAGCTTCTACTCGAGCTGGATCAATGCGGATACCATCTTTTGATATAATATGACCAAGAAGCTTGCCTTCATCCATGGAAAACAAACTCTTCTTTGGATTGAGAGATACACCATATTTTCTACACCACTGAAATACGATCTTCAAATGATAAAGGTGCTCTTCATCTAAATTAGAAAAAACTGTCAAATCATCAAGATACCCAACCATAAAGACATCTTTCTCATTTTCAAATTCCATATCCATTGCTCACTAAAAGGTCGCACCAGCATTCTTCAAGCCGAAAGGCATTTTAGCATAGTGGAAAGTTCCCCATGGAGTGGTGAATGTTGTTTTGTCTCTATCATCCTCATGGACCAGAATTTGGTTATAACCAGAATAACCATCGAGTAGCGACATGCGGGATGCTCCAACTACTCACTGAAGTATGTGATCCATTTTGGGAAATGGATAGCTATCTTTCAAAGATACTTTATTCAGATTTCGAAAATCAATGCATAAATGAGTCTCACCTTTTTTCTTGCGCACGGGCACCAAATTTGAAATCCAATCTGAAAACCTTATGGGGACAATGATACCAGCCTTGTACAAGCGATTCACTTCCTTCTCTATTGAGGGCAGCAAATTTGGATTTATTCTCCTCATTTTTTGCCGAAAGGGCTTTTGATTTGGCTTAATCAGAATGGTATGCTAAATTATGTTTTTGTCATATGTCTTCAAATCTGAATAATCCTAAGAAAATACATCAGCAAAGGAAGATAATAAACTGATATACTTTGCTTTTACCTTTGGGGGCAATGCTATGGACAATTTCACCATTTTAGGATTTTCTGCTGATCCAATGTTCACATCCTCAACTCCTTTCTTGGTTGGTCGCAAGTTCGGTTTCTGAGCTACATCATCTTGGTCGAAAAGCTCCTCTAAAGGCATTAGGCCTTTAGGAATGACATTATCCTTCAGCTACAAAACTTCCATCTGATTGACTTGCACATCCACCTCACCATCATCATACTCCCCTTCAATAGAAGTTTCTTTGAATTTACCTTCATTTTGCAGAAATTCATCAATTTATTTATGATCTTGAAAAACTTGCCAATACCTTTGATTGTTAGGGACAGTCGGACGATGCTTCACATGAATTTCAAATTTTTTGCTTGATTTCATCGGAATATTCAAATTACTTGTTGCTTTTGCAAGTGCATCTGCAATACCATTCTGAATACGAGGGACACATGTCAAAGTATAATCTGAAAACAATCTCAAGATATCTAGTACCGCATTGCAGTAGGCCCACATTCTAGGATGCTTAGCTTGGTATTCACATTTCACTTGCTTGATAACTAACTCGGAGTCGCCATATACTACAATTCTTTTGGCATTTAACTTTCTAAGAATTTTCAGACTAGCAATTAAAGCTTCATATTCAGCCTCATTATTTGAACAATCAAAAGCCAATTTATAAGAACAGACCCTTACATTACTTGGCACTTTGTTTTGGGAAGAAAAATGGCTACGTACCCAAATGAAAATTCCAGCACCGTCATTTCGTACCGCACCATCAAAATCCATGGTCCACAAACCATCTTCATCCTCTTCCAAATGCTGAAATTTTGTTTGCTCTGTTACTTCTACTTGTTGTCCATCAAAATTTTGCTGCTGTCGGAAGGCTGATTGCTCAGCGGTACTATCAAGTCTTTGTCTTTCTTTCTTTAGTACCTCTCTGAGATTTTCAGTGATTTCCAGAATTTATTCTACTTCAACTAATTGGCTATTTACATCATTAAAACTATCTGAGTATAAAACAAAGGATTCTAAGTCAGTATGTACATAGTTGATTGGATGATTTACCGTTTTCTCCTTTCTAGTAATCATATACTTCATATTTTTCTCCTGGTATAATTTCCTCATCTGACCGAACACATGAATAGTAGCATAGGAGAAATCAAGCTGCAATGTCCCTTTAAGTCTCGCTCCCCAAGATATGGAAAGAAGCATGCCAAATCTCGGAGGAATATCCGCCACAACCACATCCATCAAAACATTTTTAGTCAGAATCTGATCCAAACTGACCACCAAATATTTGATAAGCCCAATGCATCTTACTCTACTAGAATCGAAAGAATAAAGGTCATGATACTTTATAGTGATATCCAATCCCAAATTTTCCATGATTTCCCTAGACATGAGATTATGAGAGGCACCAGAATCAAACATAGCATTGTGTAACACATAGTCATGAAATCTAAGGCTGATGTAAAAAGGAGGTACATCACTATCTGGAGACTCTCCATCCAATGCTGGACCAAAAATCAACTCAGGTTGATCATCTTCCACATTTACCATATCAGACAATGGATCTAAACTCAAAATCTTAGACACCTAACCCTTATAGCTTCTATTCTTCATCAATTCAGTCAAAGGAATGGACACTTTTAACTTAGAAATTTCATTTTCTAAGTTAAAGACTGAGGTTTTCTCTACCCCTTTAGTGGGAACATCCTTATTTTCAGTTTTCTCCTTTGATATATTTGGCTGATTGGATCTTTCATTTGCTGATGGTGATTTGCTAGTAGTGGGATCAACTGCCTCTTTCCCCTTCTTCTGCACAATGGGTGAATCATTATTTGGTGATGAAGCTTCATTTCTCTTTTGAATTGGATTAACGGGTACATCTCTACTTCTAAGTGAATATTGTCGCTGTTGGGCAGTCAAGGCATTCATATACCCCCTCTGATATTCATCGGACTCTTCTTCAAGAGCTATCTCATTTGCCAAGATGAAATTTTCGTCCTTTTGTACAACTGAGTTTTTAGAATACTCCTCATCTTCAGTGATAAAAATTGGCATATCATCAGGTGTAAAGAAATGATTCTCTTCTCCAACTACATCCTCCTCATCATCTGATTCCGGACCATGAAAAAAATTCTGTTGTAAAGGTGTCTTCACTTGTTGTTGTACTGCTGGTTCTTGTGTTCACTGCTCTCTTTGCTTGATTCTAAATTTTGGTTGTTGCTGGCCATGGAAGTTAGGATTTATGATCTGCAGTTTAGACTTATCAATTGTTAATCTTTCAAACATCTTTTCCATCTTACAGAGCACTTGATCTGAAGTTGAAACCTCTTCCTTTATTGCTACTTTCTTTTCAGCTTTCATTCTAGCTCTCCTGGCATTCAAATTAGCTTCAACGTTGACTGCAATTTTCTACATATCTTTTAAAGTGCCCGGATCTCTTTCTCTTAATTGATAGGCCATGTCAGGATCTAAACCATCCGGAAACTTAAATAAAGCCGACCCCCTAGGTGGCTTTATATCAGCAGGAATTGCATTGTAAACAAAATTAAATCTAATACAATAATCTTGAACAGACTCACCAACGTTCTTCTTGATATTTTCATATTCGGAAAGGATCGAAAGAGGGTCTTTCTTCACTTCCCATCGATCCAAGAATTTTCTCTGAAGATTAGGAAATGTAGCAATACTTCTAGCTGGCAAAGCTCTGAACCACTTTCTTACTTCATCTCCGAAGGTTTGTACAAACAGTCTCATTGTCACATTTTCTGCATCAATGTCATGAAGGTCAAAGAAATATGCCATCCTATCCACATGTTGCTGAGCAGTAACACTTTGAGGAGTGCCATCAAAAAATGGAATTTTGCTTTGATAATCAGCAGGCATGTCATCCAGGTTTTGAGGCAACACAAGGGGTGCAAATCGGGCAGCTATTGCTCTGGGTGGATTTACAACCGGGTTTGGGGATATAGGAGGAGTTGGAGGAGCTGATGTATGAGGTGTATGTGGTGTGGAGGGAGGTGACACTACTACATATTGTTGATCAGAGATAGAAGATTGTACGGGAATGGTGGGAATAAAAGGAGGCTCAGTAGGAATTTGTGTATTAGATGTAATTGCGGATGACCCAAGAGTTGCAGATGCAGATTCTATGAATTCGGGAATGTTTGTTGCCACATTGGAATTTTGAATATTCAAGATGTAACTGTCAATGGATCTATTAGCTTTCTCAATTTCAATATATTTGACAAACTCTAGATTTAGGACAGTAGAATCAATAGCACTTTCAGATTTAGTCTCAAACAACGACAATTCAAATTGTTCATCAAACTCACGATCTTCAAGATACTAAAAAATAGCAGGACATGAATGAGATTTGAACACAGGAATCACAGGACTTTCTCGATGAAGGATTCTCGAAATAAGATTGGGATTTCAATACACAGGAGGTGGATCAGGATCCGGATTAGCTCTGGTGTGTCGTCTGGAAGTCAGTGTGTTGATTTATTTCCAAAAATCAGATGGGCAAAAACAACTTGTTCAGTCTATCAAATTCTAAACTCATCATCCAAAAGCCTAGAATTATCTGATATACTGGGGAAATTTACAAGTCAGATGTTACGTTTATAAAACTAGACCGGAGATTGACTGAAGCAGCGTTTATCTACTTTCGCCAATGCAAATCAAGAGTGTTTTGAAGGCTACTTGGCATAACTTCAGGCTCCGTCTGTAGTTTATAAAACAAATAACACTAACAAGAAAACAATTTTGATCCCCAGTATGGTCGCCACTATGTTATTTCCTAAATCCACCTCAGGCTGAGAAAGACAGCGTCTAGGGTAACATCAAACCATGCTTAATCTGGTAGCTAGCCCTACCAGATCGAGAGAGGGCTCTCTCCTAGTCAATATTAGCAAAAATAATCAGTGAGGCTTGAGATGACTTGAATAAAGGCTGATTTTAGGCTAGTTATATATGTAAAAGAGTTTGATTTGATTTTGAGGGTGTTTGTTGGATCAAAGGGAAGGGCGGATTTTGGGTCTGGGGAATGAGGCCTAGTTTTTTGCAGAGATCTGAATGGGGAAAGGTAGGAAATTGTTTTGACACTTTCAATTTTGAATGAAATGGATAGCTCAGAACGGTGAGGAGTTGAAGAGGGTAAGAGGCTTTTAGGATTCCTCTTCAAACAGTTTAAAACATAGAAAATTAAACAAACTCTAGGTAGAGCACTACAAATCTAATGAATTCCACCTTTATCCTTGTTTGTTTAACTTAAGAAGAAATAAGAGGGAAAATTACACACATGAAACACTAGAAAATTACATTAACAGAGAGAAACACATCGTCAAAACAAAGAGCCACATGAATCCCAAGGAGTGCTACAAACCCTGGTCTATTCCTTTGCCAAACTGCAGAGATGAATGTACAATGATGTTCAAAGCAATCCCAAGTGTCCAACCAGGAAAATGACTGAAAAAATACAAGATATAGACAAACATAAATCATCCCCAGCCTCTAGGGGTCGAGCTCACAATTTTAAAAGTTGTTTCAACAAGATCTAAACTGAGAATTGGAAAATAGGCAGTGGAACAGCTTGCCTCTATAAGATAGGAAACTGATTCATTCAGTTGCAATTCACCTTTTGATGGATGAATCTACTTCCATGAGTGAAAATTTAACAAAATTACATTAAGATCCATCAAACTACATCAAATTACATCATGATTTTAACATTTGGAAGCAAGAAAGTCAAAATTTAAAAAACTAGGTGAAAAACAGAGTTACTGAGTCCAAAATGAGCAAAATTCCCCAATGCGCCGCACCTGATTTCTCTATGCATTGTGCCAGTTTGGAGCTGATTTGGAAGGCCTTCTCGGTGTTTAAATTGGCTCCAAGTGGGCTTGTTGGAATGGTCTACCTGTCTAATTTCCAACACAAGTGTAATTTCTGAATTTGGCTTCCATTTTCCCCTCCAAAAATGAGTTCTCCCAACACTGCTTCCTGTGTGTCCAAAAAGGGGCAGAAAGGTCATTTTTAGGGTGTTTTTGACCCTTTTGGAAGCCCAAAACCTGTCAAAATATCTTGGCCATGGGTAGGCATGCATAAATTTTTATGAAAAATCCAAAAATGTAAATTTTGCACCAAAAGGAGCCCCCAATCATAAGCGCGCGCAAAGTGGTGCGACGTGTAGAGCTGAAAAATCTGTGTTTAGGCCAAAAAAAACAAAATTTGCGAACTGTGTCCCAAATTTCTTGAAATTTGGGCTGAATGTCCTCCATCATGTACTATGCTGGGCCAATGAAGCCTCGGCCAAAATCTGAAGTCTATCTTGCCTTTTCCGACACTTTGAGGCCCTCTTCAACTTATCTTTCAGGATCTTGATTCGTGCCTTGCAAACATGATTTCTTGCCCAATAATGATTCGCCATGTGCCTCAACATTTTCTTTTCCTTTTTGGCCTTCTCCAAAATATTTTCCAAATGAATATTTACCCTTTCAAGCCAAGTTTCACAATCAGCCTCAATCTCCTGCTTAATGGATGTCATCTCGGTTTGGCTCCTTTTGGCAGCTTGCCGGTTCTCACGTATATTTTGCAACTCAATGATAGTTTTTTGATCTTATAACTGTTTTTTTCTCTGCTCAAGGTAGTTGATTATCCATTGGGCTCTTTGCAACTTGACGGACAAAGTGTTTATTTCCGCCTTCTTCTCCTGAACAATCTCTCTCAACTTTGAGCTTGGTGAGCCCAAATAATCATCAATGAGCATGAAATCTATATCCTGGCCTCCTAAAGGCCCCTCATCATGTATTGGCCTCTTACCCTTGTCCTGTACCTGTACTGCTGATGCAGGAAGTGAGACCCCTTCCACCCCGGGTGGAGATAATACTCGCCTGGCTGCTGCAAACAAACCTCTAGTGCCCCTATGATAAGTGACAAACACCGGCACACTAGCGGTCTGTGTCTCATGACCTTCATGTTGATATGAAGGTTCACCTGCCTCATGAAAAGTCTCCGAAGGTACCTGAGAAGATGTGAAGAAATCATTAGAAATGAAATCCTCCGATGAAATATCCTGCAAGTCGAGCTGATGCATAACCAAAATTTTGATGAGTGCAAAGTGATAGATACTGCTATACTGTTTCTCAGGAGTTTTCCTTTGCACGAGGGTGGTCATATTCTCAATATTCTTGCATATGAATTAAGGGAGGTTCATCATTCTCACCCTGGTAAAATGCATCAGCAACCTGATATGATAGGAATAGAGACGTGAAAACCGGCCCTCACAACTGAAATATTTGATGATGAGTTTCATCAAAGAAGCATATGAATCTTTTAGAAACCGAAAGGGAAAAACTCTACTAAGTTGTCTCAAAAAACTAGGCTTGATATATGGCTCATAGTGTTCCCTGCCAACCTACTGCCTCTTGTTCCATTGCTCTCCAACATTTGGAATTCCGGTTGCTTGAGAGATAGTTTCAGGCGTTAAATTGAATGTCACACCTGCAAGAGTGACTTGGCCATTATGTAAATGAAACACAAACAATCGGGCCAGCTCATGATGGTGGTGAACTCTAGCAACCATTTAAAAAATTTGATAACAAGACTGTTGTTGAAAAAATGAAACAGCAAGAGGACAGGTTTGCAGCTCAACCAATGAAGTAGGCTCCTCCCTCACATGTCTGCCACTCTTATGAGGTCTCCTAGGTGCATGCAATTTAGTTGTGGAGTCACTGTCTCGGTCATAAGAAGAATCTTTCTCTATGTTTGCCAAAGTCTATGTTGCCTTAGGTGAATATGAGGAGTTTTGTGTCTTTGGTTTTTGTTGCCAAATGTGTGATAATATGTGGGGGACTATGGAGGGAGAGGGTAGGAGGAATGATGGGATATTTCCAATTGAAATTTGTCAATTGAAGAGTTTAGGGGCAGTCACTAGGTTTTTTGGGATAACATTTGGGTTTGGGAAATTTGTGATTAGGATGGGATAATGGAATAGAGAATGGGAATATGGAATAGGAAATGAGTGATTTAGGGATATTAGGGAATAGGGAAATGGGCTGATGGAACAAGAATAACAGTGATGAGGGAATAACAAGGTGGGGAAATGGAAGTGATAGGCACAAAACCAAATTCTAAACCCTAAGGAAACAATCCTTGAACAAGAAAATAGGGTTTGAATTTTTTCTTATTAAATCCTCATAAACAATGCAAGACACATGTTCATTGGCAGTGGAGGGGTTACTTGACTTACTTGGACCAAAAGGGACCGAGAAGATTTGAAGTTTGAATGCAATTGGGGTTCAAAACACTTTGCAGCCCTATGTGTCGCGCAAAAAACCCAATGCGTCGCATACCTCCAATGTGCCGCGCAGGAGTAATTTCAACACAGTGGTGGATGACCCAATGCATCGCATCGCCCGCCCAATGCTCTGCGCAGCTGATCTTGCACAATTTCGCCTTCAAATTTCTTCCTTCGCTCCTCACGATTTCTCCTTGGCTGAATCTGTCCTCTTAGCATACAAATGAACTCTTGAAACATAAAAATGATTTATATACCAAGGATTTTAATTCTCCATTTCAAAAAAACCCACTTTGTAATGTTTCAGATTTTGACACTTTTTAAAAAACTTAGTTTCGCTTCATTTTGGCTTTTTGACTGAATTGTGTGCTTTCTGTTTGTCTTGTAGGGAATGGATGGCTAGAGATTGACAAAGGTGACCAGGGTTACCAGTGAAAATATTATTACAACTGAGAAAACTCGTTATTACATTACATTTATACATAAAAGATGAAATACCCTATTTTTCTTCAAAAGAGAGTTTTGAAGAAAAATGCATTATTAAGCATATGATGATGAATTTTTTAGTACTTAAACCTTATATCAAACTTCTCATGTGCCTGCTGACCATTATGGAGGATTTTGAAGACCTTATTAATGAAACCCTAGACCTAATGACACCAAAACCCTAAAAATAACTCTTTGCAAACTATGAGACAAAAAGTGACTGTAAATTGTCTTAACGGACAGAAATAGGCCAACAGGTAAAGGACATGAGGGACATGAGCAACAAGCCACTACCGTCAGATGATCCATGCTCCTAATGGAATGTAGCTGACTGAGTGGGACCCCTAATATGCAATGCAACAAGAGAAATTTGATCACTGACGAAGGGATGAAGATACCGACACTAAAAATTTCAAAGTCATAACCCAACATCTTTGTGACCCATTTTTGCTGCTCTTATGAAGATAATATTTGTTCCAAAAAGTGTTTAAGACTATCATGATCAGTTTTTACCTTGAAATGTCTTCCCATTAGGTAAGTTTGACATTTCTTTTGTGCATGTAGTATTGCTAACATTTCTTTCTCATAGATAGCTTTCTGTAAATACTTTCCTTTGATTGGACGACTTTCAAAAGTAATGGGTCTTCCTTCTTGCATTAAAACAGAAACAATTCCATTTCTTGAGGCATCACATTCCATAATAAAGGTTTTTGTGAAGTCTGGTGTAGCTGAGACCAGTGCTAGGCACATTGACTCTTTAAGATGTTCAAAGGCCTTAGTTGCTTCAAGACTCCATGAAAATCCATATTTCTTCAATAATGTTCTTAGAGGTGCTGCTATTCTCCCATAATTCTTAACAAACTTGCGATAATACCCTGTTAACCTGAGAAATCCTCGCATCTGCTTTATGGTTGTGGGGAATTTCCATTCTTTAATGGCTTTAATTTTGTTAGGGTCTACCTTAACACCCTCGTGAGATACAATATGACCCAGATATTCCACCTCTTGTACTCCAAAGAAACATTTGGATGTTTTTGCATATAATTGTTTCTCCTGCAATAGTTTGAGCACCCTGTCAACATGTTCAACATGATCCTTCCAAGACGTGTTGTAGATTAGTATATCATCAAAAAATACTAGCACAAATTTTCTAAGGAAGGGTTTGAAAATGGAATTCATCAACCCTTGAAATGTAGAAGGTGCATTGGTAAGGCCAAAAGGCAAGACCAAAAATTCATAATGACCCTCATGAGTTCGAAATGCTGTTTTTGGAATATCTTCAGTCTTCATTCTAATTTGATGATATCCTTAACGAAGATCCAACTTGGTAAAATAAATTGCTCCATGTAATTCATCCAATAATTCATCAATCACAGGAATGGGAAATTTATCTTTAATGGTGATCTTATTAAGCTCCCTATAATCCAGACACATTCGCCATGATCCATCCTTCTTGTGTACCAATACTACAGGAGCAGAGAAAGAACTTTGACTAGGTTGAATTATACCCGCCTCTAACATTTCTGCAATCATACGTTCAATTTCGCTCTTTTGGACATAACGATATCTATAAGGCCTGATGTTTGGAGGAACACTTCCTGGAATCAAATGAATAGCATGATCATGATCACGAATAGGTGGGAGTCCTTTGGGAGTTTCAAACACCTTGGAATGATTGTCCAAGACTTTTTGGAGATCTATAGAAATAGATGATTTTGATGTTGGAACTTCTAGTGAGCATAGTTGTGCAATTACACCTTGTTTTTATTTCTTTAGAAGCTTTTTCATGACATTAGAGCTTATTATCTTTTATGGCTTCCCTGCAATACCTTGTAATTCGACTTCCTTTCCTTTTGAAAAAAAATCAAGAAAATTTCTTGAAAATTAAAAGATACCATCCCCAAAGATCGTAACCATTGTACTCCTAGTACAACATCAACACCTCCCATAGGAATGGAAAGCATTGGAATATTCAATACATATTCCCCCATGGTTAGCTTGATATTATGGCATTTTCCAGAGCAATTTATAGTTCCTCCATTTGCAACCATCACTTCACATTCTGGTGCTGGGTATATGAAACAATTTAATTCCTTGGCTACCTTACAATGAATAAAATTATGGGTGCTACCTGAATCAATAAACACTATTACCTTTTTCTTATTGATATGTCCTTCTATCTTGAGAGTTTGAGGAGTGGTAATTCCTGCCAGTGCATTACACGATATTGTTGAATTCATTTCTTCCTCTTCTAGGGCTGGTTCCTGGTGTATATCCTCTTCTTGTTCATTTTCTTCTTCCTCTTCACAATCTATGTAAAATAATTTCTTCTCACCACACTTATGACCTTTAGTGTATTTGCTATCACAACTGTAGCAAAGCCCTTTTGCTCTTTTTTCTTCCAATTGTTGTGGTGTCAACCTTGTAGGCTGTGGAAATCTAGGCGTAGAAACACTTCCTTCTTTATAGAATTGAGTGGTAGGCTTCCTTGTCGCCATAATTTTACATTCAAATTTTCTTGCCAACCTGAATGCCTTCTCCAATGAATCAGGTTCCAAAACGCGAACTTCATGTTGGATGTTATCCTTTAAAGTGCCTATGAAGAGATCAATCCTGTGTTCCTCTGGAATATCAGTTACCCTTATATTCAATTTTTGGAAGTCCTCAATGTGCTCCCCCACTAAACCTTTTTGTTTGAGATTTATCAATTGGCTAAAGAAGGTGTTGCTCTTTGTATCCTCATAATGTGCTATCATTTCCTCCGTAAAAATTGACCAAGTGACAATTTTTTTACGGGAGCAAAGCCATCGATACCATACAAATGTGTTTTGTTCTAAAAGTAAAGTTGCAATGCGTACCTTTTGTGTGTTTTGCACGTTATGGAGATCAAAATATTGCTCCATCTGTAGTATCCATGTTACAGGATCCTTTCCATCAAACTTCCTCATATCCATTTTTGGAATATGGTGGTTCTTCCCACCAACATTAGAGTTTATGAAATCACGATTAACATTTATTTTTTTCTCATAATGAGTTTCCTCTACTATATTTTCACCATTAGGAAACATTTGTTGTATCAACTTTTTCAAACCTTCCATGTCTTCTTTTAGATCATTCTTCATGTTTTCCATTTTTTCATCGATCTTAGCTTCCATGTCATCCATCTTAGATTCCATGCTAGTTTCTATGCCATCTATCTTAGCTTCCATGCCATTCTTCAAACCATCCATCTTAGATTCCACACCCTTCTTCAAACCATCCATCTTAGTTTCCACGCCTTTCTTCAAAACTTCCATGTCATTTTTTGTTGCTCTTTACGAGAGCGAAATTTATTGCACTTGCTCTTGTAAATTTGATATGTCATGTTGCCATTCTTCGTCTTCATGATTCATAGTAGAGCCTTCTAAAGGCTTAATGGGTGTTTAATTCTTTTTAGGAGGAATTTTAGAACCCAATACTGAAATATATTCTACAATATGCCCTTGGAATAAATTCAACTTGATTCTTCAAAAAAGACTTATGCAATTTGGAAAAACAAATACACACCTTTTACTTGCTTTTGAGGAGCTAGATATTGAAATTGACTTATCTCTATACTTGCAGATCCTCGATATCTGAAATTTGGCCCTACAGTAGTCCTCTGAAGCTTCTTTCAAATTCCATAGGTCTGAATTGATTTGGATTCTTCAAGACAACATTATGTCCAATCTCCCACAATGACCTAATTATGGACTGGTTCAGTAGAGTGAACTTGTACGACTTATCACATGTCACTGTTTGCTCCTTTGGCTCTAAAATTTATAGACAGGAAACTACAGTCTGTGTACTTCCAGTTAACGTTTATAGAATTCTAATCCGATGCTCAGAGAGAGAGTTATGAAGATTTTCCCACGATCACCCCTTTGAGATGAAATTCGGGAGCCTGAACAAGACCGAACTTCCACAGATCATATCTCCGAAAATATTGCGAACTAAGCTCTGAAATTTTAGGATTTTGGCTTCACTCTCTAAAAATTTCAGCTTCTGAAACTTCGTAGAAAAAAAGTTATAGTGAAAATTCTGCGATGACCTTTTTAAGTGAAATTCAAGAGCCTGTAAAAAGCCCTAAATTCAACAGATCATATCTCCGAAAATATTGCAAAACAAGCTTTGAATGTTTGCGATGATGTTCCTGAGGATTTCAGCTTTGCACTCTAAAAGTTTCAACTTCTAAACCTTCGTAGAAAAAATGTTATAGTGAAAATTCCACAATGACCTATTTGGAGCAATGAAACCCTAGAATCTAAAGCTCTGATACCAAATATTGTGAAACCAGCTCCAAAAATAGAAGAAAAGAGATATCAACTTCTTAGAAATAAGAAATTTTGAGGGGGAAACCTCCAATACATTACATGAATGAATAATTCTTAGATGATTCAAATTACAAAACCTTTTTTCTATATATAGGAGTCCATGGGGCCACAATGTAATCCTAGCCAATCTAACAATAATAATTTAAGGGAACAATAATAACAATATGGGGGTTACAAGGGTACAATAATAACAATAAGGGGGTTACACTAACAACAATAACGGACTATATTAGTAATATGGGGACCTAATATTGCTAGAACCACTATAGGGCTAGAGAGATCGAAACTGTCTGCAGAGGGGATTGTCTTCACAAAAATAATAACTACCAACTCAAGATCATGTGTGACATAGTTCTGGTCATGATAATTTAGTTTCATTGACTCATAGCACACCACATATCCTTCCTACATTATAACTCCATCAATTCCTCTCTTTCAAGCATTTGTACACACCAAGAACTCTAATTCTGGATCTGCAATATTTAGAAATGGAGCATTTGTAAGAATCTGCTCCAACTTCTCAAAACTAGATACACATTCCTTTTTCCATTAAAATTTATTTCCTTTAGTTTATAAGGATGTAATAGGATATGAAATTCATGAGAAGTTCATGATGAACCTCCTATAGTATCCTAATAACCCTATGAATGATCTATCCTCATCCACATTCCTACGAGCTTCCCATTCCATAATAACTCTGATATTTTCGGGGTGCACTGATGTGCCTTCCTTAGAAACAACATGCCACAAGTAATGTACCTTTTTTTGAAAGAAACTGCATTTACAAAGTTTGGCATACATATGATTCTCTCTTAGAAATATCAATACTATTGCTAAGTGTTCTGCATGATCTTTCTCATTCTTAGAATATATCAATATATCATCAATGGATACAATCACACACTTTTCCAAATAAGGACACAACACACTATTCATCAAACACATGAAAGTACTAGGAGAATTAGTCAAACCGAACGGAACCAAACCAAACTCATACTTCCCATACCTAGTTCAAAAATAAATCTTGTGCATATCCTCTTCCTTGATGTGTACCTGACGATATCTCGATCTCAATTATATCTTTGAGAACACTGCTTTCACCTTCAATTAGTCAAACAAGTCATCAATCTCCATTAATGGATACTTGTTCTTAATGGTGACCTTTTTCAACTGATTGTAATCAATGCACAACTTGAGAGTGGGACCCTTCTTCATCACGAACAATATTGGTGCACCACAAGGCAATACACTTGGCTTAATGTATCCGTTATCAAGCATTTGTTTCAACCGTAACTTCAATTCCACCAACTCTGGAGTGCTCATCCTATAAGGTACCTTTGACGTTGGTGTTGCTCCTAGTACCAACTTAATATAAAAGTCTACTTCCCTCTGAGGAGGAAACTCGAAATATTTGTTGGAAACACATCCTGAAACTGCTGCAAGACAGAGTACCTCTTGAGGACTTCCACATCATCATTGGAAATATGGACTACAAATAGTACACTCCCCTTCTAGCAATTGTGCTTAGCCTATATAGCTATAACCATCCTCACCAATGTAAGCTTCTATTTCCCTACTAGATTATATTTTCCCCATTATAATCCAAAAACTCAATAGCCTTATCATGACAATCTATTTTGGTCCTATGGAGGTACAACCAATCCATACCCAGAAGCATGTTATATGGTCCCAATGGAAGCAAATTTAGATGTGCCGATGTAGGTATGTGATTTAACTCAAATACAAAATCTCTTACCCAATGATGAACTCTATTATTAGTACCTGTAGCCAACTGCACCAACCAAGAATTTTCATGCACTTATTTTTTCAAACCACACTTATCCATGAGGTCGAGATTCACATAACTATAATTCGATAGAGGGTCAACCAAAATAGAAATAAGTTTATCTCATAGCTTACCTTCCATAAAAATAATGGATGCCTAGTGATCTTCCTGTTTTTTTTCCAGAACTACATAAATCCGAGGAATGTTATCACCAACATCTCCAACTGTCTACGCCTCCTAAGAACTATATATCTAAGGCTTGCCACCCTGGTAAAATGGAAAATACTTATTATGATGATATTTTCCATGAATACAACACTACAACGGTCCTCTACCATCACTATTATTATGTTTCTCTCTAGGAAATGACCCATTTCCCTTAACAATTGTATTAAATTTCTTGTAAGGAACCACATTCTCTTTCTTATCTGCATCCTGAGATATTCCTCTCTTCGGTGGCCACTTCCCTATAGATTTCTCATTCCCCTTCAAATCACGTTTAGCCTCATATTTATGATTTGATTTTTCATAACAATTCCTCAATTTATTGATGGATTCCTATAGCGATCGAGGTTCGTCAACTCAATCCAATCTATATATGATGCTAGCAATCCATCGACGAACCTTTGAATTTCTTCTTTCTCATCCTTCAAGTAAGGTACATACCTCAACAACTCCATGAATCTACTAGTATACTCATCATTTGACATAGAACCCTTATGCATCTCATAAAATGCCTTAGCTATGTCATCATAATACCTTTCAGATAGGTACTTCTTCTCGAAGACTCTCTCGAACTCAACCCAAATAAGATTTTCTTCTCAAATTCCTCTTAAATTATTCACATCTTCCCACTAAATATTTGCTTTCCCTTTAAGACTGAAGATGCCTATTTTGTCTTTCATGTTATCTTCTTATTTATTCAATTTAAATAATTTCTTCATCATAAGCAACCATGCCTCTACATCTTCTGACTTCTTCTTCTCTCCATCAAATGTAGGAGGCTTGAATTTCTCAAAATCCTTAGGAAATTACTCATTCTTCCTATAAATATGATGGCAGTGATGATGGTTATAATGTCTCTTGGATGAGGAATAAGAATGAAACTAATACATACCAATCCTCTTGTCAGGTATACCCAATGATATGCCACATCTGACTGTGTTCCCTCTATCTAACTTGTATCCCGACTGAGACCTACTATCATATTCCCAATTATTCTTCTCTTCCTATTCTTGTCTAATCCTTAGTTGTCCCTATCTCTGTAAGTATGAAAAACTCTGAAGGGTGATTTCTTTTACCTCTAACTATTTTTCTTGATCACTTGCAACTCTTTCCTAAGCCTAAACCAACCTATCATTGTCCACACTGCAACTTCTAATTTTTCCCTCAAGCTCTTGAATGTATCTTCTATATCATGAGAATACTCATATCCTTATTTCCCAACTGATATGAATGGAGAGTCACATGAACTATAGTCCACCATTTTTCTCATCATATTTGATTCTCTTCTTCCTACAAGCATGCCATGCTAGATAAACCAAACATATACCATAACCAAAATCATACGTCAATGAAATTAAGGGGAGACTTATCTCATCTAAAAATTCATTCCACATCAACATGATACATGTATAATCATAATCATATCAATATACCGACATCATGCATGAAAATACCAACTTCATACCATGACCCCGTGGATGAAAACCATAACCATGATAATTCATACATAACAACATGCATATAGGTCATCTGATCCAAGTGTTTAACCCATGCTCTGATACCACTTTCTGGTATCAGATAACACCCAAAGAGAGTGTCGCTTTCTCTAACAATACTTTATAATTCCACCTCCTACATGTACCCACTTTCACCACCCTACTAGGCTAAACATGAGAGGAGGGATACCATGACATGACTCAACTTCCTAAGAACATTTAAGGAAGTGGAATCTACAATCCAAAACTTTATTGACTTCCGCAAGTGCTACATGACCCCCAAGAGCTAAACAACCACTCTAGGTGCCCAAAACTTGGGTTAGATTTATTTTTCAGTGATATGGATCATTATCTACTTTGATGACAAGGCAAGCCAACAATCATAACATTCTAGTCGCTCTGATGATCCTACCTCCCAGCGACTGCAATCAATATTAGCGAGTTCTAAGCCTACAACCCTGAAATCTGAGGCACCTTTTCAGGACTTGACTCTCACCCACTGCCCATAGCTTAATGATACTTTGATAAATTATAAATGACACTAGTAAAAATACATTGAAGCAAAACTTAGACAATGACTTTACCTAACTTGATCTAACCATGACATTCATTCCATCAAACACATGGTGAACATGAAATCTATAGGTCATGAATGCATATCTGAACATAGAGATATAACATGTACATTAGAATCACCAACTAGGTCTAATTCCCTCTCATGACAGCTGAAATAACATCTATTAGGTCATGCATTCATAACCATTCATTTACCAATCAAACATGATAAGAGCCATAACTTGAATCTGTCATAAAACCATCATTGTAACCAGTGTTTAAGAAAAATAATAACAATGATAGAATAGTCTTCAAAGTGACATCATAAAAAGTAAAAATAATCATGAAATACAAGATGAAATTAACTCTTATTAACATATGCAATATCTAACCAAGTCAAAGACTTCCACGTACGACTCAACCATAGATTGGGTTGAACCAAATATTACTTTGAACCAAACACCCTCGTGCCATGTTTTAACCATGAATGTTGTATCTCATGGGATAAACCAATGCATTAAAAACTAATGGAATCTAAAGCTTAAATCACCTCCAACCTCACACTTCCATGATCTCACCTAAATCGCTCTCGAGATCACAAAACTAGACCAAGCTTGGATGCCTCATAATTCCTTGACTATCCCTTGAGGAATTTTCCTGTCTCCACCCACTTTTTCAGGGCTTCCCACGGAAAACCATATCCACCCCCAACCCTTGGGATTTTTTTGAGATCGCCTCACCTGGATCCAAAACCTTCCGACAATCCAAATCTCTGTTAGAAAATCATATATTATAGATTAATGCAACACATAAAATATGCGGAAAACACAAGCACACAAAACACATAAAACCAGAGAGACACAGATATAGGTGGTTCACCCAGTTTGGGTTATGTCCACCCCGAATAGCTAGTCCTTCGTTTTTATCATCCAAAAAAATGAAGAGACACAACCTACAACAGATCCATTGTAATATCCTTTCTTCTCTATCATATTATCCCTATCTGTTTCTCACTCTAAGAATACACATACAATACACAACCACAATACAATACCCTCATATAAGCGAGGGGTTTCCTTCTAGGCAAAAAAACCCTAAACTAAACAGAACTTCTACTGTCAGATAATTTTCCTAATGAACGGCCCAAACTGATTAGAAATTACTATAATTTTACAAGGAAATTTTACATATTATTTTAGCATCGGGGGCACTGCCCTTGAAACCCCCCACCAAGGGGGAGCTCCATAAAGTTGTAGCCCCCCCTAGACCCCCTAGAGAGCGTTTAATTATGGACGGCTTTGCCGCCCCATTAAGGTACATGGGTCCAATGCTGTGATACAAAATAAAAAACATAATTAGGCTCCACACCCAACAATCTACCCACTTGGAGACTGATTGTAGCAACTCCACCGCTGTTTCATTTGTTGGAAAATGACTCCACTTTCAACCTGGTTATTTCTCATCTTCATCGTCATACTTGAAGACCAATTGAAACTGAGCATATTCTCAGTTTCTCCCTGGTTACAACTTTTGTCAGCATATCTGCAAGATTCTGGCTAGTGTGTATTCTTTCCAGCTTCAACTGTCCATCTTCCAATACTGACCATATGAAATGGTACTTGAGCTGTATGTGTTTAGTCCTGGAATGAAATGTTGCGTTCTTTGCAAGATGAATGGAAATTTGGCTATCACTGTATAACATGCCCATATCATGCTTCTTACCCAATTCATCCATAAACCTTTTTAACCAAATAATTTCTTTACTAGCCTCTATAGCAGCAATATACTCTGCTTCTGTTGTTGAAAGTGCAACAACACTTTGGATTTTTGAAACCCAACTCACAGCTATTCCACCTACAGTAAATACATATCCTGTAGTTATCCTCTTTTTATCTCTGTCACTTGCCATATCTACATCAACATATCCCTGTAGAGAAACGTTTGAACCACCAAGGCATAATGCTTGATTTGTGGTACCTCTCAAATATCTGAGAATCTATTTAACTGCCATCCAATGTCCTTTTCCTGGATTGCTCATGTACCTGCTTACAACTCCCACTGCATGTGCAATATCAGGCCTTGTGCAGACTATTTCATACATTAATCTTCCAACTGCTGATGCATATTTAACTTTAGACATGTATTCCATTTCTTCTTGGGTATTGGGGCACATCTCCTTAGTAAGTTTGAAATGGCTAGCAAAAGGTGTACTAACTAGTTTTGCATTCTACATATTAAATATTTTCAAGACCTTTCGTATGTACTCATTTTGAGACAGTGTTAATTTGCAATTTTTCTTGTCTCTAGTTATTCTCATACCAAGGATTTGTTTTGCAGCTCCCAAATCGTTCATTGCAAATGAATTTTCCAATTTTCTTTTGAGCACATTTATTTCCTGCATGTTATACCCTGCAACAAGCATGTCATCTACATACAATAACAATATCATATAGCTGCCATCATTTTGCTTCTTTAGATAAACACAATGATCATAGTGACATCTAGTATAACCTTGTTCAGACATAAACTTGTCAAATTTTAGATACCACTGCCTTGGATTCTGTTTTAAGCCATAAAAGCTCTTCTTTAACCTACACACTAATTTTTTTTTGCCTTTGACCTCATATCCTTCTGGTTGCTACATATAAATCTCTTCCTCCAAATCTCCATGGAGAAATGTTGTCTTTACATCTAACTATTCAATATGCAAATATTCCGCTGCTACAAGACTTAAAATAGTTCTGATTGAAATCATCTTAACAATAGGAGAAAATATGTCATCAAAATCAATACCTTTCTTCCATTCAAACCCTTTCACCATAAGTCTAGCTTTGTACATATGTTTCCCTCCATCTTCTTCCTTCAGCCTATAAACCCATTTATTATGCAATTTTGTTTTTCCTACAGGCAACCTGACTAAGTCCCAAGTCTGGTTATGCATTAAGGAGTCCATCTCTTCTTCCATGGCTAGCTCCCACTTCTTCCTGATTTCAACCTGCATTTCTTCTTCATAACATTCGGGTTCACCATAATCATTCAACAATAAATAATATAACTGAGGAGAGTATCGTTCAGGGGGTCTACTTATCCTGGTAGATATTCTAACGCCACTTTCAGGTGTTTGAGGTGCCTATTTCTATTGTGGTGGTGGTTGTTGTTGTGGTTGTTGATTATTATTATTTTTAGGCACCTTTACTTTTTCATCGATCTCATCAAGAACTGTGTATTCCTTGTTTTCTTTTTCTTGTTTCTTTTCCTGTAACTAATTCTTATACAATACCTTTTCATTGAATATTACATCTCCGCTCCTAATGATTTTGTTATTTTCATAATCATATAAGCGATAACCAAAATAATTAACACCATATCCAATAAAGGTACATTTCTTTGATTTTGCCTCAATATTTGTTCTATTTTCTTTATTAATATTGACAAAGGCCTCACAACCAAAAGGCTTTAAAAAAGAGTAGTTTACCTTTTTACCTATCCATGCTTCCTCTGGAATACCACCATCTAAGGAACTTGAAGGCCCTCTGTTTATTAGGTAAACAACAGTATCTACAGCATCTGCCCAAAATTGTAAAGGCAATCCTACATGCAATCTCATGCACCTTGCACACTCCATGATTGTTCTATTGATACTTTCTGACACACCATTTTATTGTGGTGTTCTTGGAACTCTATTCTCTCTGTGAAGTCCATGCTCTGAACAGTACCTATCAAAATATTTGCTGCAATATTCACCTCCATTATCTGATCTGAGACACTTCAACTTCTTTCTTGTCTCAATCTCAACCAAAGCATTCAATTTCTTGAAAGTATCAAATACATCATATTTATGCTGAATACAACAAATCAATTTTTTTCTAGTTGCATCATAAATAAAAGTAACATAATAAGGAGAGCCACCGAGAGATGACACCTGAGCAGGTCCCCATACATCTGTATGCACAAGCTCTAATTCTTTTCTCTTCTTTTCTTTCCCAACTCTGAGAAATCTGACTCTCTTCTATTTTCCATAAATGCAATTCTCATAGAAATCCAAATCAATATTCTTCAAACTCGACGACAAATTTCTTGAGTGAAGAATCTTCATCCCCTTCTCACTCATGTCTTTGAGCCTATGATGCCATAATGTTACATCTTCTCCTTTGGAAGTTAAAGCATTAACATAGTTAGAAATACCATTGCATAAATACAATGTACCAACCTTTTCACCTTTTGCTATTACTAGGGCTCCTTTGGTGACCTTCCAAGTTTTATCTATGAAAGTTGTTGATAGGTCCCTATATTACTAGTATAGTCCCTTATTTTTGTTAGTGTAACCCCTTATTGTTATTATTGTACCCCTGTAACCCCCATATTTTTATTATTGTGCACTTAAATTATTATTGTTTGGTCGGCTAGGATTACATTGTGGCCCACTAGGATTACATTATGGCCCCATGGACTCCTATATATAGAAAGGAGGTTTTGTAATTTGTATCATCCAATAATTGTTCATTCATGTAATGTATTGGAGGTTTCCCCCTTGAAGTGGCTTATTCTAAGGCGTTGATATCTCTTTTCTTCTATTTTTGGAGTTGGTTTCACAACATTTGGTATTAGAGCTTTGGATTCTAGGGTTTTGTTGCTCGAAATAAGTCATCGTGGAATTTTCGCTATAACTTGTTTTCTACGAAGTTTCAGAAGCTGAAATGTTTAGGGTGTGAAGCCAAAATCCTGAGGAACATCGTCAAACGCTTTCAGAGCTTGGTTCACAATATTTTTTGAGATATGATTTGTGGAAGTTAGGTCTTTTTTCAGGCTCCTAAACAAGTCATCATGGCATTTGCACTATAACTTTTTTTCTATGAAGGTTCAGAATTTGAAGTTTTTAGGGTACGAAGCTGAAATTATGAGGAAACTCATAAAAAAATTTCAGAGCTTGGTTCAAAATATTTTTGGAGGTATGATCTATGGAAGGTAGTGCTTTTTTAGGCTCTAGAATTTCATCTCAAATAGGTGATTGTGGGAAAATATTCATAAATCTCTCTCTAAGAATTGGATTGAAGTGCCGTAAAAGTTTGTTGCAAGTACACGGACTGTAGTTTCTTGGCTATCAATTTCAGAGCTGAAGGACGAAACAGTGACACGTGGAAAGTCGTACAAGTTCACTCTATTGAACCAGTCCAAAATTGAGTCATTGGGGGAGATTGGAAATAACTTTGTCTTGAAGAATCCAAAGCTGATCAGACCTGTGGAATTTGAAAGAAGCTTTATAGGGCTACTATAGGGCTAAATTTTAGATATTGAAGATCCCCAATTACAGAGATAATTCAATTTCAATATCGAGCTCCTCAAAAGCAAGTAAAAGGTGTGTATTTTTTTTTCTGAATTGCATAAGTCTTGTTTGAAGAATCAAGTTGAATTGATTCCAAGGGCATATTGTAGAATAGATATCAGTATTGGATTCTAAAATAGCCCCTAAAAATAATTCAACACCCATTAAGCCTTTAGAAGGCTCTACTATGACTCATGAAGACAAACAATGGAAACATGACATATCAAAATTACAAGAGCAAGTGCAACAAATTTCACTCTCGTGGATTGTAGATTTCTGTAGTGTAGATTTTTAGGATCACAGCTCGGAATCTCCACAGTTCTCATTTTTAACTCTACGTTTCGGGTCTAAAAAAAGACCCATCATCAGGAAATTCTTGCAACAGGGTAACAATGATGGATTGTAGATTTCTATGGTGTAGATTTTTAGGATCACAGCTCGGAATCTCCACAGTTCTCATTTTTAAGTCTACGTTTCGGGTCTAAAACAAGACCCATCATCATGACATTCTTGTAAGAATGTCCTGATGATGGGTCTTGTTTTAGACCCGAAACGTAGACTTAAAAATGAGAACTGTGGAGATTCCGAGCTGTGATCCTAAACATTTCTCTCTCGCAAAGAACAACAAAAAATGATATGGAAGTTTTGAAGAAAGGCATGGAAACTAAGATGGATGGTTTGAAGAAAGGTGTGGAAGCTAGGATGAATGGTTTGGAAGCTAAGATGGATGGCATGGAAGTGGGCATGGAAGCTAAGATGGATGACATGGAAGCTAAGATTGATGAAAAAATGAAAGACAACATGGAAAAAATGAAGAAGGATCTAAAAGTAGACATCGAAGGTTTGGAAAAATTGATACAAGAAATGTTTCCTAATGGTGAAAAGATAGTAGAGGAAAATCATGATGAGAACAAAATAAATTTTAATCGTGATTTCATAAACTCTACTGTTGGAGGGAAGAACCACCATATTCCAAAAATTGATATGAGGAAGTTTGATGGAAATGATCCTGTAACATGGATACTATAGATGGAGGAATATTTTGATCTCCATAATGTGCAAAACACACAAAAGGTATGAATTGCAACTTTACATTTAGAAAAAAATACATTTGTATGGTATCGATGGCTTTGCTCCTGTAAAAAAATTGTCACTTGGTCAATTTTTACGGAGGAAATGATAGCACATTATGAGGATACAAATAGCAACACCTTCTTTAGCCAATTGATAAATCTCAAACAAAAGGGTTTAATGGGGGAGCACATTGAGGACTTTCAAAATTGAATATAAGGGTAACTGATATTCCAGAGGAACACAGGATTGATCTCTTCATAGGTAATTTAAAGGATAACATCCAACATGAAGTTTGTGTTTTGGAACCTGATTCATTGGAGAAGGCATTCAGGTTGGCAAGAAAAATTGAATGTAAAATTATGGCGACAAGGAAGCCTACCACTCACTTCTATAAAGAGGGAAGTGTGGCTACTCCTAGATTTCCACAACCTACAAGGTTGACACCACAACAATTGGAAGAAAAAAGAGCAAAATGGCTTTGCTATAGTTGTGATAGAAAATACACTAAAGGTCATAAGTGTGCTGAGAAGAAATTATTTTACATAGATTGTGAAGAAGAAGAAGAAAATAAAAAAGAAGAGGAAATACACCAGGAACCAACCCAAGAAGCTGAAGAAATGAGTCCGACTATATCATGTAATGCATTGGTAGGAGTTACCACTCCTCAAACTCTCAAGATAGAAGGACATATCAAGAAGAATAAGGTAATAGTGTTGATTGATTCAGGTAGCACCCATAATTTTATTCATTATAAGGTAGCCAAGGAATTGAATTGTTTCCTATACCCAGCACCAGAATGTCAAGTGATGGTTGCAAATGGAGGAACTATAAATTTCTCTGTAAAATGCCATAATATCAAGCTAACCATGGGGGAATATGTATTGAATAGTCCAATGCTTTCCATTCTTATGGGAGGTGCGGATGTTGTACTAGGAGTACAATGGTTACAGTCCTTGGGGACGGTTGCTTTTAATTTTCAAGAACTTTTCTTGAAATTTTTTTCAGAAGGAAAGGAAGTGGAATTACGGGGTATTGTAGGGAAGCCAGGAAAGATAATAAGCTCTAATTTCATGACAAATATTCTAAAGAAATAACAATGAGGCGTAATTGCACAATTATGCTCACTAGAAGTTCCAACATCAAAATCATCTATTTCTGCAGATCTCCAACAAGTCTTGGACAATCATTCCAAGGTGTTTGAAACTCCCAAAGGACTTCCACCTATTCGTGATCATGATCATGCTATTCATTTGATTCCAGGAAGTGTTCCTCCAAACATCCGGCCTTATAGATATCCTTACTTCCAAAAGAGCGAAATTGAACGCATGATTGCAGAAATGTTAGAGGCGGGTATAATTCAACCTAGTCGAAGTTCTTTCTCTGCTCCTGTAGTATTGGTACACAAGAAGGATGGATCATGGCGAATGTGTCCGGATTATAGGGAGCTCAATAAGCTCACCATTAAAGATAAATTTCCCATTCCTGTGATTGATGAATTATTGGATGAATTACATAGAGAAATTTATTTTACCAAGTTGGATCTTCGTTCAGGATATCATCAAATTAGAATGAAGACTGAAGATATTCCAAAAACAACATTTCGAACTCATGAGGGTCATTATGAATTTTTGGTCATGCCTTTTGGCCTTACCAATGCACCTTCAACATTTCAAGGGTTGATGAATTCCATTTTCAAACCCTTCCTTAGAAAATTTGTGCTAGTATTTTTTGATGATATACTAATCTACAACGGGTCTTGGAAGGATCATGTTGAACATGTTGACAGGGTGCTCAAACTATTGTAGGAGAAACAATTATATGCAAAAACATCCAAATGTTTCTTTGGAGTACAAGAGGTGGAATATCTGGGTCATATTGTATCTCACGTGGGTGTTAAGGTAGACCCTAACAAAATTAAAGCCATTAAGGAATGGAAAGTCTCCACAACCATAAAGCAGTTGCGAGGATTTCTCGGGTTAACAGGGTATTATCACAAGTTTGTTAATAATTATGGGAGAATAGCAGCACCTCTAACAACATTATTGAATAAATATGCATTCTCATGGACTCGTGAAGCAACTAAGGCCTTTGAACATCTTAAAGAGGCAATGTGCCTAGCACCGGTCTTAGCTATGCCAGACTTCACAAAAACCTTTGTTGTGGAATGTGATGCCTTAGGAAATGGAATTGGTGTTGTTTTAATGCAGGAAGGAAGACCCATTGCTTTTGAAAGTCATCCAATCAAAGGAAGGTATTTACAAAAACCTATTTATGAGAAGGAAATGTTAGCAATACTGCATGCACTAAAGAAATGGTGAACTTAACTAATGGGAAGGCACTTCAAAGTAAAAACTGATCATGATAGTCTTAAAAACTTTTTGGAACAAAGACTATCTTCAGAAGAACAAAAAAAATGGGTCACAAAAATGTTGGGTTATGATTTTGAAATAATCTACAAAAAAGGAAAGCTTAATGTTGTTGCAGATGCACTCTCAAGAAAGAATGAAGAGGTGGAATCATTTCTTTGTGCCATTTCTATTATGCAACCAGATTGGATAACCGAAGCAAGAGATGAATGGAAGAAGGACAAAGAAGTATGGACATTCATTAAAAAATTGCAACAAGATTCTAGTACATCTGATACATTTACTTGGAAAAATGATTCTTTATGGTACAAAGATCACTTATATCTTTGTAAGAATTACCAACTAAAACAAAATATTCTTTTGGAATTGCACACTTCTCCTTTAGGAGGACACTGTGGATTTTTAAAAACTTACCACAGGGTGAAGAAATAATTTTTTTGGGATGGCCTTAAATCTGATATTCAAAATTTTGTGGCGGAATGTTTGGTTTTCCAGTAGAATAAAGTTGAGAAAATTAAGACCCCAGGACTTCTACAACCTTTATCCATTCCAAGTCAACGTTGGGAGGAGATTTCAATGGATTTTATCACAGGTTTACCTAAGTCCGAAGGAAAGAGTGTCATCATGGTGGTAGTTGATAGACTTACCAAGTATGCACACTTTTGTGCATTATCTCATCCATTTAAAGCAATTACAATTGCTACTACATTTATGGACACAATTCAAAAGCTACATGGAAACCCAAGGGTTATTGTGAGCGACAGAGATCCCATTTTTACTGGAAATTTTTGGACGGAGTTATTTTCTTGTTTGGGTACTCAATTAGCTCATAGCTCATCTTATCATCCTCAATCCAATGGTCAAACTGAGATAGTAAATAAATGTTTGGAAGGATATATTCGTTTTTTTGTATCTGATAAACAAACACAATGGGTCAAGTGGTTACCTCTCGTTGAATGGTTGTATAACACTTCCTTCCATACTGCAGCAAAAATGACCCCATTTATGGCACTTTATGGATATCATCCACCATCCATCACATCATCTTTAAGGGAAAATTAGAAGGTTAAAGCAGTGGAAGATCACATCGAGCATCAACAAGAAGTTCTCCAACTCTTAAAGGATAACTTGAATTTGGAACAAAATCGAATGAAACAACAGGCAGATCAACATCGCAGCGAGAGAAGTTTTGATGTAGGAGACTGGGTATTTTTACGGCTACAACCATACAAACAAATGTCCCTCAAGCAAGCTAAGAAGGATAATAAATTATCACCAAAGTACTATGGTCATTACAAGGTGTTGCAAAATATTAGTACTATGGAATACAAATTGGAGCTTCCTGCCTCTTCATGAGTGCATCCAGTTTTCCATGTTTCATGCTTAAAGAAGGTTATAGGTGAAAATCATCCAGTTCAAACAATATTGCCAGAACTTGATGAGGAAGGAAAAATCATATTTGAACCTGAAGCGGTCATGGAAACAAGAACTCGACAACTACGAAATCGATCAATTTTAGAGTATCTCATCAAGTGGAAGAACTTACCCACTAAAGATTCTACATGGGAGGATGAAAATTTTATACAGAAGCACCCAGAGCTACTCAAGCATTGAGGAAAACATTTTTTTTTAAGGAGAGGGGCATGATAGGTCCCTATATTACTAGGATAGTCCCTTATTGTTGTTAGTGTAACCCCCTTATTGTTATTATTGTACCCCTGTAACCCCCATATTGTTATTATTGTGCCCTTAAATTATTATTGTTAGGTCGGCTAGGATTACATTGTGGCCCACTAGGATTACATTATGGCCCCATGGACTCCTATATATAGAAAGGATGTTTTGTAATTTGTATCATCCAAGAAATGTTCATTCATGTAATGTATTTCAGGTTTCCCCCTCAAAGTGGCTTATTTCTAAGGCGTTGATATCTCTTTTCTTCTATTTTTGGAGCTGGTTTCACAACAGTTGTCACACAACCTTCACCGCCTAACTACCTTGTTGAAATCATATTTTTCTTCAGATCTGGAACATGCCTTACCTCCTTTAATAGCCATTGGTTTCCATTCTTTTTTTTACAAGAACCTTACCCATTCCAACAATTTTACAGGGTTTATCATCACCCAAACGGACTTGTCCAGAATCTCCTTGAACATATTCATGAAAATATTTCTATCGGGTGTGGCATGGAATGAGGCCCCGGAATCTACTACCCAGGAATTAGTAACATTTTCGAAAGAAAGAATGAAAGTATCTTGTAACACATCACCTGTCACATTTTCTTCATGATTTTTTTCTTGTTGTGCGTCTCCTTCTTTTCCCTTTCGAGATCTACAATCCTTCTTCAGGTGTCCTTTCTTTCCACATTTCTAGCACACTATCCCCGATCAGGACTTGGATCTTCCTTTCCTTGATTTACTATGATATCCTAAGATCTTTCCTCTTTCCATTATTATTCCCCTAGACTCTGCACTCAAAGCATTACCCGATGTCTCACCGGAGCTTTTCCGTCACATTTACTCGCTAAGGATAGCATCGACACCATCATCAAACTTTAAAGTACTAGATCTAGAGACATAGTTACTAATGTCCATAACTAAACCATTCCATATTTATGGCAATGAGCACAAAAATAACAACACTCTAAATTCATCATAAAATTTTACCCCTACAGAACCTAACTAACTGGTAAGTATATTAAAATCATTTAAATGGTCTACAACAGATCCACCTCGCGACATCTTCATATTAAGTAAATTTTTCATAAGAAATACCTTGTTTGAGGTTGAGGGTTTTTCATATAGTTTCGCCAATGCCTTAATCAAACCCTTTTTTGTTGTTTCCTTTGAAATATTGAAGGCTATTGACGTTGCGAGGCACGAACGTACTGTTCTAAGTGCCTTTCTATCGAGAATCTCCCATTCTGCGTCTGTCATAGCCATTGGATTCTTTGTTTTTCCACTCAATGGTAGGACAGATCTTTCTGATACAGATAATCTTCCATCTGCATCTTCTATAGCAGGAAGTTTTGGCCATTAAATTTATCGACCCTAAACTTACCATCTTCCGCCATTGCTCCCACTCGAAACAGGAACCCTTCTTCCTTGCGAGTTTATCATCCTAATAGACCATCAGCTCTGATTACCAGTTGTTAGAAAATTATATATTACAGAGCAATGAAACACATAAAATATGTGGAAAACACAAGCACAGAAAACACATAAAACCAGAAAGACACAGATATATGTGGTTCACCCAGTTTGGTCTATTTCCACCCCGAACATCTAGTCCTTCCTTTCTATTATCTAGCAAAATGAAGAGACACAACCTACAGCATATCTGTTGTAGTATCCTCTGTTCTCTCTCATAGTCTCCCTATCCATTTCTCACTCTGAGAATACACATACAATACACAGTTGCAATACAATAACCTCATACAAGCGAGGGGTTTCCTTCTAGGGAAAAACCCTAAACTAAACATAATTTCTACAGTCAGATCATCTGCCTAATGAACGGCCCAAATTGACCAGAAATTATTATACTTTTACAAGGAAATTTTACATATGTTTTTAGCTTCAGGGGCGCTGCCCTTGAAACCCCCCACTAAGGGGGGGGGGGGGGGGGGGGGGTGGTTCCATAAAGTCGCAACCGCCCCCCCCCCACCCTTAGACCCCCCAAGGAGCGTTTAATTACGGGCGACGTTACCAACGCATTAAGGTACATGGGTCCAATGCTGTGATACAAAATAAACAACATAATCAGGCTCCACACCAAACAATCTCCCACTTGGAGACTGATTGTAGCAACTCCATCGCTGTTTAATTACAAGAAAAGCATCGTTTAATTATAGACGGCGTTTCCGCCCCATTAAGGTACAGGGGTCCAACGTTGTGATACAAAATAAATGACATAATCAGGTTCCACACCCAACAATCTCAACCAAGAATGAATCCCATCACACCATGGCTATCCGGAAATGGAAAGTCAAGGCTAAAACCATTGTTAAACCAAGAAAACATCATGCCAATGATAACAAGAGAACCAAATACACACATGCATGAAAAAAATAACTAGGAAACCGCACATGCAACCTGTTACCTACAAGGATCATTGCTAAATTTGCTTGATATAACATATCCTTTGGTTCTCCTTTTCTTCTTTGTCCTTCTTTTTCTTGCGTTCTCCTCTTGGTGCTGTTCTACTCTCTCAGACTAATTCCGAAAAAAAATATAACAAAATGCCCCAAATTGATGTTCTGATGCCTTTCTATTATTGATTCCTCTAATTTCTTCATTTTTCCTCTATTTTCCTTCAATTTTCTCCTCACATGCAACCTGTGGCCTTCATCTCCCTTTTCTCATGTTTTCCTTTATTTTCATAAATAAAATGCTAGTAATTGCGACTTTTCCTTTCCAAAACCTTTTCCAATTCCTTTTCCAATTTCCTTAGCCTTAACAAACAACAAGTGATGCCCACTAGGATGTTTTTCCCAATATTCAACTTGGAAGACATGTCCCATGACCTTAGCCTTATTTTTCCTTTATTAAATTTTATTACATGAACTTTAAACCTGGCTCTATTACAGTTGGGGCCAGAGTATAGTTGTGGATGTGGTAACTTTCGTTTGGTAGTGGCCTAGAGCGAGTGGTTTCTCACATGCATCATAAATCGGTGCTTTCACACTTGTGATGGCCAATGAATGAAGCAAAGAAAATATTAATAATAATAAGAAGAGGAGAAAATTGTACAATTATTTTTCTCCCAAAAGGGTTTCCACCTAACATCTAGTATCCCTATGTGTTTGATGATGTGTTATGTGCTTTATATTTTATATCTTTCTCTTATGTTTGTTAATGCATATGCTATCTTTTGATATATCTATATTATGTTGCTAATCATTGTATGGTTTAGTTAGTTATTGAAAGAAAAAGTATAAATTGGTTTTTGGTGATCCACACTGGACAACACTGATTCACCTCCCCTTTCAGTATTGTCAAGCTCTCAACACAACTAAGATTTTTTCAAAGTGCATCAAATAAATAAGTTTGGTCCTTTCAAACTATTAACTATATTCTTATGTAGCTCCCCTCTGCAAAATATTTAGTAACTGTAATATTTGTATATGTTTGTATTCTTTATAGCTATATTTTACATCCTTACATAACAATTCTTATGGTCTAGAGTTTTAATATGTCCTCCATTTAGGGCCTCATGTAAAAACCCCAAGAAAATGTTTTGGGTTGGTTTTATTTCATAGTGTTTGCCCATTGTAATCTAATAGTTTTGATGGTATAATAGAGTTGCATGTGTACTCTTACGTAATACATTTTGTAATGTTTTTATACGTAATTATTTACTTTCTGGTTTAATAAATGTTAGCAATATAGCCCTTTCATAGATTTATGAAATTCTTTGAAAAACGATGTGAACCTCTATAAGAAAAACAAGCGTAAGTGAAAATTATGATCTAGTTCAACGCTTACATGGAAAATTAAGTAACTTGGATAAGCCCACTCCAATTTTCTTCAATGTCGAGTCATCTTTAGTTATATCCTTTGGAATTAAGAGGTATCAAAATCTTAACATGTTTTTTCTAAATAAATGTGATATTTAACCTTTTTAAAAACCTAACTATTTTTTTACTTGTTTTATTATTACGTACCCTAATAAACTATCAACCACTAATTCATCCATTATCAAAATTAATTTAGAAATTGATAAAATACAACAAAAACATTTATATATTTTATAATTTATAAAAATAAAAAAAATTTGAAATTTCAACATAAGGTTTAAATATGTATGATGCACTACTCCCTATAGAATTTTATATGATAGCGTTCCCCTTGATCTTGGATAATATTTAAGAAAATGTCGAGGTTGTTCCCTACTTCTAAACATATTACTTTGTTCAGTATAAACTTTATATGATAGAGTGCCCCTTAATCTTGGATAATATTTAAGCAAATGACGAGGTTGTTCCCTAACTCTAAACATATTACACAAAAACCACAAGTTTTCGGTTTGCATTACAATGTTCAGATTTTGTTCATTAGAATATTCACATTTTGTTCGGGAGTCGATGGGATCGTATGTCTGTTCATTTGATATGTTTGGTTTTATTTTGAATTTTAAGGCTTGAAATCTCGTGGTTTAAGTTTTATGGTGGCTTTCTTTAAACTTTCTAACCCAATAACTTTACATTTTTTGAATAATGGTTATGAAAAGAATTATAAATTCCTAAGTGTTCCATGCATTCTGCTTTCCAAAAATCCCTTTTCCTTCAAGGCAGTTTTAATTTGGGAAATGACAATGTCAAAAGTTTTATAGTTTTTATAAATGTTAGAAACACAGAAGCATGATAACAATGATTACAAGATACATCATATGCATTTTGCATTAACTACATTTGTTTCGCAAAAGCTCCCACTTCACACTTTTTGGAGAGAATGCGTTGTAAATATTGGGGTGCCAAATTTATTAGGCCTTTTCAACGTAACACTATATCAATCAGTAAGTAGGAAAAACTATAGTAATCAATTTGTTTATTAATCACTAATGTTGCTTATGACAACCGTTAATGTTTAAATTTAAAAGTCATTGAACTATTTATATTAATTAAAAAAAAATTGTTACCATGTGAGTGGTTTAAAAGTTTGGTTGTCTTATTTCATTTTTTCTGACATGTGTACCATGTCATTCATGAAATTTGGTCACCTTAACAATTGGCAAATTTGTTTAGCATATTGTAATCAAAATCAAACAAATCAATAATTTAAACCATTTTTTATTAATTAACTATTTGTATTGACTAATTAAAAATATCAACATAACATAATGTTAATATGGTTGTGTTGAGTTAACATAACTTTATTATTTAGAAATATACATGTTAAAGAATGAAATAAAGAAAATATCATTTAGATAAATGTCTTTCAAACTAATCCCAGTGTTAGGATTTGGTCTACGTTAATGTGGTTAATCCTAAGGACAAGGTGAAAAAACTCATGGATCTTAATGAATAAATAACTAATGTGATTAATCCTACGGACAAGGTGAAAAAACTCATGAATCTTAATGAATAAATAGTATGGATGGACTACCATTTGAAAAATAGCCGTTGAACTAGCCATTTGAAAACTAGCCATTAATTTAATTAGTTATTTAATAAATTAATAAATATTATAAAAAGAATTAAATTTTAATTTAAAGGATCACAATTAATAAATATTATATTTACAATTCAATTAATATAATATATAGGATAATATCATATGAAGGGCAAGAATAAGGATAAAGAAATACAGATTAAGAAATAAGGGGGAAAAGAGAAATAAGAACGAGAAGGGATGAAGAAAAACCAGAGACTGAGATTAAGAGGGGTGGGAAATCACCTCGAGAGTGCATGAGTCCAACTCTTACTCAATTTCCAACCATCATCCCTATTGAGATTCTTAGAATGTCGTTCAATCTTCATGGTCTCCCTAAGCTTCCTATTATGGAAGTGATCAACCTTAGTGATGACCTTGGAGTCGTCAATGGAAACATAGTGACAGGATTTTGTTCAATCTCAATGGCCTCCCTAAGCTTCATATGATCTCAATGGCCTCCCTAAGCTTCATATGATGGAAGTGATCAACCTTAGCGATGACCTTGGAGTCCTCAATTCAAACATGGTGCCAAAAGACATTTATCTAATTTATGGATCACAAAATTGTGAGATCTAACAAAGAAAATATCTTAATTAAAAATATATATATTATTTATTTAAATCAAAATAGTGGATATTAATTTTTTTAAATTAGAGAATAATATACTCAACAAAAATTGTAATTATAGACAAATAACATAATGTCTATATATGCCCAATACATTTCTCAAGTAAATAAATACATGAAATTATATATATGATTATAGTAATAAATTTTAAGAACTATGAAAAATTATATTTAATGTAAATAACTAATTGTAAATATCAATATACTTTAATAAAGTAAAAAAATCTCACAATTCATGAATTTCCATGACCCTCCATGGGGTCACGGTTGACATTTTGCAGTCAACTTAAAACAAATCAATAATTCAAACTGTTTTTTATTAATTAACACTTTATTATGTCTTTCTGGGTGAAATTTCACTAATGTCTTCAGAAATAAAAAGATAAAAAATAAAATAAACAATAACATACATAACCATAAAAATAAACAGAGTGACCTCCAAGGAAATCCTTGTTAGCGGCTGCCCCATAAGTGCTGATTGACACTATGTGATCCATTTCACTAGTTTCAATCTCACTTCTTCACCTCGTGAGCATCACCCCATGCAATGAATGGTAAGTGGACTATTCAAAACTCATGAGAAATTAGTCAGTTAATACTACCTCTCATGGAAATGGTCATAGATAAATCACTTACTTAAAGAAGTTGAATTCCAAAAATGATATCTAATATAATGCAGTGCGGAAATCTCTCATACTTAAAATTAAAAATTCATAAATATATATATATATATATATATATATATATATATAATTTAAAATATAAAGAATTTTAGGAATAAAAAAAAAAAGATATGGTAAATAAATAAAAATATAAACAAATCACAAGTATGGTAAATAAATAAAACCTTTTTTTATATATACTTTAGAAGAATGTTGAATAAATAAAAATATAAATAAATTAAACTTATAGTAAATAAATAAAACTTATTTTTCTATCTATACCATAAAACTCTTTATATTTACCAAAAATCAAAAAAGAAGTTTTATTTAGGTGAAGCCTATGTGTCAAATACCATAGGACAAATACCATATGCCAAATACCATGAACCAAACTATTATTAATACCATGAAGAAAAACATTTTTAATTGTAATATTAATATTAATATTATAAAATTTAATAACTTTCAATTAATTTACAATATTAAATTATATATATATATAGATGGGAAAAAGAAAGACATATGATAGAGGTGGAGAAATAGGGGGAGTGACAAGGGAGATATGGAGATAAACTTAAGGAGAGGGGAAAGGAGGAATGAAGAGAGAGAGAGAGGGAGAGGAGGGAGAGGAGTGAGAGAAGGGTAAGAGAGGGAGAGGGATACATAAATATGGAGGTGGGAGAGAGAGAAGGAGCGAGGGAGGGAGAAGGAGAGAGGATTGGAGGGAAGAGAGAGGGAGAGAGAGGAAGGTTGAGAGGAGGAGGAGAGAAGGAGGAATAGAGAGATGGGGTTGGAGAGGGAGAGAGGGAGGGAAGAAAAAATAAATAGAGAGTGAGAATTGGAGAGACAGGAAGTGCCAAGGGGAGAGACGAAGACAGAGTGTGTATGTTTAGGGGTGAGATAAAGAGACATATAAGGAGAGATAGAGTGATGGCTGAAGAGAGAGACATAGACGGAGTGTGTATGTTTAGGGGTGAGATAAAGAGACATATAAGGAGAGATAGAGTGATGGGTGAAGAGTGAGGATTAGAGGGAAGAGAGAGAGAGACTGAGAAATAAGATTGAATGGAAGAGAGAAAGAAAGAAAGCCACAGAGAGAAAGTGATACTGGAAAAAAATTGAAATTATAAAGTGGCATCTGGTAATCAAAATTAAAAAAATCAATAATTCAAACTAATTTATATTAATTAACTCTTTGACTAATTGTAAATATGAACATAACATAACCTTAACATGATTGTGTTGAGTTAACATATGTTTATGAGATCCTAAAAATTAGTAACTATATATAAATAATTTTTTTTAATAACAATATTCTAAAAACTAATAACTAATAATCATAATAGTTATTAATTATAAAATCTATATGTAAATAAAACAAATTTATGCGCACCATAGATCGTAAAAGTTTGTAGTAATATACCATTAAAACTACATGTTAAATAATCAAATAAACAAAATATCCTAATAAAAAAATATTTGTACAACTTCCATCACTATCATTATTTTAATGATTCTTTCCACCTAGTTTTACTCAACCCTCAACCAATTCTAAAAGATAACGAATTAGCATAATAAAAAAACCACCTAACTCTAGAAAGTGACGAATTAACATAATCATATGGCCATAAGAAAAAGCTTGAAGATGAGCTTAAATGAACTAATTCATTGCTTTATACTAAACTTACTAATCTTATTTTCCTAGTGTAGAGAGAATGCAGGCTAATACAGGATGAAAATTATCTAGGAAGTCATGTGGAATCTATAAATTATCTTAACAATCTCATAAATTAAATTAGTTTATTTGTTTTTTATTAATTAATTTGATGGTATTTGCAAAATTTGATGACGCTTGGGGTGGACGGCGTTGCATTCAGTGTGGATAATAAGGATCCCTAATCAAATACATATCCCCATAGTCCAAATCCTTGGATACCTCCGTCCTCTTATGAAAAATAATTCCAGTAGTATTTCATTCTGATGGCGATGATATCTCTGTTGTATTGAATTGAATTTATGTTCATCTTAATAATGTCAAATTTCTTATCGATAATGAAGAGAAGGACTATATGACTCCGAAATTTAAAAATCAATTTTATATGGCCTTGTAGTTTTGTTTTTGTACTTGTTGGAAGAGAAGGATTATATGACTCCGAAATTTAAAAATCAATTTTATATGGCCTTGTAGTTTTGTTTTTGTAGTTGTTGGATTGGAATTTGGCTTTGTAGTGTTGTTTTTGTAGTTGTTGGATTGGAATTTTGTATCATTAATGAACAAAAATAAGTAGAAATAAAATTTCATAGTGAAATTGTTATTGATGTTAAAATTAAAATTTTCACAATTGAATTATTAATGATGAATGAAATTTGATTGTTCCAAATATTTTAGAAATTGGAAAATTTTATGTTCATAATATTTTTAAAATTACAAACAAGGTTAATAGGAAAAATAAAAGATTATATTTCAATTTGGAAATTTAGTTTTTTTAATATTGACATGTTAAAATGAATTATTATTTCCATATGAAGTAGAAAATAGATGAAAATTTAGTAGACAAATAACACTATCCATATAATACAAATAATATTATGAAGATAATTATGTGTATTGTGCAGAGGGAATTGGAGATGTAGCTTTTGTTTTAAAATAAAATGGGATAACGGAGTAGAATATTCTAAACAATGATAACAATGGAGTAGTTGATATGGCAATACATGTGTATTGATGTGGATCATATAATATAATAATATTTATTAAATCTGGATGCATCGACATTATATTTTTATGGTGTAGTCCAGATTTTTAAGTATTTTTATGGTGTAGTCTAGATTTTTAACTTTTGTATATTTTAATATTGGTATATGTGTTATATTTTATTTTGTATATTTTAAGTAGTATTTTTATTTTTTTGAAATGTGATGTCGAATTTTTTTTTGAGATTATGAATTTGGATATATATGAGGCTTACCATTTTATAAAACCCTTATTAAATGAAAAAAAAACATTAAAAAAAATAAAAACATCTACATATATATAATATATATATTTGATGTATGTTTCTTATAATTTTAACAACCATTAATTGCAATAAAAAAATTTTAATCTGAGTATTTCAAGAAAAACATGCAATAATTATAAGAAAAAATCACAATTGAGTGGATGAAAACTTTACTATCATCTTTAAAAAAAAAAAAATCTGAAGTGATAGAATCACATTTGCATTTATCTTTTTTTCATCAATAGGTGTTTAAACAACCAATTATTTGTTTGTTGTCATTGGTATATAAAGAGATATTTTATGGAAAGGAAAACTTGTGTACCATTTAGTTCATGGAAATAAAAAATTAGAAGAATAAGATATTTGATGTAAAAATGTATCCAAAGTGAAAAGGATGTGGAAAAAATGAATAATTTAAGCATATTTTGAATGATTTTAGATAAAATAACAAATTGGAGTAATTGGTTTATGAAGAGATATTTAATTTATGGAGAATAAAACTTTTATATCTTGTAGTTTATGGAAATAAAAAATTGGAAAAATAAGAAATTTTATGAAAAAATTTTAGAAAGGAAAAAAATTAGAAAAATTACATAACATATTTAGATTCATTTTAATAGGATCATATTTCTTAGATCCTAATTTTTTTTAATAGTACAAACTTTGAAAATTTTGAAAAGAATATTTATAATTTGAGAGATTTAGATATGGAAAGAATCACACATCTTATTAGTTTTAAGTAATAGACTGATAAATTTTTTAATCAACCTCCTCGATAAAATAAATTAATTTTTTTAAATATAATTGGTCTATAAAATGAACTTTTGATTTCTTATAGTAGCATATAGACTCTATAATGATTTTATGGACAATTATTTATTGCTTATTTTTGAGTTTTTTTCTAGATGTTTAGCTAAGCTTAGTAGTTTCTAAGCCATTAACTTTTTTTTAAATATGATTGGTCTATAAAATGAAATTTTGATTTATTATAGTAGCATATGGACTTTCCCAGCAAATATCCATTTAAATCACGGATCCAAAATGAGCCCAGAGGGATCAATTTTTTTAGAGCGCAAAAAATAATGTGTAATTATTATTATTTAAATTGCAGTTTTGAATATTATAGAGATTAAATAACATGTGTATTGAGTCATTTTATATTATTTCAGATTAACATATTTTATTCATAATTCACCTTGGATATTTGATTCTATATCACATTAAAATATTGTCTTTTAACATTTTCTCTACATATAGAGATATATAAAGTTGATATGACATATTAAAACATTTTTTAAAAGTATAAGGTTTAAAAATATTAATTACAGTTTTTTTTACTTCAAATTATTTTACATGATATTAGGTTATATGGACAACTAATTTAAAATGTATACCATACATTTTTTTTTTCTTTATTATTATAGCCTACATTTCTTTTCTATTTAAAAAATATTTTATTTTTATTTTCAGAGAGATTTACATACTTACACATTGCTTTCACACTGGGTTGTAAAACAAGTGTATTTAAAAAAAAAAAAAAAAGGATCATTTCTTGATTTGTGCATGTTATCCTTCAAACTTGAAAAAATATTTACACATTAATTAATCCATTTTAGTACTTTCTAAATATGTGATTAGTATAGATCTATAGCAGTAATTTTCATTTTTGATATTTTATCACTATTAACATTTTATTATAGAAACTAAATGAGTTACACATTTTCCTCTTATTAATAAGAAAATAATATACTTTACCTTTAATTATTTTTTCTTTTCTAGCTAACATTAACATTAAAACACAAACACATATATATAAACACACATTTATATATTGAGGTATTTATAAGAGAAAGAGAATTATTTTTAATTATTTTTTCTTTGTAAAGTTATATAAAATTATATTATTAAAGAGATATTGAAATATTGTATTTATTACTGGAAGAGTGAAAGTGAAATATTAAAAACTCAGTTAATTGTTACATGAATAGATTTTTAATTGTTTATTTATATTGTTATTAATTTACGTATTTTTGGTCGACATGAGCGATTTTTTTTTTTTTTGAGGACATGACATACATGTCCCTCATACTAGATTGTAGAATGAGCCTCTCGCCTCAATAATGGTTTTATGTTCAGTTATTTATTCGTTATTGTTGAATTCCTAAATGCTTAGCTAAGATTAGTGGTCTAGAAGTGTGTAACAATTATCTAAAATAATTTTACTAAGCCCATATACTTTCAAGAATCTACAAAAATTAGGTAATAATATTAAAAGTAAAATACTTATTTATAATTGCAAGTTCCTATTAATCAATATTTTTTTAATTAATAAAATAAATACAAACTCTTTTATCATTTGATGGAGCTAAGTCAAAATTATCTTCATATAATGCAATACACACTACATATCATGGAATCATAGGTAACATAGTAATCAACTTTTCGTACTACTTGTCATACAAGGATCTAGGTACAAATAGTTGGATTGTATGCTTCACTAGATTATCATAGTAATCTTATATCACTCATGGTTCAAATTCATGTAGTTCTCTATAAATCAACTATCATTAATATAAAACCATAAAAATTAAATTAATATAAATGTATACATAAAATCCAATTAAATTCTTCTGTAATCACTTGATTTAGGCTAATGATTTAGATAAATTTTTCCATATCCTTTTTTTTTAAATTTGTATGGGAAAGACTAAGTTACCATGCAATCCTCCCCTAATAATATATTAAAATAATATTTATAATAAACAAATTATCAAAATCAATTTCCAAAAAACTTTATCACAAAGGATATTACCATTTTGTAATAAAAAAATGGAATGAAAAATATTTTTTATATCTAGATTTTAATTTTAAATATAATAAATATTTCTTTTATGTTTCAATGAAAAAAGTATTCACTAGAATGTTAAGAAAAAATTCGTTTCTTAATTAAATTGCACCAATTTGTTAAAAACTATAATAGTGATGCATTGTAAATTTAAATGTGAGTTTAAAGGTAGATATAAAGTAAATTATTAAGAAAATTGTATATTTTAGATATAATTATTTTTTGAGAAAATTTAATTGTAATAAATTGTAAATTTAAAAATAAGATTCAAGGATGCATATGAAGTATTATTTCGTTTTTAGAATTAAAAGTGTTAGTTATAAATTCTTTTAATTATAGGGTTTTATTTTATCATTATCAAAGGTATGGAAGTGTTAATGGTAAAGTCTTTTCATTATAAGTTTTCATTTTACCATTACCAAAGGCATTACTGTTTTTTTAATTTTTTTAAGGAATATTTTCATTCATCAATCAAATTTAAACATCGTTTATTTTTCTTAAAACTTATTGTTTGACTTATTAACATTTAATTACATTTACATCAAATTTTAAAGCATTTTTATTACAAATATTATTTATATATCTCAAAACTTATTGTTTGACTTATTAACATTTATTTACATCTACATCAAATTTTAGATTATTTTTATTATAAATATTATTTATATATTTAAAATTAATAAAAAATTGTAATTAAATTTATTAAGCTATTTTCATCTTACAAATATTTTTTTTTCATTATTTATATTATTAAAATGTTTTTTAGTTATATAAATTACATCCAATTTTAAAATTTGAATTCTTGTGAATTTTTATAATTCTAACATTGTCATAATTATTTTTCTTAACTATTATTTATATTATTAAAATATTTTTAATTATATAATTTACATCCAATTTTAATATTTTCATATGAATTTTTATAATTTTAATATTTGAATTCTTATGAATTTTTATAATTTTAACATTGTCATAATTCTTAACTTTGACATTGTCATATTATCTTTCTTATTTATATAAGTGTTTTAAGTGTATTGGGATTTACCTATATAGCTAAATTAATTATTAATTTTCACATAAATATTAATATTAACAATTAAGTTGTAGTCCTTCATTTTTAGATAATTTTGTAAATTAAGTTATATTACTGTTCTTTTAAGTTGTAGTCTTTTATTTTTAGATAATTTTGTAAATTAAATTATATTACAAAAGTCTTTTATTTTTGGATAATTTTGTAAATTAAGTTATATTACTGTTCTTTGTAAGTTACTCATATTTGAAGAAAAAAATATCTAAAAAAGAATATAGTTATCTAATATCTTCCACCTTTCTCCTTGCCTTCTTGCTAAACTATTGTCTTGTTTTAAAATATATATACCATGGATGCCAACAAACTTATCCGTCGAAAATTTCAAATACACGATTCCTTCATAAACTCCTACATAGGAATCCAACTTAATTTCCTTAAAAATAATAAATTAAAAACTAAAAAATTGTCTCGATGAATTACATAATCTGTCCATGGCACAATCAATGGACGTCATTATATAACCATGTGCCTCACTCTAATGAAGGATTCCAATGTAATCCAAAAGTGTGCATTACATGCCTGACATAGTTAGAAATCTCAAAAATCCTTTATAATAAATTTTATGGGGAAACTTGAGAATGTTAACCTATAAACAAATTTCAAAAATAAAAATATATAAATTGGTTGACATTGGCTCTATGTCAACGGCATAATGAATGATATAAAAATATATAAATTGGTTGACATTGGCTCTATGTCAACGGCATAATAAATGATATAGTCTATTAAAAACGCAATAGACTTTGTTTTGTATTAGAATCATTATCTTAATAAATAAATAAATAGGTTGACATTTGTGACTTGTCAACGGCATAATAAATGATATAGTCTATTAAAAACACAATGCATACATCTATGCTTTTCCAAATAGCGTGTATCTTGACGTTGTCAAAGATGCTTTCCCAAATTGTTTAGAACCATGAAACCTGCGTGTGAATTTAGTGGCACGCGTTAGGATTCAGCGTGCAAACATAAGACTTCGTTATATTATTTAATAAAATAAGATCTAAATTGTGCCAACTACAACTGAGGCTTTACAAGTATAGGTTGTATGAAATTACAGCATTTATCAATCCCATGGAACACTACGATTTTTAAATAACCTTTGATCTATAAGATCAAACTTTATCCGAAAGTGAGATTTCGATTCGGAAGCAAAAGCTTAATGGGGTGCTTTGCAAAATCTATGAAGTTAATAAATACTATTTAATCAGTAAAATCTTCATTGGTATTGCTATTTTGCATTTTGATAAATAAATGTGAAAATGGTAAATATGAATTTAGAGGTATAATGTAATTAATATTTAAAATTCCATTCATTCAATAAATTTAAAATATTAAATTTATAACATTCAATAAATTTAAAATATTGAATTCATAAGAATATTTTTCTTAGAAAATTAGGAATGTGAAAATGATAAAGATAAAGATAAATTTAAGAATATAACGTAATTAGTATTTAAATTTCCATCCATTCAATAAACTTGAAATATTAAATTCATAAATACGTTTTTTTTTTTAAGAATAAGATTGAATATACTTAAATAACTTCATAAAATATTTGTTTCAAGTCAACGACTGATACTTATTCTATAATTAGTCATATTAATATGATTTTAAAAAATATATCTAAATTGTGTCCAACTACAACTGAGGCACTGCAAGTATAGGTGGTATTCAATAGCATGTATCAATCCCAAAGTAAACTACGATTTATAAATAATCTTTGATCGGAGAGATCAAAGTTTATCCAAAACAGAGATTTACATTCGGGAAGAGAGCAAAAACACGAAATTGGTGTTTGGCAAAAATTATGAAGTTAATAAATACCATTTTATTAGAATAATTATATATCCGAAATTTTATTGTTTGTTATTTGATTGTTATTTGGATAAAATTTGTTATTTAATAATTTTTATGATTAGTTTATAATTATATTTAATATTTGAATTCTTATAGAGGTCTTCTTTGCTTATGAGAATGGGAAGAATGGGACCGAATATGCTTGGGACAACTCAATAAAATATTGGTTTCAAAGCTAACTCTTAAAACTTCGTCTAGAATTGGATCGTCAACAATAATTGGTCAAATTATTTAAAAACAAGATGTAATATCTGACCAAATACTACGGAGACTTGCCAAATATAGGTGGTACGCAACAGCATATACCAATACCAAAGGAAATTTTGATTTACAATTAACCTTTGATCTTAGAGTTCAAACTTTATCCAAAACTGAGATTTCGCTTCGGAAACTCGGCAAAAGCTTAGATTTGGTCTTTTGCAAAATCCATGAAGTTAATAATACTATTTTGGAGTTTTTTATTTTTGTTAATTGATAATTTAGATATTTAATTGATAGAGATATAATTGGTTTTTTGATATTTTGTATAATTCTATTAAATAAACGTGAAAAGAATAAATTTAAAGCTGCAATGTACTATGTAATTTAAAATTTTATCAATTCTATAAATCTAAATGTAGTAGTTTAATTAGATTGTTTTTTGGTTTTGAAAATCATAAAAATTTTGGTAAGATTTTAAGAAAATTTAGTAGGGATTTTTGTAAATCTAGGTTATAGCTATCAAATTTCAATATTTTGGGTGCTCAAGAAGTTTTTGATGATGTTGAATCCATTTCCAACATCAAAAACATGATTCAAACACTTGTAGTGCAAAATTTCTTAAATTTGTTTTGCACTGATTTCGACCACTTTTGACAGTCCTAGCAAGGAATCTCACCACTTTTGGCAGTGCTAGCAATTCCTCCCCACCTCCATAGACAACTACAACTTAAATTCTTAGGGGTGTTTCTCTTTTGGCTTATGATATTGTAAGATTCCATTCAATAAAAATTTTGATAGATCTAAAACATCTTAGTGTTCTCATTTAATACAATATTTCATCAAGAACCAGAACACAAGAAATGCAACCATTTTATTTATATTATTCACTGAAAGTAAAAGACATGCCCGGACCATAAAATCCTGCAAATGACATGCATAGATGGTTGACAATGAAAAATATAAGAAACTGAAGCCCACTTGTGAATCCCAGATGGATCCACCACATAAACATCACCGCGGGGTTTTCGTCCTGGGATCAATGCTAGAATTGGCCAAGCCAGGTTCTCAACCCAAACATAATAAGATAAATAATACCAGAATGCTTCTAAATGCCTAGCCTCTCTCCCCTTTAATAGGCTTGATGGACTTTCTAGAGATCTTATTTTTATTATTTTCCTAGGAAACTAGCAACAAATACCATGGGTCAATACCATGGGAAAATACCATAGATTGATTCTATCCACTTTCACTATATCAAGAAAGGGAATATTACAGATATTGAGAATGAATATACTTAAATATCTCAATAAAATATTGGTTTCAAGGCCAATTATTGAAACTACAGAACGAATAATAAAAAATGATTTGGTCAACTTTTGAGACTATTTAATAGAGTTCATCATTTTTAAGATTTGGTCAACTTTTGGAACCATTTAATATAGTTCACTTTACAACTACGGTTTCAAACTTCAACCAAAATTTAATATTGTGATTAATTCTTAAAACGATCTCATTAATCAGAATAATTAAATTTTGCACCTTCTAAACAAACCCACAGAATAACCCAGAAATTCCTATAAGATTATGAAAAATTCCAACAAAGATTTTTTTAAATACGAGTTATAGTAGTTAAACTTCAGTATTTTGGATGTCCTAAGGGTTTTTGATGGTGATGAATCCATTTCCACTATCAAAAATGCAATTCAAACACTCCAACTTACCTGGTTTTTTGAAATTTTTTTACTGGATTCGGGCAAAGAACTGCTATCCAAGCTATTCTGTTGTGTGCCTTAACAACTCCAAAGCTTGTAGGTTCAAACGTCTTTCTATGAAAGAATCACAGTGGAAGCTATCATTCAAGGTCACAGTAGTTAAACTTCATTATTTTGGGTGCCCTAAAATTTTTTAATGGTGTTGAATGGATTTCCACTATAAAAATACAATTTAAACACTCCAACTACCTGTTTTTTAATTTTTTTTTACAATTTTTTCTATAAAAAAATCACAGTACCAACTATTATCCAAGCTTGCATTCGGCCTGAAATAAATTAGTGTAAATTTATTGAGCTGACTTGGTTACACGTTTCTGTTCAAATTTAAACTAAGCATAAATAATCAAGACCGACATGCATGCGCATAAAAGTCAACCGCGATGAAATTTAGTTGCAAGCATGTTGTTGGCTGGCGAGCAGGATTAATGGAATTATTTGTATTTTACTTATGGTGTGAGAAATGTAATGCTCCAATGACAGTGCACACAGTGCTACTGCACTAGGAATGAATGGCACGATGCACGCAGTGTTTTATTAGTCGGTGTCGTCGGTGGAGGTTAATGAAAATATTGAAGGCATGCTTTACGTCTAGAGAGAGAGGGAGATTGCATGGATTCGCCCTCGATTTATTTGCATTCTTCTTGCAGTTTTGGTGTTATAAATAGGTATAGTTTGAGAGTCGTGTCTTATCAGTTTTGGAAGAGGAAAATTTTCAGTCGCCAGTAGTTTGAGGTTGACTACTCCGCTTTAACAGGGGAGTGGCCGTTCAATCAAGCAACTGTTTTGGACCGGATATAAGCGACACTGTGCGGGAAACCGGAGCGAATTCAACGGATTTATTCCTCCTCTCGTGTAACTGTTTCACGTGCATCTCCGATTATGGTTCCGGGTCGGGCTCTCATTGTTAGCCGAAGGTGATTGCAGAGCCAGAATAAGCCTAAATTCAAGGCATTTTTTGGAATTCACGAGATTTTATACTGTTCACCTTTGGAAAGGACAAAAATTGGAGATTCGGGGTTAGACTAATCTCTGCGCGCGGCGGCCGCCTGAAGGTGAGGAGACGTGTGTGTCTTTGATTTATTCTGTTGCGATGGTGTTTTATTACCCAACACTATTTTCCTGTGTCCCCTCGAAAATGGAAACGTCCTGAGATCTCAAAGCCCCGTCCCCGAGGCTGACCAAGTTCGTTGCTCCCTTACTTCCTGCTGCCGGTAGAACCACAGAATTCGGCGCCACCTCTACTCATTCCATTGGCTTTGCAGCCGGGAAAACTGCCATGCATTGCTTTCCGGAGACAAAGATAAAGGAACCGCAACATGCTAGATTCCAAAATATTGGCTCTTCGCTTCTTGTCATTTTATTTTGATTTTTCCATTTGATTTTCACGTCACGAGGGGTCTGAATCCTGATGATCTGATCCTCTAAGCACAGTGCAGTCTGTGGCTCTTTCAATGTGATTCAATGTTCGATTGTGTCTCTAATTCACCCTTGAATACTTTCGATCCAGAGAGTGTTAAAAACCCTGTACATAACAAGTACCTATCTTGAATACTAAGCGTACTGCGACACGCTATTTTGTACTCTTAGATTGCTCAGTTTCTGATCAAACATTTATCAGTTCTCAGACCGTCAGTAACTTGGGGTCCAAGTTTCCCCCAAGGTAACGTCTTTTGTTGGAGACATTGCAAACATGTGCAAACAAGCCCCATCTGTCCTGTTCCAGGGGGTCTGCAACATAAGCGATGACCTGGGCCAGGGAAAGGAGGATATGCGAATCGTCATCCTCGAGGAAAGCCAGCTTTGTCTCTGTGATTCTTCTCAGGATTCTGACAGTGATCACGATCTGCAGCTTTGCCCAACTCCCGAGCTGTGCGTTAATTCTTCTGAGGATTCTGACGATCTCCAGCGTTGGCCATCTCCAACTGAGGTTTGTACTTTATATTCATAATCTAAGCAGGCATCCTTGGATTTGTGTTTCGATCAGGATTATCAATTTTTATCACTTTGTTTCTGCAGGCTATGGAGGAACTGAAGGCATTAGGGAAAATTTCTGGACCATTGGTTTTGACAGGCTTGATTTACTACTTGAGAGCTATGATATCGATGATGTTTCTCGGTTATCTCGGCGAAACGGAGCTTGCCGGAGGAGCGCTGTCTATAGGGTTCGCCAATATAACGGGATACTCTGTAATCTCAGGCCTAGCCATGGGAATGGAACCAATCTGCGGTCAGGCTTATGGAGCTAAACAGCGGAGTTTAATGTGCCTGACACTTCAGAGAACCATTCTTTTTCTCCTTAGTGCAACGGTGCCCATCGCTTTCATGTGGATGAACATGGAGAAAATTCTCATCTGGTGCGGCCAAGACGAGGCTGTCGCTAGAATGGCCGGCATATACATTCTGTTCTCGCTTCCGGATCTTCTGGCGCAGGCTTTTCTCCATCCTCTGCGAATCTTTCTGAGAACGCAGAACATCACATTCCCGCTCACATGCGCCGCAGCAATAGCATTGGCACTGCACGTGCCCATAAACTTTCTCCTTGTAATGTTCTTCGAAATGAGAGTCGCGGGTGTTGCATTAGCGGCCGCTTGGACAAATTTGAACATGGTTTTGGTCGTGCTATACTACTTGTGGCGCTCGGGTTTTCACAAGAAGCCTTGGGAGCTGGGTTCTTCACTAGAGTGCCTCAAGGGTTGGACATCGTTGCTCAAACTCGCCATTCCCAGCTGCGTGTCGGTGTGCTTGGAGTGGTGGTGGTACGAGCTCATGATCATTCTCTGTGGTCTGCTCTCCAATCCCAGACCAACGGTGGCATCAATGGGTATCCTGATACAGACAACATCGTTCATCTATATTTTCCCATCGTCGCTCGGGATGGGAGTCTCCACGCGAGTTGGCAACGAGTTAGGAGCCAACAGGCCTGCCAAAGCGCGGCGGGCAATGATAGTCGCGCTAGCCTCTTCTTCAGTCCTGGGAATCGTGGCCATGAGTTTCGCATTCAGCGTACGTTACAAGTGGGCTAGATTGTTCACGCAAGACCACGAGATTTTGATGCTGACATCCTCAGTGTTGCCCATTTTAGGGCTTTGCGAACTGGGCAACTGTCCACAAACAACGGGGTGCGGTGTTCTGCGAGGGAGTGCTCGGCCTACCCTGGGTGCCAACATTAATCTCGGCTCCTTCTACCTCATCGGAATGCCCGTAGGCCTGGTTATGGGATTCTATCTAGACATGGGTTTTGTCGGATTTTGGGTGGGCTTGCTGGCTGCACAGTACTCCTGCCTAGTCTTCATGCTCTATCATTTGATTAGGACCGATTGGAATCTGCAGGCTGAGAGGGCAATTCAACTGACCGGCAACAACTCAAAGGGGGACGAGGTCATATCCCTAATTTCTAACGAATCTTCAGATTCATTGATGATTCAAACTTTATTGGATATTGAAAATCACAGAGCAGGGTACAAATCTAACAAGGAGAGTGATACTCTTGTGTAGAGGTGCTAAATCCACCCAGCAGTACAATACTTTCACCATCGAGGAACTATTTGTAGATTGTGATCCTCCCGGATGTAGATCTGATACAATACACACTGTTGCAGTTAGTGAGGTTTAGTAGATAGGGTTAGGCTTTCTGTGTATTTGTGTCCAGTAGGCCTTGAATTTTTAATTTGTGGTAACCATCATTTTAACCTTTATGGATATGCATGACTGTCAATTTCTTCTTTTTCTTATATGCAAGTTTTATATAACAGCATTTTATATTTAAAATTTTCAAAAGTTTGACTCAACACCATTAAGAAAATTTGCTAGGAATGAAGACACATCTTTATTTCCATGGTTGGTTCCTGGAATATTACAAGATTGTTGATTCCTGAAATATTAGGTTGTAAGGGATACATAAGAGATCAAATAATTGACCTTATCCATGGTCGTGGAATCTCATAATATTCTTGAAATTCCCAACTTAAGAATAAAATGGAAAATTTAGATAAATAAAGAGAATATAATAGGCCATCATTAGGGACAACTCTGTCAAAACTGAACCAATACTTTGCTCTTTGCTCTTTGTCATAAGACGAAGCAATACTTTGCTTTGATTTGATTTGTCTTAAGCGGAAACAATACTTGCTTTGATTAAAGGGAATGGGAATCACAGGGAATTATTTTATCTATCATCAACTAATTAAAAAAATACTTAGACTTCAAATTATTATTAATTTAAATATCCATATTTCAAAGTTTTAAAATAACTAATTACTTTATCAGGAAGAAGTTGGTTAAAAGAGTTAGTTAACCGAATGTTGAGTCAAGTCTAATTAAATTATAATTGAATTAAGTGTATGGTTGCATGTTAAAATATTTTAAGCCAGTTGCTAATATTAAAAAATTACATATCTCTCACCTAATTTATTGTAATCAAAATCAAATTTATATGATGAATAAAAAAGTGACAACTCGTATTATATTATGTGTGAATTATTTATATTTACTTTGTAACTTACCTCCTCTGCCTTTCACACAAATTTACAGTTTACTGTAAAACACTTCTTAAAAAAAGGAAAACTACGTTATGTGGAAAGTCAAATTAAAGGCCCAACTCCCCCGGGGTTGTCCACTGCATGTAGTATATGAGCATGATGTCCCTCCAACCGACAAGAACACAGTCGTTAGAATTTGATGCATTGTTTGTGCTACGGGTGATTTATTGTAGAGTGACTTGAGAAGAATATTGTGAGTTGAATATAAGTCTTGGCAGGTATTATAAGAAAAGGTGGGGCAGAGCAATTTACTTTGGAATGGCTGTCCATCGTGTCGGTGGCAGTGTAAATATTCCTGCTCAATGACATTAATAAAAAGTAGATGTGTCGATTCCGTCAATTGCAATGTACAATCCTAACATCGGTCGTTCCATTGAATCTGGAATACATTAATCGTTCTGTTTTATATAAATATATTTTCAATCAGATCTGACACACGGCAAAATTAATAACGTGCAAAATCATATCATATTATTCAATGTGCTAGTTATATAAAGATAGAGTGTGATTGTTTTTCACATCTTGTTATTTATTATTTCATAATGTTTATGACAATTTTATAATTGTATTGGGTGAACTAAAAAGTTAAACATGATATAAATATGTGAGGTAGTTATGGTTTGAACGTGTCTAAAATGAGAATAAGTTAATATATTTTATTTAAATTAAAAGAAACAGTAATCTATTAACATTTAATAAAGAGTTCTCTATTAACATCATCACATAACAAAAATCTGCTTTCTCTATTAAATTAATATGAAAAAAAAAAGTTGCCTTCCATCCAGTGCTCCATGAAAAACGTAACATCACTGCTTTCATTGTAAAGTAGATGTATTGATAATTCTTAACTTTTTTGAATTCATGCTTTTTTTTATCATAAATAATCTATTAACATTCAATAAAGAGTTCTTCTTTAATATCATCACATCACATTACAAAAGTCTACTCTTTTTTATTAAATTAATATGAAAAAAAAATTACTTTCCATCAATTGCTCCATAAAATCGTAATATTACTGTTTTTATTGTAAACTACATGCATTGACAATTCTTAAATCTTTGAATTCATGTTTCTGTGATCATAGTATATTTTTCAAAATCTTATTTAATTATATAGTACAGAAAATTGTTAGTTTAAAAAACCAAAAGCATTTGTGATTCTGTTATTTTCACTTTCAAATAATAAGAAGTGAGGGATGAGAAATCAGAAATTTATGATTTAATAAAATTATAAATATTAATGTTTCCTTATTCATCATAAATATTTTAGATATTAAAATATTTCAATTTTCTAAAATGATATTTTTTTATAATTTTGATTTTCATAATAACACATTAATATTTTAGATATTAAAATATTTTTGTTTTCCAAAATAATATTTTTTTATAATTTTGATTTTGAAAATAACACAAGAAGCTTAAGATTTAACTTTCTTTAATTATTACACATTTAATGTTATAAAAGCCAACATGTGGATTGGAAAAATAAAAAATCACAAATGTAGAAGCTAGCAGTCATAAATTTGAGGCAATATAACTTCTACTTCAATTGTAAATTGGAAGGTGCTTTACTCCTTATATTTTGCTATAAACTCTTTTGGAAAGCATACAATATTTTTCTGATTATTACAAGAGAGCTTTCTATCATGATATACCCTATTTTTTTTTCAAAACAAGGTTGAATTATATATAACCAATTTCCTACTTAAGAATGAGCAAAAGTTATTGTTATAGCCGCCGTACGTAGAAAAAAAATTGAGTAAATATGTAGTGTTAGTCCTACAAAATTTGATGTGTTTTCCCATGTTTAATTTATTGTTCGAGTTTCGCAAATTGATTTTGTTAAATTCTATTCTAATGTTTAATTTTGTATTGTTTGCATTTCACAATTTTACTAGTGCATGTGCTCGCGTTTCACAACATTCCTGTACTTATTTTTAAGGTACATGCATTTCATTATCATACTGTACTAAATTTTATTATTTATTAGTAGAATGGCTATTTATAAAGACAGTTCAATATGGTGTGATTTATTTTCCACATAAATTATTCAAATTTGTTTTTCATTATATTTAAATGGCAAATATTATTTTGAGTGGATAATTAGTTATATGTTGATTTATGATTAAATTTTATATGATAATTGTGTTTTATGCTAGGGAGATGAGATATTTAAAAAAAAAAAGTAGTCAGTTTAGAGTTAGTATGACTAAAACTAGTTACGATTTTTAGGGGATTTTGACTACTTAGATGCTGTTGGGATCTCAGGGAATTTTTATTGCAGATGCCTAAACTGATTGCGATCTTCACATGACTTAAACTGATTAGATACTCTTCAGTAACAACTCCTCAAGCAACAAATCAAATATAAAAAATCACAAACAACTTAACAAAAAAGAATAAAATTATTTAATGTAATAAAATTGGACATTGTAATTGTTAAGCACATAATTAATCAACCATTACCTAGGTAGCATGTTTATTGTGGATAGACGAGCATACTAGTCCTATCAGTGACCAGTCAGAGAGAAGCATCCTCGTCATTAAGCTTATAATTTTATCTAAATGAATATTCCTCTCAGAGTTCCTTGTGGATGAAGACGTATGCCTATCCATCTCTATTAACAAGCTATATATAAGAGCACGCTTGTCTGATTTCTATTAAGTCATTTAAATGAATTAGTGAAATTCTTATGATTATGTCAGTTCATCATTCATTAAGACGCAACGCCGCTCTTCCGTGTTGATGAGATTTATTGAAAGGTTGCTAAAGTTTTATCCTTACACCTGTCATCTACTCAAGCCCCTCAAGTTCCTCGTTTCCATAGATATTTCAACTAATTCGCTTTCAATTTTCTCGTGAACATAAAATCCAAAATTAGTTATTAATGTAGCAAACTGATTTGTAGATATTTTAATGAATCTTCGATATAACAAAATTTGGTGGGTGAATATACCGATGAGTTTAATGCCGCCTAAAGCAATAGATACATTATTAAATTTCTAAATACATTGCATTTAGATGAACCATGTGTATAAATACATTACACTTATTTAATAAGAACTTAATTTTTTTTAAATAATTTTAATTTAATTGTAAAATAATGAGTAAAATTATTATAAATCGTTATTAATCCATATAAATTAATTTATTATTATTATTCAAGGAAAACTATCACCCATGTACTTATTTGTAGATAGTTTATAAGAAACTAAATAAAGGTAAATTTTAAAACATAGTTCCATTTTTTTTAACTAAACTTATTAAAAAATCATAACTAAAACTGAAATTTTCAAAAGACTCTAAAATCTAAAATTATAAAAAATTACAGGTAAATCAAATTTATCTTTTCCTACTACAGAAATAATGTGCTGCGCCGAATTGAAACCATGAATTTGAAATGTGAAATGTGAAGAACGAATCCAAAGTATTCAACCTTTTTTTATTTAACCAATAACGAAGAAAGCGATTTACAGATTCAGGAATTAAGGCAGTCACATCAATCTTTTACTGTATACGACTTATTCATGGCAGCGTTCTGCGAGTAAACACCCAGGGGTTCAGTTAGTGCCCTCCGGGTTCAACAGTGTTTCAGTAATTTGCCACGGCATTTATTTACGACTCTATATGACGGGGTGTGTACACGCTGCCACATTTCTCCTGAGCAACTTCCATTGGCACATGTATTAAAAAAGCCGGCGGCGGTCAGGAAATGGCTTGTTATTTGTTCTGGACCACCCGCAAGTAGAGGATAAAGGTGCCACGTTCCACGACTTCAAGGGTCGATTGTCGAAAGGCGGTTTGAGGCTAAGCGTGATGTGGCAGCCATCAAAGAAAATAAGTGCGTTCGATAACCTTATCCATATCGTCCTCCTACATACCAGCGACCTATTCGCGGGGTATTCTTTGTATGTAATTTGAACAATTCAGTAATCAAAATCACTATTATTTTGCGCATATTTTGGTCATTGTAGAATTGGTTGGGGTTATTTTCATTTTTTTTTTAATAGTGTTAATAAATTTATAAAATGGAAAGAATTTATAATTTAGTAATTAAAGGAGTGATTATTATTATAATCAATATTTTTGGAACTATAGTTTTATTAATGTCCTGGTAGTATATGTTATTTATTAGATTTTGTATTTGTTAAAATCTAATGAATAGACTTGTTATTGTGGGTTCTTTGATTAACAATAAAAAAATCTTTATGTCAATATTTTTGGAACTATAGTTTTATTAATGCACCTGACTGTATATGCCATCCATTGGATTTTGTATTTGCTAAAATCTAATGGATAGCTTGGTTATTGTGAGCCCTTCACTAACAATAGAATAGCCCTTTGTCTATAATTTTGATATTTATTTCAATAAGATAACAAAAGCCTATGCTTTGTTGCAAGGCTTTTAATTAGTTATTAAACATAAAATTGATTTTTACTAATAGTAATTAGTTTAAAAATTATTGTAAAAATAATATTTTCAAATGTAATTTAAGTAGATAATGAATGTGATTTAAGTAGATAATGTTCTAGTTTAATGTTAGAAATGAAAAAATAAAGTGAAATTCCATAACTATTTCAACATGAAAATCAATGCTCATAATATGGATATCTAATCATGCAATTATGATATTTATGAGAAACATCCTAAGGCAAATTCCTCACACACCTAGACTCTACTCTCCACATTATTAAGAAGTCGCTTCTTGTTTTTTCTCTTGTTGTGATGGATTATGTCTTTTTTATATGTAACATGAATATGCAAGCTTTAGTTATAAAGTTGGTGTAGAATTTTGGTGATGTATGCTTGTTTTTTTGGGGTGGTTTCTTGCTCATTTCAATGTTAACTAGCATCAATAAGTCCCCACCCTTATCTTTTTCCATACTAAGGGAGTCTTTACCTTAATTGGAGTCATACATGGGAACCTCACTCACATTTATTTGTCATATTTTGAGGGGCTCATCGCTCTTATATGTCTGATCTATCAATGAATTTAGGAAGAGTTATGTTGTGTGCTAGTAGCATTGTTTGTTTAGTCAATGGAATTATCACTCTCCATGTTCCCCAAGGTTCGAAGGTTTTGAGCTTAGTGCATGATATGTATGTTAGGGACTTTGTTTCCATGTTCTTCCTTTTTCTAGTGGTTGTTCTTTTTATTCGTTATGAATTTATCTAGGTGTGTCTTCTTTTTCATTTTGAAGCCTAGTTTTCCTCACTGTCTACTCAAGAGTCTACAAGTGGATATTAGTCTCTAGGTAGATAGGAGAAAAAAGCATCAATAAGAGGTTTACATTATCCTCTATCATAGATCTATCATGTATTTTTGTGAATTGAAGGAAATTGGTCTATGTGATAAATAATCACAAACAATCTTCAATCATATTTGGCACATGTAAAAAAATCATGAAATGTTCATTCACGTCCAAAAAAAAACACCAAGCCTTAAACAAAAATTAACGAAAATGGAGATAGGTACTCATAATCATTATCACACTCATCTAGTAAAATTGTCAAATAGTTATTCTAGAGGTCAAATATAAAATGTTTCAAAACATGGTTATTAGTCTAAGCAAGGGAAAGAAATATATGGCCTCATATCAAGTGTATTGTATAACCAATGAAAAAAGTGACACTCAAATCAATTTTAGTGTATAAATTAAAATTGTGGAAAAGGGAAGAAGTGGCACTATGTCAGCTTGTTGCAGATATCAACACTGTAAAATAAAACTAAGACTCAACTAGACAACAACAATGTTTGTAGCAGTGAAAGAAATTTATCATTTTATTAAATTTTATGATTTGTAAATTTGTTTCTATTTTAGGTTTGTTTTGTAAAATCTACACCATTTAGATTCATGAGATAATTTTATGAAATAATATAGAATAATAGGACAATTTTATCAAATAATATAATCAAGCACTAATATAAACTCTTCAACAATATGAAAAATTGAAGAGGTTGTTTTGATGACAATAATTCAATTCTAGTACCCTCCTCAAGGCATTGTTGTGCCTAAATAGATCCTTGTGATACATGACACATCAGTAGTTCTTCACGTGTACCCTCTTCACTCGACACCATTTTCACTCCACATTTAATATGTTAGTATTGCAAACATGTTACAAGATGATTTGTATTACAAAAAAGAATCATTCACATCAACATAAACATTCTCCTCAAATGAGAAATTGATTTCCTTGCTTCATAGATCCTAACATGTAGGTTCCCCTGGAATTTTTATAGGCATAGATGGCATTCTATAAAATGATTTAGCGTTAAAAGTAGTAAAAATTATTTAATTACAACTAGATGTTTCCATCCATACATCCCTTGACATTTAAATGTCCTTTCCCTCTCTTGTTATGTCTCAACAACAACCCTTGGCTCATCTATTTCCCTCGGTACCCCCTTTAGTTCTTATTTTTTCATCCTAAGAAAAGGCCAAGGGTTATTTTAAGGAAAAAAAATTCAATTGATTTTGTAAATGAAGGAAAGGGTTTGAATGAGTACTGGGGAAGATCTGGAGATGAGTGAGATCATGGAAGCTATTGTTAGGTTTTGTGGAAAGTATCTAAGGGGTTTAGCATTAAAGGCCTAGGAAGAACAACGTCGATCAAGGAAGTTTAGTTATTGTTTATATTTTTTCATTCTAGCTCAAGGAAGGATTTTTTTTTGTTTCTCCTTGTCGAGTGATAGGGAAGAGGTGTTTATCGAGTCTTGGTCTTCGGGTCCATCTAGTTTTCCCTTCAAGAATTCATATCTCTATTTCGACCTTTGCAAGTAGCCTGTGAGCATCTCATACATTTGGGTTATTATCCCAAGCCTTCGAGTTTGATTATGCGCTGAGCCTTTTATGGAAAAAAGCATAAATATATTTGGCCAATTAGTTAGTGTTGAGAATGGTCGATATTCGAAAGTTTATCATCAATGGTTATGGATGTTGACATTAATGGATGCGTCTAAGGGTTTATTAGTCCAAATAGAAGCTTATAATGGTGAGCTCCAATGGGTTGTGAAGTTATACTACTAGATATTCCCTCACTAGTGTTATGGATGCCATGGTGTAGGAAATATCAAATCCCAATATAATTTTTTTGTATATATTGACACACTTTACAAGAAAATATGACATTTGAAATGCATAAATGTCAAGTTTGGTGATATTTTGACGCAAGAAAAAACTCCAATGGAATAGGTGGAGTAACATCCAATCATTAGGTGAATTTTGAGGTCTAAAATGGGACTCCTGAGGAAATAAATAGAAAAGCAGTTTTGAATTTTAAAGGAAGAGAAATAAACCTACTTTTTAATGTATTTTCGGCTTATTTATTTATAGTTTTAGTCAAATGTCAAGTATATAAACATGATGAATTAATAGTTAAATTTCACATGAAATGAACACCCATTTTCATACTTCTAAGTAGAACCACAAAAGAAAATGAAAATACATGAAAAATCCGTGTTTAAAACACATTTTTTTTATGTATTTCCAATTGTTTTAGGTGCCGGTCTACTCAAAAGTATGCAGAGGGTGTACTCATTACATGTGGAATCTAATTTCCCATCCAATAGGAGTTTTCATTGTAAATTTGATTAAATATTTAAGGAGATAAGCCAAAAATACAATAAAAAAATCACTTTTCTTCTTTTCCCTGCAAAAATATTCGCCACTAGGGATGACATCATCTTATTGGTTCTTTTACAGTTGATTTTATTTAGTACATTTTTGTTTTGAGGCCCATTTGTTCCTCAAAATTTCCCTAATTTGAGCCAAAGGAGGAGATTGGCCCAATGCAAGGACTAAGTCATAACTAGTGAAGGTGTCTCGAATCATTCTTTTGAGTATGAATCCCCACCACGCCCCTAATATTTTCAATTTATTGAATGTTTCATTTGATAAATATTCCATCAAAATCTCTAGGCTAGAGAAATTCCCTCTCCTCAAGGACTCCCAGTCCCACTTTCTTTTCCCTCATCGATTGAGATGTCATTTTCCCTATTTCCTAAAATGTCCCCCAAACCACCCTTATGCTAGGAACCATCCCTCTACCTTGATGGATCTTAGCCATACAAACTATTGCACCCTGCACCCTATCCCCACCTAGGTCTTTGTTCAAAGTAATCCCAACAAATCATGTACTAGATACCTTTTTTGCTCTACGGTAAAGTTACTAAATGTGGGGGTGGAGGAAGGGGTTTTGGATCCAACCAAATCCCTAGCCCCACATGTGGGTAGGAAATGGCATTGAAGCTTGGTTAAATTGATAGAAAAGAGAGAATTTAGGAGGAACAAACAATCCATAATTTCTCAGGCCTTTAGAGAAGGGGAATCCCAGGCCATGGACCCCAAATGAAGTTGCTTTCTTTTAATCTCATGAGGCTAAGAAGTGATTTAAAAATCCTGGCACCAAAAATGTTGGTTTTATCCAACTCTCTATATGTATTATTCCTAAGGGAGATAATATGATTAGGTGAGAAAGCATGGGGATTTATTTATCCCCAACTTCATCATTGGGGATACATGTCTTTGGATGTTGATGGGATGTCTAAAGGTCTAGTGGTAGCTTAGAAGATATTTTTTTCACAATCATTTATTTTAGTCCTACAAATGTCGATCTAGCTGAATTTGGAAATAAAACAAATAGAAATTCCTATTCAATTCATAAAAATATATGGTACCGATCTAGAGAAAAATCCTTACTAAGACTCACTTGTGATATCTTGCTTCCTTTATGTTCTTAGTATAGTGCTAGGTGGTGATCTAAATCCTACTTTCTCTCTTTGAGATGTTTAGTGTGGTTTCCTCACCATAACCCACAAGAAGTTTTTTTTTAGCTATCTATTTGAATCAATACATATGCTAGGTGTTCCCCAAACAAATCTAACTCCCACAAGGCATAAATATTGTAATGGACAAGAAATCATAGCCAAGTGATCCAAAATTTGGGAGCTAAGGCCCAGGATCCATGGATGCCGATAGAGGAGGAGAGAAAACATAAATATCTTCCATAAAACTGATCACACAAGCATTGATTAAAAAATAAAATAATAGAATACATACAAAAAATAAAAAGGGAGAGAGAGATTATGGATTCCGGAAGAAGAATAATTATGTTTTGAAGAACGATTACATGCAACGATGTCAATTTTGGGTCCTATATTTCTCCCCCTTCATTATATTCCTATTGGCTTCCTAGAGGGTGTCTCGTTGATGGATTCAAATTTCATTAGGTTTGATTCCATCATTTACACATCTATCTTTAGAGAAATTTTGAGGTCTAAAATGGGCCTCCTGAGGAATATTATGAAATAATAGTGGAAATAATAAAATAAGATTAGAAAGCCTCATCATGTTTGAAGGGGAAAAATAAAAAAACTCCTTTTTCAACTCGTATTTCCAACTTATCTCCCTACAATTTTACTCAAATTTCAAGTGGGAGCACTCTTTGGATGAAAAATTTAATTTTTTATCCAAGGATTACCCATATTGTGTACTTTTGATGGACCCGACTACATGAAAAATGTGAAATACATGAGAAAAAACTTTTTTTATCATGCATTTCATAGTTTTGGTCTAGTAGGGTCCATCAAAAGTATGCAACATGGGTACTATTTGGATGAAAAATTAAATTATGAATCCAATGAGTATTCCCACTCGAAATTTGAGTAAAAACGATGGGAGATGAGTTGAAAATATGAGTTGAAAAAGTAGTTTTTTTTTTTATAAATTTTTTTTAGTCTTTTTACCTTTTTACTCCAGAAATGGTTAATCATCCCCTATGGTTGATGTCATCATATTGAATCCTATTGGTTCTTAGAATGTTGATTTTAGTTTTACATTTATATTTTGAGTTCCATTTTTTACCTCAAAAATTCTCTATTGTATGTTCTCTTTACATAAAAATATGAATTTATGACTTATACATACGAACTTAGTTTATAATCCCCTATAAGATTCGTATCAATCACCCTCTCCCCCTTAGAGAATGATGGTCCCCATCACTCAAAATTCTAAGAAAAATAGGGACTCCATTATGCTTAATGTATGATCATGATTACAGTATGCCATGTCAAGGAAATGAAGACGAGGGTTTTTTTAGTTAACCCATAATTGTGGGTTTGTGGATGACCCATAACCATCATGATTAAAATGTGCCAAGTTCCAATGAAGAGAAGGGTTTTGTGTGGTTAAACCATAACCATGGGTTTGTAGATGACCAATAAATGAGGGGGAGATTACATTTTTAGAGAAGTGTTTTGTGTGCTTTACCCATAACCATGGGTTTGTGGATAACCAAAAACTATGGTTTTTTTAAATTTATTTTTCAATTGACCTCTTCCTACAACTTTGCTAATAATTTTTTCTACAAGTAAAATCAAATTTCGTGAAGGATCCATTTCAGGTGTTGAAGATATCTTTCAATTGATATAATATACTTACACTATGAATATTCAAGGAATGTGAAATCATTCCTAAAACTCAAGTTACGCACGACCATGTAGATGTACAAACACGTGTGAATTCAATCGATGATATCTCTTAAACCAGGAAGCCAAATTGAACTTTGTAAAAAAACCATTTGAAATAACAAAAAATACTTTTAAATGAGATTTTTTGAACCTTATGAAGTGTTATATAGTGGTAATGGAACATACAATAGGTTATCTTAATATTGTTTCACTGCATTGCATCCATTATAATGCTTTTATGGTGGCAATAACACTATGCACAAGCTGACAAGTGGATAAAATGAGGTCACTCCAGATTCTACATGCTACATACAATTCTTTTAATCTATGGAATGGTTATATAAATATACATTATCAATGAATGTGATAATACCAAGTGAAAATGGGCATGAAGGATGCCAACGGTTTGTAGAGAAATGTGGGTTACTGTAGAGGTCATAGAACCTCCATTTTCTAGAGAAATGGATGTAGTGAATCGATGTAAGAATTCTCCTTCAACGGTGAATAAAGGTCTGAGGGTAGAAAAACTTATAATTATTAGTAACCAATTATGGTATATACATTGTATGAACACAAAAATAAACTCCAAAAGTACCAAAAGAAGGTTATACATTGTTGCAGATCTTCAAATCTAAAATATTCGTGAAACCCTCATTCCCATGGAGTTTTACATGGTCTAATACAAACGATCCAGATTTTGGGTCCTAGGACCCATGCACCATGAATGTTTAGAGAGGAGTAGAGAAAACATACAGATTTACCATAAAATTGATCACAAGAACATTGATAAAAAATGAAAGAACTGAATATTTCACACAAATATAAAAATACAAATAGAGGGAGAGAAAGAATTGGAGAAAAAGAAAAATTCCATTAAGAAAAAGCATTACATGCAATAAGGAAACTTTTGGGACCTCTCCTTCTCCCCCTTCACTCTCTTCCTATTTCCTTCTCATAAGGTGTCTTGTTGATGGATACAACTTTATTTAGGTGCGAACCCATTAGTTACATATCGATTAAGTTCCCTTTTACATAAAAGAATGATGTTATGACTTATACATCTGAACTTAGTTTATAAGGCCACATAAGATTTAGATCACCAAGAGGTTAGACCATTTTTTCATTTTCAAAAGACTATTAATTTTTTTTTTGGAATGTTATGTTTTGGGTGGAGGGTATAATTTTGGATCATATTCCAATACCTACAAAACTACAGTCATCATCTATGCATCTTCCTTCCTTTATTTTATTGCTAACGTGGTTAGTAGAAGAATATTATGAGTCTCTAATTTTCACAAATTGGGTATACTACTCATGGGAAAGACCACGAGAAGTTTTTCTAGTTTCTAGGTGGTTACAATGAAAAAAAAATCTCACTTTTGTCCTTTTACATATTTTTAGAAATTATGGTGAAAGAAAAATTTGCTATATGATGTATGAATTCTTTTAGGAACAAGTACGACGTTCATTTGTGTATGATATCAAAACAATAAATCTGAGGTAAGTATACAATTTCAATAATTTTCCATTCAGATATCATGTCTATGACCTAAAAGTTGTAGGGAGATAAATATTGTTTGTATTGTAATTTTCTAACAAGAAATTAAGGGAGTCAAAAATAACAAGATTACAAAAAACGGTTACACAGTTCTTCCTTGCAAGAAAATATATAGAGATACACTATTAGAAGGAAAATTGGAAGTAATAAATACATCATAGATGCATATTGGGCAATATTCATTCCTTTCCAGAGGAAAATTAATAATGGAGGAATGGTAAGTGTTGGGAGAAATGGTTAACCCTAGACTAGAAAAGTTGAAGCTTTCCAGAGGGATAGTCGATAACCTGGAGGTATATGGGAATGAGTAATGCTTGGATAGGAACAAAACCTAGAACCAACTAGATCGATTGAGTTGTCATGTACATTGTGAAATACAAAAATAAAAGAAACAAAAATACAGAATTACCTTGCTCAATTTTAATTTAGAAGGAAATAAAAAAACATGAGGAGAGCATGTGGCTTTCACTATTCTTGAATATTTTAAGATAGGAATAAAAAACTACTATAATGTTGTAGAAACAAAGAAAAACATCTGTAATTGAGGATTAAGAAATAAGAAAATGATCCGAACTAAAAGATAATATAGGAATAAAAAATGCATGAAAGAGAATAAGAAATGTACAAACATGAATATAAACATAATAATAATGGAATAGTTATTAAACTTCAACCAATGTTGGATTGCATAATAAACTAGTCAAATGATTGTACATGAGTCATTAAACCTTCACCCTACCCTATATAATTGGAATTTATAGTAACGTAGCCAACCATTTTCGACTCTTAATAAAAGAACTAGGATCTCATTCAACAAGTCACATTGTGGGGCGACGTAGCCATCAGAGTGAATTAGAGACTAGGAGCCGAAGGGCTCAAAACCCTTAAACCAATGTTAATAAATACAAAACCAACATATAGTCTAACCCTGACACTGAATAGTGAACCCTAACTTGAACTTGTAACCAATGTGTGGCTATAATCAATTAACTAAGGAAACATATATAGAAGTCAAACAGTGCTGACTAAAATAAATTTAAGGGCCACAATCAAACCAGATCTGAGAGGACTTATAGAGAGAAGCCTTGAAATTATAGACAAGTATGGTGAAATTAGAAGCTATAAGTTGAAACCCTAGAGAAAGGAGTGGTTCTAACTCACTAGTTGATAACCCACTTGGGGAAATCAACACAACGCTATTACCAAATCCCTATGCAAAAATTCAGAAAAAGAGGGACTGAAAAGAATCACTAGGCCACGGTATACTACTGTGGTGTGGATGAAGGCCTCCATTGTGCACCAACATGTGCAATTATAAACTAAGGTTAAGCTATATATTAAAAAAAATAAACAAACAAAACTTGAACTCTATATAGGCACAACTATATATTTACCTCTTGCAGTGATCTTTGTAACTTACTTAGCTAAACAATTGACTCATAGGAAGGAGAGACAACCAAATTTCAAGATCACTAACCCTAACTCTTTTGAGGAGATACATTCATTGAGAGAGGATTATAACACAAAAATATCAAGTTCCAAACCCACATATGAAGCATATGACAAGTAATTTTTGCCAAAAAATGAAACCATAAACTCAAAATTGTAGAGGCCCTCTAACGAAGGATGAAAACACAAATGAGGATTAGTATGGAACCAACAAGAGAGAACTAGTGGTTACTCAAACTAACTTGGACATATTCAGCTGTAGGATCATTCCATAACCCTTGGGGGTCGCCGATCGAAATCTTTGCAATCCCAAGACTGAATCCCTGCCACATGGAAATTGATTAGAGAGGTTCAATAACCCTACACTGGCGACATGTAAAAATATTGGTAACTATGGGTAGAGGTTAATTCCTGCAAAGTTAAAATACTAAGGTTAAGTGTTAGTGCAAACCATTGATATGAATCTAAACCATGGATATTTGTTCAAGCATGTGTTTTAATGTTAAGACAAATGTAATAAAATTAAGAGTTGGATAATAATAATAAAACATTATTATAGGTTGCACGCAAATTTTCCTTTACTTTATGCATTATGTGTGCCTTTTTTCTAATGTGGTGATGCATGTTACAAGTGGTATCAGAGCGCCATGGATTCAAAACTGTGTCCTGAATGGGAAATGTGGAATGAAAAAAAATTATGCTACACAGAGAGTAGAATTTGAAGCATGAGGAGAGGAGTTGGAAACACTCCAATCGGGAGAATACCAATAGGGTCTAGATCTACACCTATTACAGGAGACAACCCCAATATGTGGGTGCAGCTAGGTTAGGATACCCATAACAACACAAATGTGATGTTACTAGATGTTAGCAGTGAAAATGGTAATGGCGTAATTTCCATTGTGTCACTGTTCTCAAATTTTTATTATGTCTTAGTCCATTTCCAAAGTTTGAGTCATTTCTAATAAAAGTTAAAAAAGAGTCCCAACATCAAGGTATTTTTAAGTGAATAGGTGTCATAGTGTTTCAGAGTCCTAAAATAAGTTAAAATATCTGTTTTGGCTTATTTTAGTGTTGAAATTTAGTCGAGGTTTGGGTAATCAAATTGTAGTCATCTAGTCTGGAATAATAGCTATTTTTGTTGCAAATTTATTGTCAAAACAATAAAGGGCAACTATTTCTCAGAAATGGAAGTCATATATTCCACATAGTGAAAAGTGCAATTATTTCACTAAGATTTTGGTTATCTCAGAAACGAGGCTACGAGTAAACAGGTAATAAGTTTTTGAAGCAGGGAAATTAAGGCTTCGTGGCGACCAGAGTTCTTTAAAATCAAAGCGCAGCTGAAACAAAACAACTTAACCAATAGAGTGAGAGATACGAAGAAGAAAAACATACAATATTTAAAGGAAGCTGGTCGGGAAATATAATAAGGAATGAAGAAACAAAGAAGAACCATTTGCAAAAGGAACCGATGGCCATGATTTAATCGTAGATCGAAAGGAGAGCATACCGACGATTGAGATTAAAGTGCACATGAGGCAACTTTGCACAACACAGTTTTTAAGTTTTATCGTTAAGTCAATCGCACGGTATGTTAAGTGATTTGCAATGTGATGAAGCTAAGGGGCAAGCAAGGTGTTAGCCACCTATAATATTTTTTTATACCAAAAGGTGGCTAAGATCTTTTTTGAGCCTCCAAGGAACAAATTTTATCACTAAAAAATTGTTGGCTCTTGAAGTCTCTTTAAGGCCTCATGCCTCTGTCCAAAATCCTCATTTTTTGTCCCATTTTTTATACTCAGGAATTTCCGCTGACTCCAACTGAAAGACTGCTGAAAGATCGCCATTTCTCCTCTTCTCAAAACCTTTCATCTGCTCCCCTTTTTCTGCATCAAAACTACCTTGTTTTCATAAGTCCTCTTCTTTCCATTTATGAAAATTTCCCCTTTCATAGTTAAAAACTCACTTTTTAACTATTTCGGAACCCCCAAATCCATTAAAATCCTTGAAAATTTCTCATAAAAATCAAAGTTTTATTACTATGGACCTAAGCCCCTTGGGCTAAGTCCTAAACAACTTCCCCCCACATGCCCATGTGTTAAAACCAAACGCCAAAGCTTTCAGCGCTAATCGCATCGCAAATATCCAAAGGGTGCATGACTTTGAACCATTACAAAGCTCATTTTCCTTTGTAAACCCAAAAACCCACTTTCCGAAAGTTCTAAGTTAAAACTTAAAACCATGTGCTGAATATAAATGGGTTGATTGAAAAGAGCCGATCGCACAATCGCAATCGGAAACAATACAAATGGGTTGATCGAAAAGACCAGGCTCAATGGCCCGATTGCGATTAGCCCTTGTCTTTATAACTCACGGGCATATTACATTCCGTGAAAACCCCCGGCCCCACAATCGGGTGCCTTTTTCCTTTACCTATATATTTTCCGCCCAATCCGTTAAACTTGTTTTATTCGCAAAAAACTTTGGTTTTCATGTGTTTAAGGGTTTTTTCCGCCGGTGCGTAGGTCGTAGCAATCCTGACCGTTGATCTAGTCCTTTGATCCAACGGCCTGCGCTCAATCACATCGCAAACTCTCAATCGCAATGCTTCAAGTGTTCCCTCCAATCAATCGCAGTCCATACCTCCGATCTTCCGATCCTGCTCTCCCTCCGATTTATTCTTGACCGTTGATCTAATCCTTGATCCAACGGTCCACGCAAAATCGCATCGCAATGTTTCACCCCCTTGCAATTACCTCCGATTCATTCCCCGCCGTCGATCTGGTCCTCAGATCAACGACCAGCGCTCAATCGCAAAGGGCTCAATCGCAAAGTTTCAATCGCATGTTGTTTTGTGACCTCCCCGATTGCGATCCTCCGATTAAATCTGGGCCGTCCATTTCCCACCTATCCAACGGTCCTTATTCCCTCCGATCGCAAGTCTTACCGCCATTTCAAAACCCGCCGATTCGTTTTCCGCCATCGATCTGATCTGCAGATCAACGGCCAGCGCTTAATCGCACTGGAAATTCAATCGCATCCCCTTTTCTGCCACCCCCGATTGAGACCCTCCGATTAGATCTGGACCGTCCACGTGTCCAGATCGGACGGTCCAAAACTGCTCCTCCTTATTCTTCTCCCGCTATCCTTTTTGCCTTTCTATGCAGATCTCCACCGTTGGTTGCCTTCATCCGACGACTACGCTCCTCTCCTGCCTTCTGAAGCAGTCTAACCCATTTCGCAGGATTTCTTAATTGTTTTTTGTTTTATGCAGGTGTTTTCAATGGTTTTTCCGTTGTATCACAAAGAAAGCCGAGGGTTGGGAAAGACGTTTCCTGCGCCTTCAAAGCTACTAAAAGGAACCATTCACACGGCTGGATTCAATGATTTGTCAATGTTTCATGAGCATTGATGTCGAAAAGCCCAGCGCGGCCCTACACATCGACAAGACACCGTTTTATTCGAAAGAACAGTTAAAGAGTATCAGTTTTGAGAATAAAGCACAGCAGAAGAAGATTTAAGACAGTATTACGGGGATTACGGCTAAGAGAGTTATCAAAAGCCTAATCCCCGACTCAAAACACAGTTTAAAGAAAACCTAAAGTGTTTTATCAGACAGAAAGCCTCCACCGCCACAACTTGAGGCAAATTGATTCCTCAGCTACCAAAGAGCCACCTGTCGCCTCAAACCATTCAGAACAGAGGCCGAAGTTATTGCTCGAAGAAATATCTACCTCCAGCATCGCCAAGAAGTTATTTCTGCAAGGAAACCAATGAATAAATATCTGCAGAGTTACTCCAAAACATACACAGAGCCTCAAAGTCAAACAAAGCTTCCACCGAGCTTTGATATTTATTGTGAAACAGTTAATGTAGTGATCCACCTGTAAATTTTTCCCTCAAGCCTCTCAAAGGGCCGAGAAGTCTTCACTCTACATTAACTGTCCTTGAGATATTTTGTTAAAATCTCACCTCCTCATCTTCCTATAAGTACTTCTACAGAAGATGAGGAGTTGTTGGTTGCAGAACTTTGAAATACACTTGAGTTCGAGACTTCTATTTGTACATAGTGTTCACTGGCCCTTGAAGCTCTGTTTGCGCTAGAGTAGTTAGGTTGAATAGTGAAGATGATTGCTGAACTGAAACATTGGACTTGAAGATTGTAACTGGTTTGACATCAATATAAAAGCTGTTTCTTGGGATCCTGGTCTTTATCACTGGTGAAGTGCTTCTTTCTTTGTTAATCGTTTTCCTTCTATGTATGCCATATTGTTCATTTTCCCTCTGTAAAGAACAGTTTAAACAGGGTTAGGATTTTCTGTATAGTAGTAACCTTCTCTGGCTGAGAAATCTTTATCTTAATGTTTTCTTCATATTTGTTTATTTAAGAATGATTCAATACAGTTTAAACAGTTTGGAATGTTGGCGTTCCCTCGTCCTTCTGTTTGCTCAAACATTGTTCTCGAATGTTATTTCCATTATTTTCTATTAAAGTTAGACTAGAGAAGATATGGTTTGCCCCGATTCCTAGATTCTTTTCTCCAAAGGCAGATTCTGAAAGTTTCCCTTGGTGTTGACTGAAAGCAGACTAGGTTTAAAAGTACTTTATCTGATCTTAAGTTACACTCTGTTTTTCTTATGTGTTTTCATACTTTCTGAAGGTAATTATGTGGATTACTGGATTGTTTGTCAATTAAGCTGCTTTAATAAGAACTCGCCCAAGAAGTCTATGGTTAGCCCTGTCCTTGGTTGGTTTTAAAACAGTTACTTAAGAGGCTTTTCTTGTTTGGACTGACTATAAATCCTCTGAGAAATTATTATCATTTTCCACCCCTCCAACATTTTAATGTTTCCATTTCATCATTTTAATCTCAATAATCTTGTGGTATAGATAACTTTCCCCTTGGATCACACTTGATGTTGTTGTTCAATTAAAGCCCAGATATGACTCCATAGCCCAATGGACTAAAAACCAGCGTTATATCTATCTATCTGCCAAAACTGTTCTATGTGCTTGCAACTTCTCACTTTTGAAACTTTGCACTTAGGACTTTCCCCTCAAATAACATTTCATGCTCAACCATCCAAAACAAAACAAAACCCTTGGCCTTCATAACTAGCCTAATATCATTACCTTAAGCTTTTCAAAGACAATATCCATTTTTGTACATATTGGAGAGATCCCTCTCCGGATTCAGGAGGGCTAGATCCTAGAATCCCAAAGTTGGTTGAAATGATGTTAACTCTGTGATTGGACTCTCCCAATCTTGCTAATAAATTACAGAGACCTAACACAAGGAAGATCGTCAGATCTAGGCGTAGATCAAAGGTGGAGATTAAAGCGCAGATGGAGTGAATTTTAAAATTGTAGTTTTGAAATTTTATTGTTAAGGATTTGCATGGTATGTTAAGTGATTTGCGATGCGATGAGGTGAGGGACACGTGTCGGCATAGCGCACTAGCGCAATTTCGCAAATCGCAGAGTTTATGGTTTAGCCATTATCAGTATAAAGTTAAATTTGCAGGCTGCCAATATGCAATTGCTACCTATTGGTCAACTAGTTATGGGGCCCAAGAATCACAATTCCGCATGAATGCTATTGATTAAGAGAAATTGTAATTTTTTTTTAAGTTTCGATAAACGTTGTTGATTGCACGCGTATGTATGTTATAAAACTTCCGATGCAGGATTTGTAATCGGTCCCATTTCTCTGCCACGTCACCTCCACCCTCATTGCACATCACACTTTTCCATTTTCAACATTTAACTTCCCGCATTTCAAAATAAAACTTTCGATGTGCGCTCTGCGATTGGTCCCACCTCTTTTCCACGTCTGCAACCCCCCCCCTGTCACTTATCACTTATTCCGCTCTATGTCTTCTCTATCAATTAAACCTGTTTCAAAGGATTTTATTTGTAATTTCTCATAAAATGAACCTACATCATTCTATCCAAAAGTTTCTGATTTTTCCGCCATTACAAAGAGTTTTCAACCAAAAAAGAGAAAGGAACAACGGAGCAATGACAAAATTTCTCTCAAACAATTTTCCACCACTACTCTAAGTACCAACACATTTTTACCAGACATCGGGTAGCATTCAAGGAATAGCCACCCACCATTTTATTGATGTTTGCACGTTTTATGTAGTTGGTTGCACCAGAATGGAAGAGGAGTCTTCCCATAAAAATGCCACATTGTACAAACTACTTCAAACTGTTAGCCTTAATGTTGTTATTTTCATTATGTCATAACACTCTGTATTAAAGTTTTAGATAAGCCTCACCTCTTACACGAGGTTGTAATAAATTTTGAAAAATATTTACCTTCTTCTGTGGAAGATGACAATATCATATTTTGTATATATATGCCAAATTGATATGAAGTCAAGGTTGGTTGGTGGTTATAAAATTTTGACTTATATGAACTGTAATTTTTTTTGTGAATGAAATGGAATAATAGTAATGAGGACTTTTACCAATTTTCTGCGTGTATTCTCTACTTTACTTATGTTTCCGTATATATTTTCTTCTAGTTCCAATTTGCAAATCATCATACTGCTATGTGTTTTTATTAGTCTCTTAAGATTTTTATGTGTTTTATCAGTTTTTGTTATTCTCACACAATGAGAATTCCTGATAAAATCTATATTATAACAATGGAAGAGCATCACTCATGATAGTTAATCTTCATGATATTTCAGTGAGAATATTTTCAGATTAGAAATAGCTTTCTCTCAATGGATTATTGTCAAACTGCTACTTTTGTGAATTTCTACTAAATTAGTAGATTTCTGTTTTACAGAACTATTGATTCTTCTCTCATCTTACAGTTTCCTCTCCTCATAGTGATCTGGATTTATGTAGGAACGCAACAGAATAAACATATAACCATAAATACAAAGATGCGGTGGAAATAACACTTCATTTCATTGATATCAAAGAACTGAAATTTGCTTACAGACAGAATGGAAATAAAACTAGCTAGGGCACTGGTAGCTATCTCTGAGAAGAGATGTGGTGACTACAGGCCTTTGAAATGAGTTACAATGAGGCTTGAGGGCCTATTTATTATTTAGAAACAATGGGAAATCCTAAACAGCCAAAACCCTAAACCTAGGAGATGAAGCGCCAAAACTATGGGCCCCGTTTCAGTAAATTGGTGTTTCAACTTCCCAGGGGCGTAACTTTGGCATATGATCTCCATTTGACACGTACCATACCTCGTTAGAAAGATATATCCGAGGAATAAAAATTTGGAATGAGCACCATGGCTCCATGGACCCATGCTGCTCTCCGTTTTCCCAAAAAACGTCGTTTAGGGCCTCAAAACGGCTCCGGAATTTCATGACCCGAAAAACTGCTAAAAATAGTAAACTGTGCCGAAACTGAAAAATTGAAAGAGACAATGGTGGAGCCCCAAGTGGAATATGTGGGTGACCACCAATATCCACCTCGATCATTCCTCCCCCCTCAAGAAGCAATGGTCCCCATTGCGTTAAGTTCCTCCATGAGATGAGGAAATTTTTGCTGAACTTGGTCCCTGGTGAACCAATTTCCTTGGTGCAGGAGTTGGCCAGCTTTGACAACCCGATATAGTTGGATCTTCTGTTGGTGAGTGTTCTTGATTTGCATGTCCATGATACAATCTGTGGTGGCCTGTTCCATGCATTCTGGATTTAACTCTGTGGGTGTGAGTTGTTCTGCAATGTCCGAGGTGTCCAATAGAGGTGGGAAGTAAGGACGAAGGCGATCCACATTGAAGACTGGGTGCAGACCAAGGAATGGTGGAATAATGAGCTCGAAGGCATTGTTTCCTACAGCCTTGGTGATGGTGTACATCCCGTATTTGAGCAGGCGAAGCTTGCAGTGGGGTCCAGTGAGGCGCTCCTTCTGCAAATGTAGCCATACTTTGTCGCCCACCTGGAAGTTGTGTGGCACCCGGTGTTGATCATGGTGTTGCTTGTACTTGGCATTGGCTCTGTCCAATATATCATGAACCTATTGGCGGATGTGTTGAATGTGCTCGATGAAGCTACTTGCTTTGTCAACATCAGACTGGACATGAGATGAATCGGCCTGAGCAGCTGCAAATGGCATGGCTACGTCAATGGGACATAGTGGCTGGAATCCCAAGCCCACCTGAAAGGGGCTATGGCCGATTGAATTGTGGAGAGCCCGATTATAACTATGTTGTACATAAGGGAGGCTCTCGTCCCATGTGCGTGGATGCTTTGAATTGTACATGCGCAGAATGTGTACAATCATTCTGTTGACGACCTCTGTCTGGCCATCTGTTTGGGGATGGAAAGCTGTGGACTTGGTGAGCTTGGTATCCAAAATTGACCAGATGCTGGACCAAAATGTGCTGAGGAACTTGCTATCCTGATCTGATATGATAGACTGTGGGATCCCAAAGTGCACCCACACTCGTTCAAAGAAGAGTTTAACAGTGGCTTCTGCTGTGATATTCTTCTTGCAGGCCGCCATAGTGGCCATCTTTGAGAATCTGTCGACGACCACGAAAACACAGTCATTTCCCTGGTTAGTAGAAGGCAGGCCCGACATGTAATCCATGGATATGGATTCCCAAGGTCGACTAGGGGTAGGTAGAGGAGTATATAGGCCTTGCTTCTTGATGGTCGGTTTGGCAATGGCACAAGTAGTAAAGGATCTGATGTGCTTCTCGACATCCTTTCGAAGGTTCGGCCAGTAGAAATACTTCTGCAGGATTGCTACTGTTTTCTTGACCCCGAAATGCCCAGCGACTCGACTGTAGTGTGCTTCCCATATCATCTTGGCATGCTTGCTTGAAGGAACACAAAGGTGTCCCATGTGACATAAAAGTGCATCTTGGAGGTGAAAATTTGGAACTTGCGTAACCCCCAAGAGTGCCTTGTAAGTGTGGCCAAATTCTGGGTCACTCTCATAGAGAAGTGACCAATCAGAAGTCTCATGCCCTCAAGAGTTGAGAACAGTGGTGAGTGCCATGATCGGTGGTCGGCTGAGGCAATCTGCAACATGATTGGTGCAACCCTTCTTGTACTTGATGTTCAAATGAAACTGTTGCAGATATGTGGACCGCTTATGATGGCGATCATTCTGCAGCTTCCCTTGTGTCTGTATGAACTGCAGGGGCCGGTGGTCGGTGTGGATGATTTTTTCCTTCCCCAAAATGTAATGCTTCCATTGTAGACAAGCTTGCACAATGGAATACATTTCTTTGTCATAAGTGGGATACTTGCGAACTATGTCAGACAATGTCTCACTGTGAAATGCCACTGGATGTCCTTGTTGAGTAAGAACTACCCCAATAGCATAGTCAGAGGCACCTGTCTCGATCTCAAATGGCTGTTGCAAGTCTGGTAAAGTGAGCACTGGGGCAGAATAGAGGCGATTTTTCAATTTTGTGAACGCCTTCTGTTGAGGTTCCGACCAAAATAATTTTTCTCTCGCTCCTCCCTTGGTGACTTGACTCAAGGGCCAAGTGAGATGAGAGAATCCCAACACGAACCTCCGGTAGAAATTAACAAGACCCAGAAAGCTGTGAAGCTCTGTTATAGTGGTTGGGGCTAGCCAATCCCGAATGACTTGGATCTTGGCTGGATCCACATGCACCCCCCTTTCATCAATAATGTATCCCAGATATTGAACCTGGGTCATGCCAAAAGTGCACTTCTCCAAATTGGCACACAACTTGTGTTGCCTCAGTGTTTGGAGGACTTGTCGGATGTGGTGAAGGTGCTCTTCCTAAGTCTGGCTGAAGATCAAAATTTCATCCCAAGTACACCACTACAAATGAGTTGGTGAATGGCCGCAAGATGTCTTCCATCATCCTCATGAAGGTTGCGGGAGCATTCGTCAACCCAAAAGGCATGACCAACCATTCGAAAAGGCCTTCCTTGGCTTTGAAGGCAGTCTTCCACACATAGGAGGGCTCAATTGGTACCTGGTGATACCCAGACTTCAGGTCGATCTTGCTGAAATATTTTACACCTTTGAGTTGGTCTAGAAGCTCATCAATCCGTGGGATTGGGTGCCTATTCCGGACAGTGATCTTGGTCAGCGCCCGATAGTCAATACAGAGTCTCCACGTCCCATCCTTCTTCTGTACCAACACGACCGGGCTCCCACCGGGCGATGAACTCGGTCTGATGTGACCTTTCTGCAACAACTCTTGAATCTGCCTCTTGATTTCATCATTCTCCAGAACAGAGCGCCGATAGATTGGTCCATTAGGTAGCGGCGCACCTGGGGTTAGATCAATCGGGTGCTTGACCTGACAGTGCAGAGGAACCCCTGTGGGTGAGGTGAATATGTCCCCGTACTCCTCCACAACCTTATCCATTTGTTGTTGTTGTGCAGAGGAACCCTGTCTGGAGGTCGTGGCCACAGTCTTCTTCTTGCCCTAGGGGCGGATCATCAGGAAAACGAATTTCCTGGTTTGGGAAATGAGCTTACTGCATTGTTTTGCAGTAACCAAAGAGATAGTCGTAGGAGGTGGTACCTCTGGTATCCTGTACAACTTATTTCCCAAAGTAATAATAACAGCACGAGGTCGAGACTCATACACAGCATGACGCTTTCACAAGTATGGTTGTCCTAATAATACATCAGAAACATCAATAGGAGCAACGTCACATAATACCTCATCCGTGAAGGGCTTGATGCTATAAGGAAGGCGGCATTGCTGGCTAACACGGAGATCTCGTCCTTGGTGAAGCCACCCGATGGTGTATGGATGTGGGTGAGCTGTGGTCGGCAAGCCCAACCGCTTCACGGCGTCTGCTGAAATGAGGTTCTTTTGCCTCCCATTGTCGACAATGAACTGTACAGGGGAGCCCTTTACCCACATCTGGGAGTGGAAGAGACGTTCCTCCTCCTCTGGATCTTCCGGTTCCTCCTTCTAGATCTTTGTAGTGGCAACAGTGGCGTTGGGCTCCGCATCAATAATCTGTTTCCCTTTTTCATTCCCCTTTTCAGGTTCTGATTCGGAGTCGGAGCATGCATCTGACTCAGAGGCCCTCATCTCGGCCACTAGCGACTGCTTGGCCCGACACTCACTTGTGTTGTGAGTGGAGCTCTTATGGAACTCACACCACTTTCCCGTGTCCTTCTTTGGCTTTGCGGTGCTGTTCTTTTCTTGTGGCTTCGATGAGTTGTCTTTAGCCTCCATGCCTTGGCTCGGTCCTTTGTTCTGCGGTTTGGAAGCACCTTTCCCTTGCTTTTGATTCGCAAATCCAAAGTCTTGCTTCTTTTGCTTGAATTTCTGCTCAATCTTGGCAGCATACCGGTATGTCGTACCAAGCGAGGAGATGTCAAGGAACTCCATTTCCTCCTGAATGTATTTGTGCAGACAGTTGCGATACTTTAGCACCAGATGTTTCTCTCAATCTTTGATACCCAACTTTGTGCGCAGGGTATGGAACAGATTCGTCAGCTCATGCACATCTTGATCCCTTTGTTGTCGCAGCGTGGTCCATTGTATGTACTTGTCCTCATAGCTCCCCACAGGATAGTATTGTTCCTTGACGGCGTCTCGGAAAGAATTCCAAGTTGGTACTGCCGAGAACAGAGAGGGTTCTGTCTGGTCCTTGTTCTCACAGTAGGTTTCCCACCAGTCCTTAACATGGGGGGTAGCTTTGAGGAGTGCAAAAATAATCTTCTCCCGGTCTGAAAAGTCATGAACCGAGAAATATCATTCTAACAGATTCAACCATCTATCTACGGCATCTGCATCTATTTGACCCTCAAATATGGGAATGTCAAAATTTACTTGTACCTTAAAAGGAGTCGCGCCTCCAGAGTGGCTGCTGGATGCAGATGCGCCGCCGGTGGGTAGCCGTTGAAGGATCTGAGAAAAGTTATCCATCATCACATTCCTTTGTTTTCCGAGGGCCTCCTCAAGCAATATTTTGATAGGATCTCCTGCTCCCTCATCTTTCTTTTCATCCCCCATGGGCGTCCGTCGAGGTTTGTGAGGCTGATCTTGCAAAAGTTCCACCAGATCGAGCCCTAGCTCCTTATACCCCGACCTCGTTGGGGACATGCAAAGAAGGATCGAGAAAAAGAAGACCACTCTGATACCACTGATCCAGATTTATGCAGGAACGCAATAGAATAAACATATAACCATAAATATAGAGATGCGGCGGAAATAACACTTCATTTCATTAATATCAAAGAACTGAAATTTTCTTACAGAAAGAATGGAAATAAAACTAGATAGGGTGCTGGTAGCTATCTCTGAGAAGAGATGTGGTGGATACAGGCCTCTAAACTAAGTTACAATGAGGCTCGAGGGCCTATTTATTATTTATAAACAATGGGAAATCCTAAACAGCCAAAACCCTAACCCTAGGAGATGAAGTGCCAAAACTATGGGCCCCGTTTGGGTAAATTGGTGTTTCAACTTTCCAGGGGCGTAGCTTTGGCATACGATCTCAGTTTGACGCGTACCATACCTCTTTAGAAATATCTATTTAAGGAATACAAATTTGGAACAAGCAACATGGGTCCGTTTTCCCAAAAAAACGTCGTTTAGGGCCTCAAAACGGCTCCGGAAGTTCACGACCCGAAAAAATGCTAAAAATAGTAAACTGTGCCGAAACTGAAAAACTGAAAGAGACAATGGTGGAGCCCCAAGTGGAATAGGTAGGTGACCACCAATATCCACCTCGATCATTCCTCCCCCCTTAGGAAGCAATGGTCCCCATTGCGTTAAGTTCGTCCATGAGATGAGGAAATTTCTGCTGAACTTGGTTCCTGGCGAACCAATTTCCTTGGTCTAGGAGTTGGCCAGCTTTGACAACCCGATATAGTTGGATCTTCTGTTGGCGAGTGTTCTTGATTTGCATGTCCATGATACAATCTGTGGTGGCCTATTCCATGCAGTCTGGATTTAACTCTGTGGGTGTGAGTTGTTATGCAATGTCCGAGGTGTCCAGTAGAGGTGGGAAGTAAGGACGAAGGCGATCCACATTGAAGACTGGGTGCAGACCAAGGAATGGTGGAATACTGAGCTCGAAGGCATTGTTCCCTACAGCCTTGGTGACGGTGTACAACCTGTATTGGAGTGGGCGAAGCTTGTGGTGGGGTCCATTGAGGCGCTCCTTCTGCAAATGTAGCCATACTTTGTCGCCCACCTGGAAGTTGTGTGGCACTCGGTGTTGATCATGGCGTTGCTTGTACTTGGCATTGGCTCTGTCCAATATATCACGAACCTGTTGGTAGATGTGTTGAATGCGCTCGATGAAGCTACTTGCTTTGTCAAATTCAGATTGGACATGAGCTGAATTGGCCTGAGCAGCTGCAAATGGCATGGCTACGTCAATGGGACATAGTGGCTGGAATCCCAAGCCCACCTGAAAGGGGCTATGGCTGATTGAACTATGGAGAGCCTGATTATAACTATGTTGTACATAGGGGAGGCTCTCGTCCCATGTGTGTGGATGATTTGAATTGTACATGCGCGGAATGTGTACAATCATTCTGTCGACGACCTCTGTCTGGCCATCTGTTTGGGGATGGAAAGCTGTGGACTTGGTGAGCTTGGTATCCAACATTGACCAAAGGCTGGACCAAAATGTGCTGAGGAACCTGCTATCCCGATCTGATATGATAGACTGTGGGATCCAAAAGTGGGCCCACACTCGTTCAAAGAAGAGTTTAGCAGTGGCTTCTGCTGTGATATTCTTCTTGTAGACTGCCATAATGGCCATCTTCAAGAATCTGTCGACGACCATGAAAACACAGTCATTTCCCTGCTTAGTAGAAGGCAAGCTCGACATGTAATCCATCGAGATGGATTCCCAAGGTCGACTAGGGGTAGGTAGAGGAGTATATAGGCCTTGCTTCTTGACGGTCGGTTTGGAAATGGCACAAGCAGGCAGGATCTGATGTGCTTGTCGACATCCTTTCGAAGGTTCGGCCAACAGAAATACTTCTGCAAGATTGCTACTATTTTCTCGACCCCGAAATGCCCAGTGACTCGACTGTAGTGTGCTTCCCATATCATCTTGGCACGCTCGCTTGAAGGAACACAAAGGTGTCCCATGTGACATAAAAGTGCATCTTGGAGGTGAAAATTTGGAACTTGCGTACCCCCCAAGAATGCCTTGTAAGTGTGGCCAAATTCTAGGTCATTCTCATAGAGAAGCGGCCAATCAGAAGTCTCGTGCCCACAAGAGTTGAGCACGTTGGTGAGCGTCACGATCGGTGGTCGGCTGAGGCAGTCTGCAACATGATTGGTGCTACCCTTCTTGTACTTGATGTTCAAATGAAACTGTTGCAGATATGTGGACCACTTCTGATGGTGATCATTCTGCAACTTCCCTTGTGTCTGTATGAACTGCAGGGGCCTGTGGTCTGTGTGGATGATTGTTTCCTTCCCCAAAATGTAATTCTTCCATTGTCGACAAGCTTTCACAATGGAGTACATTTCTTTGTCATATGTGGGGTACTTGCGAACTGTGTCAGACAATGTCTCACTGTGAAATGCCACTGGATGTCCCTGTTGAGTAAGAACTGCCCCAATAGCATAGTCAGAGGCATCTGTCTCGATCTCAAATGGCTGTTGCAAGTCCGGTAAAGTGAGCACTGGGGCAGAACAGAGGCGGTTTTTCAGTTCTGTGAACGCCTTCTGTTGAGGTTCCGACCAAAATTTTTTTGCTCTCGCTCCTCCCTTGGTGACTTGACTCAAGGGCCAAGTGATATGAGAGAATCCCAACACGAACCTTCGGTAGAAATTAGCAAGACCCAGAAAGCTGCGAAGCTCTGTTATAGTGGTTGGGGTTGGCCAATCCCGAATGACTTGGATCTTGGCTGGATCCACATGCACCCCCCTTTCATCAATAATGTATCCCAGATATTGAACCCGGGTCATGCCAAAAGTGCACTTCTCCAAATTGGCACACAACTTGTGTTGCCACAGTGTTTGGAGGACTTGTCGGATGTGGTGAAGGTGCTCTTCCCAAGTTTGGCTGAAGATCAAAATGTCATCCAAGTACACCAATACAAATCAGTTGGTGAATGGCCACAAGATGTCGTCCATCATCCTCATGAAGTTTGCGGGAGCATTCATCAACCCAAAAGGCATGACCAACCATTCGAAAAGGCCTTCCTTGGCTTTGAAGGAAGTCTTCCACACATCGGAGGGTTCAATTGGTACCTGGTGATACCGAGACTTCAGGTCGATCTTGCTGAAATATTTTGCACCTTTGAGTTGGTCCAGAAGGTCATAAATCCGTGGGATTGGGTACCTATTCCAGACAGTGATCTTGTTCAGCGCCCGATAGTCAATACAGAGTCTCCACGTCCTATCCTTCTTCTGTAAAAAAAAGATCGGGCTCCCACAGGGTGATGAACTCGGTCTGATGTGAAATTTCTGCAACAACTCCTGAATCTGCCTCTTGATTTCATCATTCTCCAGAACAGAGCGCCGATAGATCGGTCCATTAGGTAGCGGTGCACCTGGGGTTAGATAAATCGGGTGCTTGACCTGACAGTGCAGAGGAACCCCTGTGGGTGAGGTGAATATGTCCCCGTACTCCTCCACAACCTTATCCATTTGTTGTTGTCGTGCAGAGGAGCCTTGTCTGGAGGTCGTGGCCACAGTCCTCTTCTTGCCCTCGGGGTGGATCATCAAGAAAACGAAATTCTTGGTTTGGGAAATGAGCTTACTGCATTGTTTTGCAGTAACCAAAGAGATAGCGGCAGGAGGTGGTACCTCTGGTATCCTATACAGCTTATTTCCCAAAGTAACAATAACAGCACGAGGTCGAGACTCATACACAGCATGACGCTTCCACAAGTATGTTTGTCCTAACAATACATCAGAAACATCAATAGGAGCAACGTCACATAATACATCATCCGTGAAGGGCTTGATGCTATAGGGAAGGCGACACTACTGGCTGACGCAGAGATCTCGTCCTTGGTGAAGCCACCCGATGGTGTATGGATGTGGGTGAGCTATGGTCAGCAAGCCCAACTGCTTCACGGCGCCTGCTGAAATGAGGTTCTTTTGGCTCCCATTGTCGACAATGAACTGTACCGTGGAGCCCTTTACCCACATCTGGGAGTGGAAGAGACGTTCCTCCTCATTTGGATCTTCCGGTTCCTCCTTCTGGATCTTTGTAGTGGCAACAATGGCGTTGGGCTCCGCATCAATAATCTGTTTCCCTTTTTCATTTCCCTTTTCAGGTTCTGATTCAGAGTCAGAGCATGCATATGAATCAGAGGCCCTCATCTCGGCCACTGGCGACTTCTTGGTCCGACACTCACTTGTGTTATGAGTGGAGCTCTTATGGAACTCACACCACTTTCCCGTGTCCTTATTTGGCTTTGTGGTGCTGTTCTTTTCTTGTGGCTTCGATGAGTTGTCTTTAGCTACCATGCCTTGGCTCTGTCCTTTGTTCTGAGGTTTGGAAGCACCTTTCCCTTGCTTTTGATTCATAGATCCAAAGTCTCGCTTCTTCTGCTTGAATTTTTGCTCAATCTTGGCAGCATATTGGTATGTCGTACCAAGCGAGGAGATGTCGAGGAACTCAATTTCCTCCTGAATGTATCTGCAGGAGAATCGTGATACGGAGCACTGGTTTTTCAATTTTGATAGCTCCAGACCCCAAAGTAGGTATGGAACATATTCGTCACTCATGCACATATTGATCCCTTTGTTATTCAAGATCTCCATTGTATGTACTTGTCCTCATAGCTCCCCACGGGATAGTACTGCCTTTGACGTTTAGGTGAATTCGGCTGGTACCACCGAGAACAGAGGTTCGTTTAATCTGTTCGCAGGTTTCCACGGCCCAGTTATGTAGTTTTGGTATGCAAAATAATCTTCTCCCGGTCTGAAAAGTCATGAACAGAGAAATATCCTTCTAATAGATTCAACCATCTATCTACGGCATCTGCGTCTATTTGACCCTCAAAAATGGGAATGTCAAAATTTACTTGTACCTTAAAAGGAGTCGCGCCTCCAGAGTGGCTGCTGGATGCAGATGCGCCGCCGGTGGGTAGCCGTTGAAGGATCTGAACAAAGTTATCCATCATCACGTTCCTTTGTTTTTTGAGGGCCTCCTCGAGCAATATTTTGATAGGATCTCCTGCTCCCTCATCTTTCTTTTCGTCCCCCATGGGCGTCCGTCGAGGTTTGCGAGGCTGATCTTGCAAAGGTTCCACCAGATCAAGCCCTAGCTCCTTATACCCCCACCTCGTTGGGGACATGCAAAGAAGGATCGAGAAAAAGCAGACCGCTCTGATACCACTGATCCGGATTTATGCAGGAACGCAACAGAATAAACACATAACCATAAATACAGAGATGCGGCGGAAATAACACTTCATTTCATTAATATCAAAGAACTGAAATTTGCTTACAGACAGAATGGAAATAAAACTAGCTAGGGCACTGGTAGCTATCTCTGAGAAGAGATGTGGCGGCTACAGGCCTCTAAACTGAGTTACAATGAGGCTTGAGGGCCTATTTATTATTTAGAAACAATGGGAAATCCTAAACATCCAAAACCCTAACCCTAGGAGATGAAGCGCCAAAACTATGGGCCCCGTTTGCGTAAATTGGTGTTTCAACTTCCTAGGGCGTAACTTTGGCATACGATCTCCGCTTGACGCGTACCATACCTCGTTAGAAAGATCTATCCGAGGACTACAAATTTGGAATGATCAAAATTAGTCCATGGACCCAAGTTGCTCTCCGTTTTCCAAAAAAACGTCATTTATGGCCTCAAAACGGCTCCGGAAGTTCAGGACCCGAAAAACTGCTAAAAATAGTAAACTGTGCCAAAACTAAAAAACTGAAAGAGACAATGGTGGAGCCCGAAGTGGAATAGGTGGGTGACCACCAATATCCACCTAGATCACATAGACTACAAACTTTCACCTTGCTACCACATCAAGTTACAATACCCTCACTAGTAGAATAGTGGATTTCACTGAAATATATTTTTAGTGAATCAAAATTTGTACCACCTACCAACCTCACAAAAAAAATCATTAAATTTCTTTATAGTTTAAGATGTGTCTGGTCAGGTGCTTGTTGTAGTCCAAGTGTTGATTCCAGTGCCAACATCTTTTGGTGCGTCTGCTGGGAGCTGAAGGCCTTGTAACGAAGTATTCTCCCGAGTCTATTGTTATGAATTGTTTATAATTAGTTCTTGATGGTGAGCAAGAATTGGTGACCTGAAGAAGAATGTAAATTTTTTCACCTGGAGACACCACGAAGGGGAAGAGGGGTTTCAAGACCTCCTTCTACAAGGAGGAATCAAAGATCTCTAGCTGCGACTCCAATTGCTGACCCAGAGAAAATCATCAAAGATGATAAAGGAAAAGATAGATAAGTTGAAGCCACCTCTCAGTCAGTGAAGAAGCTACACAAAAAGTACATTCCAAAGCAAAAGGTACCTTTATCTACTTTAGAATCTAAAGAGGTTTTAGTTTCAAAAAATTTTGCGGAAAAATCTCAAGTTGAAGATACTCCTCTAGAAAATAAAGTGGATATTGTTAACCTAGAATCAACTAAATGTTTTTCTTACTCATCACCTAGTAAATTTGAAATAAGTAGTGTTATAGTTAAAGAAGGAGAAACTTAATTTCTAAGTGTTGAAATAAGTGAGAAGAATTTCTGCTGACTGAAGGGGAATTAGAACAAGTATTGACTATTGCACCCTTTCTTGATAGAGATAGTTTGACTGAAGAAGACTTCAAGACTATTTTAAATTTCCTTTAGAATCATCCTAAATACTAGTCCCTTATCACCCCTCAGCAAGAATATTTTCCTTTCTCTCTAAATCCATTGTTGGGTCATCTTCCTCTCATCCACTTGAAGTGATTGTACATGAAGGTTTTAATTTTAACTTATCTGATTTCCTTTCTTTGCAAAATAAATTTGAATTAACTCCATCCCCTTAAGAGACAAATTTAGATTCTGATTCTTCTATTGAAGGAGAAGTCAAGACATCCTCTGTTCACCTTTTTGAAACCCCACTCTTCTCAATTCCCAAGCCTGAAAAGTGAGCTCAAGACCCCCAATTTTCTGCTTTCCAAAGTCAGAATCAAAATTCACCAATCGTAATTCCTATTTCCAAAACAGCTACATCAACTGTACATTAACAAAATATGGTTTAGCCTACCCTTACAAGGATGGATGAGATAGTGGTTGCGAGATATGTTCCACTTGTTCTTCCTCAACACATGCATGCACTTCCCCAAGGAGATTACTTGAAATAGATTCCAAAATACACTGGGGAGGGAGAAGGAGTTTTCGGTGAAGAAAATTTAGTGTCTTTCTATAGTTATGCTGACAATCAAAATATTGAACATGAAGATGCCTGATCAAGACTCTTTGTTCAGATCTTGGATGGCAAAGCTCGAAAATTGTTTAGAAGTTTGGCTCCAAATTCATTTACAGGAATTGATGAATTAGAAGAGATATTTGTGAAGCATTGGGGTCGTAGGAAAGACTATGTTTATTATCTTATAGAATTTGGAACTCTGATGAAAAAGGTAGATGAGTCTTTAGCTGGTTTTACTAAAAGGTTTAATAAGATTTATTAGAAAATTACTGAAGAGATTAAACCCATTGAAACCACAACTATGATAAATTTTGCAAATGCTTTAGATTCTGAGTTTGCCTTATGGTTGAGGAATGAAAAATCACATACACTGACAACTATGCAAGAGGCTAAAATTGGAGTGCAGTCTAATCTCATGGCTTATAATAAATTAAAAATGGAGGAAGAAAAGGAAGCAAAAGACAAAAAGAAGACGAAAGAAGAAAAACATTCTTCTTCTAAATCTCTTTTAGCAGAAGAAAAGATCGATAAAATGTCTAATTTGATCAAGGAACTTGCCTCTAAGATGTCAAAATTAGAGGTAGAAAATAAACCAGTTGCTTGAGACAATCAAAATGAAGCTAATATAAATCAGGCTCCCTTCAGGAGGCCTTTTCAGCCTCAAAGAATCCTACAATGCCCAAGGAGGAATGTTGATGATCAAAGTGTTGAGCCTCCTCTGAATAATTTTGCGGAAGAAGAACAACAAGGAAATGAGGAAGAAAATGAAGAAATAAACCATGTGGGAGAAACTTCATAGTAAACATGTTTGACATTGCAAGAATATGAAGATAGATAAATAATTTGTTTGTTTTCTGATGCTATGAATTCTCAAATTTATGCACAAAATGATAAATAAAAACAAGAAGTTCAAAACATAAATTACCCTTTCAGGTCAAAAGGTCTTGTTCAACAGCCTCAAAAAAAATCATATTCAGATAAACAAACTGCTAAACAGAAGGCCAAGGTAAATGAGGTTCCTCCACCTCAAAATTCTGCCCCAATTGTTAAAATTACTGCAGAAAATAAGGAATTAGTTCCAATTTATTTCAGTTTCAGATTCGAATTGAATAAAATCAAAATTCCAATTCCACTCCTGGAATTACTGAAAAATTCATCATATAATGTGTCTTCTAGGAGTCTTTTGCAGCCTCCTCTCCACCCTGATTCAGTGAATGTTGAGGATGAGCATCCCACCATTTATCTAGGCTGTCATGTACAAGACCAAAAATATGATAACTCACCTCCTTTCTACTTGTCACTCAACATACATGACAAATTGCTGCATAATTGTCTAGTAGATTATGGAGCTTCCCACAATCTCATGCCAAAGAAAGTAATGGATGAATTGGGATTAGAGATCACCAAGAAATAGCATGACCTTTACACCTTTGACTCCAAAAAATTCACGTGTCCAGGAGTGATTAAGGATTTGGTTGTTTCCCTTACCCAGTTGTTATGAAGAGCTTAGTGATGGACATTACGGTTGCTGACATTCCTTCTAGATTTGGGATGTTACTTTCTAGATCTTGGTCTAATAAATTACGAGGTACGCTTCAGATGGACATGTCATATGCTACCATCCCAGTATTTGGAGGGGAATTCAGAAGGCTGTATAGGGAAACTAAAATGGCCTACATCATTAGTGATTAGTACAATCCATCAAACCATCCCATATATGCTGAAGAAAAAGAATTGGGGTCATCAATTTTTCACCTTGCTACTAACGATAATGATTTCCAGCTTGAATTAAACGAAAAATAACATTTTCAAGGTGTAAATGCGCAACATTCAGAAGGACAGATATGTAAATTTTACTTTGATGGAGCCTATTCAAGGGAATGATCGGGAGTCGGTGTAGTCGTCATTTCTCCTACTCAGCAGAATGTATACATATCCTACAAACTGCAATTTTCTACCACTAACAACACTGCTGAGTATGAAGCACTTCTACAAGGTATGAAGGCAGTGAAATATTTGGGAGAAGAACAACTAATTTCCTTTGGTGATTCAGAGTTGGTGATTAAGCAAGTAAGAAATAATTACCAAGTGAAAAAATCCAAATTGAAGAATTATAGGAATGAAGTCTAGGATTTGATTGAACATTAGTTTTGAGAATTTAATATAAATTTTATCACTAGAGAAGAAAATCAAATTTCTAATTAACTAGCTATTGCTGCTAGTAATTTCAAAGTTCCTCTAGATGTCAAGGAAGTATATGATGTTCAAATAAAAAACAGACCTTCAATTCTTGATAACATCAAGCACTAGAAAGTATTTGAAGATGACAGGGAGATTCATAAATTTTTGGAGTCTGTAGAAGAGTTTGCAGAGATACAAATTGATGATGAGTAGGAAATTGTTGAAAAGCAAAATAACAACTCTTTTAAGAAAGCTATGGCTGGGAAAAACATTATAGATCTGAAAACTAACTTTATTCCTAAGGGTTTGGTCCCTTTAGAAAGAATTCTTGATAATAATGATGTTTCTCTCAAGCCTGAAAGCAAGGTTGATGGAGAGAGTACAATAGAGTGTAACATTGGTACAAAAGATCAACCAAGATTAGTCAAAGTGTCCAAATTCCTTCCTCTTGAAACCAGAACAAAATATATTAAACTGCTGAAGGAATTTGCTGATATTTTTGCAGGGTCTTATAGTGAGTTGAAAAACTTACGGTAAGAGCATAATGGAGCAAAATATCCCTTTGAAAACAAATGCAAATCCTGTAGCACAAAAAATCAGACACATCAATCCCGTTCTGCTTCCAATCATTAAGAAAGAAATCAAAAAATTATGGGAAGCAAAGATTATTCTGCCTTTGAGATTTTCTAACTGGGTAGCTAACATAGTCCTAATCCAGAAATAGAATGGAGAAATAAGGGTTTGTGTTGATTTCCGCTACCTAAACCGATGCTCCTTAAAAGATAACTATCAACTGCCCAAGATGGATTATATCTTACAGAAGGTTGTAGGATCCAAAATACTGTCAATGATTGATGGATTTTTAGGCTATAATCAGATTTCAGTTGACAGGCAAGACAGAGAAAAGACAACATTTACCAGACCCTGGGGCACATTCATGTACAACAAAATGCCATTTGGTTTGATGAACACAGGTGCAACCTTTCAAAGGGAAATGTATATTGTCTTTGCGGGAGAAAAGGAAAGATTTGTGATCATCTATTTGGATGACATCACAATATATTCAAAATCTGATGATGACCACTTGAAACATCTGAAGCAAGTTTTTGACAATTGCAGAAAGTTTGGTTTGTCCTTAAACCCCAAAAAGTTGCCTTTTTTTGTCCAAGAAGGTAATTTATTGGGACATATTGTAATAGAAAGTGGCATCTGTATTGATCCAGGAAGAGTAGAGGCTATTCAGAAGATTGGTTTTCCAAGAAACAAAAAGTAATTGTAGTCATTTTTAGGGAAAATGAATTTTCTGAGGCATTTTGTTCCTAACTTTGTAGAGTTGATCAAACATATAAATGTCTTGACGAAAAAATATGCATAATTTAAGTGGCAAGATGAAGCAAAGAATTTTTTTTCAGTAATTAAATTTGCCTTGACTGAAGCTCCAGTTTTAATAATTCCTGACTTTGAAAAGGATTTTCTGATTTTTTCATATGCTTTAGAGGAAACAATTGCAACTGTGTTACTACAGAAGAACAAGGAGGGTTTGGAGCAGACAATATCGTTTTCCAGGCATGCTTTAAGGGATGTTGAATTAAAGTACATATCGATTGAGAAACAAGCATATGCAATAGTTAAGGCTTTGGAGTCTTTTTGAGTTTATGTGCCACATTCAAAAATAATTTCTTTTGTGCCCAATATCACTGTTAAAGATGTGTTCCTGTAGCTAGATACAGATGGAAGGAGAGGACGATGGTTGACCAAAATTATGGAATTTGGTGTTGAAATAAAACCAACTAAATTGATAAAGGGTCAGGGCTTGGCTCTCTTGATGGTTGAATCTAACTGCAAAGCTTTAAATCTGAATGTAGAGGCAGCTGAAGGAGATGATAGAGAAGGTAATTCTAATTATCCTGAAATATTCAATTCAGATTGGTACAAGGATATAGTTTACTTCTTATTAAATTTCAATTGTCCACTTGAAATGGAGAAGTCTAAAAAGAGAGATTTTAAATTGAGAGTTGTGAAGTATTTCATTTTGGAAGACCATATTTACTTGAAAGATCCTATTGGAGTCTCATTGGGATGTGTAGAGGAAGCGGAATATCAGGAGATTATGAAAGAGATACATGCGGGAGTGTGTGTAGGGAATTTATATTGGAGAGATACTGCAAACAAAATCTTAAGAGTTGGCTATTATTGGCCAACTCTTTTCTCTGATGTCTATGCCAAAGTCAGAAGCTATGTCGAATGTCATAAATTTGCTGGTAAAAATAAATTTCCACCATTACCTCTCATCCCTATTTCAAAAGATGTTCCTCTCTAGTAATGGGGGCTAGACTTCATCAGTGAAATTCATCCACCTTCATCAAGACAACATAGATGGATTCTCACAACTACAGAATATTTCACCAAATGGATTGAAGTTGTACCAACCATGAATGATACTGATACGGTAATTATTAAATTTTTGTTGGAAAATATTATGTCAACATTTGGCTGTCAACAGAAATTAGTAACTGATAATGCAATGGCCTTTAAGTCCACCAAGATGTACAACTTTTGTCAGCAATATGGGATTGAATTGACTCATTCGACACCTTATTAAACTCAAGGTAATGGATTGGATGAGTCATCCAATAAAATTTTGGTAAGGATTATTAAGAAAATGATGCTTGAAAATAAGAGGAATTGGGACACTCAGCTGATACATACTCTGTGGGCAGATAGAGTAAGTGGTAAAAAATCAATTGGAATGTCTCCATTTCAACTTGTATATGGTACAAAAGCTGTAATGACTTTGCAATTAGCTCTTCCTGTGATGAAGTTCCTACAAGATGAAGTTGATCATGAAAACCCAGTTCAAAGGAAAATGCTACAGTTGATAGAGGCACACCAAATCAAAGAATCATTGCTGGAAAGAGTTCATAAGTATCAAGATAGAGTCAAATATGTTTTTGATAAAAGAGAAAATTAGCAGTTGTTTCAAGAGAATGATTTGGTGATGCGTTGGGATGCTAGGAGAGAAGACCGTGGAAAGCATGGTAAGTTTGGCAATATGTGGTTTGGGCCATTTAAAATTGCTGAAGTTTTGTAGAATAATATTTTTCTTCTCAAACATCCGGATGATGATCAACTGACTGGAGGCCCAATCAATGGTCATTTTATTAAAATTTTATTTATTTAATAAAGTTAGTTGAGTCACTCCATTGTCAATATCTGGTGTGATGTGTCAATAAAATCCATGCCCAATGGTACTTATGTCTATATATATGGTCAGTCTTGAGTCTAGTATGTCAATTGTCAATCCTAGTCTCTATTTTTAAGAAGTATTCTAAGTTTCAAGAGTTTTTTAGGCACTTAGTCTATAGTCCTTGAAGCCTCACAGGGAGGACTTCATCCCAAATAAGAGCCATTGTTGGCACTAAAAATGTTAATGGTGTAATCACCATTGTGTCACTGTTCTCAAATTTTTATTGTGTCTTAGTCCATGTCCAAAGTTTGAATCATTTCCAATAAAAGTTACAAAAGAGTCCCAATGTCAAGGTATTTTTAAGTGAATAGGTGTCATAGTGTTTTAGAGTCCTAAAATAAGTTAAAATCTATTTTTTGTCTTATTTTAGTGTTGAAAGTTAGTTGAGGTTTTGGTAATAAAATTGCAATCATCTAGTATGGAATAGTAGCTACTTTTGTTGCAAATTTATTGTCAAAATAGTAAAGGGAAGTTATTTCTCAGAAATGGAAGTCATATATTGCACACAGTGAAAAGCGCAGCTATTTCACTGAGATTTTGGTTATCTCAAAAAAGAGGCTACGGGTAAACAAGTAATCAGTTTTCGAAGTAGGCAAATTAAGGCTTCGTGGCAATGAGAGTATTTTAAAATAAAAGCGCAGCCAGAAGAAAACAACTTACCCAACAGAGTGGGATATACAGAGAAGAGAGGCAGACAATATTTAAAGGAGGTTGGCTAGGAAATAGACTAAAGAATGAAGCAATGGAGAAGAATTGCATGCAAAAGGAACCAATGGCCATGATCTAATCACATATTGAAAGGAGAGTAGACCGATCACTGAGATTAAAGCGCACATGTGGCAACTTCGCAAAGCGAAATTTTTAAGTTTTATCGTTAAGTAAAATCGCATGGTATGTCAAGTGATTTACGATGCGATGAGGCTAAGGGGAAAGCAAGGAAGACTGTTAGATCTGGGCACAGATCAACAGTCGAGATTAAAGCGCAGATGGAGCAATTTCAAAAATCATAGTTTTTAAGTTTATTGTTAAGGATTCGCATAAGATGTTAAGTGATTTTGATGTGATGAGGTGAGGGACACATGTCGGCGTAGCACACCAGCATGATTTCATAAATCGCAGAGTTTATGGTTTAGCCCTTATCAGTGTAAAGTTAAATTTGCGGGCGATCGATTTGCGATTGCTTCCTATTACTCAAATGGTTGTGGGACCCAAGAATCAAAATTCCGCGTGAATGCACACTTTTTGAGAGAAATTGTGGTTTTGTTTAAAGTTATGATAAACGATGTTGATTGCACACGTACATATGTTTATAAAACTTCCGATGTAGGATCTGTGATCGGTCCCATTTCTCTACCACGACACCTCCACCCTCATCGCACATTGCACTTCACCATTTTCAACATTTAACTTCCCTCATTTCACAATAAAACTTCCGATGCGTGATCTGTGATCGGTCCCACTTCTTCACCATGTCACCAACCCCCCTCCAACCCCTCACTTATCATTTATTCCAATCCATGTTTCCTCTATCGATTAAACTTGTTTCAAAGGATTTTATTTGTAATTTCTCATAAAATGAAGCTCCATCATTCTATCCAAAGGTTTCATTTTCTTCTTCCATTACATAGAATTTTTAACCAAAAAAGAGAAGCGAACAGTGGAATAGCGGTATAATTTCTCTCAAAAATGTTTCTACCACTACCCTTAGTACCAGTACGTTTTTACCAAACGCACCATTCAAGGAGTAGCCACACACCATTTTACTATTTTTTGCACTTTTTATGCAGTTGGTTGCACCAGAATAGAAGAGGAGTCTTCCCATAAAACTGCCACATCATACAAACCACTTCAAACTATTAGCCTTAATGTTGTTATTCTCATTATGTCATAACACTCCATATTAAAGTTTTAGATAAGCCTCACCTCTTGCACAAGGTTGTAATGACTTTTGAAATAGATTTTCCTTTTTCTGTGGAAGATGAAAGTATCATATTTTGTATATATATGCCAAACTGATATGAAGTCAGGGTTGGTTGGTGGTTATAGAATTTTGACTTGTATGAACTGTAATTTATTTTTTTGAATGAAATGGAATAATACTACTGAGGACTTATTACCAATTTGTTGTGTGTATTGTCTACTTTACTTGTGTTTCCATATCTTCTTTCTTCCAGTTCCAGTTTGGAAATCATCATAATGTTATGTGTTTTTATTAGTCTCTTAAGCTTGTTATGTGTTTTATCAATTTTTCTTAGTCTGACACAATGAGAATTCCTGATAAAATCTATATTATAATAGTGGAAGAGGATTACTCATGATAGTTAATCTTCATGATATTTCAATGAGAATATTGTTAGACTAGAAATAGATTTCTCTCAATGGAATATTGTCAAAATGCCACTTTTGTGAATTTCTAATAAATCAGTAGATTTATGTTTTACAGACCTACTGATTCTTCTCTCATCTTACAGTTTCCTCTCCTCATAGACTACAAACTTGCACCTTGCTACCACATCGAGTTACAATACCCTCATTAGTAGAACTGTGGATTTGACTGAAATCACTTTTTAGTGAATCAAAGTTTGTACCACCTATCAATCTCACAAAAAATAATAATTAAATTGCTTTATAGTTTAAGATGTGTCTGGTCAGGCTCTTGTTGCAGTCCAAGTGTTGATTCTAGTGCCAACACTAGAAACTATTCAACAATTGCAGGCTAAGATGGAGAATCTATGGGTTGATAATGAGAGACTAAGGTTGGAACAAGAAAGGAATCTTGTGAAAAATATCTCCTACAGTAAGAACCAAATAAAACCAAATACTAGCCCAAATGATGGAGACCAAGTAGAGTGCATCCAAAATTTGAGGGATGTTGTATGGATAATGAAGGAGGTTCGGAAAATGTTTCCGACAACAAGGGTGCCAAGTGGAAGAAAAAAAACCTGCAATGATAATTAAAAAAACAAACCTTCCACCTTCAATGGTGAGAAGGAAGAAGTAGGTGAGGCCTAGTTTTTTAATTTGAATCAATATTTTCAAATCTATGAGTACAATGACAACCTGAAGGCTAGATTGGAATTTTATTAATTGCAGGGAAAATCCACCTTGTGGTGTGAAGAAGTTAAAATTGTGCGAGGAGTGGATGAACAATATGTAGCCTAGGATAGTTTCCAAAGTAACTTCAAAGATAAGTATTTAACAAAAAAATTTAAGATGAGAAGGTGAAGGAGTTCCATGATATGGACTTGAGATAATAGTCAATGGGCAAGTTCGTGACTATGTTTACATCTCTGTTGAGATACGTACCCTAAACATGTGAAGGGAAAGCTGAACTGTAGCACTTTATTAGTAGTTTGCCATTTTTTATGAAGGAAATAATAGAATACGATAACCTAAAGACCATGGATGAAGCCATATAGAAAGGCTGAATTTTTTATCAACAAATCAGACAGAAAGGGGAAGGCAACAAGAATTGGCCAAAAATAATGGGCAGAAAATTTTTATGAACACTAAAAATGCAAAAGATGCTAATATTAAAAGCGGGAAAAGGAAGAAACAGAATGGGTTTTTGGGGAAAATTTAGCAGAATTCCAGATTGTAAGGTGAAAAGTAGCTAGCTGAAGCATCCAATAAACCTAAGGCTAGCTAGCAGCAGAAGCCACCTCTGAAATGTTGGGGTTATGGGGAGCCCCACTACTATAAAAACATTTCTCACTACGTCAAAACATAGAAAGTTGTGAATGTACATGAAGCCTCCAAAAATTGGTATCTAATACGAAGTAGACCACAGATCAATGCAGCCTTGGAGGATAACCAGGTCGGATGCCAACCAACAATGGTATAATTTGAAGGTAAAATAGCTAACCATCCTGTATCTATTTTAATAGACCCAAGCACAAGTTTAAGTTATATTAGTCCAAAAATAGTTGATTTCTGTCACCTATAAATTGTTAAATTATAAAACCCTTGGTTAGTATAGTTGGCTACTAGGCCTAAACAAAGGGTGACAATGAAAGTGGAAAGTTGTCCAGTCGAAATAACAGGACAATAGGTGAAAGCGAACTTAAACACGTTAGCTTTATGTTATTACAATGTGCTTATTCGAATGGATTGGCTCGAGAAGCATTGGTCCTTCAAGTAGATTTTAAGGAGAAAATGATTAGTTACCTCACTAAAGAATGCATGAGGAAAGAGATTCAGGGTATTAAAAGATCCATTAAGCTATGAACCACCACTACCAATCACCTAAGTAAATGAATTTGAAAATGTTTCCAAATATACACAGTCCAAGTGTGTTACACCCATTCCTAGGAAAAGAAAACAACCCTAGAAGATGTACCTGTGATTAAGGAATTTTTTGATGTATTTATAGAGGAAATTCTTGGGCTACCACCTAAAAGGGATATTTAATTTACTATAGAACTAATCTTGAGGGCAGCCCTAGTATTAAAATCACCTTATCGGTTGAGTATACTTGAGTTAACTGAACTCAAGGTACACTTGCTAGAATTGTTCGAGAGAGGATATATACACCCAATTGTGTCACTTTGGGCTGCTCCAATGTTATTCGTAAAAAAAAAACTGGCACCTTATGACTTTGCATTGGGTATAGGAAACTTCATAAGTTAAGCATCCAGAATAGATATATGTTTCCAAGAATATACGATTTATTTGATCAAGTTAAACGTGCGATAATATTTTATAAGATTTATTTATAGTCTGTTTATCATAATATAAGGATAAAGGAATATATTATCTATTAAACAACATTTAGAACTCATTATGGGTGTTAAGAATTTAACGTTTTTCCATTTAGAATCACCAATGCTCCAACAACATTTATGTGTCTTATGAATGGTATTTTCCATCGTTAGACCAATTTTTCCTGATAATATCGATGATATACTGATTTATTCCAAGAGCTTGGAAGACAATAAGGGGAATATACATATAGTCCTACAAACCCTAGGAGAAAATCAACTATAAACTAAATTTAGAAAATGTGATTTCTGTAAGGATCAGATTCAATATGTGGGACATATTATTTTGTCGGAAGACATAGCAGTTGATATTGAGAAAATAAAAACCATCATGGAATGGGTTGCACCCAAAAATTTAGCTCACATTAGATATTTTATGGGCTTATAAGGGTATTACCGTTGATTTATCGAGGTGTTTTCCAGAATTGCATACACCATCACTTCCTTACAAAAAAAGGAAGGACCTTTATGTGGAGAACATAGTGTCAACCTAGACTTGAACTCTTAAAACATTTGTTAAATACAACCCTGGTGCTAAATGTAGTAGACCCAAAGAAGGAATTTACATTTTGCATGGATGCATGCCAAGAAGGCATGGGAGGAGTACTAATGCAAGAAGGTCAAGTTATAGATTATGAATCTCGCAAGTTGAAATATCATGAGGAGACAGTCAAATTATTACCTAGAGCTGACTGCGATGGTGCACACCTTAGATGTATGTCGACATTATTTTTTGGGGAAGAAAATTATTTCAATGACTGATCATAACCGTTTAACAAGTTTATTTAAGGAACTTCATTTAAATGCACGACAAGCTGGATGGAACACCTTACTAAGTGAATTTTATTTTGACATTGAGCATCGTAAAGGTAGATAAAATTGTGTGGTTAATGCATTAAAAAGGAAATTAAATTGTGTATATGAGGTCTCCTTTAGTAAACTTGAAATTATTTTTTACAAACAAATTAAAGCGGTTGCTATGAAGCACCCAGATTATGAATTTTTGTGGAAGCAGACCAAACAAGCTCAAAGTTGTGTAAAATTAACTGAGTATGGTATACATGCTGACGATCTATTTGTTTTGAGGAAGAATCTATGTACCAAATAGGAATTATTCTAAACAATTTCTACTAGATGAATTTCATAGAAGCACATACACTACCCATCCTCACTACCAAAAATTGTTCTTTACAATAAAAAAATAATTCTTTTGGCCGGTATGAGCAAGGATATTGCAGAGCATTTGGCCAAATGTTTGGAATATCATATGGTTAAAGCAGAGCACCAACATCCAGTTAGGTTTCTGTTAGGGTCCTGTGATTTGGCATAATGGTATATCAAGTGACACGGTAACATGGAACAAGTCTTTGGAGTCCTAGGACATAGCCTTCCTAGACTCAGAGAGGGATCTTGATTCAAATCTTTGAGGGTGCTGAAAAAGTTAAAAGGCCACTGCCCCCTCACTTGTTTTTGGACAGTAATGCTTAAAAATTTTCTCGCACTTTGCAACAAACGTTTCTTGGCACAACACATTCCTCCTTTAGATTTCTCAAGGAAAACAATAAATGGATCCTGGGATAATACCTGATCTAGAGGATTTGAGACATAAGCTTCATTCAGGACTGCTCCTTCTTCCACTTGGCTATGCTTGGGACTCTTTTGGGAAAGAAACTCCACCTCTTCCTCATGATCTTATGAACTAGTAGATTCATCATATATGGCAATGTTATCCTCTAACAAACCTGATGTGCTTTGATAGAGTGAGTTGATCTCTGTGTGAGAACCTCCATGTTGATGAGTAGGAGCATTCCTTAGTAACAAATATTCTTGAGAAAGAAGTGCAACAAATTTCTTTTGATCATTAATTTCCATGCCTTCATCTGCAATTTGTAATTCAAAGGAACTTGGTGGCTGCAAATATGGAGTTAAGGAGGATTTCGTGTCCCAAATGATTTCCTCAACCATTTTAGGAAAATAATTCTCACGGAAAACTTGCTCAAGAAGTTCATTATCCTCCTCAACCTCAACATCGAAACTCAAAGACTACTGATTTCCAATTACATGAAAGTTATTTCTGATGGACTGAAGTGGAACAGAGCAAAGAGTCAGAGATTCCTCACTTGTAAACTCTCAAGGCTTTCCTCATTAGTGTCATACGTGACCTGTATTGGATGCTTAGTTTTTTCAAGCTGATGATAGTGAAGTTCATCCCACAAATCAACGGTTGATTTCTCTGCAAGGCTAGTTTCTATTTGAAGGACATCATCATCAGATTGATCAAACTTTGGAAAATTATCAACATAAGTAACATCACCAATCAAACATATTGGATTGTCAACTTGTTTTTCTTTGAATTGATCTACAAGTACACTTTCTGATGTATGGTAGATGGGATTGGTAGGAGAATGAAAAGAAATTTTTTGTTCACATAAAGGCTTAGAGGTTCGCTGCATGTTTAGCATTCGATTTATTTCCTCTTCAATTAAAAGAGGAGGCGTTTTTCTCTTTCTTTGGATAGAAGTACAATAGTTCTCTCTCTCTATTTTGAAGGCTGATTTTGAGGCTGAATTTTTTCTTAAGCCTCACCTAGAAGAGATGGTGAATCATCACTTGTGCTTTCAAAGATATCTTGTGGGTTTCCTTCTATTCCTTGATTGATTTCTTCCTCAACCAACTCTTCTAGGCTGTCATGATAGCTATCTTGAGAATGAAATTGATGAATGGCTTCTAATATATCCTCAGGATGCCAATTTTGTAAATCTTCATCAATGTTTACAAGGCATTGTATGAGGTCTTCCGATTGATCACAACAATTTTCAACTATGGTAGAGATGGATAATTTTCTTTATAATGCTCACAAAAAATCTTATGGAGATCTTTTAAGGAAAACAAATTACCAGGCTTCATCCACTCATACCATTATTTTGCCTTACCTTCTAATGTTGCCATAAATTTTTTCATGAGGCAGCCCTCATGCCATTCAACATTTAACCTCCATACATGTATATGAAATTTGATGAGATGTAGCAAGGGGTCATCACATGTTTCATCTTGAAATACAACTAGGTTTTTCATCCAATTTATTTGAGGCATTTTGTGAGAGAATCCAGGGATATGATCTCTGTTCATCGGAGCATATCTCCTTTGTATCCTTGGATCCATGTTTGTAAAGCAGAAAGGGTCACTATATATTTTCAACTAGTCTAGAGTTCTCTACCAGTGGAGTCTTTAGGTCTATCGAGGGTTGTGGAGTCACCAAGTGGAAGCTTTCAACTTTGTTGTCCACCATTAGCATGATTGGGATTGCTTAATGTATTCCCAGGGGAGTTTATGACGACTTAGTGGAGTAATAGGCCTACTGGAAGCTAGTGGAGTCGCCAGGTGGATATTTTTGTTGTTTTTAAGGATGTATGTTTATGGTCCATCACCAATAATTGACAAAAAACCAATCTAGGGATGTTTTGGGGTTTTCTGAGTTTTCCTTTTGTAGTTTTAAGTTTTGTAAGAGTGTCCTATTGCTGAATCATCATTTTTCTAAGATGTTGAAACAAACATAGTCTACTCTTGGCTATCAATTGAGTTCTCTATGATTTGACAAAGGTTTCTGAAGTCCTAAGGGGTACTTTGTTTGTCACCGACTCATAAGGTCCCATCGTGATTGCCAGAATGTTAGGGTCTCGTGATTTGGCAGATTGGTATATCAAGAGATAGGGTAACATGGAACCAGTTTTTGGAGTCCTAGTACCTAGCCTTCCTGGAATCAGAGAGGGATATCTCTATTGGGTGCAAAGGATGTGTTCTTTTTGCTTTAGGGTTTTGATTTTAGGCTAGTTTGTAAGTGTAGGCTTTTGTTGATTGTTTTGGTTGGGTAAGATGGTCAAGTGGAATAGGTGGAGTGAGAGGTTTCTAAATCATTGGGCTATGGAGTTAATAAAAGTCAATGGTGTCTCAATAATGAATTAGAGTGCAGTGAAAGGCCAATCTAGCAAGGTTAATAGATCCTTTAAGTTTATGAGTGAAGTGGGATGGACATCAAGTTTGTGAGTAAGGTAGGGAAAAGGGAAATGAAGAATCCTTTTTAAAATACCTATGAACAGGGAGGTCTTAAATATGATTAGAACAAGATACTAAGCAAGAGCTAGGGCAAACCATTTACTCTATGATAATATTTTAAACCAATAAATATCCAAGATAAGCATGTCAGTGAAACATAGGGATCATAAGAGCTTCTAACTTTGGTAAATTCACCTCCAGACTTTGGGAAAACATACAAGATCATAAATAACTTAATCTATGAAGACGAAACTCTTAAACATCATAAATCAAGCTATAGAGAATTGTGAAACAAGTTGGTAGGCATGGACAAAGGGAAAGATCGAACGAGACCTCTTTGACTTAACCTAGCAAACACTATTCCAAAGAAAGGTTTCAAGATAGAGTTTTGAAAGCTTCAAATAAGAAGGGCATGCTGTGAATCATACTTGTAAACTAGCATACTAATCATAAATGAAACAAAAACAAGTTTAGGTGGACCTAAGGAGCAATCAAGGATTCCTTAAGTGGGCCAAACAGAGGAAAACATCAAGGCTATAACAAACATGAGGACTGAGGTGCCTCAAAGAGCATGTCTAAACCTATACTTTTCTGATTTATAAAAACTAAGAAGGATGAAACATAATGATAACAAGAAAAATATAAACAAGTTAAGAAGACATCACCATTCACCAAGCTAAGGAATCCTGCAAACAAGCTTCTCCATCATCAAGCCAAACAAGCCATTCATCAACTCCATAACACCAATTTCTTCTCCAAGCTCATAAAAACCATGTATTTCTCTCCAAGTTCATCAAAAGCCAACAAAATACACGAGGGAAAAATTCTCTATTTATGGAGCAAAGGAGGTATAAAACCCTAAATATGGTAGGAAAATGTCAAATTTAACCATAAATGTCATTTATGGCCAAGAGACCATGCAAGGCCCAAGGCACATAATATCCTAAAAAATAAATGACATAATAACTATTTGCACCTAATTCTAGAGTGTTTTGACTCAAAAAACTCGAAAATATATTTTTGCAATAAATGAGTGTGTTTTGTTGACTTTTGGTCCAAAACACACTTAGATAGTCTATGTGCACAGTGCCACTTCAGCAGAAAATAGGGTCTTTTGTGACCAAGTTTTGGCCCCCTTCCCGATGCCAGATTTGGCTCCATGATGGCTTGTTGGAAAGCCTAATGAGTGTAATTTCCATAAATGCTTGCATTTTCCTGAATTGGTGACATTTTCCTATCCAAAAATCCATTCTCCCAACACTGATTTGTGCATAATACCTTGCTTGAAATTGAGGCAGAATGGTCAAAATTTAGGTGTTTTTTGACCTTTTGGGGGGTCAAAACTGCTCCAAATGGTCTGAAATTTTGTGACCAGACTGCTGATAATGAGAGGAATCCAAAAATTGCAAGTTTGCAAGCTGAGGATGCATTAGATTTGTGCACAATGCCAAGGGTGTTGCACACAAAGGCCTCAAAATTTCAAAAAAAAAAACAAAATTTCTCAGAATTCCATTAAAATTGGTGGACAACTTCTTCAAGGGGTTTGAGAAGCCTGTGGAAAACCTTAAGCCATGTATCTAAGTTTTTCTTGGTCTTTACCTTCTTTAAGTGCTTAAATTTCTATGAAGATGTGTGATGGTGGCTTTGTAGGTGCCTCGATCATGGCCATGATCCTTGTTGCAGTCCTCAAATTCTTCATTTTCATTATTGGCATCATCAGCCATCATATTTTCTACCCCATAATTATCTTTAACATCGTCAACACTCTCATCCTCTTCACTGATTTCTTCTTTATCATTTTGTTCTTCATTTGAGCTACTTGTCTGTTCATTGTCGGGATCATCATTTTCACTGGCACCCTCTACATTTTCATCACTATCATCTTGCTCAACATGAAGACCACTCTCCCCTTTGTCTTTGGCACTTTCATCATCTTCATTTGTGTTCATATATTCTAATTCTTTGTCACTGTTTTTCTTTGCATCACCGAGGCTTGCTTCTTGGGTGTCATTTCTGCCCTTAGCCATCTCCATTTTCCATATTGTTTTGACCTTTAACCTAGCCGCCCTCTTCATCATTCTCTGTTTCTACCTTTTCTTCACTTTCATTACTACCCTTTGGTCCTTTTTAACTTGTGCAGGAGCCTGGGGCAAATTTTGAAGGAAGAAAAAACTGATTTTGACCATTTTTTGGCAATTCTAGCCAAATTTCTTCTGTGCGTAGCGCCACCCAACTGGTCGTTCCTTTCGGGCCCTTTGTGCATGGCATCGGGTTGGGTTAAGCTATTGGCAGGCCTAGGCATAGCGATGGGAGGCTATGGGCGAGTTGGGCTCCGACTGGGTGTGTGCGCAGCACCACCACCTGTCCGTAGCACCGACCCTTCTGTGTGTAGCATAGTGATTTTTAGCGCTGCCTCTTCTCCTCTGTGTGCAGTGCCAAAGGCTCTATGCGTAGTGGCTCCGCTTGTGCACAACGCCCGAAAAAATTGCCCAAAAAAGGTCAAAAACCCTGCTTTTCCTCCATAAGCTTTCTCTCTTCCTTCTAAGTGCCATTTGAACTAAAAATAAAACTAAAAACACCTTCATACCTTGGCAAAGATGAATTTAAACTTTAAAAAACCGACTTTTACTATGTTTTTCAATCTTTTTTCCATTTGACTAATGCTTTTTATCTCTGCAGGGTTTTGATAACTTCTTCAAGGCACTTTTTCTCCTCTTGTGATGATGTTTGGCTGGTGCTGATGTAGAGGCATTTTTTATCTCTTTTATCTTTGAAAACCTAGGCATTTATTCAAACTGCCTTAGGCATGTTGTTTGACAAATTAAGAACACGATTTTTGTCCTCTTTTGGAATTTTTGAATGTAGGTGACCTGAACAATGTCCCTTTATCTTCCTACTAATTTTTTAGGCAAGAACATACCTATTTTTCCATAGAGTTTAAACAAATTATACCATGCCATGTCTTTCACTTAGGCACTTTTGATTTTGTGCAAGTGCCTACATTTTATTTTCCCTTGATCCCTTAGTGCCCTTTGAAGTTTAATACCTCATTTTCTGAATAGTAAGCTCATGTTTCGATCTTGATGTCTCATTTTGATACTCCACCTCATGCTTGCCTTTATCTTGAATTTTTTGGGAGGCTTTTGACTATATTTGGAAATCTTAGGACCTCCTCATACTGATACTCTTTTCGATCTCTCTCTGGTGTAGATGAAACATTGTTCTTTTTACAAACCCTAGAGAGCGCTTGGATGTCCCCTGAAGTGCCATCTGTTGTTATGAAGGAGGCCCTATCATCATTATTTGACTTGTTTCACTAGTAGAAAACAATGAAATTAATGACCAGGTGACTAAAAAAGTTAGTCACCGCAATTATTTAAAGTGAATTACTACTAAATTTGAGCAATTTTAAGTGATCAAACTAAAAATGACTAACTTAAATGACTACTTTAGTCTAGGAATAAAATATACGACTATATGATAAGTGACTAAACTAAAAACGACTAACTTAAATGACTAATTTAGTCTCAGGATAAAATATATGACTAGATAATAAGTGACTAAACTAAAAGCGACTAACTTAAATGACTAATTTAGTTTAGGATTAAAATATATGACTAGATAATAAGTGGTAAAATTAATAATGATGAATGTAAATGACTATTATAGTCAAATAATAAAAATGTGACCAAATAACAAGTACAACAAGTATATGAATTAGTCATCTATGTCTATAACTTTTAATTGTGTAACTCCATAAATGGAAAATTGTAATTTTGATACTGAAATGTTACATTTCACTATAAGATTCTTTGAATCCATCTGCAGTGTTAAAATTCTCTCAGCCGTGTCCACTCTTTCCATCAAGTTGTTGATAAGTGCATGACAGTTCTCCAAGAAACAATGTTGGATACCCTACCCCTCATTTACCTCAGAGCGATCAGACCCATGATTCCCCTTGCCACCATGGGCTTCTCCACCTTGACGACTCTGTTTTTGAACTATCGAATCCCCACCCATGCTAGCCCCCCGCTTACGTCCTCCATAACCCCCACGGGCACCCACACTAGTGAGTCGTGCACACCCCACAGTATTGCCACCCTCCCATGGAGTGTCCATGATTATTGTCGAGTCCACCACCCCCACAGAGCCATACATATGAAAAGCATTTCGGTTGACCCTACACAACCTTACTATTGATACCCATGCTTATTTTTCCTTCACCGATTGCATAATATTTCTATGTCTAGTGGGAAAAAGTATCATAGACTATTCATGAACAAGTGTTCACTTCAAAATCAAGTTTACTCCAAATAACACACATGTAAAGACTACATGATGAGATATTATCTCTTGATGAGATGTGAAGTAGAATAAAAAAAAATACATTTAAATTGATTCTTAATAATATTATTTATATTTATATAAATTTCACTTCTTTATATCTAAAAATATTTTTAATATACATATTTTTTATTCCAGATATTTAACACACAAATCATATTTATTTTATACATTACTTAACACTAAGTTATAAAATACTTTTATTAATATACATACTTTTTATTTTACACAATCGACTAATAAAAAAAAGTCACACATAATTCTCTGCGAAAATAAACATTAAGACTTGTGAGACCAAACCACAACGCTAAACCACAACTTCAAAGCTAAACATAGACGTTATTAATATTTGACACACAAATCATATTTATTTTATACATTATTTAACACTAAGTTATAAAATACTTTTCTCAATATACATACTTACTTAACACCAAGTTATAAAATAATTTTATCAATATACATACTTTTTATTTTACACATTTGGGCTAATAAAAAAGAGTTACACATAATCCTCCGCGAAAATAAACCTTAGGACTTGTGGGAGCAAACCACAAAGCTAAACCACAACCTCAACGCTAAACATAAACGATATTTTACCCAGCCATTCAAACTACGCTCCAGAGGTCGCAAGGAAAACGCGGTTTTTTTGTAAAATATAAACCATCGAATGGATAGACCGCCCATTTATATTCAAATTTTAGATGGCGCCATGACCGACTCGTTGATATTTTTAAAGGAGTCTGAACCGAACTTTTCGTACAATGTTACGAGAATGGATGTACTCGACTGTCCGGGGGCTGTATCGTCTGGTTTTCATCCGCCATGTATACCTTGGCGTCAGTACTAAGTGATTCGGGCACAATTTGTTGGGTTTTCTTCAGAATTGAGGCGATTTCAGCCAATTTTTAGGGTATTGATCGATTCCATGGATTTCGCTCCATACCCTAGTGTCCGTGATTCAGACTCAGTCGTTCTGGGAGAGTTTTTCCCCAAACGTTTGGTCGTTTTCTAGGGTAATGTCAGAAATAAAAGACGGGAAATGTTTAAGTGGAAAGAGCGCGACATACAGCCCAAATTGCGGCAGGCCGGAGAGTTCAACTCGATCTTTGGATTGATAACACTGGGAGTTGCAGTGAATCAAACATTGGTAAGATTTCCGTTTAAGACTTTAATAGTTTTATCTTTCTGTTTTGAATAAAAATTAATTAATTTCTGCTAATCTGCTTGGTTTATGTCCATTCAAAGTGTTAGAGAAATTAAAATATGTGTATTCTCATGTTGGTCAGATATGCCTGCTACCGATGAAATTTAGGAATTTTTGGATTCCTGTTATATTCGATAATAAGATAAATACAATTTCTTGTTCAGGAAGAGCTGTGATATTTTGTTCGTTTATAACATGTTAGCATTGTTGGTCATGCCAACGCGGATACACGTCCTTGGGGGATTTGAACCCATGTCTGAGCAAGTAAAGTATTTTTTGGCCATAGTCTGCTCAATTGTGTTTATAACTTCATTGTTGTGGTCTTTTTATCCATTTTCTGCAAAGTGAGGGGAATTTTATGTAACTTACAACTTACTAAATTTCAGCTACAAGTTTTCCAACTAGCACTGTCAAACCCAAACGATCTTGCAACTGTGACGAAATCTTCTCAGCGCTAGAGCATCTGGGATACACCGCAAACCTTTTAACTACTAAGACTATTGTAAATTATAAAAATGGGTGCAAATTTCCCAGATTTGGCTCTGCAAGCCACTTGAATATACATATCCTTGTACTGTAGAGAACGGTTTTATAACCCCATATTAACTGTTCGTCTTACCAGACATTTATCTGATTTCTGTCTATAGCATCCAAAAGACAAAATATTTTGCAGTTTGTACATGGAATTGCAAGAGCGGTTGTTCTCTTCTCTTATCATCATAACAACCTTTTGTACATGGATTTCATGAATCTGTAACAAATTTGTGCAGATTTCTGCCAGTTTGATGAAGTGGGTGAAGATTCGAGATTGCCATCATTATGGAGAAAGGCGTTGGTATAACAATTTTTCGTTGAGTATTATGGATGCTGCTTAGTGATTGAGGTTGAGGGAGAAACTGAAAGCCTTCTCATATCATGGCTAACGGTCAAGGGTTTCATGGCATTTCAACCGCCTAACTGAAGAAGGTAAATTATTTTACTTTCCTTGGGAAGTTTTTAATTCGTCTCCGGTTAGTAAGAATGAAAGGTAGTCATAGGGATGGGTTGGATGTTCTCCCCTCTCTTTTCTTGTATTCATAACTTCTGTGCATTAGAGATAGCAATTTCTCGGTGAAATGAATGCACGAGAATCAATATTTAAAACACGTCATCTCTGTCCTATAATTCATAATCGTTCAAGACTGCTCGGTCAAGTAGTTAATTCATTTCCCTCTCGGTCTGGATCCTTTCCATTCTCTCTTGTAATTTTTTGCTTGCGGGGGTGATCGATAGAGAAGAAATGCCTAGGTCAATATCTTGACTTGTTGGGATTGGGCTGGCCTTAATGAATGCTCCTTGAGCCAAGAATCAATCAATATGAGAGGCATAATGTGTAAGTATGGAATGAAAGGCTGGGTAGTGGGGGTGATGGCCTCGAGGATTGGAGGGATCATCTACAACGAGGATAGGGAGGGATTTGATTCCCTTTTACTTAAATTTAGATGAAGTGGTTGTATATAGATGCGATTCTGTTGGTCCATAGTCAGATAGTAGTAGTTGATCTAGTTGATACATCCGACTGAAACGTTCGATAGGTCTCACCCTTGATAGGGATTCGACCCCCTCTATTTGTTTAGGGTCCCTCCTGCTAATTTCCTTAGGAGAGCGGCTTAACACTCCTCCACTAAGTTTATTCTTGCCATAAATCGTTCTGTCACTGGTTCCCATCAACACTTTCAATCCCTAATCTTGCATTCGTCCCCCCCCCCCCCCCCTAAATCCATCCGACTTAATCCATTTTCGTCAGGTCTCTATTTGTTTATCCAACCCCCCTAGGAGGATCAAACTATAGCATGTTCCCAGCCAACAAGACCAAGCCAGTAATACTAGCGAGCTAGATTCTACTTGTTCCTATATGATGTCACCATAAAGATTTAATTGCTGCCATGAACAAGAAAGAGAATATATCTCTTTAACATATGATCTCGTCACAGAGATGTTGACAAAGGCCCTGAATGGATTGGTTCTTTATTTCATGAGGAAAGCCAGAAGCGTAGCATCACAATTGGGTAGCGACACAATCGTTGGGTTGGCTATTAATTCCTCACCTTAGCTCTGGGTAGGGAAGAGATATACTATATCCAATTGTCCACCCAACAACCCTATTGAATGTTCGCTCTCACCGATAGCCACATAGATAGACCTTTCCTCATTCAATAAAAAATCTATCTATCCACGAGCTGACTTTCAAGGAGGTGGGCAGGATATGAGGTCAACTATCCACCTAACTGTCTAAATGGATAAAAGGATAAATGGCTTTCAATAGGGCTAGGTTATATTCACCTTCAGTGCCCTTAAGCTTCCTTTCAGTGCCTTCCAACTTGCGAGACCCAGGGAATAGAACTCGCACCAGCTGCAAAGATTCTCGGTGTTTTAGTTTATTTGGAAATTTTAATGCGTAGAATTGGGACACACGACGGTCGTTAGGTGTTTGTTAAGATACATGCAATATGGAGAGTCACAAAAATTTCAGAAAAGCATCTACAGAATTTGTGACTGTGGCATATTAAAACAGCAAAGAAAACAAAAAAATTAAAGACAAAGTATAAATGTAAATGTCACGTAGGTATGTATGACCTTTTGGCCATGTTCCACACCATTCGAGAGGTCATAGATGAGGAAGGTCACCTCCAGGAGTTCCACAACAATTTTGGAGAGCCCATTAGCAATGGAATTGAGTTAATGCAACATATGTGTGAAAGAGATCCCTTCAAAAGAGAAGAGAGTGTCCTTTATGTCTTAAAGATTATAGTGAAGGTAGATATTCTAGATTTGGATTTAATTGTTTCCTCAGTAGATGGCAAGCCTCAAATGCCCCATGGACCATTACTTGATTGTTCTTAACAATTTTTAATGAAGAAAAATGTAGCAAGGTGCACAATGCAATAAATTATGAATGGTTGTTTGTACCTTGCTTAAGAGCGATACCATATGGGTACATCATGTGATTGAGTGATAAATAAAACCACACTAACACCGCATTATGTTAGGTGCCCTTAAGCTGCTCTGTAAGAGGGCACATGATCAGGATGCACCTCCTCTATGGCTTGTGATCAACTTTATGATTCATGCATAATTTTACAACTAAACCCATTGTGATCTCTAGAAGGACATTTTGAGTGTTGAAGATAACTTTGTTCCTAGCCTACCAAATATTGTTTACCAAAATAGTGGGGATGCCCATGGAAGAAGTTGTCTTTATTTTCCAGCCATGTCATTAGATTATCTGCCAAACTTGTGGAAGACCACGAGCCATTTATATGCAATTATGACACTACTATGTTGATTACTTGCATTGTGTATGCATAGGAGATAATTAAGTGTGCAATGCTCTTTAATGAATATTCACATTAATAGTAGAAACTAGGACCTTCCTAGTTCATCTTCATGAGATTGTCCCAAGTTAAAAGCTTGTTATTTAATGCTAGTCAAAGTGTAGTTTTATATTTTAGGGGTGCTTGTATTTTTTGTTGACGTTTCCACTGAAAGTGTGTTTCCCCAGTAAATAGGGAATCAATGTGAGACTCGTAGCCCAATTTTGTAGTGAAGTCCCCATTGTTGGGATTTTTTGACAATAACAACTTCACATTGATCTCCTTCCAAAGTTTGATGAGATTTGTAGTGAGGGGATTGAAACATGTTTCCCATTCTACAACATCTTGTCCTACAAGGTGAAAATTTGTGAAAGTTTTCCATCTTATAAGCCCCCATGCCAAGGGGGATTGTGCTTTTGCATTTGTGAGGACATAACACCACTTTTAATTTAAGTGTTTGGTGAACTTGTTTGATAATCTATAAACATCAACTAATCCCATGCATGGATCTAGTCCTAGCTTCACGCTTACACGATTACCAATTTGTGATGTAGACCATTCTCCAATGAGAGGGAAGGCTAGTATGAAGTATTCTAGACATTTGATCCCTTTCTAGATTTCCTTGGTGAGTAGATCTAGTCCACGAATGTGGAGGATGGGAGATATTTGGATTTGAGAGTTTTCCCCTAGAGGGATGTGTTATGAATTAGCCACCAAAGGTTCTAAGTTACAAGTGCTTTGCTGAAGAGAACAATATTTCTGAACCCCCAACTGCCAATTTTTTGGGGAGAACAAGTCTATCCCATTTTATTAGGGGATGCTTTCGTTGCGTCCTTTGCTAGGCCAAAGGAAATTTATATAGGCCTTTTAAATTTATATATATATATATATATATATATATATATATATATATATAGAGAGAGAGAGAGAGAGAGAGAGAGAGAGAGAGAGAGAGAATAGTAGGAAATTTATACAAGTCTTTTAACTTTTTGGCTTTTTATTTTTTTATATATATAGAATAATTTTTTTGTTAATAAATTCTCCATTTATTTATTTTGAAGAAAAAATCATAATTTTATTCAACTTGAAAACATGGAAAAAATTACATTTTACAAATGCACGAGGGCATAACAATCACATTAGCCAAAAGGCCTACCAAAAAAAAGATCTCAAAGCTCCATAGTTCACATTCCTCCAATCGAAATGAAACATCTTTAAAAAATCGGACATAGGATCCCCAAATAGCCCCCCAAAAATCCCCAAAAAACCTTAGAGAAATAAAATCCTAGGCCAAAGTTTGAGGAAAACTAAGAGGATAAGAACACAGGCTTGCCAAAACCTAGAAGGAGAAATAAAGAAATCCTGAACACCCCATTAAAAGAAACTTGGGCACATTCTGCCCAGAAACCCCAAGAAACCCCATAAAAATTGTGGCAGAAACAATTGGCAGATGACAACAACTGCAACAACAACAACAACAACATCAAACACCCATGAAAAGATAAACCTAGCCAAGACAACTTAAGAACCACCATGAACCTGCACCCATAAAGCCTACCTCCACTGGAGCAGAAAAAAAAAGGGCATGAATTGGGGATAAGATGACTATAGAGTTGCGACACCCCACCCCCCTCAACTTCGTTCGCAAGATCTAGGCCAACCGTAGAAAAGAGAGGCTCGAAACTAGACAAATGAAGATTATGTAGTTGTTACACCCCAACCCCCTCAACTCTCTTTGTAAGATCTAGGCCAACAATAGAAAAAAAATTCACAAGATGAAGATTTCAGTGAAAAATGACCAAGCATCAGGGACAACATCATGGTGGTGACGATCCAGAGCAACAACAATGGTGTTCGAACTGGATCATGGAAGAAAAAATAGTATAGAGGGTTGCGACGATAAGGGTTTCTGTCGTCAAGCTCTCCTCCACAATAAACTCTCCACTTATTAAAGAATGTTTTAATATTTACATTCAAAATCATTTCTATTTTTAATTTTTAATTTGAAAGGTCCATTTTTTTTCAATTTAAAAGAAAATTGTTTCCTTAGTTTTGTAATTTTAGGCACCCCACAAAAGCTGGCGTTGGAGGTAATGATGTGTTGTGATTCAAGTTTTAAATTTGAGGTTTTGGATTGTAGTGGGCCCATCTATCATGCCCTCCATATCAAACTAGTCATAATTTTAACCTTGAAGTGAAAATGCAAGTGCTCACAGTAACACCACTTTTTGACTTAAGGGTTGATTTCAAGGTCTTTGTTCACAATGGTATTTAATTGTTGAGGCCACAATTTCAAACAAGTTGTAATTTTAACTTTGTAAACAAGTTAGGTTTTTACTAATATCTTCATTTTTTTTTTGTTGTTGTGGGGGGGAGGGGGCGGTTGATTTTAAGGTTTTTGTTGGCAATGTTATCCCTCTTTTTAGTAGCGGCACCATAATATTGTTTTTGGATAAGTAGGGTAGTTTGTCCTTGACAGGTTGGTTGCATTTTTATTTTTGGGTACCTTCATGTTTCCCAAGGCCCTCTCATATTGTTTGAGGCACTTCATGTTTTCTAAGGCATTGGTCATATCTCTTGAGGCAGTTTTTGGGTTGTTTATGTACACCTGGACCTCTCCTATGCATGTTGTGTGGATGCTCCTTGAATGCTGTCCTATTTATCCCTTTATGATTTGATTTGTACTTGTAAGGATTGGTTTACAAACATGGCAATCAGGGGGGATTTATCATAGATTTTTGGTGACATGGAAAGGTGATGTGGATAATGTCACTCCCTTGTTGCAACTTAAATGATGTGGAAAAAGCTTTGTTGAAGTATCTTCGAGAATAAGCGACCTAGAGTGGATATTAATTGGATTATATTTTGATGTCACTTGACTATTTGGGAATTTTATCACCCAAATTTACTTGCAAAACTTATCTTCCATGCTTCATGGGATGCCACTAGGAAAAGTATGAACATGGTCCTTCATTTGGAGCATTAATTAGAGGTGTGTAGCCATTATTTTTCCCTAATTTATGAGGCTGTTATGATGATGTTGTTGTGTTATTGGAATTTTTCATTCTTTTAATTCAACAAAGAGAATGGTCTCATTTGTGAAGACAACATAATTATATTTTTTCCCTACGCATGAAGGATATGCAATGGACTGGTTTATGAAGCTTGGAAGGGAGCATTTGCATCTTTTATATATTTTATAAAGTGGACCAGAAAAGGTTGGAAGTCATAGCGACATGTGTCTATAATATATCTTATTATATCAGGAATAATGCTTTTACAAATACTCTAGTATTGAGTTGTGATGACGTGCTTGTTTATACTAGGTATGCTTCATTGGAAGGTGGTTCATTCATATATCAAGCATGGATAGGTAAGGATACTCTTCTTAGTAGCAAGAAAATAACATAGAAGCTACACTCTCTATGAAGCCTTTTAGGTAGTTTGTCTCAATAAATATTTTGGCCAACACCTCTTTTTTTCATTGTTGTGTGCTTTCTTTCTTTGTATAAATTATTACTTTATGCATTACAATTGAAGGGAAATCCCTTTTCCATAATATATGCTTCTGAAATTTTCACAAGTGATGGTTAAACTTGAGAGGAAACATATTGTAAGTACATATTCCAGTGGCCATTTAGAACATGAAAAATTCTATTAAAAGAATATGTATACATATCACAGTTTGTTTTTGAAGTCTGCAAAGACATTTTTGCATGGCCCGGGAGGAGAACACACACATTATTTTGGTCTTAAGACAGATCGTGGATTGATTTAGTTTGAATGAAAAAATGGGAAAGTGCATCTATTATGGACTTATGGGATTTAAAAATTACTTTCTATGACACAACCACTTTTTTTTAAAACAACTACAGAATTTGACATAAGACTAAGCTTTGTCCTTGTCAAGAAAAGGCACATTTGGTGATGTAGGTCAATTTTCCTTTTCTATGGCAATGTTCTTTTTGAGAGCCATTTTTGTATTGTTATGAAGGTTCCAAAATCCCAGAAAATCTCAAGTTGGCAAAGAGTTGTAAAGGTTTTCTGAGTGATAGAAATGTACAACTAACATTTAGGAATCTATTAGTTTGATTATCTGTCAGTCAATTGAGAAATAAATATGATTGTCCCATCCTGTAATATATAAAATCGAGAAGTTATAGCACATATTTGGGCCTACATGGTGTTCTTTATTGTTGAAAATACTCTTTTCATTCACCTTTTATTCCAAGGTGATGATACTTGGCTCTGGCATGGGGTTTATATAGCTTTTAGTCCATAATTTATTATCTAGTTTATCATCACATCTCCATTTAGCCAGAGTCCATTGAACTTGAATATGTGTCCACATTCTTTGCTATTTTAGAGATTGTTTGTGGTTCACTTTGTGGAAACCAGAAGAACTATGACATTTTTTTAGCTTTCATTGCTTATATTGTTGGAGGGATCCCACCTTTATTTATACTTTGTGCCTATATCTCTAGTAATATTTCAACCTACAAGGAGAAATGCTACAAAGCGAGATTCTTAAATGGACTTTTCAAATTTGACAGAACCAAATATTCAAGTTTTTCTATTTCTATAATAAACAGGATCAAATAATACTTCAAGATTCTATAAATGCAAAAATATGTGTTTTGGAAACCTGTTTACTGCTGCTTCAACATAACTTACAACAAAAACTTATTTGTTGGAGGTTTATAGTATATACTCAGGACTTTCACTCTAGTGTAATCCAGATTCCAAACAAACACTATATGATTGATGGATACATAACTTCAAAGAGAATGAACCATACCTTTGTAGGTTTGAATGAAAAAATTCACTGTGTGTTGTAGATTTCAGATGCTTTAAAACAACCCTTGTATGTCAACTCAGATAGAGGTCTCAAACATGTATTTGAACATGTGATACGACATTGGCTTCTATTACAAGACTATATGAGTCAGTGCTTGGTCATTTGTGCACTATCGACATCTTCTTAGACTACCTTAGGAGTACTATAGAGGTCAAATAGGAATTCCCTCTCTCACTAACTCTCATTCGGTTATATATCAATGATTTGGACTCCTTTCTTAGGAGCACATATAGGATGGTGCTGATTGTCTTCTACTCGATGTCTTGATCTCCTTGCTTTTAGTTTTCAACATGATACTCTTGGCACCTCCCCTAAGGGGTAGTAGAGACAAATTGAGGCCTTCTCCAACTCTTGTGATCTTTGATAGTTGAAATTTGAACTTAGTAAGACTAAGGTTATGATCTTCAACATGTCTCAGCATGCTCTCTTTGACTAACATTTTTACGTTGGAGGAGATGGGATTCAGATTACTACAACCTACACATACTTGGAGGTCAGATCTTAGGAGTCTAGCTTAGCTTGAGGCATGGAATATGGTTTACTTGGCTAAATATATAGTGCTCTAGGACATCTCTTTCAAGATGCACCTCTTTAGACATGATCATTAGAGCCATGATCCGTTATGGCTTCAAGGTCTGGGGACCTGGCTTGCTTTGGGTTGATTGGGATAGGATAGATAGATTCTAAAACCTTATATTACGATGCTTCATTTGCTGCTAACATGCAATTCCTCAATCTATCATCTAGGTGGAGTTCAGGGTATTGCTTCAATAGACCCCTCCTTAGTGTAATTGTTGTGGGTTCCTCTTAACTGCTTCAGTTAGTGGCCATTTCTATCAATCAACTTGCCCTTTTTAGGTAATCTTTGGACACTCTAGGTCAGCTCCTACTATCGAAATGTGACTTAACCTAGGAGATTAGAGAGCATATCTACAAACTACATCCAAATCACTTGGATTTCCCTCCTTGAGGGCATTAACTTGAATATGTCATTTTATTATTTTGAGTGCTTTATGTAGCTAAGTGCCGTTCTATACTAATAGATATTAGATGCACAACCTTAGGATTCCCCTTGGTTCATTCAGAGTGGGCTCCCACTAGCTTTGGTTTGAGATAGCTCACTGCATCACACACCTCAAATGAAATTTTCAGCTATGTGATTTACAAGAGATCAAGTTGGGGGAGCACATTGTCTTCAAATGTTCCATCTATTAGGAGATAGCACTGTTACATATTTATTGGATATATTATTGACTAATAACACTTGTTGTGTGGTTGTTTTGTGACGACTCACATCTTTTTCATCAATTTTAAAGTTCTGTTTGTTGCCTAGAGTCTATAGCCCAGGGATTAGGAACTAGGTCTTGCCTAGCTTTCCATTTTAAATCTTAAAAGACAAAAACAGTATCATTTTGCAAATATGTTTTTTTAGCATTTGAAGGACAGATCTGTAGGCTTATCATGGATTCCTCCCTTATGTTGGAGGAGAGCTAGCCTTATGTGAGAAGGATGATCACCAAGGTGACAATGGCTGATGTCCTCAAGTAACTTTGGGGTTTGTAGTTGATAATTGAATCTACATTTTGAAGCACAAATTTTAGAGGTAGCAATGAAGTGCTTTTCTCCTTGGATTGATGGAATGAGTTTGTCCCAACAACTTTGCAAATGCTAAATTTCTATTTTGTCTCATATCATTTTAAATGCCTTTCTCTTTCAAGACAATACCAGTCAGTAACCCTGAGGGCTATGATTGACAATATTTTGAATCCTTGCAAACCAACATCCCTGTGGAAGTGTTAATGGTTTAGTTTTTGGATCTCTTTCTGAAGATATTATCAACCACTGCATGTTATTTATTTTGAATAAATAACATGAGAATCTACATAAATAAGATATAAATAAATAACTCTTTTATAATGTAAATGATACTATGTAAAGACCAAATTAATTGTGCATCAGAGTTACTCGTTTGACAACATGCATTGTTTATGGTCTTTGGAGCAGGTTTCATCTTCTTCAAGAGTTTGATGAGGAGAAGAGAAGTTGTTGAAGATGCCTAGTCGGTCATAATAGGCAGTGGTGGAGAACTCATTCCAATGACATTATGGTTGAGACTTGTTTGAATGATGATCATGGAAGTTACTCTTGAATCGTAAATCTGTTGAAGGTTCTAGCTCGATTACAGAGTAAATTTTTGCTCTTCTCCTTTTTGCTTCATTGAAGAAAAACAAAATTAGTGGTTTTGAGTTCTTTATGTAATTTTATTCTAAGAGTTGAATTCTTCTTTTGAATGTGTTGTGTTGGTTTTCGGAAATTGCTTTTTATTGGCAATGAATCATTCATTTATAGCTTCTTTCTAAATTGCACTTTCAACCATTTATTGGTACTTTTGAGGGCATTCATCCAAAGAGTGGTGTTCTATGTGAGTGAGGAGGATATGAATCATGATACAGTAAGACATTCATTTGGTTAAAGTTACTACGTTTAGGAAGTATTGGCCATAGTTAAGAGGTTTTGATTGGTGAAATGTTGTGATTTAATAAGATTTTCTTAACAGGTTACACCAAAAACTTGTTTCTAAAACATTTGAGGCACCTTGAGGGGTATAGAGATTCAGAAAGTGCTTTCAATTCTTATTTACTCGAGCAGAGGACCTGTAATTATTTTGGTAGTTCATCTTAGCATAGATGCTAAGAAACATAATATGATATTTACTAATATTTTTGTAAAGAATATATGGGTGGAAAGAATTTGGCATCTTTTAGAAGCCTTTCTCTAAATCACTTCACTTGATTGGCTAGTCTGAAAGGGTTTCTAGCATCCAAATTTTTTGTTTATCTGACTATCTCACCATATTGGGTGAAATCGACTACGCCATAAATACCCTCTCCAATGGGAACATTATTTGTTCCAATTTCAAATGAGAATGTATCACTAATCTGAGACAATATTATGGTGAGAAACCAGTCATCATTCTCTGTATTTAAGGACTGTTCCTGGAATCCCTAGTTATTGGTGAGGCACCAATCCTCATTCTCTGCTCAACTTCTGCTACCTTCTTTGCCAGTGCATTCTTCAAGCAAGCAATCTGAAACATCAAAGATTAGGAAACCTTTGACTCTATAGTGCTCTAGAGGACAACATTCATTATCAAGATTCTTCAACTACTCATAGGTCCTCAAACAAACAGACCAAAATATCCCTTGTTTTTAGTCCTTTTGATCCATGGAGAACAAATAAGACTATCATTCAGAAAGCAACATATTTTTCAAGAATCATTCTAACACAAACCTGTTCTTTCAGCTCCCTAACCTCACCACTTTCCTTGTTGAAACTTGCAGCACCAAGTTCAACAGTTGCAACCCTCTCTGCAAATTTTAGAGTGCCGATTGTCTCCCCATGTGCATCTAATTTAGGATTTATGTGCACAAACATTAGAGTTTTTTCCTGTCCTCCTTAAGAACAAAGTCCAATATCATTACCACCCCAGACTAGAGAAAAGTGGTAGTTTCCTTCCACAACTATTCATTAAGGAAAATATTGAATTTGTTACCTAAAGAATCCTGAAGCAGTTGTGTGAGCTTGCTATTTCGGTAAGGAACATGGGAACTCTTTTGTGCAAGAGAAGCAATCATGTCTCCTAAAGCTGAAAGTGATCTGTTAATATGCTGTGCCTCCTTTAACCTATCTCTGGTGGCCTTGGATTTGTCAACTCTCTCACTTCCAGCAAAGTGAACAAGATGAAGACACCCTCGAAGAATTGTTCCAGAAGTAAGGTCTCTGCCCTGAACATGCACTGTCAAAACACTCTCCGAAGATTGTGTTTCAAACCTCTGCGAACGGCTGCTCCGATCATTCAGAGCAGTTGCTCCCACAACATGGTTCTTGTGTCCAAGGTTCATTAACTTCATCACAGCAGATGTAGATGCAACAGGTATTAGATTTGGATCTGGCACATTGAGTCCATTCTGCTGTGAATTGTTGCTGATTTCCAATATGCTATGAGTCAAGGATTATTTTATTCTGAGAAAATGAAATCCAAAGATCAAGAAGGATATCTTTTATTGGAACTGTCTGAAACAAGAAGACCCCGGACTTGTTCACTGTATATTTCAATCATTTCGACATCAACCTCATATATAAGCAGATTTAGCTATTATTCTCGTAATCATCAAATTTGAATAAGAGAAAAATAAAACCAGGATAAACTCTATTATAGTTTAGCTGCCCAAGATAATAGAAGCTGTAAGCCCCATTATACACTTGCAGTCGAAATTCCATTTGACTTCTTATTATAATATATGACAGTGCTTGCAGTTATAGCTGATGGATCAAGTCTATTTTTTAATTTAAAGTTGCAATGAGACCAAATTTCTTTATTCAATCTAGTTAATAAGAGAACCAAAAGTTGAGATTGGTTTTGCTGCACTAGCTTAACCAATGATAAAAGGTCAGCCTTGTGGTAACATATTAAAATGCATGATACTGTAGCTTACCCATACCTAAAGGGTTCGATATTAATAAAGAGTGAAGATTTTCTATATTATTCTTGTGCTGATTATTATGAATGATCTGATTTATTTTCTGAAGTTAAGGATTTCTCTGCTATATTATATTTGAGATCTAAGGTATATAAAAAATGGTAGCCAAGGGGGTAGGGTGGCCCTTTGATACACTGCAGATACCAAGTGAATTTGGTTTCTATGATGGCTAGGGTTATAGCCCCTGGGGGGTAGGGTACCTCTCTGGCTACCACTCTTTGGCTACCACTTTTTATGTACTTCAGATATGAAATATAATATGGCAGAGGAATCCTTAACTTCAGAAAAATAAATCAGATCATTTACACATAATAATCAACACAAGAACAATGTAGAAAATCTTCACTCTTTATTAATATCAAGCCTGTAACACCTCAAAATTGATCCTTTTATGGAAGGAATCTACTCCTGATCCCTTGCTTCTTCAAGGGGGTAACCTCCTAATGATTCAATGCTCCAGCCTCCAATAACAACAAATTTTCCACACACCATATAAGGAGTTATTCATCCTAAATTAGTTATGGAGAGAACTCTAACCATAATAAACTTCTAAGTTCTAACTACCTAGTGGACCTAAATTAATAAGTTCCCATTACATTTATCAATACCAATTACTATAGTGGGCCTTATTTAATAATATAGTGGACTACTCTTGCGAATAACGGAAACAAAAATAGAACCAGAAAGCAGCCGAGGTTGCCTACCTTACATTGAATGGTCTCCACTATTATTAATCTACTATCATTCCCCTTGGGTTCCTCCCTAGATATCCCATATTATCCCTGTGGGTACACTACAGATACCAAGGGAATTTGGTTTCTGTGATGGCTAGGGCCAGCAAAGTCAACAAGATGAAGACACCCTTGAAGAATTGTTCCAGAAGTAAGGTCTCTGCCCTGAACATGCACTGTCAAAACACTCTCCGAAGATTGTGTTTCAAACCTGTGCAAACGACTGCTCCGATCATTCAGAGCAGTTGCTCCCACAACACGGTTCTTGTGTCCAAGGTTCATTAGCTCCATCACAATAGATGTAGATGCAACGGGTATTAGATTTGCATCTGGCACATTGAGTCCATTCTGCTGTGAATTGTTGTTGATTTCCAATATGCTATGAGTCATGGATTATTTTATTCTGAGAAACTGAAATCCAAAGATCAAGAAGGATATATTTTATTGGAACTGTCTGAAACAATAAGACCCCGGCCTTGTTCACTGTATATTTCAATAATTTCGACAACAACCTCATATATAAGCAGATTTAGCTATTATTCTCGTAAGCATCAAATTTGAATAAGAGAAAAATAAAACCAGGATAAACTCTATTATAGTTTAGCTGCCCAAGATAATAGAAGCTGTAAGCCCCATTATACGCTTGCAGTCGCAATTCCATTTGACTTCTTATTATAATATATGACAGTGCTTGCAGTTATAGCTGATGGATCAAGTCTATTTTTTAATTTAAAGTTGCAATGAGACCAAATTTCTTTATTCGATCTAGTTAATAAGAGAACCAAAAGTTGAGATTGGTTTTGCTGCACTAGCTTAACCAATGATAAAAGTTCAGCCTTGTGGTAACATATTAAAATGCATGATACTGTAGCTTACCCATACCTAAAGGGTTCGATATTAATAAAGAGTGAAGATTTTCTATATTATTCTTGTGCAGATTATTATGAATGATCTGATTTATTTTCTGAAGTTAAGGATTTCTCTGCTATATTATATTTGAGATCTAAGGTATATAACAAATGGTAGCCAAAGGGGTAGGGTGGCCCTTTGATACACTGCAGATACCAAGTGAATTTGGTTTCTATGATGGCTAGGGTTATAGCCCCTGGGGGGTAGGGTACCTCTTTGGCTACCACTTGTTATGTAATTCAGATATGAAATATAATATGGCAGAGGAATCCTTAACTTCAGAAAAATAAATCAGATCATTCACACATAAAAATCAACACAAGAACAATGTCAAAAATCTTCACTCTTAGGAGTCAGCAGGAACATCACCAACTGTTGAGGGGGTTCTGAGACCAACTTTTTGAAAGCAAGACAAGGCATTAATAGATAAATAAATTCTTTTTCAACTTTCCACCAGTTGACCCTTTTGGCCTTTTAGACTTTCCTTTGGAGCCGAAGCATGAGAACCAACCTCTCAAATTTTCATGTGGCCATTTTTTCTTAATATGCTGCAAGCATTCAAAACCCTTATGTGAAACATTTTCTGCCTGTTGAGGTGCCGAGGCAGTTTCCCTCTCTACAGGATCAAACTTTTGTTAGTATGAGAAAAACTGATCACAAGCTATAAGCTAATCTGTTTTTTCAATTTTACCCATAATTTTAGAATGAATTAAAAAACACAGCTTCAACAAATTCTGCATAAACTGAAAAAATTGTTGTGTGCAGAATAAGCTCTATAGCATCCTACAGGTTGATTTTGTTAGATTTATCTAGCACAAACCTCTGGATTCTTGTGCTGCTGAGTTGTCAAATATTTGAAAATAAATGAAGTGCTCTTGTGCTGCTGAATTGTCAAATTTTGTTACATTTCAGGCTGGAGTCATAGGATATTTTTAATGTGTGATGGCATATCTTCACCAGCAGGTGTCAAATGTGCCTAGCCTAGGCAGTTAAGTAATCATAGTTGGGAATATCTTGAACAAATGTAAATCTTCTGGCTTGGCAAGGCCTACTTGGTTTTAAGAATAATTGTTGGGAGAAATCTTGAATGAACAATAGAGTCTCCATCTAAGAAGAAATTTCGAAAGGAAGGCCCAATGATATATACAATGAGAATTTCAAAGCCGAACGCAATACCATATACAAAACTAACTAGATATAAAGAGGCAAGGCTTCAACTGTTGCAAGTAAGCAAAATACACATAATCAGAACTCATAGAATGTCTGTGTGAGCCGTGATTATTAGAAATACCATATTAGGGCAACGGTTAAATTATAGCCCTTATAATATTGTGTTGTTGAGAAATTTTGAAAATGGAAGTAAGATCATTCTAGATTGTAAAGCTTCCAAATGGACCCAACAGCTCGCCCATGAAATAAAATCAACATGGGATCCAAACGAGCAATCACTCAACTGTAGGCAGCATAACTTCTTTGCAGATCATTCCCTTTCAATACACTGAATTCGGCAAGTACAATGGAAACTCTGACTGAGGATATAATCATAATCCCCTTTCCTACAATTGACAAGATGACTGATGTCCATATTCAGTTCAGCTCTAGAAGCAAAGATGACCCCAGACAAATGTGAAATTAGGACCAGTCTAGACAAGCAAGGCACAAAAATTAGAGCAAAGTATTTCTAGGCAAGAATTTCTTCAGCAGTGAACTCATTCCCTTATTAGTTTTGGAAGACAGTGCTTCAAACTGCAATTTACTAACTAGAAGATGGTTGTTATTACCATTGTGTATGTCTTTCCAGAACCTGTTTGCCCATATGCAAAAATGCAAACATTGTAACCATCCAAAATAGATCTGATCAATGGCCTGGTATCCAAAAACACTTCCTCTGCAATTCAACATGAATAATGTTATGATTTAAGAGATTGCACATTACAATCATGTAAAAGGTTTTCAACACTCTAAAAAGAGAGCCAACCTTGAGTAGCAGATGTTCCAAATACTTTGCTGAATGTGAATGAATTACGTATATCCTTCCGTGCTTTGCAGGATTTGCAATCATAATTTGACCATCCTCCCCAATATAATCCATTGTACTCTGACAGTTGGATTGGCCAGGCAAGAATGGTCTGACTCGGCAATACATCCTTATGCTTCCTAAGAAGAATAAGAAACACAGACTCAACATGAAGTTTGATATACAAAACAACATAAATTTGTTATCCTATCAAATGTCATCTGTTGTCCTTTCACTACCAGCTTGGTCAAGCAAGTATGCCCTGCCTCAACTTCTAAGTGTATGTTTTATAAGCAGAATAAGATAACACAGCACCATGCAAGAAGAGGCCAGAGTGAAAGCAGATTACATAATTCGATATTCTCTCCCAGAATTACTAATGCTCATCTTCCAGGCTCGAGGCAAGGTCGAACACTCAATTCAAACACAAAGCCCACAGTCACAGGAAGATGCAGCATAGATAAGTTGTTCATACATTTGCACCTGTCTGGAAGAAATCTTACCCAGTTCATTCATCCATCTCCTACTCTATTGAACCAACCTCGTTGCTAACTTCCCAATTAGTGGGAGCACAAGCTTCTTTAAATGCATAGTAAACTGCCCTTTTCTAGCATTTTTTGGCCTTTTATGTTCCTACTACAAGCCATGGATATGTTCCCCCCACATCGAGTTAGCTAAAACTATTCATTCACACTGAAATGGGAATAAAGATGCAACATATTTGATATATACAATTTAAAGAGACTCCTAATTCCTACTCCGTTATAATATTTTTGAGACATGTTAGTTAAATTATAACACTATGACAAACGAACAGGAAGCACACCTTTCAGATCCTGAACTTGATTGTATAGTTGTCGATTTTCCTCTAGAAATTTGTGGTAGCCTGCTGCAGCTTGCACTAGTCCACACATATGCTTTCCTGTGCAGAAAAGAAATACAGTCAAAATTGAAGAATGCAAAAAAGCGTGATTCAAATAATAACAATTGTTTGTGCAAAGCTCGCTAAGATTCTACAATTGTTTATTCCATTCCATTTGCATTGACTGAACACCTTCCTTCGTGTTATGTAGCATCCATTTCAGTTCTTGCCGATTTTATGGAAAAATTAGAACAATCCCTATGTTTGAATCACAATCTCACACACTCTTGTAAGATTTAAATACTTACTCCAATTCCCCTTTGTTGGAGATCAAAACGTGTTCGTAGATTTGGAACAGTTTTTTCATCCTCATCTGCATCACTTGACCTATTAGAGAAGCAGTCCTCATGCTGTCCTCATCTAACGCCATAAATTTCCTATTTTCCCTCATCTTCGCTGACATCAACCTTTAGATTGAAGTTATAGTCTCGGATGTAATTAAAAATAGACATCTATTACAAGTATTTAGTGATGAACACAACAATATTGCAGCTCAATCTCAGCTCTATATTTATCAAAGTCCATTTCAGTAAACATCTGTAGTCAGATCCATTTCAGGCATTGAATTTTAGCTTTTCTGTAGCATAAGCGTTAACATTTTCTGTATTCGCAGATAATTATATCCTAGCAACTTGAAACTAAAGTAACTTTTACATATGTTGCAGTAAGGATTCTGAGCAAACCTTGGGCTCTCCTGAAGCTGTTGTTAGTGCTGCCAAAATTTTTGACTTTGGGAAAGACTTTCCATCCCCATTAACAACAAGGTCATGTACTACCTTCTTCAATTGCAAGCCACAATAACACAACAGATGAGAATTCACTTATTAAGTTATTTTTCATCTATTTCTATGCATTTCCAAAGAGCCTCTCTTGTTAACTTTTCACATAGAGAAAAAGAATTGACGTGGAAGCATGATATTGTCGATTTAGTAATAAGAACCACCTGCTCTATGCTGGAATTCAACTAGTTCCATCTTCACAGAAGCTTTTGCCTCCAAAAATCCTATATCTGATTAGTGAATATGGTCATGAGAGTAACTCGGCCCTTTAGCCCTTTGATTCCTATGGTCTAGGTTAGGTAATTTTTTAAATCATGTGAAATCACTCATTAATTGAATTAGGTTCTTTTCTGTTTTTTATATGCAGACAATCTTCCAATTTAACCAAGCATTTCAGGTGTGCTCAATATTTCCTCTTTCCAACGGAAAAAGATATAATAATGAGCCAATACAGGACAAAGTTAGGTTATAAAACGAAAGATTCCTAGAGCAACACCATAAAATGTAAGAAAGGTATATTGATGAGTCAAAACATGATAAGGTTATGTTATAAAATGCAAGAGTCCCTGAGTTACACTACAAAAACTTGTCACCAGTCTGTTACAACACCCTCCAAAACTGAGGTGTAATCATAGAACCCAGAAGCATACAAGCTAAACATGTAAAATTATCATTTGAGAAAATCAGATTTCCCTGATACAAAGCCCCAAAGAGAAAAAATCCTCAAAATTATAAAGGAGACTCAATAGTCTACTTGCTCGCCCTGCGTGGCTAGATGCCGCTCAAACTCTTCCATTACTTTTTCTAACATAGATTCCACAAGCTGATAGAAAACCATAGGAGTATGAAAGAATATCAGTGAACATCATAGATATGTAGAGGCAATAAAAATGAACATCTTGTTATTTTCGAAGAAAAAATTGAAGAGCTTACTATAGGCACTTCTTCTGGTTTTTTGTCAAACAGAATTGACAGAATGAGTTGATTAAGTGGTTGTGACGAAGGATCCTGCTCAACATAATTCCCAAACATTTTCTCAGTGTGAACACAAATACTTGTGCGCATCATTACAGATCATCTTAAGTGAACAAAATAACAAAGACGAATTAATAAGGGGTTCTCCTAAATACCATCCCATTTGAATTCAGGAATTGATCCTGATTCAAATTCTCCCTGGCAAGATATCCTTATGTTAAGTTTAAACCAAGATTATTCAGTAGAGTGCTTGAATTTGCAGCTGGCTGATAATTCTTCAATATAGACTGGGTGAATGGATCAGAGTTTCTCCCCAGTTTAATGGGCGGTTTTGCCACACTAAGTGGCTTTAGGTTACCCCCATACTTGCAAAAACCATTTCCACCAGTTTGCTTCCAATCACTATATGATTTCAAAGCTAAAATGTAGTTCACAACTTTCATTGACGATCCTCCTTGAAAGAAAGCTCAAGTAAGATAAGCCTACAAAGGATAAGTAGAGGCAATCAATTCATTGCTTGCAAGATTTAGGGCTTCTTCCAAGGCACTGTAAAATCACAGTAAAGGTGTGTGAGGTGACTCGTTTGATCAACTTTTCCCCTTAACATTATGGTGTGCTAAAAGCACTTGCAAGTCATGTAGGAGAGGCTGATGCATTAGCAAGCACTGCAAGAGGACTTGACATGCAGCTGCGTGAGAATTATCTACTTAAACGTCGTTGGAGCAATATGGCCAGTTTGGATGATGATAGATGGGCCAAGCCGGTGGATGCTTTTGCTGATGGCTGTGATATGCAGATGGATGCAGATCTTAGTGGTTCCTCTGTTGTGTTTTGACTTGGCCAAGGTTATAATACTGGCTTTGCAAGAAATACATTTGCAACACAAATGAGTATGAATGTCATCCTTCCTGGAGGGCCTTATGTGCAAGCACCACTTCCACAAGTTGGACTAGTGAGAAATAATTATGATGCTGATAGGTGGCAGTGTGCTTCTGGTTCGCAAAAGGGTTTGATTCCTCCTCCACAACCTTCTCTGCCCACAATTCATATATCAGAGAACCAATACGAAGTGGGCAAGGTTTCTAATGAGGATTAGTTGAAACAAAGACAAAATAAATCAATTCTTAATAAATTAACGCCCCAAAACTTTGAGAAACTTTTTGAACAGGTCAAAGAAGTGAACATTGACTCAACATCATGTCTTCATGGTATAATATCTCAAATATTTGACAAAGCCTTGATGGAGCTAGATTTTTGTGAAATGTATGCAAAATTATGTTTTTAGCTTGCTGCAGGAATACCCGAATTTTATGAAGATATTGAGAAGGTTGTTTTCAAGCAAGTTTTTTTGAACAAATGTCAGGAAGAATTTGAAAAAGATGAAAGAGAAGAGGCTGAGGCTGAGAAAGCAAAAGAGCATGGTGAAAAAATCCTTTCAACAGAAGAAAGATGGGACAAGAAGGCTGCAGCACGACGACAAATGCTAGGAAATATAAGGTTTATTGGTGAGCTTTATAAAGAAATTATGTTGATCGAAAGAATTATGCATGCATGCATCAAGAAATTAATTGGTGAATTTCAACATCCAGAGGAGGAAAATGTTGAAGCTTTGTGCAAACTGATGAGCACTATTGGTCATATGATTGACCATTCAAAGGCCAAGGAATATATTGATGCTTACTTCGATAGGATGATAAAAATGTCCAGTAACCAAAGTCTTCCCTCTAGGTTGAGGTTCATGTTGAAGGATCTTATTGATCTGACGAGGAATGGATGGCAACGAAGGAGGAAATTTTAGGGCCCCAAGAAAATAGAGGAAGTGCATCGGGATGCCGTGCAAGAACTACATGGACAGGGAGGCCATTCTCGAGGTACCAATATGGGAAATTTAGGTTGGAGGCTTGTGACACCACTTGATGATGGTGTGAGAGGACCTGCAATGCCACCTTACATGGTAGGTGCACGGACGAGTTCACTTCCACATATGGGTGGGATTAAAGGGCCACAACCCCATATGGGACCATGTGACCATGGATTCACCAGTCAAGATGCTTGGATTGTGGATAAGGCTCAATTTGAAAATCAGTCTATGCCAAGCCCTTTAACACATAGAGCTTCTGATGGGCCACTTGACTCTTGGTCCTAAGGGAGGTCTTGGCAAGGGAATAAGAGGGAGGGCTCAGCCTCTGCCATATGCTAAGAGTGCTCTAGCAGATATTCCACCATTCACATCTCTGAGTAACAAACGAACAGGTGCAGGTCCGATTTCAGGTTGTAGTTTTGACTGGATGCCAGTTGGTAGGAGAGATGAAATTTTGACTAGGACTTGTGTTGCAGAAAAGCCTTTATTTGCAAAATCATGTGTCCAGGAAAGAAATGTTTTGGATAATGACATAAGAGAGTTTAATAATTCATACACATCAGGTGACACAGGTGGGAAGACTGCAAATGTCGAATTTCAACTGTAAGAACATTCTTCTCAAAGAAAAAGGTTGAAATGGAAATCAAAGAATATTATAGGTGCATTCCTTTACAAAGATTCCATGTATTTGAGTTATGTCTTTCAGAGAAGTCGACAAGTTTCCCTGACTTTTTCTTAATTTTTCATGACATACCATTCAATGTGAGGGATTTGAAGGAGACAAATTTTTTCGTAGATGACCTTAAAGCACCGTTGTTCCATTCAATTATGGTTTCACTTTGGAAATTAGATTCTTTTTTTAGGAAAGATGTTGAAATTGATCTTCTGGGGAATCTACTTACACATTTATGCAAGTCTAAGCCTTTCTTGCTAAATCAAGGACAACTTACTGAAGGGTAGTGTGAAATTTTGTGTTTGTTCTTATTCAAGTTTGAATTTATTTAAGGACTGCTACAATCTATGGTAATTTGCAATTATGAATTATAACTATATATAATTTTGATGTTTCTAGGTTGGAGACTGTACTATTTTCATTGGAGGATGCTACTGTTGATGCGCCCAAGGCTCCTGAGTTCCTTGGTCATGTAGGGTCAAAATCTACTAAGTTGATTCCATGTCATTAGAACAATTTTGCATCCTTCTTGGGAAACAAATCCATTATGGAGTAGGAGTTTCCCAAGAAGGAATTTATGACATGAAACCAAAAAATTACAAGCAATGTTAGTGAGTTTGTCTTTGAAAGGCATATGATAGAGAAAACTGGCTTTATTTAGGGCTACTCATCCATATAGGGTTCAATGTGCAATTGGTTAACTAGATAATGAATTGTCTTTCCTCAATATATGTGCAATTCTAATTAATGCCTCAACCTATTCTTCTATCATGCCTACAAGAGACCATGGGTAGGTATGACTAATGGCTCCTTTGCCATTTTTTACTATAGAGTAGGTGGTCTCAACAGAGTTATAACAGAGTACAAAAGAACTATAAGCTTGACAACTATACAAATAGGAATTTCCCTAAACTTGACATATTTACTCTTTGTTGATTATGTTTTGCTTTTAGGTGATAGGACCAAGGCAGATGCAAATATGTTTAAGGACCCCACCCTTGAAGAACTAAAATTCCTACCTTAAAAACTACCAACAACTGAGGAACTACAAGAATCAACACCATATTTGATTTGAACCTAAATAGTCTTATTATCTCCGAGTATTTACCTAATCACAATGACTAGTAGATTCTCCTCATGGATTATTTCTCTGATTCTATTTATTAGTAAAATCCACAAAAATGTATCCCTACATTTGAATATTGGGAAAAAACATATAATTGTTATCATTTAAATTATCCATATCTCTTGGAGCCCAAAAATCCATTTGCTTTGGATAAGCTTTATCTATAACCTCAAAAGAAACCCTATTATAAGTTGACGGACCATTATGTCCTCTTCAGTCTTGACACATGTGATGGAATGAGGTTGGGTGAAGACCAGATCCAGGTTTACCATGTCAGAACCTAGGTTCATTGAGATGACAACCTTGGTTTGAAGATATCCACCATACAAACTAGGATCACCCATACTTATCGTTGCCATCTCTCTTTCATCATCAAGATTAACATAATGAGGACCTATAACTCGTGGAGGCCCATGGTAGTCATTGCAATGTAATTTATTAGAATACATGCCATTTCTTAATATGAGATTTACCACATCCAAAAATGGCATCATTCACATCATTTTGAAGAAGTCTACAAATTAGGTCAACATAATTTTTTTCACATTTACGACTTCCTTCACATTTGTTGTTTCTTGAAGCTCAAGCACTTTCATAACAAAAGTAGGCAAAGTCAAACAAAAAAAATGGTCCACTCTCTTTTCATTTTCTAATATTATAATGAAGTTTTATTAGAGACATTGTTTGTTTGTTTGTTTGTTTTGGTTAGAAAAAGGTTTGCTCTTGTTTTTATGTGACTTTCAATTTATCATATGTAGCATGTTGAGAAATGGGAAAGAATAATGTGTGACATTTATCTTGCAAAATTGATGCTAAATGAGTTGAATGAAATGATACATAGTTTAACCAAGCTACAATTCACTTTGGTAAAGGTGGAGAAACATTTTAAAAAACTACTTAAGAATACACCATATACAATGTTTGACCATAAGTAATATATGCATTTTTCTTTTGTAGATATGTTCTTTTTTCTACCCAAGATATCACAACAAGAAAAATATTGATATTGTAGAAGTTGTTTGAGGACGTCATTGAGGTTGATTTTTCTAATGTCCTATTTGCTTGATACTTTCTCATATGTTAGGAAGGCTTTAAATATGAATTAATATGTTCATGAAACAAATCAGATTCCAATTTTATAGATATAAAAGATAAAAACCAAAGTCAATGCCTTTGTTTGATTGTTACTTGACTCTGTTGTGGGCAAGTTACAGGAAATGTGATTGGAAAAAGGATGGGGAGACTATGCATATCACGTCTTGGATATGGTTCATTCGCTGTTAGAGATCGCTTAGACACCTAAGCCATTGACTTTGGAAATGTTTCTAGTAGGAATTCCTATGGTTTTTAATGTTGTGATTATTTCACCTCATGGTTATTTTGGGCAAGCAAATGTTTTAGGAATTCCAGACACGACATCGGTGGACAGGTAAACAATTTTTTTATAATTGCAATTTTCATTCCATGATATTCTCTCTTTATTGTTTGATTGTATTTTGGACATTTCTTTTGATTTTGTTGTTTTTTTAACTATGAAATTGAAAATACTTAGTACCATGTCCATTTAAACAACAACCAAAGCTTGAAGATGAAATTAGTATTACACTATATTGATTGGAATCCTTATAGCTATTTTGTGTTAAAATATTTTCACGACTATCAGAAAAAGTTACTTTCATGTTGTTATTTGAGTACATGTTTATATACATGACTAAGTTCATGCATTAGAAAATGAAATGTTGTTGTGATTAAAACGACAAGGATTAAAAATCACACCTCAGATTATTTGTTTTCACAAGTTATCTACAACTTGAGCTTTTTAGCATATAACTTAGTTGACATGATAGTTCCTAAGCTTTCCTTGAAAGAAGAAGAAAAAAAGAAGAGACATTTGCTTCGATGAGGTTATATATTCAAACAGTATAGTGGCAATTTCACCCCAATGAAGAAAATTTGTTCAAGTTTCTTACTTGTATGGAGAAAAATGGCTTTGACATTGCTGCTGTTGAGGTATATGTCGTATAAACTATTTATAGTCTAATTTAGTTTATATTCTAGTGTTCATTGTCTTTCATATTTTATACTCTGCATTGCATCTTCTTTTGTTTTCAGAGAATGAACTCAGTATTGATGGAAAGAAGCATGAATTGAAAAAAATATGGGAGCAATAACATTGGAGCGACAAATGCAAAAAGAGAGGAGAATTGGCTTAGTGATACTCTTAGAGCCAAAATCTCGCATAACACACACATATAAAGACTGATGGTCAAGTCTTTAGAGTTGGTGAATTCACTTGCAATGCTTTGAAAACACAACGATAATGTTTTGAAGTGATGAAACACCATTTCATGTGTAAATTGTAGTCCAACCAATATTAAGTTGGAAAATCATATTGTAATATTTTAACATTTTATATAATATAATTTATGTGGTTGAAGTTATTTACAGTTGCACTTGATATTGTTTAGTATTGTAATTAAAATATGTGACTTTGTGTTTTCATATTAGATGAACATGCAAATTGTATGACATTTTTTAAATCATACAAATTAATTTATGTTGATTAATAATGAACACAATCAATTTAAAACTACTAAATTAGTAGTTTATATTGATTAATGATGAACACAAATAAAATGAATATACGACTAAATTAGTCATTTATAATGATTATTAATGAAAGTAAATGAAATGAATATAAATTACTAAATTAGTTGTTTATATAATGAATAAATGACTACTGCAAATGATAAGTTTGTGACTACAAATGACGACTAAATTTTGCATATATATGACTATTAGTAGCTAATTTACAGTATCTTATAAAACGACTAAAATTTATTCATATTTCTTTAGTCATTAATTGGTTTCAAATGATGACTAAAATTTGCATATATATGACTATTAGTAGCTAATTTACAGTATCTTATAACACGACCAACATTTTGGTCGTATTTCTTTGGTCATTAATTGGTTTTTTCAGGTGATCATATAGTAATATATTTTGTTGTATATTTGGTCATTAATTGTGACAATTAATGACCAAATCAAAGATTAAATCAATGACCAAATTAATGACCAAATCAATGGCTAAATTAATGATCAAATCAATGACTAAATTAATGACTAAATCAGTGACTAAATTAATGACCAAATATACAGCTAGACAAAAAAACTGAGATAACCAATTAATGACTAAGCTAAAAACGGCCAAAATTTGGTCGTGTTATAAGATACTATAAATTAGCTACTATTGGTCACCGACAGAAAAATAGTCGTTTATATGCAAATTTTAGTCGTTTTTTTAGTAATTAATTATCCATTTTGTACTAGTGTTTGTTATTCTTTGCAAACTCCTAGGTTTGAGGGTTGTTAGAAAAAAGTAAATAGTGTTGTCTTCTAAGTTCTATAAAATTTTAAAAACTCATTAATTATTTATGAAAATCTTCAATGTGCACTGGGTGGAGTTGAGGTGACCTTTGTCCTTGTAGCCCTTGTGCTGATTTCATGCTTTGGCACATTGTTTTGCCAATTAGTCACAAAAATCCCGATTCTCTAAAACATATGCCTGCTGCCTTTCTCTTTGTTGTAGATGGTCTTCTTGTGATGTTTTCCCGCATTTACCTTACCTCTCTTTAGGTATGATGGCCATTTGATCCTTTTGCAGAAATGTGTGCAAGGGCAACTTTCCCTTGCAAAATTTGTGCTCTATGCCAACGAGTACTTTCCTAAATGGTCCTTTGATTAGTTTTGGACAAAGTCACTTGTCCCCTTTCTTCTTTGAAAGAAGTTTCCTTATAGAGATAGAACATATATTTTAGGATACCAAGTCCACCCTATTACTTGTGAAACCCTAGGTGACCTAGTGGAAGGTTCCTTAGACTTGGATTTTGGATTGAAAAATTAGATTTTGGGGTCATCAAGTATAAAGCAGGGTTTATGATAAACTGATGTATTGAAGATCCAAAATCCAATGTACCTGATTTATCTAAAGAGCCTACAGTGATAGTTTTGAGGCCATCAATGCTTGGGGTATTTTTGAGAGGCACAATAGAGTTGTTTGATTGGTGGCCTTAGGTAGAAGTGGGGGGTTTAGGTAGAACAAAACAAAGGATTTGGGCCAAAGATGACAAAATATAGACAAAATTAAGGACATAAGCCCCTAATGGGTTTTTTGAGATTTGTAAGCAGAGCTTGAAATGATGGAATGATGAAATAGTGAAAAATTGTCTTAAGGATGATGAGGGCAGTGAGATTTCTAGAACTCACAATGTTTATGAACTTTGTTTCTTAGAAATCTAGAACCGATACTTAGTCATCTTCATATAGTGAAAATTATGGATGACTAACAATTTCTTCATCCGTTACCCATTCCTGAGTGGAAAATGTGACATAATTTCATTATACTTTGTGGCAGGCTTACCAAGATCAAAGAGACAAAATGATTCCATTATGGTTGTGGTTGAAAAATTGAGTAAAAACACCCATTTTATCCCTGTCAAATTCACCTATTTAGTTCTTGAAATTTCACACAGATTTATGAAGGAAATATTTTGATTACATAGTATACCAAGGGTGGTGATATCAGATAGGGATGTAAAATTTACTTCTACATTCTGGAAGGATTTATTTACCGGATTATGCACCCAAACTCAATTCAATACTTATTATCATCCCCAAAATGATGGGCATATTGAACGAGTGAATCATGTACTAGAAGATATGCTAAGAATGTATGTAATGCCCCAACCAACCAAGTGGGAGGAATACCTTCACTTAGTTAAGTTCATATACAATAATAACTATCATGAGTCCATAAAAATGACCCCGTTCGATATATTATATGGACAGAAGTGCAGAACACCAACCAACGGGATTAGCCATGAGGATAAGTTAATTTTGGGACCATACATGTTACTAGAAATGGAATATATGGTGAGAAGGGTGCAACGAAATTTGATAGTTGTTCAGGATAGAAAAAAAAATTACGCAGATAAGAAGAGAACATATAGAGAATTTCATTTTTGGGATCACATATATGTAAGAATTATACCCAAAAAGAATACCATGAAATGGGGGGTTGTGCAAACTTTACCCCTCGCTACTATGGATCCTTCCATATTTTAGGAAGAATTGAGCTGGTGGCTTATCCACTTGTGCTATTTAGACACATACAAATTCATAATGTGTTTCATGGTTCATTGCTAAAAATATATATATGACCTAAGTCACATCATTAACTGGTCAAATGTACATGTATAGTGCAGGTGATTCTTACTAAAATCTATGTTTTTTTTTCTTTAACAAAAAAAAAGATATATAAGTTAATGACTTGTATGTGTTGGATGTAGAGGTCGAACTAGAAGGAGATTTCCTCGTAGAACCTCTCCGTATTCTAGAAGAAAAGGAAACAATGTTGCGAAAATGAGTTATCACCTAAGTTAAAGTGTAGTGGAGACACTTTAGCCCAAAGGAGGCTACTCGGGAAGATGGAAGTTTTATGCAGCAGGGATATCCTAATATGTTTTAGCAATAGAAAGGTAATAATAAAACAACGAGGACGATGTTACTCTTATGAGGGGGGAGGGGGATGTAACACCCTAGGTTGGAGTAGAAAGTTTAATTACTATTAATTAACTTAATTTGAGTTTGATGACTTATAGGCTTAGTTAAAGCGTAAAAAATATTTAATGTTTCCTTAAACAAAAATTTAATATTAAAATGTGATTTTAGTTTTTTGAAAAAAAGAAACTCATGGGAAAGAAAATGAGAAGGCTTTATGGTTTCCAGATGGTTACAGACAGTTATCGTCTTCCACTACCTAGGGAGTAAAGTTCTTAGTGGAAGGAGGGGAATTACTTTTTTTTTTCTTTTTTTTTTCCTTTTTGATAATGTTTTTTCTCTGGGGGAGGAGGAACTAAAGGACACCCCAAAGGGATAAGAGGAGAAACATTGGTGCTATAACCATGGAGAAACTAGGACACTACTTGGAAAATTTTTCTTGAGCTAGTTTGGAATGGGTGGAAAGCTCTAAGTCGAGTGACTCAGTGAGTTTTAGGCTAGACAAAGTCCTGATGCCTGGGATTTGACTATAAGAGTTAAATTTACGATGTCTTCATGGTAACCAATAAGGTTGGCGGGAGAACTAGACGTAATAGCTGTTCTCAATGGTAGGGAGGAGTTGTCTTTTTACGCGAGTTTCTGGCTGGAATACCGTGTACAAATAAGTGTATAATTTTGGTATTTTTATTTCTTTTTGGAAATTATGTTGGGTGTGGAGTCTGATTATTTTGTTTATTTTGTATCACAGAGTTGGAACCCTGTACCTTAATGGGGCGACAATGCCGCCTGTAATTAAATGCTGCCTGGGGGGTCCAGGGGGGAGGCTGCGACTTTATGGAGCCTCCCCATGGCAGGGGGTTTCAGGGGCAACACCCCCAAAGCTAAAAACAGATGTAAAATTGCTTTGTAAAGGTATAGTAATTTCTAGTCAATCTGGACCGTTCCTTAGGCGGATGATCTGACGGTAGAAGTTATGCTTAGTTTAGAGTTTTTTTTCCCTAGAAGACAACCCCTCACTTGTATGAGAACATTGTATTGCAACTATGTATTGTATGAGTATTTTCAGAGTGAGAAACAGATAGGGAGACTGTGAGAGAGAACAGAGGATATTACAGCGGATCTGCTGTAGGTTGTGTCTCTTCATTTTGTTGGATAATAGAAAAGAATGACTGACTGTTTGGGGTGGACGTAGCCCAAACTGGGTGAACTACGTATATCTGTGTCTCTGTGGTTTTATGTGTTTTGTGTGCTTGTGTTTTCTGCATATTTTATGTGTTGCATCGCTCTGTAATATATAATTTTCTAACAAATTATAGTGAAAATAGAATTTCTTGTATGATGTATGAATTCTTTTAGGAACAAGTAGGAGCTTCGTTTGTGTATGAAGATATAATAACAGATCTGACATAAGTATACCGTCTCAATAATTTGTCATTCATCTCGTATGTCTATGAGTTGTAAGCTGTAGGAAGTTAAATATTGTTTTTACTGTAATTTTCTAACGAGAAATTAAGGGATCCAGAAATAACAAGATTATACAAAAAATTGTTACACAGTTCTGCGTTGCGGGACTATTTGGATAGCTGCATTATTATAAGGAAACTAGGATGTAAGAAAGTCAAAACAAAGCAATATTGAGTAGTAGTTGTTAATTTCCTTAAGAAAATTAATTATCAAGGAATCGTAAGTGTTGGAAGAACTGGTTAACTCTACGCTAGAAAACTTTCCAGAGGATAGTGTAGAACCCAAACGTATATGGTAGCGAGTATCGCTTGGGTAGGAACGTAACCTAGAAGCAACCAGGTTTGTTTACCTATCATGTACATTACGAAATACAAAATCAAAATAAATAAAAATTCAAAATTACCCTGTTCAAAATTCATTTAGAAAAAGATAAAACAACATGAGAGCTTGTGTCTTTCAATATTCTTGAATAATTTAAGTCAAGAATAACAAGCTCCCAAAATGTTGTAGAAACCAAGAAAAAACGTCCATAAATGATGAATAAGAACCTATCTAATGCTGAGAACTAAGAGATAATATAACATTAAAACTTTGCATGAAAGAGAACAAAAAATGTACAAATGTGAATATACACATAATAATACTGGAATATCTCTTAAAATTCAAGCATTGAATTGCATAATAAACCAACCAGCCGACTATACAGGAGTAATTAAACCTACACTCTACCCTGTATAACTGGAAACAATAAATTACACAATCATTCTCAACTCTTAATAAAATAATCAGGCTTTCATTCAACATGTTACAATGTGGGACAATGTCGGCATCACAATAAATTAAATACCATGAGCCGAAGGGCTCGGAAGCCTTAGAACAATGTTAAAAAAATACAAACTCAACATATAGTATAACCTTGACACTAAACATTAAACCCTAACTGGAACTTGTAACCACTATGCGGTTATAATAGATTAAGTAAGAAAATTTTTGTAGCATTTGAATAGTGCTGACTAAAATAACTCTCAGGGTCACAATCCAACTACAGCTAAGAGGAGTTATAGAAAGAAACCTAGAAATTAAAGACAAGTATGGAAAAATTATAAGATGGAAGTTGAGGCCCTGGAGAAAGGAGGGACTCTAATTGACTAGCTGAGAACCAAATTACGGAAATAAAAAAAGGATTATTACAAAATAACTTTGTCGAAATTGAAAAAAAGAGGGACTAAGAAAAATCACCAGACCAGGGTTTACTACCTGTAGTCTGGATGAGGTCTACCATTGCGCGCCAACCTGTGAAGTGACAAATTAGGGTTAAGGTAGATATAAAAACAAAGAAACCAACAGAAATTCAAACTCTATATATGCGAAACCATAGATTTACATCTTGTAGTGATATTTGTAACTTAGTTAGATGAATGATCAAACTTTAGGAAGGAGAGATGGGAAACTCTCAAGATCAGTAACCCTAGTGCTGTTGAGGAGAGACATTCGCTCAGAAAGCATTATCGCACACAACCATCAAGTTCCAAACCTGTATACGAAGCAACTGGCACGTAATTTCTGCCAAAAATGCAACGCTAACTGCAGAATTGTAGAGGTCGTTTGGCAAAGGAGGAAAGCACAGATGAGAAAAAAAATGGCACCGACGAGAGATCACTAGTGGTTACTCAAATTTCCTTGTACTTCTTTAGTCCTAGGATCATTCCCTAACCCTTGGGGGTTGTCGATCTCAATCTCTGAAACCCCAAGATTGAATCCCTGCCACATGGAAGTGTATTAGATAGGTTTGAGAACTCTCCACTGGCGTCATGTAACAATATTGGTAAATACATGTAGAGGTTACTTCCTCTGAAGTTGAATTACTAAGGTTAAGTGTTAGTGCAAACCGTTGATATGAATATAACCCATGGATCTTTTTTCAAGCATGTGTTTTAATGTTAAGGAAAATGTAATCAAATTAAGATTTGATAATAATAATAAAAATTTATTACGGGTGGCATGTTAATTTTCACATTAAAAAATTATTACGGGTGGCATGTTAATTTTCTTTTTCCTTATGCATTGTGTGTTTTTGTTTTTTTGTTTTGTTTTTTTTTTTGTTTTTTTTGGGTCTAATGTGGTGATGCATGTTACAATTAATAAATATAAATGTTTTTGACATTTGGCTTATGTTATCCATAGATATTTTGGTGTTAATCACATAGAAAGAGATTTTGTCCATCCATTTAGAACCAACCAATGTGGTTCATCTTCGAGACAGATTATAACCAATGTGGATTATAAATAAATAATTTAATATGCATATTAAATAAAAAGTTCTGAAATCAAATATATATAAATATATATAGTAATAGGTACTAGAGAGATTTGTAATTCTTTCATTGTTTTATATAGAAATGATATATAAAAATAACATATATATAGATAGATAAATTTAAAAAATGTAACATTTTAAATGTATTAATAATACAAATAATTCATTTTTTTTATATAGATAGAGATCATATTCGATAAATATATGTTTTCTATTTTTTAATGTGAAGTGACATGTATTAACATTTAAATGTGTAGAACTTGAATCACAAGTAACATATTTTAATGTCAACTACTTGTATAGTATATAGAACACGTGGGGAAAAAAAATCTTCTAATAAAAACATATTTTTAATTTGTTTCTCAAAACTAGCATAGATTGTTCTTAACTCTGGGTTTAGCTTAAGTGAAGAGGAATCAAATATCTCTAGGTGCAAAAATTTAGCCATGTTTAGCATATGTGTACATTTTGAGAGATTTGATCCCTCTGGTGGCTTGGTAAATGAGGAATTAGAATGGATCTATACTTATATATTTTAAAATACATCTTACATATTGAAATATTTTATTTATGACTTACATTAATTTTTTTATTATTATTAATATTTTTTAAATACCAAGTATTAATTTTACATTAAGAATCAAATGAATTACACACCTTCCTATTATTACTTTTATTAGGAAGTAATTAAAATGATTTACTATCAATTATTTATTGTTAGCCATATCTTGGCCAAGCTTTATGGGCTCATTTTGGAGAAGAAGCTTAGACTTTGGCTTCAAAGGTAGGGAAAAAGAGCTAAAGAACAAGCTATTTTTAGGAGACATCACCCGACTATTGACCATCTAGTCATTCTTAGAATCATTGCGGAGGAATGCCGCAATAGTAAAGATGATCTCTTATGTTGCTTTGTGGACTTTAGAAAATATTTTGATACAGTCCCTCGAGATAAAATTTGGGAGAGATGTAAATATATCATCGTCACTCCTAAGCTGAGGATTGTTGTGATCCGTCTGTACGAGACCATCACTGCCAAGCTTAATACCAATGAGGGGTGGTCTAAGGACATTAAATGCAATATTGGAGTTAAGAAACGGTGTCCCCTATACCCTAACCTCTTTGGCATATACATCGATAAGCTAGAGGAGTGTCTGGAATCTGCGGGGTGCAAGGGCATCGAGGTTGCTGGTGTTGTCATTACTCTTCTCGTCTATGTTGATGATGTCGTTCTTCTTGAAAAAAGCCATCATGACCTTGACAAGCAGCTCCAGATTCTTCATGACTACTGCTCCAAGATGGGTTTGACAGTTAATACCGACAAGACTAAAGTCATGATCATTAAATCCAAAAAATATCACCCATTGTAGTATCATTTATAATAACAAGGGATTAGAGTAGGTTTCTTCTTATAAGTATTTTGGCATTGGCTTCCCTCATCATCTCAATTGGAATTATAGCATCGAGAAAAGGATTATTGGGGGCTTAAAATCTTATTATGAGCTTGGAAACAATTGTAAGTGGGTCGATCTTTACATTTGGAGTAAAAGGAGGTTCCTCTTTGAGACCCTTGTCACCCCTGTTGCCTTATGCAGATGTGAAGTTTGGGGTTGCGATATATGCAGAGAGTCACGAAGGAAGATTGAGATGATTCAAAAGAAATTCATAACCTACAACCTTAAGATCAAGGGAAATACTCCCTATCTTATCCTCTTGATCGAATATGGTTTGTCCCCCATTGAAAGTAAAACTATGTTTAGATATCTGATGTATAAGAAGAAGCTTGACAACATGGAATAAAAAAGGCTCCCTAAAATTGCTTCTAACTGTAGTCAAAACCCTCGCCTTCGCCTCAAGCATGGGTGGCATAAGGATGCCTAGTCCTAGATCAACCATTGGGGAATTAAGGAGGAGCTCAGTATGGGAAGAAAAGCTAATATAAAAAATACTATTACCTCCATGTTTAAGGACAAGATGTGGGAGGATCAGGAGCTAGAGGGTAAAAGTAAGCTAAGATACTGTAATGAAGTGATCAACCCCACCCTTGATAATCAAAATTATCTCTCTGTGTTGTCCAAAAATAAGAAAAAAATGAACATCGCTAAGATAAGAAATAATTCCCATGATCTTAGGAGCGAGACCGGGCGCTGGTCTATTCCCAATATCCCTTGGAATGATAGAATATGTCATATGTGTGATTCCAAGCAAGTGGAAGATGAAAAACACTTCCTTTTAGACTGTGTGATTCTTACTCACATTCGCTCTCATTTCCCTACCATCTGTCACACTTCCAATCTTCTTGACCTATTAAGCCAACCCACATATAGTGATCTTGGAGCACTTATTTCCCTTCTCTTTGACCATAGAAATAAGATTTTTAAGAACCAAAATTAGATTCTTTCTCCTCTCTTAAGGTATGATAGACTGCATTGGTCTTAACGGGCTATAACCACCACCACCACCACCACCACCACCACCACCACCACCACCACCACCACCACCACCACCACCACCACCACCACCACCACCACCACCACCACCACCACCATTATCATTTTATCCCTTTAAATATTAACATATTTTATTATGGCTTGTGAAAAAAACTATTTGAATATATATTAACTAATTAATTTCATTAATTATACTCAAATAGTTAGAAGTGAAATAAATAAGTTATCATTATACTCAAATAATTATTTTATTAAATATTTTTTTAAATAAGTATTTGAATATAAATTAACTAATTATATTGATTAATTATACTCAAATAAAGTGAAATAAATTAATTATCATTATACTAAAATAGTTATTTTATTAAATATATGTTTTTTAAATATAAAAATTATTCACCTTCCTTACACTTAAAAGTGAAAAAAAAAATTTCCCCTTTATTTTATTTACCTCTTCGTTATTTCACATACACATCCCAATATTTTATATTATTTTGTTGAGTATGAGAATGAATTAATTTTATTTGTATTGGTTGTAATATGTAAGCATAGAGTGAGTGATATTGTGTTTTTAATACTTTTAATTAGAACTTATATATATATATATATATATATATATATATATATATATTTTTGATATTGATTTTTAATTTTAGAGAGTGTTCTATTTTTATTAAAAAAAATAAAATGGATAATTATGTTGATAGGCATTTTATTAAGGTTTTAGTTGGTAAAAACTGTTGGGATTCGTCTGCCTCCCCAACTGGTGCTAATCTCAACATCTCCCCAATAAAAGAGGATATCATATTATCAGTCCGAATCGAAGAATGCAAAATCGAGACTGAGTGGCTCAGGCATTGTTGGAGTCCAAAGCTTGGCACTGAAAGCAGGGAGGAGTAGAGATATTAGATGGGAGGCATTCAGGAGAATCCTAGAGAACACAGGTTATTTCAGGGGTCTTCTTGAAGGTTCGAAAGAGCATAAGAAGCTCATGGATGAAGCATTGAACTATTATAGAAATAATGCTTTCTTTTCCATAGTCAGGTAAGTTTAGTTTCTTTTCACACATGATCCATCTGATGCACTAACATCTCAATTTAAGTACACAACACCAAGTATACGTCATAAAAAAAAGAAATTATTTTATTTATTCTATAACAGGCAACATATTTTTTTACATGGATGGTTAACCTGCAAATAATATTTACCCACTCTCATACATTTGAGCAAAGAACTGGTACCTTGCCATCACCATACCATAATATTTTTCTATTTTAGATAACTTCCTTTATTTATTTGTAAACGGGGACCTATTTTATTTACATGGATGGTAAACCTGGTAAGAATCTCTACCCACCCTCACATACTTAAGCGAAGAACTGCAGGTACTGTAGTATAGGTCTGTCTCGTGAGGTTAGGGATAAATCCCCCCCCCCCACCATATATTTATAACACAAAATTATGTTTAGGATGTACTGATTGTATATGAGATTGTACCTGTTCCAAGCGATTTTTGAATATTACAAGATTGAGATGACCTTGAAGAAAAAGTGTTTGATAAAGTATTCATTATTTTCTGTATCCAGGCAATTGGGCCAGAGGAGAGTCCATCTAATGCCACTTTTTTGTATATCGTTGGGAGATTCTACTAATACAAAGGGAGATGAGTTGGAGTAAGAAATTGTTCTAGAAAAACGGTTATATTATCTGCACCAAATAATTACTATGGATTCTATTACCCAAATCATTTTTTTTTTAGATTAAATATTAGTGGTGGTGTGGAATGCATTTATATCCTTTGCCATTTATTTTGGTAAATTTGATATTATATGATATATTGTCTAATAATTTTTTATTAGCAGGTTATGAAGTCGCACGGAATGAATGGGATGAGCATGGTGCTTATCTTTGAATGGATGGCTGGAGATTCCTTATCCAATAAATCTTATTTCATCCGCACCTTAGTTCCTTTTTAATATGTAAAGCTTATACATTATGAAACTGCAATCCTTTTTTTTCTTGTTTGATATTTCATTATTATCATAATGAAATTTGTCTCATTCACATTATGTATGCTTGGAAGGAATCCAAGCTGAAAATGGACCCTTTTTATACTATATGCCAATTTATGGTTACCCTCAACCTGCTTATAATAGTTAAAATGCATACTTTCCTGGTGCTATGTTGAATGTTGATCGTCTTCTTTCTCATCAACCATATTTTCCCAGTCCTATATATGAAAAACCCCTCACTTCTCCAACCTATTTTAGTCCTTCTATAGCAAGTGAATCAGAAGTTATGCCATACTTTTCGTCAGATTCAAGACTTGCAGTTGCAGATCGGGAAAATGGAAATACCTTCAATGGAAGTGCAACATATGGGCAAGAAAAAGATATTCCACAACAAATGTTGTCTCTCAGGTGCTGTTATTACAAAATTATACCTGATAGGCTGCTAATGAAGTTAATCTCATGTAACTATTTCAGACCAATATTTTGGCTGAGGCTTAGCCTCCTCAACCTGAGAGGGCTCTCTCAAGGGTTTATGATTTTTGATAAATATGTAGATGGCTAACTCTATATGGGGTAAAAGAAGATAAATGATATAAAATGGTTGTAAATCACATTATCAAGTGTACATTGGGCTTATGGAGTCATAATAGTTTCAGCATAATCAAAACAATCTACCTAGCATGGAAGTCAAAGCATATCAGAGTTCAAGTAAACGAATACACATGTAGAACAGTGAAACACACAGTCAATTTTTCTATGAAGGAAGTAAGAGCATCATTGATGAATTATGAATAACATAAGAAAACACCACTGCAATAGAATATTGAAAAGAGCCCATGAGAAAAAGAACATAGAAGAACTCTTCATGAATCTTGAGTTGTCTAAGTCGAAATTCTATATTAAGCTGAAACTAGTCACTTACAATAAACACAGTATTTTTGCTAACAGATGTACAACCCTTAGCATTTAGAGTTGTTCACATTTATAGATCATTTAAAATCATAGGATAACCTTATCCTCATCTAGATACATCAAATTCCTACTTTTTGACACCTTGGCTAACCATGAGACATGGTATTTATTACGAAATGATAGCTGCAAACCTAATGAGAAGTCCTATTTCAAATAGTACTTAAACTCTTTAACTCTACTCCTAAAAACCTTATCTAAACTAGATTACATCAATTTACAACTGTATTCCCATTAGGTCGAATCCAAATGAGAGGCTTTAAAATTTAATGACCTTAATGCTAATCTCCTGCAAACTAGGAAAATGTCCCCTATTTTCTAGGCTTTGGATCCTTTGTGTTCTTGAGACACTTTAATCATCATGAATCCATCAATTCGAGGTTATTTAATGTTAGGAACTGAAGTAACACCTGTCAAACAACTTCACCAAGTTCCAGCTGTTCAAAACCACCATTAAACTGTTTAAATGGCAAAAGTAAAGCTGATGTACGAAAACAACATAGTTTCGTAGCGCTTTTCCTAGTGCAGTCTTTTAACCCTTTTTCCTTCAAAACTTTGGCTTATTTCTTCTATATTTTTCTTCATTATCAATTAACACAACTCCCTTATCAATTTCAGGTTATAATCCATACTTTTTCCCTTCAAAAATCTATGAGAAAGGGTGAACAAAGCTGCTACAACAGTTTCATAGCGCTTTTTGTAGCGCATTTTAATTTATCAATTTCTCCCACCTCCTAATGAATTTGAAGAAAATAGAGATTTTTGTAGCTAGTTGTGTTAGGAAGAAAAACCTCTTTCAGGTTTCCTAAATTCGTTTTCAGTTGCTCAGAAACCCCCTTGGAAGTTGACTCGTCAAAACCAGAAAACTGATTTTTTGCTTCATGACTTTCAACAATTTCGTAGCACTTTCTGCCCTTTTTACACTGTTTGCACTACGAAAATGCTGAGTGAGAAGTTTTGTTCAGACTTATTCAAAATTCAAACCAAATTTGTGCCAAAAATTTAGAATATCACTGGTTTCATCAAAACAAGCAATCATATGAACTAAAAACATAATTTTCATGAGGTTTATTCTTCATTTTCCATTTTTTTTTACCTTTGAATATTTCACTCTGCACCTTGATTTTTTTCTCCATCTTGAGACAGATTCTATTGCAGCTCCAAATCCTCCACTTGGCATCTTAGCCTTCTATTAATGGCTCTCAAATGAGTATTAATCACTTCGATAAATCTTGCTTCTTTGATAGCTAGCACCGTCCATGTGAAAAAATGCTCTGCAACACTTGGAATTTCAGACCTAGAAACAGTTTGGCCTTGCCATACTGCTTTCATCCTCTTGAACTTCGTTTTCTCAATAATAATGCTTTCTGGACCTCTTTATCATCATAGAAATCTCTTGATTTGCTAACCTCAATTTCTTTTCAATTTGTTGACATTATGTTATTTCTTCCTTTTCCTTCATTTTTTTGATGGCTGCATGTTCTACTGCTGGTGATGAGAGATCAACCACCTCTTTAGGGACTCTGGTTGCTTCAATAGTTACTTTTACATCTTTACTGCCTTCATGGAGTTTCTTTTCATCCTTGGTTAAAGGTTTCCTTGCTTGGAAAATAAATGCTGCATTTCCACCCTCAAATTCAAGTTTTTTAGCTGATTTAACTCTTTTTTGTTTGTGTTCATCCACTTCAATGGAATCTTCTTACACAATGGGTGATTCCTCTATATGAATTACATGAAGTATGTCATCCAAGTTTCCTTTCATCATTGGGCTATCCTATGTACCTGATACAACTACTTTTCCCTTTGATGCTATTGCTTAGCTTCTTGTCTTTCTCTGGATTTCAAATCTCTGTTTTGTAGGTGATGGAGTTTCTACAACAAGAATCTGTGTCTTCTTTGCTATTTTCTCAACCTATTTTCTTGGTTTCAACTTTATGAACCTCTTTTCTCTTACAACCATAGGCTGACTAGACTCTACTGATGGTGGTGAAGGAGTTTTTTAGTTTAAGGGTGTCTAGCTGGGGTTAGGGTTTCCATTTCAAATCCAATCATAAACAAAAAGGAAGACCAATCCGTGATTATTTTCTCAAGCTCATTCAAAACCAATAATTTTATCAAACCATGGTGAAACAGAGAGATTTCACAACCATCAGAATTGGCTTGTACTTTATCAGACATTTTGGCAAGGCTCCTATGTAAGTAGAAGCGCAAGTATAATGATATCCTACCTGTGAAATGCAGCAGCAGCTTGAAATGATAAGTATAAAATTTATGGTACCTCCCTACACATGTAAAGTTTATTTGAATGTTAAACAACAACTCAGCATAGGTATCTTTGATGTAGCCCCTAGGTATTGCATTATTCAGGTCCATATCTGCATATTCAGATTTCATGAATTCCTTGCACGGTTCCATGTCAAACATAAAACCTTTAGACCAAGTCTCCTGCCGCCTTGGTATTTCAGTCACAGAAGAAATGATCTCAGGTGTGCCTAGCACATTTAACATCCCAATTTTGGTATTGGTTCCACTGAAGTGTAAGGAAAACTCTTTAGACACTTGAGTGTGGAAACCTTGCAGCTTTTCACAAAATCTAAGACAGCCAGCTTTGCTAAAAGCCTCCATCACTATTTGATCCTCAACAATAGCATTTATGTTCTCAGGCTCATATCTCAGGCAATGTCCCCCTCTATGGACCTTCTTCTCCTCTTCCATGCTTCCTTTTTAAAAAACCTCCTAGCTTCTATGGAATCAGTAAAACAACCTCGTTTGATTATGTATGAAAATCCTCAGTTGATAACATAGAACAACCTCTCTTTAGAAAAAGGAACAACCTCGCTTGATTACAGTGAATATATCCTTGGTATAGAACAACCACATTCTTAACTCTAATGCTTTAGAGCTTAAACAGTTGAGTGGAGGAAAATGAAAACTAGAATGATTGAATTAGGCAAGATTTTCGAATTTGAAATCCCATTTTACAACTGAATGATGCCCCTATGATGATGATGATGGATGTGAAATGGGTAAGTACTTTGAATCTGACCTCTAACTGACTCACCATACCATTTCCCTATCATTTCTTAACGTATTTCTAAAAAATTCTGGCTTTCTTGACATGACATTTAAGAAACTACGCTTCCGTAGTGCACACAGTGTATTTTTCGCACTTTGTGCTATGAAAGTAGCAGTGCTTTTGTAGTGCAAAACCATTTTTTTGAACTAACAATGCTATGAAACGGAGGATTCTTGGCTAATTGCGGAAATTTAGCTTGAAACTTAATGGAATGATCCCTAAATGAAAAATATGAATCTTTGACCATGGAATGGACCTTGAAGGACTTTATTTGAACTTAAATGATGACCTTTAAAATTATAAAAAACTATCACCTACCCTTAACCAAACTAAAAATGACTTTCAGACCTATTTAAGACCATGATAAAAAACAATGTTGACATACAATGTTTTGAAAAAAAAAAATTTGGGTGATAACAGGTACCATATTCAAAGGCCATACCATCAAGAAGGAAAAAAAATGTTTTTTTGGATTCAATAGGATAAGCTCAACCATCAGAGGGATTGTAAAAGTCACACTCAGTTCTTAGAGGTCAACCTAATATTCACTCTATAAGCACTCAAAGCCAAAATGTAAGGTATGTGAATAAGGTGTGTACTTTTATTTTGGTTTGATATTATCCTAAATTGAAAGAAATATTTGTTCTGCACTATCTAGTAATATGTTCTATTTTTATATCCCATCACATGGTTTTACTGGTCAAACTGCAACTTTACCAATGGGTTTGTTTTTTTAGGAAAAGTTGTAAGTTGTTAAAACAAAGGAATGTCCAATGTATTGTATCCTAATAATGTTGAAGATTTCAAACCCAATGGACATGAACATCTTGCTAGTGACAGATTAAATACATGAGCAAAGGTAATTGCAAATGATAATTTGGATGTCCTCAATAGAACATTATAAAGCTAGTATTAACACAATGTCAAAAGACTGAGTATAAATTTATTTCATATTCAAACACACTCATTATAAAAAATAATACTTGAGTAAACATTCTCCTTTGCACTTCAGGAAGCAACTTTTCCTATGTAATTTGTTATTCAATAACTTCAAACCCTTGATTTGCAACAGAAGCCGGCACATTGGAAATCGTAAAGACTCTACCTTGTTCTTTGACTACGCGGTGGCGTGTATATTTTTGTAAAGACATTGGCTAGCAAGGCTATCACTCTTGAAGTTGAGAGTTTTGACACCATCGACAATATTGATGCTAAGATTCAGGATAAAGAGGGAATTCCTCTAGATCGACAGAGGTTGATATTTTCTGAGAAGTAATTTGAATATGTAAGGACACTTCCAAATTACAATATTCAGAATGAATATACCTTGCATATGGTCCTTCTTTTTCGGGGAGTTATTTTAGAGGTTTTACAGGAGGCCTACATTTTTAGATAGGGGGCAATTTCTTAAGAATTATGTTTGATTTTGTACTTCAATTTATTTTTGAATATATTTTCGTATTCACTTTTAAGGTTGTTAACTATTATGTTTGGAACTTATGAAGTTATGTTTGTAATCGATTTGGTATGCATCTTTCACATAAAATACCTATGTGATTTTATATTTGGAAAACTAAAATTGGTTGTTTTGTTGGGTCTACAATATATATGTGGACTTATGTAAATGGTTCATTCAATGTATCAAACTCTTATCCATAAAGAGAGTGAAATATTACTACAAATTATTTATATGAATGGCAGTACGAGTTTAAGCTATTTATAGGGAAAAGTATGATGCCAATAATTTATCTGCTGGAGTTGACAGAGTTATATTTAGTGCAAATTAGTGTAGGTTTAGAGTTGTGTCACATATATTCTCCTATTTATCATATTGCAATTATCTTTCAAATATATAGCTTGTAGTTTGTGTGCGTTGTCAAAGACTTTTTGCATGCTTTTCGAGTTCTTAAGGGGTATCAAATATTACTACCAATATTTTATAAGAATTCCATATATAGAGTTGTCTTAAATTCTTCTCGTTATTAGATTGTACTTGTATTTCATAGGTAGATCTTTAATTTTTCACACTGTGTCTAGGCCTTTTGGCATGCATTAAAAGTCCTTAGTGAGTATAATGTGAGAGTCGTGAACTAGTACTAACTGCTCATTAGTTTCCACTTGCATTTCACATGCATAATGTGTAGATTTCATGTCCTGTCTAGAGCTTTTTCCATGGGTTCAATGTCCTTACAAATTTTGAATTTTGATACCTTAACTTTATTTTTCACCATCATTGAGTGAGTATTATTTCAACTTAGAAACAGGGTAGCATATTATGCAACCTTTGTTGCATACAAATTTAATAGTGGACAATGTAGTCACCATTTTGCAGAGCACTCATTGTAGCAGATCCACTTCCAACACATGCTACGTATTTTATTGGGTTGTGAATATGATTTTCCAAACAGACTCTTTCTCCCTGTTTTTATTAATGATGCATACAATAGACAAGGGGTAGAAAAAATATATACCTCGTCTCTAAATTCTCCAGTTAATTACATGAATTTTGAACTCTTTTATTTTGTTAGTGTCTCATTATTTTTACCTCACTGTGTTCATATCAAAATTAAACACTAATGATGAAGCATAATATTTAGAAAACATTAAAGGATAAGAAAACTTTAGAAAGTACTACCAAAGATGAAAATGTGGCCGATGTAACCTTTCATCAAGGGCGTAGTATATTTTTCTTTTAGTATAACAATTCAAGAGAATAACATAGTCATTGATTGAATTTATTCAACAATAAATTTTATAGAAATTTTCATTGAGGGCATATTATATATCGATTTATTAGGAAAATTTTCTTAAAGATATATAATATAATGTTTGGTATCTATTAGGGGAATTTTGAGGTCTATTTGAGGTCTATAATGGACCTCCTAAGGAAATAATAAAATAATAGCTAAATCAATAAAACAATATTTATGAATTTACAATTCACTTTTTACACCACAATCCATGTAACCATGGTTAAATTCAATTGAAAAGTTGTACTAAAATAAAATTAATAAAAAAATTGTATTGATGTGACTATAAAAAAATGAGCTTTTCAAGAAAAAGTCATTATTATTGAACAACTAACACATTCCTCCTTTGTACTTAAATAACTTAAAATAAATTATAAATATAAATTCATAAATTCTTAGTTGTATACCATACTATTAATTAAAATATATATTATTTAAATTATAGAATAACATGTAATTAATATATTATATAAAAATAAAATAAAATAATATAATAAATGTAATATATTATTTTATGTATTAATTTTATATTACCTATTGAATTGAATTGATTTATTAGCTAAGAAGAAATAATATATAATATAAAAATAAATATGATATATTTTCTATTACATTTAGATTACATATTATATATATGAAAATAGACAAACATAATATTTATTGAAAAGTGTGTAAAGACATGAAGATTGTATAAGGAGATCCATTTTTTCTTTCAAAAAATATGAAATTACAATAATATATTTTATTCAAAAAATGTGAAATGACATTTATTATGAGTACTTTACTTTGTGACTTTAAAAATACTTAGAATACTACCATGGTTAACCATGAATTTTTATCCACCATTGAGAATGTGACAAGTAAGTACACTTAACTCAAGAAATGCAACATCAACCATGGGGGATGATGTAATGCCATAAAATGTGATTGGTTGTCATACACTCAATTTTAATTGTACATTTCCCTTAGGAGACCCATTTTTTACCTCAAAATTCCCCTAATGTCTGTGTGGTTGAACATATTTTTGGTTTTACTTTAAACCAATTTATATTTATCTTAACTTAAGATCTATCAATTGCTGAAAGAGATCAAATATCTCATGGTGAAAACCTATTTTTTGGGTGCAAAAATTGAGGAAATGTTTGCACCTCGAGAAATTTTATCCCTCTTGGCAAGATGGGTTCATATATATATATATATATATATATATATATATATATATATATATATATATATATATATATATATTTGTTTTTTAGGTCATATCTAGTTTCGAAGTTTGTGAACACACCATGATTAAGGACTGCAACTAAGAGGAAAGGACCCATCACACAATAGAAATCTATAGCTCCTACCTCCAACAAAAATTCATCTCCAATGGGCAGGAGGAGCACACCATCTGTTTTTGGGCCTTTGTATATTTCTCAAAGCTCTTCAAGAAAATCCACACAACAATAATACCAACAATAGCCATAACATCAAGTCTCCCTAATGGTGTCTAGACAACGGGTTGGATTAAAGAGCCAGCCATATCATAACCAAGTTCATTTCAATCAACAACGATTTCTTTTCACCCATAGTAGCAAGAAATACAACAATCCCAGTTTTCACCTCAATATGCTCAGAAATTGCAGGGGTCAAATTCCACGCAAACATCTTTTGGTAATCCTCATCTACATTAATAGCAGGAGAAGCAGGAGCAACAATAGCAAATGCAACTAGGTTCATTAACATCATCCAATTCTGGGACATTGTCGCTTGCTTCTAAAACATAACGTTGGGTGGTGTTGCCAGAAAGATTAATCCTGGTAGATCTCTTTGAATTGATTTACATGCACAATATAGTGGCCAACATCAATCAAGTAGCCCACATATAGTTATACCTTCTCAATATAAGTAAACATTTACAAATGTATATGAAAATCATGCAGAGCAAACAAATTGTTGTAGGTGAAAATCCTATTTAGTGATTTATAAATATGTTGACATATACATTTCCAAGCGTGTGTCATATATAGGTGTTTTTATGATCATCTACTGATTGTTTGACTACTTTTGAGAAAGTGTATTGAATCAAGATCAGATAATGGAGTTCAAATGTTACATAATCCTGCTAATTATGGACATCCTCTATTTAGAACAAAAGCTATTTGAATACTTCTCCTCGGGCATCTTCTATACGTATAGGTTCATGAAGCCTGAAAAACTCAGGAGGAAATATGGCAGCAGGGATGAGCAGTATAGGTGGACTAAGCATGTGTATGGAACTATCCTTTGTTGCTAGAACCTAAAATAATGGATTGGGATTCGATGTAAATGCAATGCAACATGCAAACAAAACTTCTCTTAGTTCAAGTGCTATGCATTTCGGTCAAATGACTCCAATTTCTATCCAAAAACCTTCAGTGCCATTAGCTGCAAGACCTATTAGCCCTGAAATTGGCACTCCACCTAGATTGCATTGGCAAGCGGCAACAATTTTGGTGCAACCTTAATTCAAAAAAAATCTCAGTTTTGAATCCTTGAGCTCCAACTTCGCTATCTAGCTAACTCGTTGCTAGCTATATCGAGAGATGCTCTGCAGGCACATGCATTTATGAAAATGACTAACACCATAAGATCCAAGTTCATGTAGACGAGTCAACAGTAAATAACATTGCATAGGAGAGTTTTCTTATTTGCATGTTTCCTTGTGACCTTAAAGGGTGCTCCATTAGATATTAAAAACCCATTCTCTAGTATGTCGAGAACGTTTTCTTTTTTCATTTTGTATTATAGTCCCCTATTAACATATATTGATATGGGAATTTTCATGAAATGTAGATTGAAGTCGAGAAATATATTTTTATTACCATTCCTAAAGTATGAATGCTTTCCACTTCTTACCATGGGTATATATGTTGGGCGGTTAACAATTGGCTATTTGGTTATTCTAGAAATTGATTTGAAAGGAGGCTAGGGTTTACCTTCAAAACATCTAGTTCCATGAGTTTGGTCCAACTTTTGTATATTACATTGACACAAAATATCTCAAGGCGTTTAAACTTTAAAATAATTCGATTTAATATTTAATATTTTATTTCATGGAGTGTAGTTATACGATCAACCCTTTTTTATAGTATCTTATGGTTGGATGTTATGAGTGAAAAGTTAAATTTGCAGTTGCATTATTAGATTGTAAACACTTGCAATATGAATTCAGAAAGTTTGCTCTTTCATCAAACTTGATTCAAACTGTATTAAGTATTGCAAAAATTATCATTTGAAATTTTTTTGTCTTCAAACCCGTTAATGAAAGAATTGAATATTAATGTTATCCTACCACCCCATATTATCTAGTAATATTTACTTATTTATTTCTTTTAAAGGGAAAATTGGGAGTTAATGGGTGGATAAAGGGTCAAGCACATGACATAAACTATAAGGCTATTCAAAAAGTGAAAAACACAGTTAGCTTAGTAAAAAAAAGTAAAAACCATACTTAGTAAAAAAAATAAAAAACACACTACATTCATCTACACTTTTATAGACATGCCTTTGAGTGCTTTTTTAAAAGACACCATGTGAACAAAACAGAAACAGAATCCATCTAATTAAATAAGATCCATCTAATTATATAAACTAGAAAGGCACAATCACCACTCAGAGCAGAACAAAAAGCAAAATCCATCCAGTTATATAAACTAGAAGGACACGATCACCATTTATTAGTAAGGAAAAACATTCATTCGGTAGTCTAAGGAAAAATACAGCCTCGATTAATTTTTGTTGTTCATTAAGCTAGTAACAGTTCGCGGACTCGGTTCTTCCACATAAAAGGGCTTGCTGCCCTTCCTGCTATAAAAAATAAAGAACAAAATATGCCAGGGCCCGGTAATCTCTCTTCCCAACATTGGAGTTCTTGCGCACATTAATGAAGCGTTGTTCACTACTTCCCTTCGTTTGCCAATTGCGTTTTGGTTTGTTGAAGGCACTGTTTTAACCATGATATTCTAGCGTTACGGATTGGTCTCGAAACGAAAACTATAATCATGTTTTCTATTTGTTAAAAGTATTTTAGTGTTTAATTTAACTAGATTGTCAATTTTAATAATATTTTGGAATCTAATACATTTAGGGTGGATTTTTTATTTAAAAAAAAATTAAATCTATTTTTTTAACTCTCTCATTTGAGTCTTGTTTATCTAATTCCAAAATATTACAGAAACCAGCTGCTGTCCTTTGGTTTTCAAGGCTTTAATTCAAGCCTTCTTTCCTGTTAGCTGGTTTGTAAACAGTATGCGGGGTACATTACAAGCTCAACCAGTCTTGAAATTTCAAATTTATTATTCTATCAATTAGAAATTTGATGATCATGCTTGTTATTTCAGTTTTATGCAAATTGGCGAGTGTCAATTTGTTATGTTTTATATGATTTTTTTTTATAAATCTTTAAATTTATTATCCTTAAATAAAAGAAAGCACAATACTTCACTAATTTCTGTATGTTAACTATGTCAAACTAAAAAATGTAAAATCTCTCTGTATTTCTTTCTCTCTGCAATCATCTCATTTGCTGCCAATAGACTAAAATTAGTGATAAGAAATAGGTACTGCAATTAAGGAGATTATCAAACTTGGCCTTTGTCTAAATGATCCATTACAATTACTCCATTAGAATTTATAACGACAACTTAAATATTTAGGTGTCAAATTCAAAATATTTTTCCTTGTTACTTATGACTGTTAAAATTTTTACTTCGACGTCAAATACTTTTAAAAATGTAAGATTCCACAGGCCTGAGCAACAGTCAGCACAACAGTCGCTTTAATGAAGGTGAATCACAATCACTACGTGAGAGCATTTTTGTCATTATAGGTTAGCATGATGTTTTCTGTTATAGATAATCGTTCGTGTCAGATATTTGTATGATTCTATGTCAGACATGATGTTTGTTATGGATAATGGTTGATGTGTCAGACATTATGTCTCATATAGGTAATGGTTCTCTGACTTTCTGTTTGGTTTAATATTAATTAAACATTTGAGTAATGTTTCACGCACATTTCAAGAATGTTTCACGCGGAATATACATGGTTTGGTTAAGTATGTGCTTTCCCATTTAGCAAGGCGACGACTCTATACGCTTAAAGAGTTCTTAGCAACCCCGCATGATGACTATACCGGGATTTGATTCCTTATTTCCTCACTGCTCCAAATATAAGCGACCTGAATCTGGAATCCCATTGTTATTCCGTTGCACAGTAAAAATTGCTAATTTGTAAATTTGTAAAGCTGGATGGTGAAATGATAGAGAGAAAGAAAGATGAGTTTGTAGGCCCCGTGGGAGGGATCTAATAGCAAGTTGGGCCAGGAATTGCAGCACCAAAAGTGGGAATGAATGATGTGTAATCTTGATTGATGTGTAATGCTGTTTCCGTTATAGATTGCAGGTATTTTTGATGTCTTTGTAATAGGAGCTTATTTTGATTTTTAGATTAAGATATAATTTTTATTATATTTTTTATTTTAATAGTTGAATTTTTAAAAATATTTATAAATTTGATTTAAATACTGAAAAATAATTATATAAACAAGTGTAATCTCAAATAAAATAAGTTATGGTTTTTGGGTATGTAATATTGATAAATTTTAATATTGACTCGTGATATTGTAACTAAGTCTAATTGTAGGTTAGCAATCTTCATAAGTGGATAGCTAATGTTTTTTGAAAACAACCTGTGGAACTAAATCACGAGGTTATAATATCTAAAGAATAAGTTCTTGGAGGTATGGTTAAGACAATAGCCAAAACTCACAAGGGAAAATCAATGATTTGGAGAAATGTGGTCTTATGGATAAATTTATGGAAAAATGAATAATGTGGAAAATTGGTAAAATGGTAGGAATGTATTAATTTAGCGAGACCATGGATTGGGTGTGATGGTAGGCAAGAATTTGGTAGAATTTCTACATTATTATATTGTAGATGTGACTAGAGATGATTATACATATGATGATAATGGATTTGGTAGAGTTTCTAAGTTATTATATGGTGATAAAATGAGATGTTTGAATTGATAAATAAAAAACTCATTCATCAACTCTATAAAAGAGAGTCTGAACCAAGAGAGTCTGGCTCTGCAGAACGCTCTAAATTCTCAATACACTTCAAGTATTATATAGCATACATGGTTTTAGGGAAGTTAGAACCATATCCTAAGAATAGAAACTAATTCCTATCCTAAGGTCTCGTGAACCAACTCACACTAATATAGGATTCTCCATTATCTACAACACTCCCCTTCAATGGAGAAGGGGTTCACAAATATGCCTAACATCTCCCTAAACATTTCAAACTTAATTCTCCCAAGAGGCTTGGTGAAAATGTCAACAACATTATCACATGTTTTACAATATAGAAGATGGATTTCTTTTGATTGAACTTTCTCCTTGACAAAGTGGGATTGTGTATCAATGTGTTTAGTGTTCTTGTGAAACACCAAATTATTAGCAAGTTTGATTGTCGCATATGATTTTTGTTGCATCTTTCTATTCTTCCCAACATCTTGGAGAAGTCTCCGAAACCAAACAGCCTCACATGTTGCTGCACATATAACTTGATACTCTGCTTCCGCTGAAGACAAGGAAAATGTGTTTTGTTTCTTATTGCTCCATGTTATCACCCTGATCCAATGTTGAATGCATAGCCTGTTATGGATCTTCGGTCGTCTATATTTCTAGCCCACTTAGAATCTGTAAATCCTGTCAATCTAACATCAAAAGAATCAATATAAATAATACCATAATCTGCAGTTCCTTGTAGATACCTTAAAACACATTTCGCTACATTCCAATGACTCTCAAGTAGTTTAGACATGTATTGACTTAACACACTGACTGCATAAGCCAAATCTAGTCTAGTAGTGGTTAGGTAGATTAAACTCCCAACCAGATCTCTATAAAGTGTCACATCTGCCTCTTTAGAGACATCCTCACCCTGAAGATTAATGTTCTGTTGTAGTGGTACTGCTGCAACCTTGCACTGATCCATCCTGAATATTTCCAGTAGACCTCTGACATACTTACCCTGGGATAGAAAATGTTGTGCTTAATCTCTCCAGATCTCGAGACCCAGACTATATCTCAGTTCACCAAGGTCTTTCATTTCGAACATTTGTGACATTGGCTACTTGATTTATTTGATTAGATCAACAACATCACCTATAATAATTAGGTCATCTACATACAAACAAATCAACACTATGCACCCTTTTTCATCTTTCACAGTATACATATTAGGGCCGTTTTTACTTCTGTTGTCACTGTGTTTCAAAAAAAATGAATCAATCTTTTCATACCATGACCTGGGTGCTTGTTTCAGCCCATATAAAGCTTTCTTTAATTTGCAAACTAAATGTTCTTTCCCTTTCTGGAAATACCCCTCAGGTTGTTGTAGGTAAACTCTCTCTTTCAATTCCCCATTAAAAAATGCAGATTTTACATCTAGTTGGTGAATCATTCAATGTTTCTTAGTAGCTAAAGAAAGAAAAATTCTGATAGTATTTAGTTAGATACGAGGGCGATGGTTTCCTCATTGTCAATACCTTCTTTTTGTGAATACCCCTTTGCTACCAATCTAGTTTTTAATTTATCTATGGTTCCATTTGCATTAATCTTGGGTTTATAAAACCATTTACAACCTATGGTTTGTTTCCCTTCGGGAAGTTTAACCAGCTCCCAAGTGTTATTTTTTAGTATAGATTCATATTCCCGTTCCATAGTTATTTTCCATTCACTACATTGATTTGATTCTCTATGGCTAGAAGGTTCAACAACATTCATCATACTAGTTATAAATGCATTCTCCCTAAATTTAGCAGACAATTGAATCTGCCTACCTAATCTTCTGAGTATTGGTGTAGCTACCAACCCATTCTGAATTTACTTTGACAAACTCAGCTTGATTGCAGTATCTGAATTCTCTGCTTTTGCATTTTTCTGCTCCTCATGGCTGTTACCTGTTTCTTCACTTCCTCCCACCAAGAAAAGAATATCCCATTCCTCATTGCGCTTATCAGATTCATCATGAACCAGCTCATGGAAAATGACATCTCTACTAACAAAAGTCTTGTGAGTAGAGGAATTAAATAATCTATAAGCTTTAGATTTTGAACAATACCCTAAAAAGGTAGATTTGATGGATTTTGAATCTAGTTTTATTCTGTCTTCCTTTGGGACATGGGAAGATTCTTTAGACCCAAATACTCTTAAATTTTTTACTACAGGCTTGAATCCATATAATGCTTCAAAAGGGGTTTTAAACTCGAGACTTCTTGTAGGGATCCTATTTTTTAAATAAACTGCAATATTCAATGCTTCAGCCCAAAAAATATCTGAAAGATCCTTACCTTTCAACATGCTCCAAGCACACTCCACCAATGTTTTTTTCTTTCTATCTACTACTCCATTCTGCTGAGGAGTATGGGGTACTGTGAATTTCTATAATATCCCATGGTATTTACAATACTTGGTAAGTTCCTCCTTCATGTATTCTCCCCCTTGATCGGAACGGAGAATATTTATGTTCTTCCCTATTTTTTTTTCAATGATATATTTGAACTGCTTCAAGTATTCAAATGTTTGGTTTGTCTTACTCACACTAGAAAATTTGGCCCAATTTCCGATGGAAACTTCGTCGCTATTCCGACACATAGTCGTCGCAAGAGTGACAGTTCGAAGACGGACAAAACGTGGTTTGCCATAACGTTTCAATTCCAACGCCTTGACAAAGTGTCGCAATACCGACACTTTTTCCGTCACTTCCAAACAAGCGTCGCTCTTCCGACGTTTCCCAAACCGTCGCTCTTCCGATGCTTGTAAAGTGTCGCAATTCTGACGAAATGTGGTCCGACGTTTTGAACGTCGCTCTTCCAACATCTTTATACTGTCGCTCTTCTGGCATTTCTAAACCATCGCAATTACGACGCCATACAAAAGTGTCACAAGACCGATGCATTGCAAAAGTGTCACAAGACCGATGCATTGCAAAAGTGTCACAAGACCGACGCTTTCCAGAAGCGTCGCAATACCGACGCTTTCCAAAAGCGTTGCAATACCAATGCCAGGAAGAGCTGTCGCAATTTCGAAGAAATGTGGTCTGACGTTTTGAACGTTTCTCTTCCGACGTCTTTATACTGTTGCTCTTCCAACGTTTATAAACTGTTGCAATTCCGACGCCATACAAAAGTGTCACAAGATTGACGCATTGCAAAAGTGTCGCAAGATTGACACTTTCCAGAAGCGTCGCAATACCGATGCTTTCCAAAATCATTGCAATACCGACGCCAGGAAGAACTGTCCCAATATCGACGGACGTCACAAGACTGACGAAAATGGAAATCGTTCAAAACGTCGGAAGACCGATGCTTATAAGGCGTCGGAAGAGCGACGCTTACAAAGCGTCGATATACCGACGGCGGGTTCAATTTAAAAAAAAAAATGAAAATTTAAAACAGGACAGTAAATTTCCAATATTTGTTATGAACTGTGGGCGTTCCAATTGTTATGAACATAATTCGACCGTGAAATATTAATGCCTCCATTGAAACTTAGTTAGGGCAGCAACAGTCGACATATATATGCGTGGGGCCCAACGCTAGTGGCCTTTCCACATCCAATGGTGGGTAATACGTCGCTCTGGCCTTAATGATCCAACGATCCAACTGGATATCGCGCGAGTTAGTTACATGATCGTTAACTCACGATGAGAGTGGGTTTTCAAAACTGCTCAAGGCCACGTGTTGGCCTATGACATTGATCGCGTCCAAATGGGGAATATCGCTTACCGTACAAAGGCGATGCGATATGCCGGAAACTCGTCTTTACTGTGCGGTCCTCAAGGTTCTGACTACTCTTACTCCAGGTTCCATCCACTTACCAATGCCTTACTGCCATTGAACTCTGCCTCATTCTTCATCCTTCACGCAGCCATACCAAACGAACTCAGGTATGACCATTTCGAGGAGACACGACACATTACATATGCCACGGTTTATGTCTTATGGTTCCGACAAGGTTAGTATTGACTCTGCAAATCGATACACCGGTCCTTAGTTCATTCAATTGCCTACAAATTCACAACACTCATTACAAGGTTTTACCTAGCTCATGGAGGTTCGAGCACAACATCTCCTTGCTCTACCACAGGCGCACGGGAATGTCATTAACCTAATTCACCCTCTGTTCACACAACTGATTATAGAGAAATTCCCCAACTGTTTGACACAGTTATCTGTGGAATTCACCAATTCTCATAAGTCCTTAGTCATTAGCTTGTGTTCCACCAAGAACTCAACCAGTCTATATGCACATAACCTCATCACAGGGTTTCTTAATTACCAAGGGATTTCAATTATCTTTCACCAGGATGCGTACATATATTCAAATAGAAAACTTACTCAATCAACGCACATATAATACTAACATATTCCTTATATAAATGAAATTTCTTACAGTCTCCTGGTCCTCGGCCAGATCTTCGATACAATGGCCTCCTCTTCCCTATGCAGCTCTATGCAGTTCTCTTTGTAGGTCTTCTGTGCAGGTCTATCGACTCTGTCATGAAGGTTTATTTTTATAACAATTACAATGAATCGATTTGGATTTCTTGATGACTCACAAAATCTTCAAATTCCTAACTTTGAGACTAACGCTCTGACAGACAGAGACGGACTCCTAGAATTAGCTTAACTTCTAAAACTGACTATCTCTTGAGGTGCCCATTAATCATTCGAGCAGTTACATTTTCACTAAAAATTAACTAAATTAGCTCAAATATGGATAATTTCATAGGGAAATAAAACATGAGACCCCGTTTTACATTTATTTATGTACAAAAGTTGTCTTGGGCCTAATGCCCCTTCATCAGATAACATAGTGAGGGGCTAAAATTTCCAGAGCTTCCATGCATCTGTAACATCTTCGGAGCATTTTCATGTGGTTTAGCTACCCTTGTCACTCAAATTGATAGTAGTTAAAGATGACATATGTTTTCAGCATAACAAGAGCCATTTCAGGTTTCATTGGAAACATTATTTAGAAAACATAGTTTGTGCAATCAATCTTCACACCGAAGTAGCATATATTTAGTTTCACAATGAACTAATGTCATCATGTACTCAACAAGTCAATTGTTGCAATGTCATACAACCTCAATCCTCAAACATCTTTACAAGTAAGCATTTCAGGTCCGATTTAGAAAAAACCTGTTAGAGATTTTACTGAAATCAAGTTACATTCTAATGCTCATTTAATATAGAGATTAAGATTCTGAATCTATGATGTTACTATTGTTGCCAGTATTTTTATTGTACTTGTGTCATACCCAACTCCACTAATAGTAATAGCAATGTTGAATCCTGATCAGTCTCCATCCATGGGATTTTAATGGCCCTTAGATGTGAGATTCACATGCCAAATTGAATCATTTTATAGAATGACTCCACTACATATTATTGCCTTTCAACTATGGCTGAGTATCAATTTTACCAATTTGGCCAGCACTTGAATATAATCCTAATTACATCAAATTTCAAAATTTGAGTCTAACCCTAAGTGCATAAAATTCTGCAAAACCCACTTACGCAACACAGTCTAGGAGGGGTTAACATGCCTATGAAGTATTTTAACATTGTTGAGGGCTAAGAATAGTTGGAATTTACCAACTAACCAAACTCACTTTTGACCACTTCTAGCAACTTTAGCCTGTAGATGCTCTCATAAAAAGAAAGCAGGTGGTCCAATAAAAGGAAGGGGACTGGTTGCGTGTTTCATTCCCTTTTTTTGTCAGCTGAAAGCTTTCCAAGAAGAATAAATCTACTGAAGCATGAAACTGATTTTTTTGCTGCCCCAACTACCACTGATATACATCACAATGTGTCATAGTTTACTGTAAGCCTCTATTGAGAGTGGGAAGCACTAAATCCAAGTAATTCCCCTCATCCCTTAAAAGACACCTCTAAATATAACTAGAAATTTCAAATAGTTAGTAAAGGAAAAGTACAAAGATATAACAGATTTGTGTTGAGCCAAAAACCCGTGCATTCACAACAAAACTGGGATGGATAAAACTTAAAAACAATTATGGACTTTGACAAAAAATCGTCTTATGCATACAAAATGAAAGAAGCATTGTCATACTACTATGTTTACAAATTTAAGGACATGCAGAGTGAGTCTCCGGGCAACACAGTTTCATGTGGAGACCCTAGATCCTTGTACCCACAATATCTAGTGACTTATAAAATGATTTCCAAAACAATGCCTTTTCTATGCATGTAAGAAAACCACCTGTATAATGAGGGAGATGTAATATTTTCTGAGAAGCAGATTTATAGAAAGTGATCCAATATTGTGTATTTATGGAAGATACAACTGATTTTGGCATGAAACATGTATTGAAGATTTCAATGTGCCTTATTTTAGAGCCCATTGATGATTTACTATGAAACCTAAACTTTCAAAACAAACACATTGAAATCACAGGATCTCCATCACGAATATCATAAATATTAACTGTCTTTTGGGCACTGGCAGTATATACCATAAGAGGCCCACATGGCCTGTACCACCAATGTTGATTCTCTGGCACAACATTTGCAAAGCCAAAATTTCTCCCCGAGACACCCCTCTCTGCCAAAACTGGAGAGATGGTATTGGACGTTGAAGTGAAGGCCTCTGATTCAGTATGGAATGCCATAATTTATTTATTATATGATCGAGGTGGATATCGGTGGCCACCCACCTATTCCATTTGGACCAGCAACATTAGTTCTTTCGGCTTTTCACATTCAGCACAACTTACTATTTTTAGCAGGTTTTCGAATCCTCCACTCTCGGAGCCGTTTTGGGGGCTTAATGATCCAGGTGGATATTGGTTGCCACCCACCTATTCCATTTGAACCCCCATCATCAGTTCTTTCAGTTTTCAAGTTGCAACAAAACTTACTATTTTTAGCAGTTTTTCGGGTCCTGAACTTCCGGAGCCGTCCGGAGCCGTTTTAAGGCCCTAAACGATGTTTTTTGGGCATCGTTTTACCAGCGACTTTGATCATCAAATTTGTCCCGAAAGTTGTATTCCTCGGATAGATCTTTATAACGAGCTATTGAGCGCATCAAACGGAGATCGGGTGCCAAAGTTACGCCCCCGGGAAGTTGAACCACCAATTTACCCAAACGGGCGCCCACAGTTTTGGCGCCTCATCTCCTACGGTTAGGTTTTTGGACGTTTCAGATTCTACATTGTTTCTCAATAATAAATAGGCCCTCGAGCCTCATTGTAACTCAGTTCAGAGGCCTGTAGCCGCCACATCTCTTCTCAGAGATAGCTACCAGCGCCCTAGCTAGTTTTATTTCCATTCTGTCTATAAGCAAATTTCAGTTCTTTGATATTAATGAAATGAAGTGTTATTTCCACTGCATCTCTGTATTTATGGTTATATGTTTATTTTGTTGCGTTCTTGCATAAATCCGGATCAGTGGTATCAGAGCGGTCTGCTTTTCTCGATCCTTCTTTGCATGTCCCCAACGAGGTCGGGGTATAAGGAGCTAGGGCTTGATCTGGTGGAACCTTTGCAAGATCAGCCTCGCAAACCTCGACAGACGCCCATGGGGGACGAAAATAAAGATGAGGGAGCAGGAGATCCTATCAAAATATTGCTCGAGGAGGCCCTCGAAAAACAAAGGAACGCGATGATGGATAGCTTTGCTCAGATCCTTCAACGGCTGCCCACCGGCGGCGCATCTGCATCCAGTAGCCACTCCGGAGTTGCGACTCCCTTTAAGGTACAAGTAAATTTTGACATTCCCATATTTGAGGGTCAAATAGACGCAGATGCCGTAGATAGATGGTTGAATCTATTAGAAGGATATTTCTCTGTTCATGACTTTTCAGACCGGGAGAAGATTATTTTTTGCACTCCTCAAAGCTACCCCCCATGTTAAGGACTGGTGGGAAACCTACTGTGAGAACAAGGACCAGACAAAACCCTCTCTGTTCTCGGCCGTACCAACTTGGAATTATTTCCGAGACGCCGTCAAGGAACAGTACTATCCCATGGGGAGCTATGAGGACAAGTACATCCACTGACCACGCCGCGGCAACAAAAGGATCAAGATGTTCATGAACCGACGAATCTGTTCCATACCGCACAAAGTTTGGTATTAAAGATTCGTAGAGACATTGCAACAAGTACCGCGGCTGTCTGCACAAACACATTCAGGAGGAAATGGAGTTCCTCGACATTACATCGCTTGGCACGGCATATCTCTATGCCGCCAAGATCGAGCAGAAATTTAAGCAGAAGAAGCGAGACTTTGGATCTGCAAATCTGAAAGGTACCCCCGAACCGAAGAACAAGGGGCAAGGCCAAAGCAATGCGACTTAGAACAACACCACAAATCCAAAGAAGGACACAGGGAAGTGGTGTGACTTTCATAACAGCCCCACTCATAGCACAAACGAGTGTCAGGCCAAACAGTCTTTGGTGGCCGAACTAAAGGCACCCGAATCATATGCATTTTCTGATCTTGAGTTAGAACCAGACAAAGGCAATGACAAAGGGAAGCAGATCATTGATGCAGATCCCAGTGCCATTGTTGCCACCACCAAGATCCAGAAGGAGGTTCTAGAGGATCCAGAGGAGGGGGAGCGCCTCTTCCAGTCGCAGATGTGGGTAAAGGGTTCTCCACTGCAATTTCTCGTCGATAGCGGAAGCCAAAAGAACCTCATTTCAGCAGAGGTCGTAAAGCGGCTCGGCCTACCGACCATAGCACACCCACAGCCGTATACCATCGGGTGGCTCCACCCAGGGAGAGATCTCTGCATCCGCCCAATAGTGCCGCCTTCCATATGCGTATCAAGCCATTCATGGAGGAGGTATTGTGTGATGTTGCTCTTCTTGATGTAGTTGATGTATTATTGGGCCAACCATACTTGTGGAAGTGACATGCTGTGTATGAGTCTAAGCCTCGTGCTGTTATTATTACTTTGGGAAATAAATTGTATAGGATACCGGAGGTAGTACTGCCTCCCGTCATCTCTTTGACTACTGCAAAACAACGCAGTAAGATTGTTTCCCAAACCAGGAAATTTATTTTCCTTACAACTCACTCACAGGGAAAGAAGAATATTGTGGCCACAACCTCGAAACAGGGCTCCCTTGCACGGCTGCAACAGATGGACAAATTCATGGAGGAATACGAGGAAGTTTTCCCCTCACTCATAGAGGTTCCTCTACACTGTCAGGACAAGCACTCCATTGATCCGACTCCCAACGCACCACCGCTTGACATTGCCATACATCCTACAACTACACATACAAAATCCAAACATGTACTGTCTGAGGCTGATAAAGAAACCAAATTTACTAAATGCATCCAGCATGTCCACCCGCAGGTCCTTGACATCTTCAACACATCTACTATTCAGTTCAACAGAATTTGCCTCATCTCATGGAGGATCTCAACGCAATGGGGACCATTGCTTCCTAAGGAGGGAGGAATGATCCAGGTGGATATCAGTGGCCACCCACCTATTTCATTTGGACCAGCACCATCAATTCTTGCAGCTTTTCATATTCAGCACAACTTACTATTTTTAGCAGGTTTTTGGGTCCTCCACTCTCGGAGCCGTTTTGGGGGCTTAATGATCCAGGTGGATATTGGTGGCCACCCACCTGTTCCATTTGAACCCCCATCATCAGTTCTTTCATTTTTCAAGTTGCAACAAAACTTACTATTTTTAGCAGTTTTTCGGGTCCTGAACCTTCGGAGCCGTTTTGAGGCCCTAAACGACGTTTTTTGGGCATCGTTTTACCAGCGAATTTGATCATCAAATTCATCCCAAAAGTTTTATTCCTCGTATAGATCTTTCTAACGAGCTATTTAGCGCATCAAACGAAGATCGGGTGCCAAAGTTACGCCCCCGGGAAGTTGAACCACCAATTTACCTAAACGGGCACCCATAGTTTTGGCGCCTCATCTCCTACGGTTAGGTTTTTGGACGTTTCGGATTCTACATTGTTTCTCAATAATAAATAGGCCCTCGAGCCTCATTGTAACACAGTTCGGAGGCCTATAGCCACCACATCTCTTCTCAGAGATAGCTACCAGTGCCCTAACTAGTTTTATTTCCATTCTGTCTGTAAGCAAATTTCAGTTCTTTGATATTAATGAAATGAAGTGTTATTTCCGCTGCATCTCTGTATGTATGGTTATGTGTTTATTCTGTTGCGTTTCTGCATAAATCCGGATCATTATAAAAGTCCCATGAATAGAAACCTGAGTCTAATGTACAACCTGCAGATGCTGCCACAACATATTTACCAGAGCGACCATTTGAACCAGCTTCTCTCATCAACTAGCAATCACCCCACATGTTTTGGGTAAGCCCATATGGAGCTTTATATTCAACCTTCTCCTGGAGATTGTAAAAAAACAATACTGAGTATTACTCATACATAAACTGCCCTTTATGTTAAGGGAAAATTTAAAAAGTGCATAAATATTCTTGAAATCACAATCATAGTTTCTAGAAAATTTCAACAGTTTTTGAAATGAACTACATCCTATTTAAACTACATCAAATATTTAGGCAAATCATTTTTTTAAATAGAAATTGGTGAATTTTATTTCAAATATAGAAATTTAAACCATGAGAATAATCTAACCCCTAGGATTTTCCCTATTTCTAATAGAAATCCCAAAATGTATAAATTATAACACCCATAAACCCCAAAATTAAGTACAATAATTAAAACCTCCACACCTCTGAATTTTCTATATCGTGAAAAGAGCAGCATCCATCATCATGGGAAAGAAAAACCGATTCTCCTTCTGATACAAACCAGCCCGCAATAGATGTCTTATGGCTGAGTTGATTCAATCGATCACAGGAAACATCTCCAGTTTCTTCAATATTGCCAAAATGCTTTGGCTTGTTTTCCTGATCATCATCAAAGTCCATATTTTCGTCACATTGAATTAGTTGGGGTTCATTGTGATCAGGTCTAGTGCCTATTGTAGAGCTCCGGACATCTAATCCAATATTGGAACTGCCATACCCATTCCCATTAGAGATTGTGAATCCTGCTTCTGGATTTAATTCAGTAAGTTCAAGAGCAATAGAACTGGATTCAGTTGATTTAGACTTGGTATAGTTGTCCTCTGATTTGTATTCCGATACAGCACTATACTTGTGATTCAACGCAGACATAAATTCTGCAACAATGGGATCTTCATCTATGGGGATTATGGATCTGCCCTAAAAAACATCCCGAATATCTTATTCATTTTCATTCAACCAGTCATGCCAGTCACCTGCGTCTTTGAGCTTGGTGGCTTGAAGGCTTGATTTTTCAACTTTCTTCATTTGTAATTGGGGAGTAAAAGCTTCATCTTCTGATTTCCCTATTTCTAATAGAAAATCCAAAAATGTATAAATTGTAACACCATTAAAATTAAGTACAATAATTAGAACCTCCACACCTCTGAATTTGCTATATCGTGAAAAGAGCACCATCCATCATCATCAGAAAGCAAAACCGATTCTCCTTCTGATACAAACCAGCCTGCAGTAGATGTCTTATGGCTGAGTTGATTCAATCGATCACAGGAAACCTCTTCCGTTTCTTCAATATTGCCAGAATGCTCTGGCTTGTTTTCCTAATCATCATCAAAGTCCACATTATCATCACATTAAATTAGTTGGGGTTCATTACGATCAGTTCCAGTGCCTATTGCAGAGCTCCGGACATCCAATCCAATATTGGAACTGCCATACCCGTTCCCATTAGATATTGTAAATCCTGCTTCTTGCTTTAATTCGGTAAGTTCAAAAGGACTAGAAATGGATTCAATTGATTTAGACTTGGTATAGTTGTCCTCTGATTTGTATTGTTCAACTTACTAATAGCAATGCTCCTTCAGACAAAGTGCAAGCAATGGTATCTTCATATATGGGGCTTATGGATCTGCCCTAAAAAACATCCTGAATATCTGACTCATTTTCATTCAACTGATCATGCAAATCCACCCTCATCTTCAGCATAGCAAGCTGAACTGAAGGCCGGTTTTTCAGCAATTTATGGTGGGTGTAAAGCCTGTCTTCCATATTTCCCTATTTCTAATAGAAAATCCCAAAATGTATAAATTATAACACCCATAAACCCCAAAATTAAGTAAAATAATTAAAACCTCCACACCTCCGAATTTTCTATATCGTGAAAAGAGCAGCATCCATCATCATGGGAAAGCAAAATGATTCTCCTTCTGATACAAATGAGCCAGCAGTAGATTTCTTATGGCTGAGTTGATTCAATCGATCATAGGAAACCTCTTCAGTTTCTTCAATATTGCCAAAATGCTCTGGCTTGTTTTCCTGATCATCATCAAAGTCCATATTTTCATCACATTGAAGTTGGGTTTCATTACGATTAGGTCCAGTGCCTATTGTAGAGCTTCGGACATCCAATCCAATATTGGAACTGCCATACCCGTTCCCATTAGAGATTGTAAATCCTGCTTCTGGCTTTAATTTGATAAGTTAAAGAGCACTAGAACTGGATTCAGTTGATTTAGACTTGGTATAGTTGTCCTCTGATTTGTATTCCGATACAACACTATACTTGTGCTTCAATGCAGACAAAAATTCTGCAGCAATGGGATCTTCATCTATGGGGCTTATGGATCTGCCCTCAAAAACATCCTGAATATCTGATTCATTTTCATTCAACTGATCATGCAAATCCACCCTCGTATTCAGCACAGCAAGCTGAACTGAAGGCCGGTTTTTCAGCAATTTATGGTGGGGGTAAATTTTGTCTTCCAGATTTCCCTATTTCTAATAGAAAATCCCAAAATGTATAAATTATAACACCAATAAACCCCAAAATTAAGTACAATAATTAAAACCTCCACACCTTTGAATTTGCTATATCGTGAAAAGAGCAGCATCCATCATCATAGGAAAGCAAAACTGATTCTCCTTCTGATACAAACCAGCCTGTAGTAGATGTCTTATGGCTGAGTTGATTCAATCGATCATAGGAAACCTCTTCAGTTCCTTCAATATTTCCAAAATGATCTAGCTTGTTTTCCTGATCATCATCAAAGTCCATATTTTAATCACATTGAAGTTGGGGTACATTACGATCAGGTCCAGTGCCTATTGCAGAGCTCTGGACATCCAATCCAATATTGGAATTGCCATAACCATTCCCATTAGATATTGTAAATCCTTCTTCTTGCTTTAATTTGGTAAGTTCAAGAGCACTAGAACTGGATTCAGTTGATGTAGAATTGGTATAGTTGTCCTCTGATTTGTATTCCGATACAACATTATACTTGTGCTTCAACGCAGACAGAAATTTTGCAGCAATGGGATCTTCATCTATGGGGCTTATGGATCTGCCCTCAAGAACATCCTGAATATCTGATTCATTTTCATTCAACTGATCATGCAAATCGACCCTTGTCTTCAGCACAGCAAGTTGAACTGAAGGTCGGTTTTTCAGCAATTTATGGTGGGGGTAAAGCCTGTCTTCCAGATCTTGACTATTTAAGCGTTTAATTGGTTTTTTCATAGACCTGACCATAGAATCAAATGAATGCTGCGAATCCTAAGAAATAATAAACAATAGTAAGGCCATTATTTATTTGTTTGAAATAATAAACAACATGCAACAAACCCACATAATTAGTAAATTATTTAAAGACAATAATTCCTACATATTAAAAAATAAAGTTATTACATACCAGCTCATACTCGAATGTAACATCTGTATCAATATTCTTCTTATGTATATTCTTGATCTTCATCCAACTGATCGACATCTATATCAACATCTGATTCAGAATCGATGTTGAAATGATATACCATGTCATCATCATCATCAATTATGTCATTTTCAATAATATCCTCATTGACATCATCATTAATAATTGTTGCCTCATCTCCTATGCCTGGTTCATCTTCTAATATATCTTCTTCGTCTGTCAATGCACCTTCCTGCTCATCTGCCACTGCATCATCTTCTTCTTGATCAATATTATCTTCTTCCTCTATAGTATACTCTACTGGCCTTCCTCTTGGATCATATCTAATAGAAAATGACCATTCGTTCTCACCTGGAACCTCTGAGTAAAAGACTTGTTCGCATTGGCTTGGAAAAACATAGCAATATTTTCCTGCTTCAAACTGCGATGTTTTAACCATTGGAAATCCATTGTCATATTGAATAAGTGTTTTATCATCATCACATACATTCATTCATAGCCTATACCATTTGACGTCAAACAAAACTATTTCGAAGGAATTAAAGTCACACTCAACTATATCATCTAAGAACCCATAATATCTATTTTTAGATTCTCGAGGATGTCTGTCACTCTGGGCTGTGTGACTTGGAATACTGCAGTTATCCCACTATCAGAAGTGTTCCTGTTATCATCCAACTATTTAACGTGAAATTTACGACCATTGCACCACATAGCCTTGTGGTGTTTCAACTGCAATATGCCAAACATGAAAAAGATGCATTCTCAATTAATAATTAATCATATAATTTACACAACATGAAAATTAACTGAAAAATAAAACTTGTTGTCACATTATAAATATAGTATAAAATAAGCTGATCATGCAAATCGACCCTCGTCTTCAGCAATTTATGGTGGGGGTAAAGCCTGTCTTCCAGATCTTGACTATTTAAGCGTTTAATTGGTTTTTTCATAGACCTGACCATAGAATCAAATGAATGCTGCGAATCCTACGAAATAATAAACAATAGTAAGGCCATTATTTATTTGTTTGAAATAATAAAAAACATGCAACAAACCCACATAATTAGTAAATTATTTAAAGACAATAATTCCTACATATTAAAATATAAAGTTATAACATACCAGCTCATACTCGAACATAACATCTGTATCAATATTCTTCTTATGTATATTCTTGATCTTCATCCAACTGATCGACATCTATATCAACATCTGATTCAGAAACGGTGTTGAAATGATCGACCATGTCATCATCATCATCAATTATGTCATTTTCAATAATATCCTCATCGACATCATCATCAATAATTGTTGCCTCATCTCCTATGCTTGGTTCATCTTCTAAGATATCTTCTTCGTCTGTCAATGCATCTTCCTGCTCATCTGCCACTGCATCATCTTCTTCTTGATCAATATCATCTTCTTCCTCTACAGTATACTCTACTGGACTTCCTCTTGGATCATATCTAATAGAAAATGACCATTCGTTCTCACCTGGAACCTCTGAGTAAAAGACTTGTTCGCATTGGCTTGGAAAAACATAGCAATCTTTTCCTGCTTCAAACTGCGATGTTTTAACCATTGGAAATCCATTTTCATGTTGAATAAGTGTTTTATCATCATCACGTACATTCATTCATAGCCTATACCATTTGACGTCAAACAAAACTATTTCGAAGGAATTAAAGTCACACTCAACTATATCATCTAAGAACCCATAATATCTATTTTCAGATTCTCAAGGATGTCTGTCACTCCTGGAGGAAGCATTAGTGACCTGGAATACTGCATTTATCCCACTATCAGAATTTTTCCTGTTATCATCCAACTTTTTAACACGAAATTTACGACCATTTCACCACATAGCCTTGTGGTGTTTCAACTACAATATGGAAAACATGAAAAAGATGCATTCTCAATTTATAAATAATCATATAATTTACACAGCATGAAAATTAACTGAAAAATAAAACTTTTTGTCACATTATAAATATAGTATAAAATAAGTAATGAATAAAATAGGTGAATTAATTGCTTACCTTTCTATCTTTCAAACCATATTCTAAATCGATTTCCCTGTTCGTAACATTTCCATCTCCACTATGATACACTTCTCTAATCAATTCAGACAGTAGTTTCCATGATAACCTACCATCGTTACATGCTTTACATGTTTCAATCCATTCACTCATCCACTCAAGATTGTTTGCAATGTATAAAAGTAGTGCCTCATAATCTTGAGCACCTGAATAAAAAAACAATAATTCTCCAATATTAATAAATATTACTTATAACCATGGTAAATTATATTAATTAATAAACTATGAAATAATAAGACCTAAATGAATATAATGATCATATACATGATGTAAAAAAATGAAACATTATATGTATTATACATAATAAATATTTTACCTCTCACTTTCTTCATTCTACCTTTTCCCAACAGGTGCTCCACTTCAATTTTTTTGATGGAGTTCACATCCCAAATGCATTCCACCGCCTTCATAGCTGGTGTAGCTAATATAGGAAGATAATGACTAATATACACCATGGATTGATATACCACATAACCCTCCACCATAGTACCCTCAGGTCGTGCTCTTTGTCTAACCAAAGCCTTCAAGGATTTCAAGTGCCTCTCGACCATCCACATTGACCTTGTGTGTACTGGTCCACACATTTCAATCTCCTCAACTTGGTGTATCAAGTAGTGTTCTTGTGCATTGAAAAATGTTGGAGGTAGATACTTTTGCATTTCACACATTAGCTGAGGAATTTCTCTCTTCCAATACTTTATTTCATCTTGATGGATTTCTTTCAATGAAAACCATCTGCAAATCATTATGCAAGGTTATTTCAATGAAACATAATATATATTTCATTACAAGTAAATTAATACATCAATTCATCAAGTACGAAAAGAAATTGTAGCAATTAAATTTTTCATATAAATCTAAACTACTTACCTCATGTATTTGCTACGACCATATATAACTTGTTTGACATTGTTGTCGAAGTCGTTTGGGAGAGATGCCGGTAGAACATACTATAACAGTAAAAAATGAATCGTTATTGGTTTCCAAATTAAACCGAAAAAAGGAAAATTTAAAATATGTATTCAAGAAATAACATAAAAAAACGTATACCAAAAAAATTACCTTAACAAAGGTATGCCAATCATGTGTTTTCACCCCAGTGAAGTCACCTTTCTTCGTTAAGATATTATTTATGTTTGAAGCAAAACCTGTTGGAAATTTAATTCTTCTAACGACCTCTTTTACATCATCTCTTTTTTGTTCTGTTAATAACCATGGAATATTATTATAATTTTGACCTCCATTGTTATTCGATATGTCGATCACACTTTTCATTGCATGATTCAATTTCTCAATGTGAGCACAAATTTTGTCAATTTTATCTCTATCATGTGCACCATCTATGGTTCGCCATAACGTTTCTGTCACATTCTTCCAAACATGCATTGTATGAAACAAATGAGCTACTTTTAGGTCCTCATATTAGGGCAACCTCACGAATTGAGAAGGATAACATTTCATTCCAGGTGGAAGTACAATATTAGTACCTTCACCGCAACGATGACCTTGATATCAAAGAATAAAATAAATCAGAAGAATATTAATTATAAAATACAATAAAATAAATTAATTAGTTAAAACAAAAATTCCAAACATTACATAAACAAATAATATATATATATATATATATACACACAAATTATGTACCAGCTGCTTGATGATTATTGATTCTGTTATATTCCAACATCCACAACTGAGGTGTCATTCTTCGTGGTTTTAATCCAGTTTCTTCTTTATCATTGAAAATATGTTTTTAATTAGTACGATACTTATGGTTCCTAGGGAGGAAGTGCCTAAAACTCATCAAACACCATCTTTATTAAGTCTGGTGAATGACGATACCTCATCTTAGGGCCACAAACTGGACATGCAAATCTACCCTTTGTTTGAAGACCTGCAATAGATGGATCAATAACAATTAATATACTATGAAATAATTTTTAAAACATGCAATATGGTATATCTAATTTAGATAATTATGTATTATATTAAAGTGCAACGAAATATTACATACCACGAACATGTGTTAGTCCTGGGGCATCATGAATTGTCCATACAAGCATTCCACGACATTGAAATATCTACTGCTTGATTGGTTTAGTGATGTCATACATAGTGATGCCATGCCATAACTATATTAGCTCATCGATAAGAGGCTCAATATATACATTCATATCTTTGACCTGGTACTTACCTAATTTTTCAAAATTACGGTACATAATAATTACTCCCATGATATATGTATATATAAGTAAGTAAATAAATAAAATATATATTTATGCAAACAGCGAGAGAAATGAAAATGTTACATTCAAAGAAATAATGTATCAAATACCTGGAATAATCATAGTCAACATTATGTGCTCCCTCTTTATTGACATCCAAGGAGGAATGTTATTGTTGATAACGAAAATAGGCCACATTGAGTAACTAGATCTAAGCTTTCCGAATGGATTAACACCATCAGCTGCCAATGAAAGCCTGACATTACGAGGTTCATTTTTAAAATCTACATATTTTTCCTCGATTTCTCTGAATGCAAAACCATCTCCAGGCATTCGAAGAACACCATCTCCACTTCTATTATTTGAATGGTAATCCATAAACTGTTCTATGCTGTTACACCTTAACATTCGCTGCAAACGTGGAATTATGGGAATATGACGAATAACCTTTTGAGGCACCTTTTTGGTTAGTTGATCTGTTTGATATCTACTGGTACCATAGTTCGAACATTCTGTTTTCAACGCATGTTCTCCGTAATATATAGTATGATCTTTAGGACATGCATCTATAGTGTTATATTCCATTCCAAAGTGTTTCATAATAGCACATAGATCTCAATATGTTCGAGGTAGATTATTTGGCGATGGTAAAAAATATTCACCCAACAATCTACAACATAAACAAAAACTAGTGTCTTGTAAAGATTATTAATTATATATATATATATATATATATATATATATATATTAAAACTGGAACCGGTGACTCAACTAGTGGAGCTAATGAACCAGGTTTCGAACCGGAACCGGTCTAACCGGTTCGGTCAGATCTCAATGAACTGGTTTTAAAAAAAATACATTAAATAATTATTTTTTAATAAAAAAAACTATTTTTAAGATTTTCAACCATGATTCCAAGCCAATAGAGACAAAATATGAAATTTTTTCTCATTTATATACCATGCAAAAGTGAATATATCAAAATGGCACCAAATGCAATACATATCATCAAAAAATACATAAGCAAACTTGTTGAAGTACTGTATCAGGTTTCTCTTATATTATTCACTATGTTTTATTGCTGAGTTAATATTATAATATACAATCTGTCCCTACTCAGATCTATTGTCAATTCATTGTATCAGCCTTAAAGACAATTCTGGGTTCAGTATATATATATATATATATATATTAGACCAACATTTTGAAGATCTTGTATTCTTCATTATCTATGTTTTCTTGGCAATAAATTTCTAGAAAAACATCTACAACACTTAGAGGTATTGAATTGGTTTATGAAACCCACTATTAGTGCTATTTGTAACAAGTTGAGAGAGCATTACAACTTTAGCAGTCTGCTCACAATGTGTTTGACGAAATTTATCACTGAAAAGATTCATTAAAACCCAGAAAACTCAGTGGCCAGTTTAGTGCATTGCCAAGCGGGAATTTTCTAGTGGTCAATTTATTATTGCCAGTCACATTTTCATTAGGTTTTATGTTGTTGTCCCTTGAGTGGTGTCAGACCATTTGCATCAGTCTTGATGCCATGATCAAATTTCTTGTATGCTATGTCAAAGGTTTTGTATTTATGCTATTGCTATGTGTGAGTAGAGAGAGAGAGGGTCTGACAGTTCCTAGCTGAGTGTGAAATAAGGTTGCTGCTGATTGTTTTGAGAACAGAAATTGTCATCAAGTACACTTGATGAGTTGCATGTTGCCAGGGATTTTATGCTAGCCAGCCTTGTATTTATCAATCATCATGTGTATTGTTGCTGCTATAAGGTGTTGAGTATGAGTTATTAGACAAGTTTGTTGCTAGTATAATAGAGGAATTTGCAGCTCATGGAGGAGACACTGAGGAATTTGCAACTCATGGAGGAGCATATAATCGGCCGGTTAAGTACGGAACCGGTCGGTTTATGCATAAACCGGCCAGTTTCGTACTTAATCGGCCGGTTAGGTCCAGTCAACTGGCCAAAATAGGTGAGAATAGGCTATTGACTGGGTTGCAAGGCCGGTTCCAACCGGCAGCCCTCCTGACCGGCCGGTTTGACCGGTTACCAGTTCAAACCGGCCGGTTTTGATATATATATATATATATATAAGTTATTATTTTACACATTTATTACAACTAAAAAAAGGGAAAATAATCAACATTTACATATATGTGATCATATATACATATTTCATACCTTAGGAGTTGTGTCATACATCTGTTCGACAAATTATTCATAACCTTTAAGTTCACTAGCAACAATGTAGCAGAGAGAAGAGTTGCATTTGAGTGTTCAAAAAGTCGTTCACTTGACCTTTCAATCATAGGTACATCATAAATACCGTCACTGCTATCTCCACCATCATCATCTGACTCACCATACAAGTCTTGGAGCATTTTATTTGTCCCATCATTAATGTGAATTGTCTCATTACTGTCATCATGATCTACCTCCATGGGATCATTAAAATTACCTTCATCATTCGCTTCATGTTCTTGACCTTGTACAACATCATTTCCAATACTAATATTTGCTGCAATATTCTCTTGTACTTGTGCAACATCATTTAATCTACTACTATTTAGTTGTAAAAGCTGGTTGATCATCTACAAAAAGTTGGGGGGCAACTGTGCCTTTATGAAAATTACAAACATTAATAATTAAACATTAGTGTGCATATAAAAAATATTAAAATAATATAAAATTTTACGATATAATCAAAATGAAGATAGATAATGAAGATAGATAATTAATTACCACGGGGCGATAGTCATTTGATCCACCATAAATGTGCCCATATTTCCTACAATGCATTGTTTTTGTTGCTATTAAAACTCTAACATTATTTCTCATACAACATTTTTTGCAAGGGCAATAAACTCTACCATCACCCCTTTCACCCTTTTGAATTTTTTTTTCCACCTCTAATGTTTTCTTCCATTGATGCAAATTATCCTATAAAGAAAATAATAAATCTCTCTCAATGGTGTAGAAAACCCAAGACTTGTTGAACTCAATGGGAGCTCAATATATAAGAAAAAAGAAAATAAAAGTGGGCATTTTACAAATTGTGAGCTTTTTACAAATTGTGGGCTTTTTACAAAATTGTGGGCTTTTTACAAATTGTGGGCTTTTTACAAAATTGTGGGATTTTTACAAATTTTTTATTTTTTAATAAAATGTGGGCTTTTTACAAATTGTGGGCTTTTTACAAAATTGTGAGCTTTTTACAAAATTGTGGGCTTTTTACAAATTGTGGGATTTTTTTATTCTTAATGCATTTTCTGTAGAATACTAAATAAATTTGTCCAAAATTTGAGATGCAAACTGTAGTCTCTACTACGTTTAGAAAACTGGAGGTTTATAAAAGATAAACTGCGAACAGAATTGTACCACTATGATAAGAAGCTGTCAGAAGCATTCCTTCTGCTTCACAAACGTGGAACTACCTTAAGAATGCTTATGGTTGATATAAATATTAGAGCATGGCAGTGAAATGTAGTAGTTATGCTAAAATACTGAATAACAGCTTGAGAGTGCTCTTCAGATACTGTACGAATGCACCAAATTAAAGTTGTACCATTACTAAAGATAAATGGCCAAAAATAGTCAATTTTGATATCGTGAAGTTATGTCTTTCTCGGTAGAAAACTGGGGATAGGATGGAAAATATGAGAAAACTAAGTTCCAAGGACTAAAAAAACAAGGCCAACATAGTTCTGCCTTGAATCAGAGACAAAACAAAGCTGCCCAAAAAAGTGTTTGAGAGCACCCATTGAAGCTCCTATATATAGCAGAGTCAACATTTTCCTATTGAACAAGTTTGTATAGTCAAAGCCATAGAAAGATCAGATAGCCACGATCCTAAATGAGAACCAGAGCCAAAGCTAAGACAGATCCACGTTTAGCAGAACAAGACAGCCATAGCAAAGGATTTGACCACAGAACCAGATCATGAGAGATAGCAAGATTCTTGCTTCCACTGTGGAAATGTAGAAACTGTACAAGGGCTTTGCTTCCAGCAGATTTCATTGTGATAGTAATTGCTATGGTGTTGTAAGCGCTCATTAGTAGAATCTTAAAGCCATTCTGGAATTCTTTTAACCTGGAGAGGGTTTTCTGTGGTTATAAATCCTCATGTTCAAATTCCATTGTGGATTGGTTGTGTTTGATATTATGTTTCTACTATCCGCATTTGAATTTTCGCACAGAAAATTATCAGTCTAAAGTGGACCAATTTTGTGATGTTTCTTTTGCTTCCTATTGTGAAGTATTTCGCTCAGAACTCTACTGGTTGTAACAGAGGTCTTGGGCATAGAACAGGGGAATTGGGTTTTTTGGAATCAAACTTCAAGTTAAGATGCTCATCTAAAGAATGGCACAGTGAGCCTTAGCATGGATTTGGGAGTACCAATTTCAAGTGCAGGTAGGGCATTGTAGAATAGACCAGCTAGATTTATGGACCCTAATACAAAAGCTTCTTCTTCTTTCAAAACGTGTTTCTCGTTTTATGTAACCAATGTGGGTCCTGTTCTTGTTTCAATTGGGGATGGATTAGCATTTGTTATTGCTCGAGATGATCACACTTTGGGTAGCCCTGGAGGCTATTTGGGGGTGATGAGTCCAATAAGTCTCAATGAACTGTTGCCCTCACCTGGGAATACTATTGCAGTGGAATTTGATACTATTTTGGATGTTGAATTCCACGATCCTAATGGAAACCAGTACCTTCAGCTCCAGTACCTGTTCACAAAAGAGAGTGCCATAGTCATTCATGCGTGCAAAGAGGGTGAATTGCAGGCATTGCAACAAGAGGTGTTATTGTTGTTGCATTGGCCACTAGATTGTTTGTCTGGTTCTGTTACAAGCGCAGAGTATTGAAAAGGACAGAAAAATTTAGTTCAGATATTGTGAAATTGCCTCGGAAATTCACCTACAAAGAGCTCAACAATGCTACGAAAGACTTTTTTTTGAATGCGATTGATAATCGATAATTGAAAGCAAGGGTAATCCCCTTGTGAAACCCAAATTTTTGAGCATTTTCTAAAACCTGATGATGGAGTGATTGTAATGAACAAGTGCCTAGGTCCATATTACGTCCAAATCTACCAAGCACCAAGATCTGTAAAAAAAATCCACAGTATATGCAAACTAAGAAGAAGAGGCAGAAAATGTATTCTGCTTACCTGTTCGAATAGCGGTTGGGGTTTACCACAACAAAAATTTGACAGAGGCCATGTAGCATTTCTTATCATTGAAATTCTGGAAGTATCATTCAACTGGGAAAGAACCTACCTCAGAGCTCCATGACTGAGGGAAATATCCCTAAATGTTGTAGAGTCTCTAGCAATATTTCCCAAAGCCCAAACAGCCTTACACGAACACCAGTTGAACTCAAAGTTGGGTACTAGATTTTTAAATCAAGTTCCAAAATTACAGACATATAAAGATAGTTGGGAAGAATAATTTTATGCCTCTAAAATAAAAGTGCTACCTGTTCTCGAACATTATCATTCCCAGAGGTAAGAAGTTCCACAAATATACGCAGTGCCCCGTAATCAATCACAACCTTTGTATTCTCAGAGGCTCCAAAAAAACCCAAATAGGGTCAACCCTACTATAGGAGGAAGGGCCTGCAGTAAGAACTTACCATTTTGCAAGAGCTGAGGGCGAATGCTGTTCTGCTAGAGTTGAGGGCGAATGCTAAGGGCGAATGCTGTTCTGCAAGAGTTGAGGGTGAATGCGCGCGTGATATCAGACGTTAATGTAGTTTTTAAAAAAATCATTTTTATGTAGTGCGCATTTGATTTTTGCATTTCAAATAATTTTTATTTACATTTGATTTTTTCATTTCTAATACAAGTGACAAACAAATTTCTACAAGAGGTTGAAATTTTTACTAGAATAGCCATGAAAGACTAATTAAAATGGCTTAAAATGCAAGTGGAACTTCGAAATAAATGTAATTGAAGGTTCTCTCCACTAAATTTTTGCAAAAGTGCTTACATTATTTAAGTTATCTAGGATATGTTTTTGTATTACACAATCAAAATTAAATAATTAAATAGTTGGGTAGTCTTATTGTTTCAAATTAGGACAGAATTTTCAAATGGTGATGAAGTTTCATGTGATGATTAACTGACAATATTCTCCTTTCCTATCCTTGAAAAACTATACAAGGTTCCATGTTGCCACATGAAACCCTAACTAATGTAGCAACATAGGACCAGTCCTCCATTTTTCCCGTCATAAGGCATTTTTCACGTATTTGATGACCAGAATTTGCGGATTCCCGTTTTCCGTAAGGTGCTAGGAAGGATAGAAGACTTAATTTTGACGTTTGAAATTTTTTCAAAAACGTTCTTACACCCTTTAATTTCCACTTACCAATAATTTTGAAACAGTAGTTCTCTTATCAATTGCAAGTTTGTACTCAAAAAGTAAGGAAAGTTACTTTTTTAGCTCACTCAAAATTAAAAATTTAATAAAGGAATTACCACTTATCATTATTGATATTTTAAAATTAGAATCAATTTAGTTTTCCCCTTCCTATTACAGAAAGTTCACTAATCCTTTCTTTTACATAAAACACCAAAGAAAGAATAAAGCTCGTTGCCCTGCAAACTTCCAAGGTTGTGATTAGTGAAGCAGTGAAAAAGTATGGCTATACCACTAAAAAATTAGAATGCCAATCTGCCCCAACATGAAGTAGTGTAAATATAGCTGGTGGTTTGGCTTGATGGTCAAACAGTGAATTACACAAGCACAAAATAAAATCTTTAGGCGTCTAGTTCCTTACACTCGCACTTTCAAGGCATTCAGACTTAGGCCGAGCTCAAGATTGGCTCCGAGGAAACTAGATTGGCTCATTAACCTACCATACTTTAATTTCATAAGGTATGTTCGAAGTTTGAACTGCTAGGGTAATTTATTATTGAGAAATCATATTTCTAAATTATCTCTTATTCTGTGAGCAATGTAATATATTAATTGTAAGCAGATTCATTAAAAAAATTCAAATTGATTTTAGCATGAATGATGACAATTTATATATTAATTGGTTTTTAAGAGTATTTGTATTATGTAGGAGCACTGGAAAGAAAAATCAAGACTTCATTTTCTATTTTCCTTATTTTATTGGGCTGAACTGGAGAAAATTGAATATGAATAGTGAGTTAATTGTAAGATCAATGGGCCAAGGCCATACATCAACATTGACCACAGTGGGGAAGTATAAAAGCATGGATATTCATGCAAGTATAGTTATTAATGTAAGATCAAAGTTAACTCTTAGCTTCACTAAAGAAATAGAAGGCAAAGATCTACCATCAATTGAAACTCACGTGAAAAAGTAGATGAAAAATGTACAATCATCCAATGGAGAGGTAATCTATAATTATCTAGTAAGACTCTTGGCTATGCCTTGAGACTAAACTAATTATCAATATTTTTGAATAATCATCCATTGGAATTTAGTAGGAAAAGCATAGTAAATCATTGTCCAATGGCCATGCAAAAATATATACAAAATAGTATTTGTTGGTTGTTTTTCAATAGGTGGACCATGATGGGACCACAGAGAAGGTGGGGGCGTTTTTTTAATCATGGAAGTGAAGTTTAGTAGATTGATAGTCAAGTTACCTTTCCCTATAAATTTTCTCGATCAAGTTATTCATTCATTGAACTTTGATTCATTCCTACTGTTTTGATACAAAATCGAATCCGGTTGAGTCTTGAGTCTTCATTGAGAATGGCATTCATAGGTTGTCAAGAAAGAGGTTATCATGCACATGCACTCTTATTTTCTTGGTATCTTTGTAACTATGTTCAGCCTGAGTTCTATATTTTTAAATTATCATAATAGTTCGTGATTATTAGGCTTTTATTTTGTCTTTTAAGAATTTTAATTTAATTATTATTAATCATTAAATTTAAAATATATATATATATATATATATATATATATATATAGTTATTATAGTTATTAAAATTTCAATAGAATTATTAAACTTTCAATGGTACATCAACTTTCATACATGAGAAAATAGATATTGACAAATGCTACATCATGGCCTGATTAATTTTGCTCAGCAATTTCAAATGGTATAACATTTAGTCAATAGTAATCATTAATTTCTGCACACAGAGACTAATTTCTCTGGAAGCCTGAGATTTCTTTGGCTTGTTATTCTTATAACTACATAGACATAATTAATAGAGAGATTGGGGACAAAAAAAAAACTAGCGCTTAGTCTCCACTAATCAACATGATTTTGTGAGAAATAATACAGAGATTGATTTCTATGTGTGCCTTAGCATTCTTTGGCTCATTATTTTAATCACAACAACAATAAAAAATGCACTAAGGATGTGTTCTTAGTCCGATTACGCAATTTTTATAAGACAGATTATGCAATATTAATAATAAACATAAATTTATTGCAATTTAGGGAAAGCTCGTTCATGTTTTTTTCTTTATATTGGAAGGTTACTTTCTTTTTGAAGTAATTTTTAGTATATCATAGCATATATTGAGGAAATATTAGTTTGACAAGAATCATTTATTTCTCTTGAAACTTTAGGTATTAAAAGTCCATGACACAGATATATCACACTCCAAAATCCAAAGAAAATGGAAGAGCGTTCAATTTTTTTAATCAAACTTTTATTGGTGAAGGGTTAATTTATTACGAGAACATCATTAATGAAGTGAAAAATTTTAAACGTAACGTTTATTGACTATAAAAATAATGACCAAAACGTCAAAAAAAATTGTGTGACGGGTAAAGAGAAATCCAAATTCCAACCCTGCCTGCCACTTGTTGGTGAGTGGAGGTTATTCACTTTTCATTTACAGCTTACCAGGTTATTCATGTTACCAATATTTTCACATGGCTCACTTTTAGGTGACTACTTATTGTACTTCTTCTTTATAAAGAACAATTGGTAGATAATTGTATTATTTGAAATCTATAACAAATCCAGGCAACAAAATTACAACAAATAGAAAATTGTGCAAAAAATTGACCAAGGCACTAATGTGTGGATACCCTATCATTTATTAGATCCTCATAACTTACCAACACCTACTATATTGGTATACACATAATATGGCATTTACCTGAAGTATTTCATATGTATCTAGAAGTAAATAAGTTGTATGACAATTGTTATGGAAGATATAAGATGTGTATTGTAGTTTATATTTCAATTTTTCTTAAGTAGCATGCATGTGCGGTTCATATATTGACTACAATTACGAAATATATTTCAGTGAAGAGGTGAAGATGATCTCTCATTAGGTCCTAATTACTTAAAGCATCATTAATTAGCTTTCCAAATGAATAAAATATGTTAACAAATTAGTAAAAACTAGGAAAACAAATCATGCTTAAAAAAATATGGCACAATGAGTCACACTCTGAGATTTATTTAATTACTCATCAAGTGTCGCTACAACATATATATGATCACCATTACCATAGAAATGGGACATGTCACCATAATTTTGGTTTCGCCAATGACATTGCACATCATGAGCATTGTTTAGGGTTTGTTGTGTTGATTTTTTTTAAACAAATCATTTATACATTTTATGGAAATTATAGACACAATTTATAATCACATTACAAGATCATGATGTATGGATATTCTTTATCATTTCTTAGATACTCACAACTTACCAACACCTAATAGATTGATATACACATCATATGGAATTTACCCCTAGAATGCCATATGTATCCTAAAACAAATTAGTTGTATGGCAATTGTTGATGCAGGGGCATTAGGCTCAAAACAACCTTTGTCCATAAATAAATGTAAAGGGGGGTCTCATGTTTTATTTCCCTGTGTATTTATTCATAGTTGAGTTATTTTTAGTTAATTAGAGATGAAAATGTAACTTCCCGAATGATTAATGGGCACCTGAAGAGATAGTCAGTTTCAAAAGTTAAGCTAATTTTAGGAGTCTGTCTCTGTCTGTCAGAGGGTTAGTCTCAGAGTTAGAGATATGAAGAGTTTTAAGCGTTAGAGGAGTTGAGTCGATTCAGGGTTTGTATAAAAATAAGCCTTATAGGCATAATAAGGCAGACCTGCATAGAGAACCGCATAGGCTGCGTAGGACTGTCGTAGAGACAAAGTAGAGGAGAAGGGCCAAGTAATTCGAAGATTTGGTCGAGCCAAAGTTGTAAGTACTTCACTGCATAAATGTAGAATTATTTCAATGGTATTTTGCATTTGTCGAGTTAATTATGGCGTGAATGGTTTTTGTGTCCCGATAATCAACTGTATAGTAGTCTAGAATACATATTCGATAATTGTGTTTTAATGGGGTCCTGTATGTTGAAAGAGGAACCAAGTACTTTCCTGAATTACTAGCCTCTGTGCGAGAGGTTCTAGCCTTTCCCAAACCCATTGGATATTAGTTTAACTCAGTGTAAGAATTGCCAGATGAATAAAGTTGTGTGATAACCCGTGTTAAGCACCATGACAGTGGATGGTGTGGCATTGGACAGTGGTATGCAAATGTTGTGGTAGAGACTAATGTAATACAGTGGGAAATGCCATGGTAGAGAGGGTCCACAGGTCCAAATTATGGATCTCCCCACAGTGTAATAGAGAATTGTGCTCGAGCCTTCAATTCAAGGTTCGATCGGTGCTACCACGTACATAGAACCAGCATGTGAAGGAACCTCATGGAGTGCAAGTCCTTAATTGAAGAAAAAAAAACTAGTACAGGAAGATGCGAGTCAAAGAAGTGGAGGCGGAGTACAATAAAAGAAAGCTCGATGGAACTTGGAAGATAAGAGGCAGAACTGTGATCGAAGTGCACAGTAAAACCACTGTTTGGAAAATTGGCGATATCGCGCAAGTTTGGAGGTGGTAAGCAGAATTGGTGAAAATGACGTGATATATGTCTCCGTGAGACACGTGTCCGAGGGCGGAATTATAAAACCATTCTCATCGCAGATTAACCCTTGGGCGTGTTCGTTACGCGAGATTTCGTTCTGTTCGTTGGATCCTCCAAACTGGCGCGATGCTTCGTTGACGGTCAGATTGAGAGGTAAATTACTGTGGAGCCAAGAATGGTTTATGTATGACCATTGAGTTACATACCAAAGTCGAGATTTGTTACAATATTTGACGATTGGTGGAGATTATAATAAGGAGGACTGTATAATTATGTGAATGGCCGTGCGTTTGGTTGAAACCAAGTGACAGAGTTCGAATTGAAAAGGTCAACATACATTAAACATCACGGTTGAAATACGAGAGGGTCGAGTAGTTGATATATTCGAATATCAATTCGAATATGTAAAATGAGTGAGCCCAAGGATTTGGGGTTTAATTCCTAAGTGGCTTGTATTTATTGGGGTATATATTAATGAGAGTAGGCTAGTCATTATATTCGGGGTGTGTAAAGAGCGGTTGAATGTGGATAGGTATGATGGGGATTAGACCATAGAACGTGGGGACTTATAGTATGGTTTAGAACCATCAAGTGAAGAGGTTCCGCATGCGAGAAGGCATGGCATAGGCCTTGTTAGAAACCTATAATATAGGAGTCATAATTTTGACTTGACTATTGGTAATATTGTAAATGTGTACATACTTTGCCTTCTGCAAGTTGTATTCACATATTTTGTAAAAAAATCAAAAAAATAAAAATCAAAAATCAAAAAGAGGGTAAAAAAGTCCTAAAAGAACAATGAAAGGACTTAGAAAAAATAAGATACCCCAAAGAAAAAATTAATAAAACATGAAAGTGAGCAAGCATAAATGCCACTAATTTTTACTTTTTGACTATGGCAAAGTGTCAATAAATTCCATTAGTCCATGATGAGTTAAACATTTCAATATTAAGTTTTCATTGTTTCAATTTCCTTTGTTATAGATAGAGAATAATGAGTTGTTAGATAGTTTAATCCTAACAATTCAGTAGTTAGGTAGAGAAATAAAGTGAATCCAACAGTTTAATCTAGATTCATGGATGAAATAAGTGTATAATTATATAGTTTTACTTGCTTTCAGAAAGAATAAATGCTGTGAAGGTTGCTAGATTAAATGCACCTACTACAAAGGAAGAAAAAAATGTTAGCATGGTAAGATGGGTAGGTAGAAGAAGGTGAAAATTCTCAATGTAAATATCGTTCATCATGGGCTACAAAATAACTAACTTCCCCTTCCCATAGTCATGAAACATTCTAGACTATCAGTCAGAAAGGCTGAAGGAATTTCCTTGACTTTTGTTGGGACCGGACCCAAGGCTCTATGACTGATCAGTTGAAAGTGTGAAATGTCTATATTAATCCCTAAATCACATCATTTACCATTCATGCACTCATTTCCCTTGAAAAACCTAAGTAAAAATTCATTTTTACATAAAGATACTCTAATTCTCATTTGATTAACTTCCTACATCATTTCAAAGCATAAAGCCCTCAAAATCACATTTTATCCTAAGTCTAAGTGATGAAGTTATTATAATGCAAATTTTCTTTTTAATCTTCACTTTCTTAGTTATATTTATGTGTTTTTGAATATACATTGTCCCCTTGTCATATTAACTCTAACTTATGTATTAACTCCCTAAAATTGACCTTTTCCTATTATATAACTCCTTCTATAAATAAATCCCCAAAACCCACTTATTATAACTTAAGACAAAGTATTTTATTCCCACATGCTTAAATAAAGCCCCCCTTATAACCCCTTTGGCTAAAAGTTTATCCATATATTTAATCTCGCCCCTATGGTAATTAAGTTTTCTTGATTTGATTTACCATATAAATAAAATATATGAAGAACAAGTTTAAAACATATGTTATATATGTTTTAAATCAAAAATCACCCAAAGTTTCATCTAAACTAAACTTCAATAAAAATGACCCTTTCCCTTGTATATTTTCCGCCCAAATTCCCTTAACCTAAGGTTAGAACCTTAACCTTACCTTTTCCCCGCATACATTACACCTAAATCCAAAACCCTAACCACAGTTCGAAGCCTTGGTATTCCTTCCAAACACTTGATTTTCCAATAAGAATAAGTCATTTATGTATATATGACAAAACCAAACCTTCTCCCGTCGGATTCATTTTTGACCATCCGATCCCTAGAATCCATTTGATAATACGGTAATACACTTGCACGAAAGTTTTTAATATATTTATCTCTCCCCATCGTGTAAAATTCTGACCGTCTAATCTATCCTTCATCTCCCAAGATCAATGGCCCAAAGTGAACCCGATAACTTACCTTTTCCCCGCACCTTTCCTTTTGATCGTGGCCATTCGCTCGTTGAATCTAGATCTGACGGCGCTGATACATTTTCGCGCTCATAAAGTAACCATTTGATGTTTTGGCAAAACTGCGTGAAATGGGTGGTTTTTCCAAACCACCCCACGCTTACGTGTCACCACCATGTTGTATCGCGTTCGAAAAGCTAATTTCCGCTTACCACCATTTACCCGTGCGAATACCACTGGTGGTATTCCCTAAACCTCACCTGTTTAACCCGAGTTTAATGTCATTTAACTATGGTTATACCATCGTTTAATACATTAAAATTATATATTTTCCTTCAAATTTTCACCTTTTTGATTTAAACCTATAAAAACATTGCAGAACTGTTTTTCCTCAAAATCATGCCATTTGAACCCTGAGAAACTTTGTAGAGCCATTTTCAACCTACCAGTACCATTTTTCGACGCCCATTGCCCTGAATTTCCATTACAAAGTACTACATTGTCCTCTGAAAGCCATTTTCAAAAAATTGAAGACTGAGCACCTCTGCAATGTCTTCAACCAAATTTCACTAGTTCTCCAGGTAGTTTTCTTTGAACTTGCCCTCTGAGATTTCAAAATTCCTGTCGATTTCAAATAATTACCAAAGTTACTGCAAAAAAGTGTCCATTTTTCAGGGGAAACTCTGTCAAAATTTCCCTGGAATCCCTAATTTCCCTTTCTCGCAGTTTTTTCCATACCCTGGTCCGTTTTACTGTTGAAATCGATTTTAAATACATGTTCTGAGCTTTAAATTCCTTGCATTTCCTAAAAACCCTACTCAGAAACCCCATTTTCAGTAGAAATTCGCTAAGAAACCCCTGTTTCTCGTAAAGGAACTTAGCAAACCATTTAATCTTGCTTCGTTCATATTAAAAATGACCAAGAAACAAGTAACCCCCAAGAATGGAGGCCCAAAATCTCAAAAGAAGTCTTCTGCAAATATTACTCACCCTAAGTCCTTCAAAATCGACAAACCAACTCTTGCACTCACGACTGATTCTACAGAAGTGGTCAAACCAGTCCTGCCTCCAGTCATTTGTCCAGAGAACAACCCTTTAGTTGTTCTGGACTATAGAATACTAGACCCTAATGTAGAATTTAACCTGCTTGATGCCTATAATTGGTGCTATGGCAAATCAGTGGAAAAGGGTGACAAAGATATTCCAATTTGGGAATCCAATCTGCCTAGATATATTGTCCCTCTCACTCATTCTGTTCCTGAATTTATCAGATTATGCCATGCCTATTATATGCCAGAACAAAGATGTATTGTAAACAAATAAAAAGAGATGCTGTTTTACATCACTGAAGAGTCCATAAATTCAATGCTGCAAATGAATCATGACCCCAATTCTGCTTCCATATCAATAGAAAATTTAACCCAAATATATCTTGACTTGGATTTCAATACTAGATTCAAAATATACCAGATTTTTTGTCCAAATCAAGTTTATATTCCTAAGTTAAATCCTCCTTTCGACACCTTTGATTTCCCATATGAGACTAGACAGATTGTCTCAATGCTCTCCTTCATACTAGGATACACCAGTGATGAATTCACTGATGTGGCCATCCTAGGTTTTCTGTCAAATCTAAGCCCTAGTCAATCACCATCCATTCAATTCAATTTTTCTAGATTGATTGCTGAATGTATGCATTATCAGTTATCCAGATTATCAGAAGAAGGAGTTTTCAGATACTCCTCTTATCTACTCCACCTCTTCCTATATTATCAAACAGATAAGTTTCACATTGAATGTCAGAAAGTGGATGCAGAAGGAAAGGTTCTATGAGTAGTATTTTGGTAATCTATTCTAAAGAAATGGAACAGAGAGTATAGTTTTACAGATTTCAATGACTCATTTATAGCCCCTGCTATGTATCTCTTGGAAAAAGAGGAGATCCCTAGGATCAATGATGAGACAAGAAGAATTCTGCAGTTATCAGAGAGCTACAAAACTGGATATTGGTATTTATATAAAAATCATACAGAAATCAGAGTCTATGGCTCATCCCTGGCCCCATATAAGTTACCCAGATTTGTTACTACAAGAATATTTTCTTTAGAATATCTGAGACAACTATTGAATGTAGATGAAATCAACTTCATAGCTTCCAGGAAAAAGACCCAATTTAAGCTGAAAAATCAAATTGGGCCATTCATTGTGAATAACAGAGAAGCTACCAATGAGATAAATGTTAAACTTAAAGAGTATAAGTTCCCATGTAGTTTTACATGGAATTATGACCCACAAGGTATTTTGAGTACAATAAGGGTAAAATGTAAGTTGCATGTTTACTTGCATGATCCTAAGCCCCGTATTGAAAGATATGTAAATAAAATTGAATGGGAGCCAAACACCCTATCTGATGATGATTCACAGGCAATACAGGTAATACAGGTAGACAGTGGCAAAGGAAAATAGATTGAACAGACACAGGTGGCTTCTACAAGCAAAGATACTGATAATGTATATAAAAGAGACAGAGAAGGAGATAGTTTCATAGCTGAGACTATTGAGGACAAAAAATTTAGAATTCCTTATAGTAAAAGAAGCAAGCTAACAGAAGAAGAAAAGGATAAGGCTGTAAATATTTAAACAGATGATGAAGCAACAAGAATAGTCACTGAAACATTAAAAGAGCTTCAAAATGTACAAATTGGAACACAACAAAAAGATACAGTCATGAAGGAAAAATAGGCCACTGTCGATTTGTCTCCTTCTTCTCAAGAAACAAACAATACAGAGTCAGAGATTCAGATCAGATTCAGATAGATTAAAGAGAAGAATGAAGGGATCAAGAATCAAGCTTATTCTAGATTTCTTAAGGAAAAGACTGGAAACAAAGACAGGCTTCTTTCAGCATTTGATTATTCATTCAATAAATTCGTAATTTCATTCTTGAAGCATACAATGGCTAAGTCAAAATCAGTGGCAGATTATTCCAAAACAGATTTTGAAGTGGATGCAAATGCCATTCATGAATTAGATCAAATTGAGTTTCATAGGAGCAATACTGAAAAGCTATATTCCAAAATTGTCAGTAAAACTATGAAACCAATTAGGCTTGAGAAAACAGTGCTGAACCTCCAAAATCAAATGAAGTTGGACAAAGCCTCACTGTATGCTAATAATTTAAGAATAAAAGCACTAGAAGATATAGTGATTGAAGCAGGGGGTGACCCGGCCAACATTGAAGGGGAAAAAGTATTAATTAAACAGAAAAATGAGGATATAGCTGCTCTTAGAAAAAATTTGAAGTTGCCTCAGAGTGAAAACTCTCAAGCAAAAGAAATTCTACAGCAAAAAATAGAGAATGATGAATTAAAGCAGCTTGTACACCAAATGAAAGATCAGATAAAAACAATGGAAAGTCAAAAAGAAGCTCTAATGAAAGAGAATGAAGAACTAAGAAAAGCACAAGCAATGGTCGTTCCTACAGTGATCCCCACTGTAAACACTGCTATACCATCTACTTTGGCAGAACACTTGGCACCGAAAAGAGTACTGGCAACTGCAGTGCCAATTACTTCTCTAATCTCTGCCTCTTCTTCTTCATCCTCACAGAGGAGCACACTACAAGACCAAGATAAAGAGATTCTTAGTTTGAAAGGAAATATTAAAAATTTAGAAAATTCCAAAAATGATGCCTTGATTACTTCTAGAGGACATGAGCAAAGGGCTGATCGACTACAAGAACAATTAAAGATTCTGCAAGCACAAGTAAATCTTACAGATCAAGTGGCCTATATAAAAAATCATTTATGGACCAAAATTATTGAAGGCATTCATTCTCAATGGCCTTCAATTCGGATAATTTATGAACAGAGGGAGTTACTTCAAGTTGCTAGTGCAGAGATTGACAAGACTAAGAGGGAAATTGACAATAAACCAACCCAAGCAATCCAACTCATAGCTTTTTTAAACAGTAAAACTAGGGAAGAGTTGGAAGAATTGAAATTTTTTGATAGAACAGAAACCATTCTTCAAATCAAAAAGGTCCTGAACAAAAGAAACATAATGAGTAATCTAGAGGACCGGTGTAAAGACATGAATGTATCCATCTCAAGATTTTTAGCCAAATACAAAACATTGTCAGAAGCAGGTTTGCCTGATATTCACGCATTGAATGAAAATTTAATGCCTCAGAAAGATTATGATCTAAAAATTAGAAATCATGCAAAAGAGCAAGCCAGACAACCACTGCCTCAAGGATCACCAACAGGCAAAATACTTCTTCAGTATTTTGAAAATCTATTCTTTTTAGATAATGAGATCAGGCATATGTTCACTATCAAGCCTAACTTTTCCAAGTATACAGAGGCAGATGAAAGTTACAGAAAATTGAAGACTATGAAGATCCCCTCTGCAGAAAAGTGGCAAGAATTCACAGATCTGCTGTGAATTTAATGGATAAAAAACAGGAAATTCACTTGGAAATTCATTTTTTACTGTTATCTCAAATGGTAAAAATACAGGGTTAAAGTGTATCAGTAGGTGAAAGAGTATCAGTGAAAATAAAGTTATTGTTGGTTATTTTTTAATTACCACAACAAAACAGCTCAAATCAGATGAATAAAGAGTATCAGCGTTGAAAGTTAGAGGAAAGGAAAGTTCTTCAACCACTTTCCACGATAAGATGCACCTAATGCCAGCAGTACACACAGCACAACAACAATCAGTTCAAATTAGAATAATCAGTTCTATTTTTGCTTGTAAAAAGGTAACAGCTTGCAAACTGTTTTGCAGCTGTCCCTCTTTTTAAGTTTTCTTTCCTATTTTTTATTAAAAAATTATCTCAATTCCTGAGATATTTTGTAAACATTTTTTTGTATAAATACTTCACAATTCGAAGTATTCAGTGTGAATAAAATTTCTCAAGACAACTATAGTCTTATTTGTTGGTTATATTGAAGTTGGTGAGTCAATTAGCGAAAGCAGCAGACTGGAAAGAGATCAGAGACATCATAGCTAAGGATTCTCGTGGTGACAAGATAAGTCTCGTTTCTTTCCTTGTTTTCAGTGTATTTCTTTAAAGTTTACATTCATTCATATTATGTTTTTCTAGTCTATAATGATCAACTAAGGAAAAATTAAATAGGATTAGTGATAATAAGCTCCCTGTTTTGAAACTTGTTGGCATTTTAATGTTTTCTACTTGATAACCGGACCATAGAATTCTTAATTTCTCTAGGTCCCAATTAGATCCCCTTCTTCAATCTTCTTATCTGTAGCTTAAGGATTCTTAAGTGCCCTTTTGCTCAGATTCCATCCACTCCATCAAATCAAGCCCATGCATAGCCTTAGAAGGTCACCTATCTTGCCCTTAGCACATTTGCATCTTTGAGCCTTATTTCTTAGTTCTGCTTGCCTAGAGAGTTGACTCCATTGCCCAATATTATGGTAGATCCTTCTGGTTTACCTTGAAATCTCTTTATTCCCACCAATATTTTAAAATCAAACCCAAATACACAATCATAGCTAGCCTAATATCTGTTACTAAAACAAAGCTAAATCATACAGAGAGATCCCTCTCTGGAGTTCAAGAAGGCTAGATCTTGAATTCCCAAAGCGGTTCTTGGTTACCCCTAGTGTTCTTAACTACAAAAATCCCCATCCCACAACCTGAGAATTACTAGGGTGATAACAGGCCTTGGGGGTATTATGATCCTTGGAGGAAACTCCCATAGCTAGAAGAGTTGACAGAGAAAATTGGATCGAGTACAAAGGTGTGGCAGGTGGGTTTTACCCTGCACCAATTGTTATGGTGCATATATGATGTGTATTACGGTTTATCTTATAATTTTTTTGAAGTAGCATACAACAATTTACATAGTGATATGAGAACCACTCTCTAGAGTATACATCGATTTTGTACACATGGCTTTTCAGTTGCTTTTTAAGATATATCATTGGTGATGATCACATGATTATATAATGAACTATTAAGTTGAACTATGAAATTATTCCTCACAACACACACACACATATTGATGAATTAATAATTTTTCTCATATAATTTTTTTAATCTATTTTGAAAAAAATAAAATTATATATAATTATTTCTAAGAAGAATAAGAGAGAATTCCTTACCATATCTTCGTAAAACATATAATAGCAAGAAAATTAATCTATTGAAATTTCATTTCCAAACATATTCATGGAGTAAAATGAAGATTAAAAGGAGATATTCATGGATTTACCTATAACATCACCTCATAATTAAGAATGTAAATGTACAATATTGATGGTACATAGGTTAGGAGAAAATTAATCTATTGAAATTTCATTTCCAAACATATTCATGGAGTAAAATGAGGATTAAAAAGAGATATTTATGAATTTACTTATAACATCACTTCATAAAAGTGTAAATGTACAATATTGATAAAATTTATTTATATATGATAAATAATAAACCATTATCTCATATGTATCATATAATCTTATAAACAAACAATTGCATCGGGGTTGCAAGGGAATGCTGGAAGGAGGAGATGTGAATCATTTTGTGTTATATGAGGGGTAAAATGTGTAATAACTGAAGGAGCTGAATATTGTGTTCATTTCTGATGATATGGAATATTGGATTTTATTTTTAATAAAAATAATAATTATTAATTTAATATTATTTTATTTTATTTTTATTTAATGTTATTTTATTTATTTATTTTATTTTATTTATATTTATTTATTTATTTTATTTTTATGTTTTAATTAAAAATTTTATTTTATTTGTATTTTTAATTTTACCTTAATTTTGTTTTATTTCTATTTATTTATTTTTTCGAAATAGTGCTCAGTGTTATTGGGAGCTTCTTATCAAAGGCTCAACCTATGGTCTCAACCATAGTCAATTTCATTTCCCTTTTACACAAATGGTTATAAAACCATGCACCCAAGGTATACTGCTTGTGCGGGAGTGCTTTACCTTCACTATATGGTTATGAGCCCATACATATATAGTAAATCTACATATATCATTTAACCCGACATTCACCTTGTACTTACGGTCCACCAAGCTTTCGCCTTCAACTATGCAAATACATACATACATACATACATACATACATACATACATACATACATACATACATACATACATACATATATATATATATATATATATATATATATATATATATATATATATATATATAGGCCTAACCAGTGTTTTAAAAAACGGAATCGGTCAGCTACCAGGCCGAGGGTCGACTCCGACTCGGACTCCGAATTGGTAATGACTCGGTCGACTCGGTTTCAATGACTCGGTTTTTGTAAAAAATACATTAAATATTATTTTTTTTGTGCAAAAACATAAATTTAAAGATTTTTATTCATGTTTCCAAACACAAAGCATTACAATATAGACAAAAGACAACATATGATCAAAGTAGGCTCATGAATATATCCATTATATCAAAATTGCACCCAGTGCACTGTCCAAGGACCAATATATGATGATGATATAAATTATAGAGATCAAAACAAAAAACATATCTAAGGAGGCTCTAAATGGCCTCTACAACAAAACATGAATAGTCACTAGTAAGTTCATACAACAGTCATCAAAGGGAGGCTGCAAAGCTTGAAGACTAATATATTACTCCGGATCTGAAGCTTACTTTATTTGCAGGCCCTAATCTCTGAAATAACACCTAACATAAGCCCCAACTATTCTAAAGTAACACACAGTAATTTCAAAGTATCGTGGCTTTCATTTCTTGCTATTTGGGTGACTGGTCTTGGCCAATTGCATCTCTGATCTGATTCTTCATTGACTGATTTAATCTTACGGTAGCTACAGTGGTTCATTTTGTTGGCAGAGGTATACTAAGGGTCTGATGCATTCCTTCTTGCGGTATTTGCTTTAAGACTGATATATATTTTTTCCTTCGGAAGCATTATACACGGTGACTGATCACATAAAGTATAGCGTTGGATTTTGAAACGTTGTGATCACTTGTTTGGGGAGCTAGCATTGAAATTTTGAAGCCTTATCCTTAGTCTCTCTGGTGATTGTCTCATATCAGATCTGGTGTGGAATTATTGTAGACTTTTATCACCAATTGATACCTCAAAATAAGCCTAAAACACTCATGAATGATCTCATAACATTCACATAATAATTGCAAGTTGATTGGGGTGATATTTTCATGCTATTAGAAGATTGATATCTTTGTTGCAGAGGTTTGATCTCAAGCTACATTTGACTGATCTAGCACAAAAGTGGTATCTTTTGAATGATTTTTTTTGTTTCTTGCATCCTTTGGTGGTTAATGTTGTCAAATTTTTGATTGGGCTTTAATTACAAAATCTGATCTCACTTGACAGTGCCATTTTCATATTGCATTTTAGCACTAAAGCTTGAATCTCTACCATCAGTTTCTATTATTTTCATTTGGTGGTCAAATTAGACTAATTTGGTGGACTGATCTCATCACATTAAGGACTGATATGCACTTGACAGTGGTTACAATGGGCTTATCCTGTCTCTACAGTGGTATATTGAAAGTCTAACATATTGTTTCTAGCATCAAAATTAGTTCCTGCGCTAATCATTGTTTTGCAGTGATATTGTTACTGAAATTTGGTTAGTTAAATAGGATGGGGAGGGGTTAGAAAACTTAAAAAAAACCTAACAACAGAATTAATTTGAGTTTTAAGTCTATTTTTTTCAATTTTTTGGGCCCACTGGCTGGTTGGATTGACTAGGCCGAGTTAACTCGGACCAGGCCTGGTCGGCCGGTTTGTTACCGAGCCGGCTGAGTCGGTCAAAAAATCGGCCGGCTCAGTAACAAACTGGCCGACTGGCCATTTCATCCACCTGGTCGGACCGGTAGGCCTTTCGGCTCGGTCAACCAGGCCTGGTCCGATTCGAATCGGGCTGGTTTTAAAACTATGGGCCTAACGCATATACCATTTCTTGAAAATTAATCATACCATTCAACTTCATAAGCCTCGATTGTGATTAACCCCGAACCCTATATAATATTACTCGACCTCACATATATTTCATATGGGCACTAACTCCAAAAACGCATTGATATAGCCCTACCACCTTTATGTTTTCGATTTGAATTAAAATCACAGCATATAAATGGATGCTCGGGCCCACGTTCATATAAACGCACCTTGCTTAAATTTTGAGCGGATCCAACGATCCATATGGCGTTGCTCCCCAAGCATTAATCGGATGATCACGGAGCAATTTCGCGTTTTTTTTCTCACCGAGCGTTAATGCTCAGAAATAATGTGAAACTCGCGGTTTTGCAAATCTGCTTAGGGACACGTGGCATTTTATTTGTGGTATCACATTTTTTATTTCAATACAGCTTACCACTAGTGGACCCACGCGAAAACCATAACCCATTCCCGAATACCACCTTTATTGTTTATGCATCGCGCTTCTGTTTCATCTCCGCTTCGAGGTTCCGCTTTAAAGTTTCAACAACAATTAACTCTCGTTTCTTCCTTGTCCATAGAGATCAAGCTACGCCATCGATCATCCACTTAACAAACCAACTTTTGTTGCTTCAAACAGGCAGGGAGTAAGCTTTAGGCAAATTCTGCCATCCTTTAATAGACAGAGCGTGGTTATACATGCTCTTTTAACAGGGCCTTATTCAATCTTTCTCAATTTATTATGTAGAACGCACACACAATCCCTTGTTGGAATATTTGAAAATTCCAGAACAATAAATGGAGAATAAAACTCCCCTCTTCAACACAGAGAAAATATTAAAAATTTCTTCACTGGAGACGAAGTTCAACACTTTGAAAAATTTCTATTCCATTCATTAACTAAAAAAAAAACTATTACAAATCTTCCTTTGCCAGAGGAATTACAAAATGGTGACTGGTCCTATGACATAGTGCACACAAAGACTTCACTGTTTCACTCAGAAACACACTCTGTCTCTATTCAAAAAAGTGAAACGCACTACTATGCTATTCAAAAAACTTTTACAACACTCTGTTGTGCAATCCTCAAAACTTTTAAACTGTCTAATGTATATATTTTAAAATAACATAATACGCCCTTTTTCCTTTTACATTAGCCTTCGGGCTATTTGAAAACACATTCTATTACATATAATAACAAAACAAAAAACTATTAAACCAAACCTATTTAAAGTATTCGGGGCCCACATTACAAATGCCCAAAGTGAAATATTTGCGCATGTATGACCCAATGGTTTAAATAACTATCGGGCGGTGAAACAAAACTTATAACAAAATATTAATAAAACTATATCATACGTCTGGACTTCAAAAAAAATAAACCCGATTTCAATCAAAAATTCGCATTCCAAAATAGCTTGCTGATGTCACCCTAATTTGTGACGCGAAAACTTCATAGAATATGCCATATAAAAATTCGGGTCCGTTTTTTGGCTTTGTGTACAGAGGAAAAATGTGACGTGGAAATCAAATTAATTCCACCCTATAATGTATTGGGTCTGGAATTCCACAATGCAGATGGGCCAAAAAATAACGCAATCAAATTGTCTGCTTCCACGTGGATGGCTGATTTGGTTTGTGGTCTGTGCGACCATGTTCTTCTGAATTAAAATCTCCCGCGTTTACTATTAAATTGATCTGTTTCCAAAACAATACAGCGCTCAGTTTTTAAGTGTGCAGGGACTGTGATTTCAAAACCAAAATTGACTTTTCATCATTTTTAGAAAGCGGCTGTATGACAGAGCCATTCAAACAGATTTAGAAAGCGGCCAGAGGACAGGGTAGTTGAAATTAATATTTCAACATCCCTCATTCACTGAGAATACCCTCCTTGGTGCCTTCTTCGCCGGAATACGATGTGTTCATCAACAGTCATGAACCCGATGTCTGTTTCTTCATTAGGCATCTTCACAACAGTCTTGCTTCTAGGGGATTGCGAGTATTTCTCGACAGCATAGAATTACAGGCTGGACAATCCACACCTTCACAAATCAAAGACGCAATTAAAGGAGCCTCTCTCATTATTACTATTTTCTCTCCAAATTATGCACAATCGCAAAGGTGCCTCCATGAACTACTCCTTGTGTTGCTCTGTAAGCCAACCATTTTTGCAAAGGCATATAAGTGTCGTTTATTGCATATAAGTGTCGTTATACTGACGGCAGCCAAAGCGTCGCTATTGCGACGGATGCCTCCAAACGTTGCAATTGCGACACTTAGACATTGTGTCGCAATTGCAATGTTTGGAAGCAGCTATCACAAAAGCGTCGCTATTGTGACGGATTCCTCCAAACGTCGCAATAGCAACGCTTTGGGGTATAGTGTCGCAATTGCGATGTTTTCCTCCAAACGTCGCAATTGCGACACTTTGTCTAAGTGTCGCAATTGCGACACTTTTCTCTAAATGTCGGTATAGCGACGGTTTCGGGTGGGATTGAAAAAATTTGGGGAAATTTCCGACATTTGATCAAAAGTGTCGGAACCAAGTGTCGGAATTTCCCCCAAATGTACTAGTGTCATAAAATACACCCAAGAAAAATTTGTACAGTCATCAACAAACAGTAGAAAATATAGTGCACCTCCTAATGACTTTTTTTGCATGGGTCCACATAGGTCTATGTGCACTAATTCAAGTATCCCTCTCTTTTTCCTTTCTACTGAATAGGGAATTCTTCTCTATGCATCTTTCCTAATGCATAAGCATCATAATCATTATGCACTTCTCTTAATGTAGGAAGATCTCTTACCATTTCCTTTTTTCTAAAGTAAAAACAAATCGTTGTAGTTGATATGACCAAGTCTCTAGTGCCATAGATCTTCTGTAGTCAAACTCGATGCTGTCAAAGCTCGATCTTGTGCTGTTCTCACATCCAATTTGTACAGACGTCCTGTTCGAATTCCTGAAAAAATAGTCTTCATGCCATCCAACATATCCTTAATATAACAATTAGATTTAAAAAATTCTACCTTGAGATTCTGATCTGTAATCATGGATACAAAAATTAGATTCTTTGTCACTCCAGGCACATACTTTACATTATGAATGTATCTAACATTACCATTAGGTAAAATAACAAAAATTTTCCCACGCCCTTTGATCTCATGACTTCTGTCATCACCAAGGTAGATTTGTGCTCCGTTGCTGATTTCTTTAAAATCTTCGAACCATTTTCTGTTCCCCGTCATATGTGTGGATGCTCCTGAATCTACATACTAGATGTCTGCATTGACATTCTCATCAAATTTTTCCACGAACAATTTGAAGTCCTGAACATGGTCATCATTTGCGAAATGACTTGCATGTCTTTTATGCCTTTGCTATTCTTCATGAAATTTCTTCTTCCTGCACTCCTTAGCCATATGACTGAGTTTTTTGCAATAAACATATTTAACTAGAGAGTCGTTTTCATTCGGATACATACCTTGAGTTTGATTCGGTCTTTTTTGTGGATTTCCTCCATTTTTGTGTGATGGATTTCCTTTTCCTTTGAAGAATTTCTTCTTTGCAATTAGTGCAAGATCCACACTCTGAGGTTTCAGAGTCAATCTTATTTCTTCTTCTCGCATTAAGATTCCCGTCAGCTCTTCAAACTTTTGGATTTTATCTCTAGCATTTATCCCAGTGATAAACATTTGATAATCATCAGTCATACCATTCATGGTAATCATGACCAAATCTACATCTACAACTATCTCACTGTTATCTGCCAATTTTTTCTTTAGATCCTTGATCCGTGATATGAAAGAATCAACTTTTTCATTCTCCTCCGTATTTATGGATAGAATCTTTCTCTTCAAGAACAGAAGACGATTTGTATTCATGATCTCATACAAATCCTTCAATACTGTCCATATTTCTCTTGCTGATTTGCATTCTCTGATATGCGATATAATGTAGTCTTTCACTGACATCTTCAACAATGTCTTTGCTTTACCTTCTCTCTTCTCCCAATCTGGAACAGATGCTGCTCGTGCTGGTGGCTTCGGTTCATCCCCATTTGCAATCGTTCAAGCACTCTGCGCTTCTAGCACAGTCTACATCTTGAATTTCCAATTTGAGTAATTGAAGCCATTAAGTTTGTTACTCTCATTCAAGTATTCTTTGATTATTTGATTATTCATCTTGACGATTCAAAAAAAATACTTGATAGGAAAAAAATAATAATAGATCTACCCCAGATCTTTACCAAAGGCAATATTACGATACATATCTACCTGATCTGCGAACAATTCAACAGGTTGTTTTGTACATTGTGCGACATGCTTTCGAATCCTCTGCACCAGCAAGATCTGCTTTAGATCTCCTCCTTCACCGGTGGTTTTTCACCAAAATTCTTCTATCAATAATGGTTTCCACTGGATTAGATCTATCTCGAATCTCTTCGACGCTTAAAAAATTACCTTTCTTCTTAAGCAGATTAGCAATCATCCCTTTAAAAGAAAATACTTTTCAAAAGAAACTTTTTAAGAATCTCATTAAAAAGCTCCACACATGAAAATAATCATTAAAAAATTCCACTCGTAAAAAGAACCATTAAAAAAGTTCCGACGTTTAAAAAAATTCCCTTTTAAAAGTGTATGAGAACTTCCTTTAACCAATGTTCACGTAACGAAGAGCTCTCTCAAATCACTCGTATGGGAATGCTATGAGTGTATGAGCCTTCAAAAATACTCGTATTAGAAATTCTCAAACGAAAATTCTCAACGCTCAAAAAAATTAATGCAAGTTGACTAACGTGACCAATGTGAAGTACGACAACGTGCTAATGCATCCCATAAGCTACTTCAACCGGGTTAGTGCCTTAACGCACCGAAATTGAAGATGTACCCGCGTGCATGCAAAAACCAGTAAATGTTGGATGATTAATGCAGCCCTTTGCAGTGAGGCCCTGCGTTTACGCTCTGTATCTCACTACGGGATGTGTTATAGTGGAAAATGAGTCAAAAAAAAAATTCTACTCAGTCATCAGGTGGTTCTCCTCTTCCACCTGGATACTCACAGGTATCACAACGCTTTGGCTCGTCTCTCAATCTATGATACCATGATAAAAAGAGATGTTTGAATTGATAAATAAAAAACTCACTGGTCAGCTCTACGAAAGAGAGTGTGAATGACGAAAGTTTGGCTCTGTAGAACGCTCTACATTGTCAATACACTTCAAGCATTATATAACATACATGGTTTTAGGGAAGTTAGAGCTATATCCTAAGAAGTAGAAAATAATTCCTATCCTAAGGTCTCGTGAACCAACTCACACTAATATAAGATTCTCCATTATCTTCAACAGATGTAGCTAGAGATGATCCTACATACGCTGATAATCAAGTGGTTTTTTTCTCAAGATTAACAAATGGCACCAATTATTATTGGTGAATGGAATTTTTTTTCTTATGAATCTAGGGAAATAAAGTATTTTTTTAAATAGGGATGAAAAGGATAATCTTTATTAGTCTAAAAATAAGCAATGTGAGGTTACTTGTTTTTCCAATTTTTGGAAAGAATTCATGGAATGAGGTTTCATCTTTCCTAAAAATAAGAAGTTTTTGGTTTGTTGTTGGTTTGAGAACTATGTTGAAGAAAGTATGTGCCTTTAGGCTTAGAGATTTAGTGTCATCTTTAAAATTTCTCCCAATGTTTGTGATGTGGGTCATTTCATTAGGTTAGATGAACTTGCCCCTATGGTGGAGTTGAGTTTGTCAACATTTGTGGTTGTGGGCACCTAATATTTGTGACTCATGGTATCGAGATCACGGTATTACATGAAGTTGAAGTCATTAAAAGATTTGTGTATTCTGCATTGTATTGAGCCATGGTTTAGTAGTGAACGGTTGTTGGCTAGATTAGTTGTGTTTTAGCCAAAAAAATAATAGCTCTATTGGTGGCTGGTTTTTCCCAATTGAGTTTTTCTATATAAATCATGATGTACATAGTTTGAATATTTATTCTTTCTTTGTTATACCCTAATAAATGGTATCAGACCATGGTGAGAGCCTAGTGAGAAAAGTATCAAAGAACTCATGAAATTTTTCCTATAGATAAACTATCCCAAAAAATGGACTTCGTTGCTTAAACTAGTATTGATGGTTGAAGCAATGGATCGTTGCACAAACCAGCAAGGCCGGTTTAGGAAGGCCTGTTTAGCAATGGTTAGATTTAGAGCATGATGCGAGTGCATGGTATTGCATGATAATGAAGAAAGCGTAGACCGAGTTATGTGTTCCAGTAACTCATGATCCCTAAATTTGATGAAGTCATTGAATAAACTAAACTTTGAAAATAGGTTGAAATGAAATTGGTGGAGGTGCAAACAAAATCGTTGCCATGAAATAAGACTAGCGCAACCGAGGTTCAAGTCCCTAGCCATAGGTAAAAAAAACCATGGGATTTGGTTGGTGGTGTTTGAGATTCACATTACTCGGACTGAATAATGCGACTATATGAATGAATCACTAAATGTATTTCTATTGCAGATTAGTTACTAGAATACACTCATTTGTTTTGCCTAGTATATTAAAGAGCTTTGTGAAACACACTTTATATATCTATTTGACGATCACACTTTATGAAACACATCTACAACATTGTATAAATAAAGAACAAAAATCTTGACATGTATTGATACTTAATTTTGTATACAAAATTTCGATGAGTAGATACAACAATTTTTCATTATCAACTGTGGCAGAGGACTAAAAATACCCTGAATACAAGGAGCCTAGGTTTCTTTCCCAGGGGCTTGAGACCTCAAGGGCTACTAGGGAAGTAAAACAAAACGAAATAATGATGTTTTGTGAGAGGATTTGTATAAGCAATCGGCTTTTTATATATATATATATATATATATATATATATGTATATGTATGTTAATTATTCCTTGACGAATTTAAAATAACATATTGTCGGCCTAAATATATTGTATTAACCATAATAGCCAATTGTTTCTCACGAGGGATGACATAAAGTGCTTCGAAGTATTTTCCTTGAGGGTAAAACCTCTAGGGCTTCATGCCATTTGTAAGCAGGGTGACACGTGATGAATAGGGACCGAGGAGGAGTCTTTTGACAGTAAACAAAAAAATGAGTTTTAGACCAACATTGAAACGAGAAGAGGAAACGAGGGCGAAATGGGTAACTAATGGGAAGGAAAAAAAAAAACTTAGAGATTTGTTGATATTGTAGGATAGATGTACCTGGAAAGTGAGATCTCTAATGCACGTTGAGACTGCGAATGTATCACTTCCTCGTTGCTGACTTCCAAAAATATCACAAGAAATACTCATACCAGAAACATATGCAGAGCAAACAAAAATCGAGAAAACGAAATGGCATGAAAAAACGTCGTAGGATTCGGGAAGCTCGAAAGAATGGTGCATGGCTTGAGAATCGACTGTAAATGTGGGTGTGTGAGCAGGGTGGTGAGTTAATGGACTCATTAGATGATGCCATACAAAAAATGTTAACGTAATGCGTGTATTTTGTGGTGGATCAACTATGTAACAATGTGAAAGGAATGACTGCTAATGCAACCAACCAGAATGCATATAAAACAACCAAGTCAAGGATATCATGTTTATTTAAGGAACGACATGGTGAGGTGGATCCAAATCATACGTTAAATATTACAAGAGTGTGATTCCCATTGAATGACCATTGTATCACATTCCACTTGTATTAGTTTTTCTGGTGATATTTTCATCAATCATTATCTAAAAACCATGACCTGATAGTATAGTGTTACCATGCCATAATATGTTACATACCAGAAATGAAAATATAGATTTTGTAACCACGTTTAATACGCCACGATTGACTTCAAGTTTCAATGCTAAATCCTCTTGGCATTGTATTCGTTTACAAACATATTCACACCAAAAATTTTCAATCTCTTAATTAACGTCAAACCAAATAAGAAGTGCCTCATACGTCACATATACATGTATCACTATCTTGCTATGCCGAAGGGTTACGAAAACGATAAATAAACCTTTGAAGTCTATCACACATGTTAACGTGAAACAAAACTCATCACATACATGAAATCATAGTCCACACATAATGACAGTTGTATCCTGTGTCACAGAAAAACAAGCTTTACCCCAATCGTTGTATCATCACCAATCTATATTCTTGATACACAATTTTTTGCATAGCCCCTATTAACATAGAAACCAAAAAAGGGCGGCGGGCTCTGCAACTCCTCGGTGCTAGGGTTTCTAGCTCTCCTGCAACGGCGCTGCCCCTCAGCTTTCCTCTCAGCGGATTTCCACTAAGCTAACACATTCCCCCGTCTTCGTAGTAGCTGCTCTCGCCTCATGGATAAGTCACGGGGGGGGGGCTTCTTCAGCCTCCCCCACTGTCAATGCGACAGTTCCCCATCAGTTTTCGACTGACACAAATCAACCTCGCTCTGATTCTGCACAGGGCCAGGTCACGGACAAAGAACCACAAGTCAATGATGCGCAAAAGAACCCTACTGGGCAAGATCCGGGAGGGCAAGCAGACAAAAAGGTGGGCGCGGAGAATAGTACGCCCATCCCTAAAGCGACATCAGCCACCTGCAAGCCAGTCGCAGCTGAACGCCCCAAAATCTAACTTCCAAGCCACCGTATTAACGGTCAGATACAATATATGGAGGACCATGCGTTGATAGGCAAATTTGTCGGTTTCTGGCCCACGGAGAAGTCCGTGCACGGTTGGATTAAGTCAAAATGGAAGCCGAAGGGTCAGGTCACACTCCAACTAGGGCCCAAAGGGTTCTTTACCGCCATTTTCAACTGTCTGGAGGACAAGAATCGGGTCATGGACGAGGGTCCCTATTTCTTCAACGCCTCTAGGCTGTATCTGAGGGAATGGGTCGAAATATTTAACCCAGACAAAGAGGATTTCAATTGGGCTCCAGTCTGGATTAGACTATATTCTTTGCCTCTGGAATATTGGGACGAAGAGTCCCTAAAAGAAATTGGAAACGACCTCGGAGAATTCATCAAAATCGCTGAGGAGACCAAGCTCAAGCGATACACCTCCTATGCCCGAATCTATGTCTTCATGCACCTTGCAAACGCCCTCCCCGACTCGGTAAGTCTCTACCACGATGATTTCGAATGGGTACAGTCCATTGACTATGAACATGTCCCTTTCAGATGTACGAAATGCCATGCCCATGGCCACCTCTTTCGCGATTGCCCTCTGAACTTGCCTCCTAGCAAACTAGTGGATGCTTCCTGTGCCCCCGATGCAGAGGGATTCACCAAAGTCCAGAATAGGAGGTGCCACAACAAGAAAACCCCTCCCACTACCCCTAAAACTTCCCCTCTATCCTCTGACCCCCCATCCACCAGCAACAGCTTTGAAATCCTAACCACCCCTGACTCCATTACCCCCCAAACGAATTCCATCCCCCATCCTCCGCCTAACTCGAAGCCTGAGTCTACCCTAGGTCCCTCTGTCGACATGGAGATAGTTAATGACGGCGCATATGCAAGCCAAATCAGTCTTATGGAGGACGAATCGGAGATGGTGGACATTGGAGAACTGGATATCTTCACTATGGAGCAAGCCTGCAAAAAAAGGGCGTTTGACTAGATCTCTGAACAACAAATAGAGAACCTAACGGCTGCCCTTTCCCGAGCCCAGCAGCACCAAAAATCCCTAGGCGTTCAGCAGGGAAGCCCATGGGATGGCAAAAAACTCTTCAAAGACTCGAAGAAAAGGGGTAGGAAAATTGACCTTCAAAGGACAATCCTCCTCGGAGAAATCCTCATGCAATCTGGTAGGTATCCCAAGCTTACCAAGTTTTTCTCACCACGTGAAGACTGTTCCCAATGAAGCTAGTCTCGTGGAATGTCAGGGGCCTCAATAGCCTCTCAAAACTTTGAATGATCAAGAACTTGATAAGAATGGAAAAACCACAAGTCTTCTTCCTGCAGGAAACAAAATGTACAGGTAATACGCTAGGCCCCATTCTCTCTAAGGCCTGGCCTGGTTGTCATTCGGTCGCAGTCGACGCCTCTGGAGCTTCAGAAGGCCTTGCTATTGCTTGGGATCCACGCTCTGTTTCAATAAGTGATGCTCATGCAGCTCACAACCTAATTCAGGCTTCCTTTCACATTCTCGGCACCAACCTGCATGGACTCCTGTCCAATGTCTACTTCCCTCAGGACGCTGCCAGGAAAATCGCTCTGCTCAACATGGTTGAGCTCCTCAACTCTACCAGAACCCACCCTCTCTGGATCATGGGTGGTGACTTTAACATAATAACCAACCTGGATGAGAAAAGAGGCGGACACGTAAAGCTTGAGGCGGACAGCTCCCACTTCAGGGACTTCATTCAGCGCAACTGGCTCATTGATATCCCCTTTGCAAATGGCCTCCACACCTGGAACAATAAAAGATCTGGTTCGCAGCAAATCGCCTCCACATTGGATCGCTTCCTCCTTTCTGACAATGCTATTCACATTGGGGGGGACTTCCAAACTTCTATCTTGACTTATGCAGGTTCTGATCATTGGCCCATTGCTCTCCAATGGTCCAGGCCAGGGGATTCCACCAAACAACCATTCCATTTTGAGGCGTTCTGGCTCACTCATCCAGGCTTCAAGGAAATGGTCCATTCTGCCTGGAAAGATTTCTCCCCGCCCCCGGGCTCCAAGATGTTCCAGTTCCAGCAACACCTCAAAGATCTTAAGGCCCGCATCAAAGTTTGGAATCACTCCACCTTCGACAACATTTTTCAGCAGCAACAACACATTGAAAAGGAAATGGCAGACCTCCAGTTGCAGATCATTTGAGGGGGACACAATGAAATGGTGGACCTAAAAGAGCAAAGTCTACTCAAACAGCTGGAAGAAAGAAGACAACAAGAGGAAATTTTCTGGAAGCAAAAATCCAGGATCAGGTGGTTAAACGAGGGGGAACGTAACACCAGGTTCTTTCATAGCTCTACCATCCAACGCAGAATGGGCAACAACATTGGTTTTCTCCTCAATCAAGCGGGAGAGCGACTGGAAGACCATCAAGCAATCGAAACAGAACTAGTATCTCACTTCAGATCGGTTCTGCAAGAAGACCAAATCGACAGGCAACCTGCAATCACTGAACTGCTACAACACATCCCTAAACTCATAACGGAGGAGCACAATCAACTCTTACTGCGACATGTCACTTTACTGGAAGTTGAACAAGCTGTGGCCCAAAACAAAGAAGGTAAGGCTCCAGGACCTGATGGATTCACCTCTAATTTCTTCCATCACTTCTGGGACCTCATCAAAAATGATGTCTGGCAATTAGTCGAAGAATCCAGATCCATGCACTGGCTCCTTCTGTCTCTCAATGCCACTTTTATTACGCTTGTACCCAAGGAGAACCAAGCTGCCACGCCTGAAAAATTTAGGCCCATTGCACTCTGCAATGTCATCTACAAAATCATCTCTAAGGTCATCGCCAATAGGCTTAAGCCGCTGCTCCCTCTGCTCATCTCGCCTGAGAAAACAGGGTACGTGGAGGGTCGCCAAATCTTGGACGGCATAATTCTCACTCATGAGGTCATCCAATCGTTGAAGCACACCAAAAAGCCAGGTATGCTCTTGAAGATTGACCTTTCTAAAGCTTTTGAAAAATTAAACTGGAAGTACATTCATCAGATGTTAGCAGCTTATGGTTTCAGTCCTTTCTGGATCAGATCGGTCATGAGTTTGATCTCATCTTCTTTCTTCTCTGTTCTTGTTAATGGCATTCCTTCCCACCCCTTCTCCCCCTCCCGAGGCATCCGTCAAGGTGACCCTCTGTCGCCCTTCCTCTTTGTCCTTATGGCTGAGGGCCTGAGTCGATCCATTCATCATGCCCTTCATAGTCAGCGTCTAAGAGGCATTTCTGTCCATGGAGCCCCTACCATCACCCACCAGCAATTCGTGGACGACAATATGCTCTTCGGTCATCCCTCAGCCCAAGAGGCCTCCACCCTCAAGAGCCTTCTGGATTTGTTTTCCAAACCCTCAGGCATGATGGTCAATGCTTCCAAGTCTCAGATCTTCTTCTTCAACATGGCCCCTTCCATTCAGCTGCGCATTGCCTGAATCCTTGGATTCTCCATAGCTAAGCTGCCAGCTAATTATCTTGGTGCACCCCTGATTGATTCCGCCCTCAAACACTCGGCTTGGAAAAACCTCCTGGACAAGATTGAAGCCAGACTTTCATCGTGGACTTTCCGCTCTCTGAACCTCCCCAGTAGACTCACTTTGGTCAAGTCGGTTTTACAATCCATGCCCATTTACCTCTTCTCCGTTTTTTCCGCCCCCAAATGGGCTCTCAAGCAAATCCAATCTCTTCAGCGGAATTTTTTGTGGGGTGCCTCTGGACAGAATAGAAAATGGGCCTTGGTCAAGTGGACTACGATCTGTCGTCCTAAGCATGCAGGTGGCCTGGGTCTCCGTGATCCTTAGCACAACAATGCCATCTTTGGAGCAAAGATTTGGTGGCAGTGGCTCTCTTGCCCCCTCCGCCCCTGGGCAAAGCTATGGACTGCCAAATATGCCCACCACAGACCCACCTCTGAGCTCATCTGACTCTCAGAAGCAGCTGAACGTTCTCAAATTTGGAATGCTGCAAAACAACACCGCCTCCTCATCCAAGATCACAGCTTCTGGGAGGTTTGCGATGGCCGCTCAGCTCGTTTTTGGAATGATGCTTGGCAAAAACAGCCTAAATTGATCACCACCATCCAACCGCCTCTTCAGCAGGACCAAATCTCTGCTCTAGAGGCCACAGTCCATCAGTTCTGGGAGGAGAATCATGCACAAGGATACAGGCAATGGAAATCAGCTAATTGTTGTCTCAATCATCTGCAGGAACAATCTCATGCTAGCCTGGATTTGGAACTTACTAACAGGAAAATCTGATACTCAGCTAAGCAGGACATCCTTCGTTGGGGACATACCCCAAAAGGCAATTTCACCACTCAGGAAGCCTACGCCTTGCTTACCAGCAACCCCGATCCTATCGATCCCATTTGGAAAGATCTTTGGCTGCCACCTTTGTGGCCGAAGGTCTCCCTGTTCTTATGGCTACTTTGTCACAGAAGAATCCTCACCTGGGATAACCTTTTGAAACGAGGCTTTACTGGGCCTTCTCGATGCCCCAACTGCAACAGTCAAGAGGAAACCATACATCATCTTATGCTTACTTGCCCGCTTGCTGCTTTCTTTTGGGACACCCTCAACACTAAATGCAGGAGGGACGACAGGAGCTCTGGGGATCTAAACTATATCATTCGCAACTGGACGGTAGCGCCCTACAAATCTGCGCTGCTCAACACTCTCTGGCGACTCATTCCTGGGCTCACTTTATGGATCATTTGGAAGGAAAGGAACAAAATAATCTTCAAGGACCAATGCACCTCGCCAGAAACCCTCTGGAATACCCTTTGCAGTAACCTTCAGGAAACCATGGCGCTTCAGAATTGGAACCAGGATGACTTCCCGACCTTGCCAATTGAACTTCAAATTTGGGAAAGTTGGCAACTCAAGCTCAAGACTGATCCGATGCCAGCTTGCACTTGGGGCCCTCAGCAATCCACCCACGATTCCTGGGTCCGCCCCCCAGAAGGCTGTCTAAAGCTCAATTTTGATGGCGCCTCCAAAGGCAATCCTGGGCAAGCTGGCTTCGGAGGAATCTTTCAGGACCACCAAGGCGCCCCTTTACTCATTTACTATGGATCGATAGGCTGGGACTCCAATAATTCTGCTGAGCTGGAAGGACTTTGGCAGGGTTTGCAGTTGGCACAGCAACACAATTTCTTTCCCATTGAAATTGAGGGAGACTCACAAATTCTTATCAACATGGTCCACAAACTGCTTTCAGGTTCTCATCCAACTAAGGTGGCCAACAATTGGAGACTCTTGGCTAGGCTTGAGCTCATTGCTATATGGGTCCAGGAGCACAGCGCCATCTGTTTCAAGCATACAAAAAGGACAGGTAACAAAGTTGCTAACCTTATGGCCAATAAAGGTGTTAAGAGTGCCCAGACTCTTTCTGCAGGGCCCCATTCAAGCTTCAATGACAGTGATCTTATACAGGATTGCACTCTGTTGGTGCACCAAGACTGTGAACACCCGGATGCGGGTGTTTAACCCCGGTTTGATGGGCATGACCGAGGAAGGCAGCGCATGGCTTGTCCACCTGGCCACCTGCTCTCAGCATTCATACCGCATTTATTTGACACTTTCAAGCGCCCATTCCAACGCCGTCACCCGAAGCAGCATTTATGCTGGGGGGTGGCCAAAAGCGCCAGCTTCATAATGCGCCTTGGCTTGGCTTATCGTCCCCATTATGCAATTCAGTGTTTGGGTTCCTGGTGCGAGTTATTTGCAATTTGCAGGTTTTCATGCCGATGCTCTTCCGGCCAGTGGCTTCCCGGTGTTCTCAGGATGCCGAACTGTCAAGCTGATGCACCTCCGTGGGTCGAAGATGCCATTTGGGCAGTTGCTTTGATTTACTTCCCGAATTACATTGGTCTCACAGTCCTTTTTGCCCTCTGCGCTCAGTTTCTTCGCCTAGTTTCTTGGACCCTTCCTTCCATCTGCAATCTTCTGCTTGCCCATTTTCTTCTCCTCATAGTTGTGTCGCCATGCCAAGACTTAGGCATAGATTGCGATGTCGTCGTGGTAGTTCCCGGGGCCGAGTCTCCAGCAGACACCGCTCTCCCTCCTCCAGCTCTCCGTCTTCCTCCTCGGACAGCTTCCGGAGCCGCTCTCCCCCTGCGCGTTCTCGTCGTGGTCGAGGCCGTGGTAGGCGCTCAACCTCTTCCCCTCTGCGAGGTGCTGCTCTGGCTCCCCGCCCTGCTGTTTCAACCACTCTCCATAGCCCCTCCACTGCCATTTTTCATTACCATTGCGAGTCCAACCACCCCCTGGTTATCTCTACCGCCACTATTTCTTTCAAAGAAATTCCCGGTGCCCCTCTGGATCCCCCCCCAACGTTGCTTCCTGTCCAACCGCAAGCACACCCATCTGCCTCGCATAGCTCTCAGGCCGTGGGCAAAAGTGTCACCCACAATGCTGGAGAAAGCTGCTCGAATGTTCATCAGGAAGCTGGAATGCAGGTTACTGGAGGTGAAGCAGGCGTTCAAGCACATCAAGGTGGTTCGAGCCACAACGACGAGAATGCTAGATGGTGCAGAATTGAGGAAGAATCACCCTCATGCGACTATGGTCTCTAGCGTCCACGTCCTGGTCCATGTAACTCTGCTCAATCTCAATGAACTTTTGCTGGTTCTAGTCACAACTAGTTTTGATATGTTCATGCTGCATGTCTCTGTCGAGGCAATATTAGAACTTTTGTCTGGTCGGTTCTTGTCTAATTTTGCTTATCAAGGCTGGTTTCCTCTGTTGAGGCAGCACTCAAATGATCTAAGAGCCGGTTTCCCCTTGCGGGCGGTTCATCTCATGCTATTTTGCTGATTGTTTGCCTATGAAGGCCATGTAATCGCTGTATAGTATGTTTCACTAATAGAATTAGATTCACTGAGAAAAAAAAAACATAGAAACCAAAAAAACATGTCTTATTTATATGAGTCCTTAACAACATCGTTTAAACGAAATATGCATAACCAAATAACACTAAAGGGTCAGAAAAAATGATATCCAAGCAATGTAGGTGATATGAATGTGGTTCCCAATCAAAATAAAATCTCATTTGGATGCTAGATAGCCATATCATATACATATTTTCAAACATGTAGTGTAACCCAACGATTGTTTAGTGAAGTATTCTCGCTAGAGAGACAGTGGCCAAAAAATTCCTTATAAACATGGTACCACGTACTAGGTCTTTAGTGGATAACCAAGTATAACAAATAGTATTAAGGATATTTTTAACTTTAAATTCAGAATGGTTTGCGAAGAGGATTTGTGTTGATCATCTTCAACAAGCCTTATGGCAACTTTTCACAAGATAATATAATTGCTCATGCCATAATTTATGGATATGGCGGAAGCATTTATTCATAATTTATAAATATTTATATAAATATTTATGTAGTGATTTGTTATTCTTCATATTTGAACGAAGTAAATGATATATTTAATATCAATTATGTTTTGTCATAGCAAGCTTTTGAATAAATATTTGATAGGAATAAGCGATAAATAAATATATTTATCGAGAGTATGAACTTAAACTCTAAAACTCTAAATGTATGAACTTAATATAATAATGCTTGATTTTAGAATATGAAAAAGCATTATTTTAATTTTATAAATAATTAAATTAATATTTATAATCTATATTTAAGGTTACAATCAAGGTTAATATTGTTTGTGAGAAGAGATATTTACTTTTGCAAAAAGATTTGATGATTAAAATTTTAAAAGATGTACACTTTTATCTTTCTAGATTTAAATATATAACTGATATTCTTAAATTATTAATGTAATTTAGTATACTCTTCATAAATAACATTATAATATATCTAATTTAATTATAATTTAATATTTTAGTATATTACTATAATTCAAATTAATCAAAGTCATTATATATTAATATTATTTGTCTTTAAACGTCATATGTAAAGTAGTACAACCATATTTACTAATGTGGTTGATATATGCTGATACACTTACATCAACCACATTACTAATTATTGCATGTATAATGTAAATGTATCTATTAAAAATAGAATATTGGTTATTATTAATAATTATATTAATAATAAAAAACCCACACATATATAAATATTATACTATTGTTTTATTATATATATTAAAACAATAATATATATATATATATATATATATATATATATATATATATATATATATATATAGATGAATGACGATGCTAATGATAAAATATGATAATAATAATAATAAAGCTAAAGGATTAAGAAACTTAATGGATTAATATTCCCAATGGATTAGTAAACCCAATGGGTTATTAATATACATCTAAGGGGTTAATTTTATAAACCCAAGACATTAATATTAAAAAATAAAGTTCCAAAAACATGAATTTTCAAGCATCAAACCCAGCTCTCAGGCTTTCGCAGCTGAGGCTATGGTAGTTTTGTACTGATATGTTTATAAATAGAATTAGAATTATTTAGGAAAAAAAAATATTAAAAAATAAAGGGATAAAATAAACATAAGGGATTAATATTATAACCATAAGGAATTAATATTGTAAACATAAGGTATTAATAAATGTAAGGGATTAATATTATCAATCCAAGGGATTATTAATATTATAAACCCAATGGATTAATCTCATAAAAATTTGGAATTAATGTTATAAAACCAAAATATTACCAATATTATAAGCCCAACGAATTAATATTATTAATCCAAGGTATTAAAAAACCCAAAGGATGAATATTATAAACCCTTCGGATTGATATTATAAACCCAATGATTTAATAAACCCATGGAATCATTAATATAATAAATCCAACAGACTAATAATATTATAAACCCATATGATTAATAAACCCAAGGAATTAATACTATTATAAACTTAATGCATTAATAAAATGAAGGGATTATTACTATTATAAACTCGAGTGATTGATCAACCCAAACATTTCTTAATATCATAAAATCCCTATGAATATAAACCCTAAGATTAATATTGTAAACCCAAGTGATTATAAACCTAAGGGACCATTATTAATAAACTTAAGGGATTAATATTAATAAACCCAATTGATTAATAAACATAATGGATTAATAAACCCAATGAAATAATAATATTACAAATTCAAGTGATTAACAAATAAAAGGGACAATACACTCAAGGAAATAATGTCAAACCCTAAGATTAATATTTTAAGCCAAAAAGATTTTAAACCCTAGGATTAATATTATAAAACCAGGGGATTAATATTATAAACTCCATGGATTACCAAACCCAACAAAATGAATATTTTAAAGCCAAGGGATTAATATTATAAACCGAGATATATAAAAGATAAGATAAATATTATAAAACCTAAAATAATCATGGTTCCCATGGTTTACCGAGGGTGATCTTCATATTAAGATAATTTTTATCATATTGTGACGTTGGACCATGGCTGACCATGGTTTACCAACACAAATTTTCGTATTGAGGCAATATTTGTCATAATGCGACATTGGACCATGGTTGACCATGATTTATTTCATATGGGGGCAATCTCTAACACAATGTGACATTGCACTATGGTATATTTTCATTTTGAGAAAATCTTTGCTAGAACGTGACATTTGACCATGGTCTACCGTGATTATAAACCCTAAGATAAATATTATCTTTTTTCATAATGTGATGTTGGAACATGGTTGACCATCATTATAAGCCCTAGGGATTTATATTAAATCCAAGGATGAATATTATAAATCCAAGGGATTAATTTTAAAAACCTAGGGATTATAAACCCAAGGGGATAATATTAAACCCAAGGGATTAATATTATAAACCGAAGGTATATAAACCCTAAGATAGATATTATAAACCCTAAAATAATCATGGTTCACCATGGTTCACTAAGGGTGATTTTCACACCGCGACAATCTTTTTCACATTGTGACGTTTGACCATGGTTGAAAATGGTTGACCATGATTGATTTTCATATGGAAAGAATATTTTCTACAATGTGATGATGTACCATGGTTGTTTTTCATATTGAGAAAATGTTTGTGAGAATGTGACCTTGGACCATGGCTCACCATGATTATAAACCCTAGGAATTTATATTAAATTCGAGGATTAATATTATAAACATTATGAACAATATTATAACATAGAAATATGAATCCTTAGATTAATAAACATAAGGGATTTATATTATAAACCCAAGGGAATAATAAAACCAATGGATTTATACTAAAATCCCAAGGGATTGATATTATAAATCCATGAGAATAATAAACCCAATGGATTAATACTAAAAACCCAAGGGAATATAGACCAAAGGGATTAATACTAAAAACCCTAGGGATTATAAACCCAACGAAATAATATTAAACCCAAGGGATTAATATTATAAACCCTAAGTTAAATATTATAAACGCTAAAATTATCATGGTTTACCATGGTTTACCGATGGTGTTATTGATATTGAGACAATGGTTTTCACATTGTGTCTTTGGACCATGGTTCACCATGTTTTATTGTGATCAATTTTCATATGGGAACAATATTTGTCACAATACGACAGTGTGCCATGGTTGTGTTTTATATTGAGAAAATGTTTGTGAGAATGTGACGTTCGACCATGATTATAAACTCTAGGAATTGATATTAAAGCCAAGGATTAATATTATAAACCCTATGAATAATATTATACGATAGGAATATTAAATATTAGATTAATAAACCTAAAGTATTCATTTGTATACCCAAGGGGTTAATATTATAAACCTAAGGGAATAATAAACCGAAGGGATTAATACTAAAAACTCAAAGGATTAAAAATCCAAGGGAATAATATTAAACCCAAGATATATAAACCCTAAGATAAATATTATAAACCATAAAATAATCATAGTTCACCATGGTTGACCATGTTTGATCATGATCTATTTTCATATGGAAACAATATTTGTTACAATGCATCGTTGCACCATGGTTTCTTTTTATATTGAGAAAATGTTTGTGAGGATGTCACATTGATTAGAAAACCAAAGAGATTAATAAATCAAATAGTTTAGTAATATTATAAATGTGTGAAATTAATAAACCAAGGGGATTAATATCAAACACTATGATTAATATTAATCCCTACAAAAAAAACCCTAAGATTAATGTTATAAACCCAAACATTGATAAACCTCACGAATTAATATTAATAAATCTAAAGAATTATTAATATTATAAACGCAAGGGAATAATAATAATATAAACTCAAGGGATTAATAAACCCATGAGAATACTATTAAACCTTAACATTAATATTATAAACGAAAGACATTGTAAGCTCGGGGATTAATATTATAAAATCAAGGAATGAAAAACTTTAGGATTAATGTTATAAGCCCTATCATTATAAATCCCAAACCCAATATTATAAATCAGAATATAACTTAAACTCAAGATTATAATCCGAATGAACCTCAAACCCAATAATATAAACGAGAATATGAAACCATAATTTATTTAATGTCGCAATGGAACGTTGAATATATTGCAATGTAATATGTCATTATGACTATGATTCAGACACCACTTGTCACCCTTGGATGTTAGATAAATTTATAAACTCAAGGAAATAAAGTAATCCAAAGAGTTTATTAATATCTTATGTTTATAATGCTAATCCCGTGGGTTTATAAACTCAAGAGTTTATAATATTTGGTTTATAACATTAATATTTATAACATTTAATTTAAAATATACATTGAAATTTATTCAATGTCGCATTACAACATTGAATAAATTATGTTTTGATATTCGGTTTATAATATTACGTTTAGGGTTTATAATAATAATAATATTAACTCTAGAGTATTTAATTTCTTGGTTTTATAATATTAATCCAAGAGTTTATAATTTCATTGGTTTATAAAATTAATCTTAGAATTTGGTATCCATCTTAGAATTTAAAATATTAATCTTAATTTTCAATATTAATCTAGTGAGTTTATATTGCTCTTAGTTTATTAATTTTCAATATAAACCCAATATTATAAAACCAATTGTTATAAACCCATTTTTATAATTAAGACATTATATAATTAAGACATTATAGATGTGCAATATAATTTCTTATTAATATATCATTAATTTTATATTGAATCCGATATCAAAAATCCAATATAACCTCATATAATAAGTCCTAATAATATAAAAACTAACCCAATATATATTAAAAAACCCGATATATATAAAAGAAATCCAATATAACCTCATATAATAAATCCTAATAATATAAAACTAACCCAGAAACAAACCATGTTAAAACGAAATTAATAATATTTTAATAAAATTAAACTTTTATTTATAATATTATATTAAATTTTAATATTTATATTTATATTATTCACTTTAATATTAATAAATAGAATAACATAAAACTAATAGTAAAAATAATAACCTAACATAGCATTAAACACTTGTATAAACATAATATTAAAACATGTTAATATTAAATCAATAATATTTTAATGGAATTAAACTTCATTAATAATTTGTTATTCAATTTTGATATTTATACTAATACCATTATTAATGTTATATATTTAATATTTAAGTGCACATTAATAACATAAGTTATATTATTCTAGCGTTTCTTGAAAGAAAGTATCATTTATTTTTCAAATTTCTTAAATTAAAATGTTTAAAACATAATAGAATATATTTTGATATTTATATATATCATATTAATTATACTAATAATAATATTAAAATTAATATTAATAGATAGTATTTTAATATTAATTTTTTTATCATTAATATGATTTACTCATTGATTATTAAGTCTTGGTTTAAAATTAAATTTTAAGAATACAAACCGTAAGATTAATATTATAAATCAAAGTTAATATAAATCTGAAGTATTAATATTAATAAAATAAGTGATAAATAAAGCTAAAAAAATCATTAATATTATAAATCCAATGAACTAATAAATCCAAAAAACTAATAATAATATATACACAAGGGAATAATATTAAATCTGAAGATTAGTATTATAAACCAAAGACATTATAAAGACAAGGATTAATATTATAAAAAAAAGGAATTAAATCTTGAAAATTAATATCATAAACCCTATTAATATAAATAAGAATATAGCTTGAACTCAATATTATAAATAAGAATAAACCTTAAACCTAATATTATAAACACAAATGTTAAGCCATAATTTATTTAATGTCGCAATGAAGCATTGAATATATTGCAATGTAAAATGTCATTATGACTATGATTGACACACTACTTGTCATTCTGAGATGTTGGACAGATTTATAAACTCAAGGGATTAAAATTAATCCAAAGGGTTTATTTTTCTTTATAATGTAAATCCCGTGGGTTTATAAACTCAAGGGTTTATAATATTTGGTTTATAACATTAGTGTTTATAACATTTGATTTATAATATTGCATTGTAATTTATTCAATGTCACATTAGGTCATTGAATAAATTATGGTTTAATATTTAGTTTATAATATTGGGTTTAGGGTTTATAATCTTAAGGTTTATAATCTGATGCAGGCCCAACCTGCAAACCCAGAATCTTTACTATACTATGCATATAAAATGCATCTCCAAAAACCACCCAATAAAAACTTCAATTCCGGGAAATTTCACATACTATCATTTGCACACACGGAAGCTTCTTTTTCAATTCCTTATTATGGTTATAAAACCAATCACCCTCTGTATACGGGAGTTTCCTCATTCATGACAAATTCATAACTTTTGAAACTTTCAATCAAACCCAATAACTCAAACATTCGAATGCTCACATATATCAAACCCAGTAAACATCATTCATCATTTCCATTTAAACATCAACATTCAAATATGGCTGGATTCAAAGAATGCGCCCACACTTCCATTCCATATGGAATTATATATTCCAATGTAAATCGACCTTTACAGTGAATCATTTCAATAACATCGATCCACACAAATTTACAAGTCTTTATGGTCACGTTTCAACACAATTGAGCTTACCTCCATAAACACCCTTCAATTTCAATTGCACCTTCACAATGCTTCCACTTGGAAATCAAACTGATTTAACAGCATTTGACCAAAGAGTTGGCCACCCTCGATGAGCATTAAAACATTTGCTCATATTCAACAACTCACACAATTCAGTAGATATACATAATGAATGGTTTTCCATATAATTCTCATGACATTTAAACACAAACGCCACCAAAAAAAATGCCATTGCTTCTCTACTATACCATGGGACGCAATTCAAAGATTGGATGAGATTTAAAACAGAAATTCCTCACCTTTTTAAAGTTCAAAAGCCTTCACAACTCTGAAGAGGCTATGCCCATTACCCATTGCCAAAGTTCCGCTGCTTCTTATACGCAAATTTCCACCGGATCAATTGTATTTCCACCATACATTTGATTCAAAACTTCTGGACTTAACTACAGGCTTTCACACGATTTCAATCAATTACACACCACAGAGTAAGTGAATTCAAAACCGGATTTCATTGATGTTTCCGCTGCAAACATTGCCACCGATTTGATTTCAAACCTGCGCCTTTGACACACATTAAAATCATTCAAATGGGAATTTAGAACAACTTTGCTATACTAATTGATTTCAACGCTGTTCTGTCTCTTCAACCCGTTCTTCATAATGAAACGAAGCCTTTTAATTCATAACGTTGGGTTTGACATTTGTATAATTCCACTCGCCATGATTCAGTTTTTATATAAAATCGATATTGATTTATCAAGAATCGACGTTCATTAATTCCGTCCATACAGAATTCAGTTATGTTCAGTATTATGTCTTCTGCACTAAATCTACAGCGATCTATGCAATCGACCCGCTATCGATTCCACTGAGTAACACCAGCCATTATTAATAACAACAAGCCTAACATAACAGAGCTTTTATGCACAGAATTTAACACCAAACTGTGGTTCAAATGTACTAGAAAATACCCATTCATGCCAAGATTCACACCTCATAACAATCATTGATTATGTATTTCAGGTTTCACACAAATTCGATGTATATTCAAACACATCGAAGCACTTTTTCCCTGTATGCAAATTATATAACACATCGATCTTTATCATTGAACATAGAGAGAATTAAATTTAATTCCTCCCTAATGTAAAACTCAAAAATAATCGAATCATCTCTTCATACATTGAACACAAAATCAATAAAGGTGTAAACTCCAGAAATCAAATTCTGCATAAATACACAGTACTTACATAATGGTTTTCCTCCTTGGCCTGATTTTCAACCATTGGCCCTTTACAATTTCCCGAAGGCTTCCAAGTAAAACCCTCTCACTACTCACACTCTCACTCTCTCTTTAACTATTCAAGTGTATTTTCCTCACAAAAAACACTCATATTTATACATAAATAATAAATTTAATTCACTCCAAAAATCTCTCCACCTAATCCTCAACTAAATCTATTTTAAATATATTTTAGGTGTGGACTCAACAAAGTCCCATACATAGAATTCTACTTTTCTACTCCCTAATTTTGCTCCTAATCTCTATTTCCCTCATATCCTTTTAATTAATAAAAGAATATTTACAAAATCCTCACTTTTATAATTTATCTCCTATTTTATTTAAAAATAACAAATTAATTAATAAAATAATAAAAATGTCACACCCCCCTTTATTACATATTAAAAAATGAAAATTGGCCTTGATGCTCATGCATCAGATTCCCAAGGTTGAAATTAAACATGATCGCCTGATCATGTGTTCGGATCTGTGTATGCCTGGATCCCATATCTTGTGCTGTAACTTTCCACTTTTCGCTGCTTCTATCTATTGTTCTTCTCCAGGTCTCCACACTTTATCCTGCATTGCCCCACTAGCTGTGCTCTCGCAATCTTTTGTTGTCTTTCTCTTGCTTAAATTCTTCTGCTTTCTTGTTGTTGTCTGCTGTCTCTGAGACACCTTCATCATCAGTCTTCTGATGCTTTCAATTTCTATGTCCAACTACTGCTGTTGCTTTCACTTCCTGTTGCTGCCGCTAATGTTGTCTCAGCTGTCACCATAGATGTTGCTGCCTCCCAAACTTCCTGTCCTTCTATAACATTCTTTTGCTCATCTGCAACTTCTTTCTCTGGTTCAAATGTCTCCAGCAAACACTTCAGCCATTTCTTCTCAAGCATTTCATCAACATGCTGCAAATTAACTCTAGCATAACCTCCATCTTTCCCTTCGACAATCTTCAATAATTTTCCATCCTCATCTCGATTGATTCTGGCAATCAAATCAAGTTCTTCCAACACTGTAGCAGTTCCAAAAATTTTCCCCACAGTTCTTTCTTCTCTCGAGACAATTCCAAGTGATGGACTATCTTCTGCATTACCTGTATACACAATCAAATTTTTAGCTTCAAAATCACAAGACCCAATGGTCTTACTTGTTGATTCAGTCACCAAGTTTTCTTTTTGCAGTTCCAAGTCTTCTTCAGGACTCAGAAAATATTTACTTGCTTTCTCCTCAGCTTCTCCTGGAAACACTTCAGTATGCTGCTCTGAGTTCCTTTCCAATTCCTCTGTCAGCACATCAGTATGTTGATTTTCATTCACCATGAGACTATCAGCTAGTCTCTCCTTCTTTCCATCCTTGGCTTCATAACTGTCATTCATGAAAACTTTCTTACCTTGCTCCTTCAGCAAATTAACCTGTACATAAGTCCTCTGTCTCTCCAATTCTCTCCTCTGAAGATCTAATTTCCTATACAATTCAACAATTTCATTAGGAGTAGAACTTGAAAACTTCACACAATTTTCCATACCTTCACCAGCTTTTAACCAATCATCAACTGGTCCTCCTCTCTCTGCACCAATATTCTGCTGAGACCCTTCTGTCTTCATGCCTTCCTGAGATCTTGCTATCTCAGCATCGATCTGAACAGACTTCAGATTCAACTCTTCTTGAAAAAACTCTAAAGCTTGCTCATCTCTCTGTGCTGTACCTACAAACATACACAACTCATTAGTTTTAAAACCACAAGACTTTTCAGTCTTGGTTGCTTCCTCAAGCACTTCCCTTTGAACAAATCTGCGTGTGGAATCTTCAAATTCCATCTCTGGCTCAAGAACTCTAAGTTCCTTCTTCAATAAGGCAATCACACTTTGCCTTAGCTTCATCTGCAATGGTTTCCAAATCACTCTCTTTGTAACATACCCCGATAACCTCGCAGGAAAAATGCATGGAGTTAGGACTTTTTTTCAACATTTACGAATGTGTAACCTTATAAATTTCTTTATATATTTCTGCATTAACCATTTAAATACCCATTATCATCACTTAGAGAAATATTTAGCAGAAATCATATTGAGTTACACAACCATTAATTGTCTTTGTTGTAGCATATTAACTTAAATTTCCTGCTATAACTATGCATCGATCCCATGATCATTTTAATTCAATTAGTAGATCACCTAATTGATAATATCAACGTCATATCATGAAAGAAATTAGCATCATCAAAACGACACAATGAACAATCACATAAATAGACACCGATATACCGTGGAAACCCCGTAGGGTGAAAACCAGCAAACGTTTAATTTTATTATTAAACGCTTGTGAGGGTTGTCACCCCTCACTCAATGGTTATAAGGGAGTCCATCCCTTGACCATTGTCATAAAATTTACATATAAAAATAATATTAAATGAAACATAACTAGCTATAAGCTATTACAATCATCATGATACCATTTACCCATGAATCATCAATCTATGTCTTTGTAGTCAGACTGCTTCCTTCAGGGGATCATTGTGCAATTGGAACTACTAAACCTGCATGGACTAACAACTCTTTATCTTCCACAATGTTAAACTTGAAATTTTCTTTTTCTCAAGTCATCCTTCTTTCCTGCCATTGCTGTCGTCAGCACACTTGATATCATGATTAGATAAAATATTAATAAACCAATAATCAATCTCTATTTGTGACACTTCAACAAATATTTATATGCATGTATAAAACATAACCACATTGACATTAGTTTCCTTATTTAACATCATTTCACCTGCATTAGTAACAAATAAATCACTATCAAGCATCCTCTTTCCACCAAACACTAAGAAAATCTTGCATGCACTTTCATATTATTTCCAAAAGAAAGCTAACATACTATATAATAATACTGTGCATGCCAATGCATAACAAGATTTTCAAGATAACTATCCCAACAAGAAATTTCTCTTTTTGCCTACTCGTATGTTTTCTTTTCAATATGGATTAATGCAATAGATGTTATACTTATGCATGTGAATACATGTTCTTTTCCAAAAACATATTTTCCACCCAAGATATATTCATAATGGTTACTATGTATAACAATGCCAACTCTATTTCAAACAAAGTTAACATACAAGTTATAGTTTTGTGCATGCAATAACATATCTTGTTCTTCCCGCATGTAAAACATATATTTCTTTCCAAAAGAAACCAAATAAATATTTCATGGAAAAATAAACACATTTCTTTTCCAAGGGTCAAACGCATACCACTTATCATTTCATGCATGCAAAGTGACATTTCCCTCTCATCCAAAATATATAACCAATAACTATGCCTAAGATTCTCCCAAGATAAAGCTAATACCATAGCTAATCCCTTTAGGTTGGAAAAATACATATTATTTTTCCCAAAAGAAGGCTAACACAATAAATATATGTGATTGCATCTTCCTTTTCTCTAGAAATCTAATACTCAAAAATATATTTTTCCCATGCATGCAAGCATATATGTTTCTCTAAATAATCTTACATAATAAAGCATGTGATTACTCTTTTTCCTCTCTAAGAATATAATCCAATAATGCATACAAGGATATTTTTATCTTCTATTCATTTTGAAGAGTTTTAACACAATAATTATTTCCTTGCATACAATTATGCAATGTTCCAAATGGAAAAATATAGGCTCAGTAGGGAATATCTTAAGATATTCCACTATGGAATCACAACAATATGGAATTACACCAATAGATCTAAACCAGAGATAGACTGGCAGGGCATTTACTAGATGCATCACCTTCACAAGGAAGGGTGAAATCTAGAGGCTTCCTGGCCCATTCCAGACTCTGTCTATAGAAGAATGGTGGAACACAACAAGTGTGGGAATGACACACTCATATTAGATTTTTCTGCTCTTAGGAACCTTAGATCTATAGGTCTAAACAATGGATCCAAAAGAGAAGTAAAAACCAACCAAGGAAGAAGCGCTAAATTCCACTCTCAGGAAAATCTGCAATAGGCTCAAGGAGGACATTGTATAAGCAAGCCAGTGTGAAAATAATGTACAACAGGGTTGGGTTCCCTTATTTTAGGCTGTGTCGGACCTCAAGAAAAGTTTCAGCAAAAATAAATGAGTTTAGAGGTTTTAACAGATCTCCCACAATCAACACTAGCTGAAAATCAGCTAAAGGAGAGAGTTGGTAAATAGAGAAACCGTCCTTTATAAATTGTGCAGTTTCTGCTGGAAGACACTAGAAATCAGCCATTAGACTCATGTTATAGTATGGCATCAAGAAATTAGATCTATAATCAAGTTCCTTTGTAGAAGCATTGGATTTACTTGAAGCAAGAGCAAGAATCCTTCAAAAATAATAGCAGAAACAATTGGAAAAGCTGCAGAAAGACTTGACAGCATTTTATATGAGGAGCTTCAGCTGCTGTAGGTTAATATTCAGATCTACAACTAATATATGGCTAAAACATCAGATCCATACCATATCTGGAACTACTCATCCTTCTAAACAAGATCCCCCCGGGGTTTTATCAAAATAATGCATAAATAAGTGTAGATCTAGCTTTTAATACACTAAATTTTTTATTGCAAATAAATTCAATCATTATATAATCAGGGTCCATATGCAAACAAAGAGATTTTCAAAGAATATGGTTACTCATCTCTTGATGCATGCTTAAAATACTCTCTTCCTCTTCCTTGGCTCCATTCTCCATGTATTCTCCCATTTCCGTCTTCTATTTCTCTCATGGGATTATAATAAAATAGAATTAATTAAAATGGAATATATTTTATAAATCCTAAAATTATTCCAACTTTTTTCTAAATCATAAAATAATTCCATATTTTCTAAATCATAAAAGCATTCCATCTTTTCTAAATCCCAAAAGCAATCCATAAAGCCTCCATAAATTTGATTTTTCCTAAATCAGAAAAGCATTCCATAAATCCCTCATGCTTTTATTTTTAAAGGTAGATTTTCTTTTTCCTTATGAGAAAAATATCACTTATCCATACTTTTTCCAAATCTATTACTCATTATTTCTAAAACTCATAAAATATACCAAATTGGAAATATAATTTATTTCCACAGAAGAATTTAAATTATTCTAAATAAAATAATTAAGAAATAATTCTTCCAATATTCTTATAATTAAGAATTACAAGAATATTCGTCATGTAATATCAATATAATAATTAATAATATTTAATTATTTGATAACCCTCATTTTATGAGAGTTTTTATGGTGGCTTACGCGAGGGATATTACAAACTCCCCCCCTTAAAGAGAACATCGTCCTCGATGTTCTTCTCTTGTTGGAACATTAACCTTTAATTTTCATTTCCAATTATTTAGGAAATGTAAAATAATACCTAAATCATAATACTTTCACAAAAACTCAGGGAGCACTTAGCCCTTTAATCATCAAAATGATAAGAAAACTCTATCAAGTGCACATTGCATTTTATTTAGGAGTTACACTAGTCTTTCTCTCCCACTAGTGTTTTTGCAAATTATTGTCTTTCTCTCCCACAATAATTTCAATCCAATTCAAACTCATGGTATTTATCTCCAACCATTTCCTTTTCAAATTACCTTCTTTCTCTCCCACAGTAATTTCATTCAAATTCAAACTCATGTCATTAATCTCCAACCATGTTCCTCTAATATGTCAGGAATTTAAAGTTCAATAAATCATTATTTTATCTAACATGAGTTATTTCAGTCGCCTATATATTTCAATTAATTTCCTCTATGCATGCATATAGATCAGCCATTTATGACATGTTCATTTTCTCATAAAAACACAACCTATTTCATCTAAATTGTTGCTATGATAATTTAATATATCATGCATGCAAAAATATAGCACATGCAACAACTTTGAGACATGAAATTTACAGTCTATTGTAACATCCAACATCTTTAGATAATTTGAAAACTTGTAACATAACATAGACAAAATTTCATCTAACCTTAGTTAATTTTTGGGAATTATTGAGAAACTCAGCATATTCCACCCAACCGTGAACTATCTCCAATAGTTACCCATCGAGCTAAGATTTACTTGCCACTAGAATCAACAACCTCATTGATTTCTTGGTGATTTCTTCCCAGCAGATTTTTAGCAGCGTCCTGCTTTAAGGTCTGCCAACCTTTCTGCCTAGGCCTTTTTGTTTTATATTTTTCGAAAAATATACTCTTCTTTTTCTTTAAAGCATGCCTTTCTCTCCCGCTATTCTTTATTTTACCCCACTTAGTATTTATCTCCAACTAAGTCATTAACATAATATTTCTCTCCCATTATGTTAATATTTCCTCTTTATTATTTTCTCCTAGGGATTTTTAGGAGACTTTTAGGGAAGGTCCATGTTGAAATTAACCACCAATAGCTTTCCATAAGCTGGCAAGAAGTCTTCTAAAACTCTAGAGTTATTTCTTGAATACCCCAACCAAAGTATTCATGAACTCTACAATAAAATAAAAGATTACCTCATTACATCAATTCCATCATAGCTTCCATAGCCATTGAATCCTATAAAAATTCAATGTCTAAAAATAGTCAATGTCCACAAATCCACTGTAATTTACATAATTTTCCATTTGCATATTATCATTAAGGCAAAGGAACATTTATGTACACCATGCATCTATACTTGACCCACAACATGGGGTCCACAATTTGTCAAAGCACATTGACAACAATTCATCGCATGTAATATAGGTGGTATACATTCAAAATTTCCACATAATAATAATAATCATGTAGCTTAGAAAAAAGACATTAACATATGTTGCATACCATAGCATGATACTTTATTTAAGGTCTCACCTTAGCAACCATCAATATTGTAGAGAATTAACAGTCCCATTGAACACTAGGACACAAAATGTGATTCTTTTTTTTTTTTTCGCTTACCATTAGCTTGCAACCATATAAGCGACAACCATTGAGGAATTTTGTGAAAATAATTTGCAATCATGAAATCTACAATCATTGTAGACTTTTTTTCAAATAGTATGCAAGCATGTAATCTACAACCAATTCAACATTCCATCAAACAATTTTCAAGCATGCAATCTACATCCATTTAGGAATTTTAACAACAATTTTCAAGCATGCAATCTATGGTGGATGAGGCATTCTTCCAAATAGTTGGCAAGCATACAATCTACTACCATTGAGGGACTAGTTAGCAGAGATAAAATAAATTTCCATAAATATGTTTATACTCTCATAGAGATAGTAAAACTAGAATTTCTAGAACATCATGAATCATATTAATATCATCAATGGTAAAATTTCTGCTAATAACATAACCAACAATCCCTGCAACATCGTCTAATCAAGAAATTTGACCAAATTATGGATCCATTTCTAAACATAACTTTTTCTTGGAATCACCATGGGGGTTACATGATCTCAAGGTATGAAAACCCCTTGATATTAAAGATTAATCACATCCAAAACTTCCACAGATGAAATTATTTAAAATAACAAAACCGTGGATCTCAATTACCACTTTTTGTCGAACACATGGAATGCAAACTTTCCTCTACAACTCTAAATGAAGAAAGAGAACCCACAATTATGCTACTATGAGTTTTTCATTGAATTTAAGTTCACTATGTGAGTTCTATTTCACTCGTTGCTTATTTTTAACAACTAAAGAGTTTCGTTCAAGTATATATATATTTTGTTTTCAACATTCCATTGTCCTCTTCAGGGTCAAACCCAAATTCTATATTATTTAGTTATCACACCAACCATACATGTATTCATTATTTATAGGTAGTGCATGATAACTTTAGCCATGTTTTTCCATTTTTTTTTTCTTATGCACCATAATAATTTTTCTCATATTATGCATGCAAAGGTTGGTAATTAATCTGCAATATAAACAGTGAGTGCTCAAGATGGTTCATAGGTACAATAGAAGTTTTATTGTCTTTTATCCACATCCATATTCAAATTTCATGAGCACAACTTTTAAAGAAACATTATAACTGTCTACTCTTTCATGCAGTTATTAATCATGCAACATGCATCTCATGTTAATTGTAGTATACTACAGGTTTAATTAAAATCATACCTTAGATTATGCCCACTAGCATCATACCTCTACTTCTTCTTTTCATAATGATTCTCAAAAGGCGCCAATGTTGTAACCTTTTTCTCTGATACCATTTGTAACATACCCCGATAACCTCGCAGGAAAAATGGATGGAGTTAGGACTTTTTTTCAACATTTACGAATGTGTAACCTTATAATTTTTTTTATATATTTCTGCATTAACCATTTAAATACCCATTATCATCACTTAGAGAAATATTTAGCAAAAATCATAGTGAGTTACACAACCATTAATTGTTCTTGTTGTAGCATATTAACTTAAATTTCCTGCTATAACTATGCATCGATCCCATGATCATTTTAATTCAATTAGTGTATCACCTAATTGATAATATCAATGTCATATCATGAAAGAAATTAACATCATCAAAACGACACAATTAACAATCACATAAATAGACACCGATATACCCTGGAAACCCCGTAGGGTGAAAACTAGCAAACGTTTAATTTTATTATTAAACGCTCGTGAGGGTTGTCACCCCTCACTCAATGGTTATAAGGGAGTCCATCCCTTGACCATTGTCATAAAATTTACATATAAAAATAATCTTAAATGAAACATAACTAGCTATAAGCTATTACAATCATCATGATACCATTTACCCATGAATCATCAATCTCTGTCTTTGTAGTCAGACTGCTTCCTTCAGGGGATCATTGTGCAATTGGAACTACTAAACCTGCATGGACTAACAACTCTTTATCTTCCACAATGTTAAACTTGAAATTTCCTTTTTCTCAAGTCATCCTTCTTTCCTGCCATTGCTGTCGCCAGCACACTTGATATCATGATTAGATAAAATATTAATAAACCAATAATCAATCTCTATTTGTGACACTTCAACAAATATTTATATGCATGTATAAAACATAACCACATTGACATTAGTTTCCTTATTTAACATCATTTCACATGCATTAGTAGCAAATAAATCACTATCAAGCATCCTCTTTCCACCAAACACTAAGAAAATCTTGCATGCACTTTCATATTATTTCCAAAAGAAAGCTAACATACTATATAATAATACTGTGCATGCCAATGCATAACAAGATTTTCAAGATAACTATCCCAACAAGCAATTTCTCTTTTTGCCTACTCGTATGTTTTCTTTTCAATATGGATTAATGCAATAGATGTTATACTTATGCATGTGAATACATGTTCTTTTCCAAAAACATATTTTCCACCCAAGATATATCCATAATGGTTACTATGTATAACAATGCCAACTCTATTTTAAACAAAGTTAACATACAAGTTATAGTTTTGTGCATGCAATAACATATCTTGTTCTTCCTGCATGTAAAACATATATTTCTTTCCAAAAGAAACCAAATAAATATTTCATGAAAAAATAAACACATTTCTTTTCCAAGGGTCAAACGCATACCACTTATCATTTCATGCATGCAAAGTGACATTTCCCTCTCATCCAAAAGATATAACCAATAACTATGCATAATATTCTCCCAAGATAAAGCTAATACCATAGCTGATCCCTTTAGGTTGGAAAAATACATATTATTTTGCCCAAAAAAGGGCTAACACAATAAATATAATATGATTTCATCTTCGTTTTCTCTAGAAATCTAATACTCAAAACTATATTTTTCACATGCATAAAAGAATATATGTTTCTCTAAATAATATTACATAATAAAGCATGTGATTACCCTTTTTCCTCTCCAAGAATATAATCCAATAATCCATACAAGGATATATTTTTCTCTTCTATTCATTTTGAAGAGTTTTAACACAATAATTATTTCCTTGCATACAAGTATGTAATGTTCCAAATGGGAAAAAAACAGGCTCAATAGGGAATATCCTAAGATATTCCACTATGGAATCACAAAAATATGGAATTACACCAATAGATCTAAACCAGAGATAGACTGGCAGGGCATTTACTAGATGCATCACCTTCACAAGGAAGGGTGAAATCTAGAGGCTTCCTGGCCCGTTCCAGACTCTGTCTATAGAAGAATGGTGAAACACAACAAGTGTGGGAATGACACACTCCTCTTAGATTTTTCTGATCTTAGGAACCTTAGATCTATAGATCTAAACAATGGATCCAAAAAAAGAAGTAAAAACCAACCAAGGAAGAAGCGGGAAATTCCACTCTCAGGAAAATCTGCAATAGGCTCAAGGAGGACATTGTATAAGCAAGCCAGTGTGAAAATAATGCAAAACAGGGCTGGATTCCCTTATTTTAGGCTGTGTCGGACCTCAAGAAAAGTTTCATAAAAAATAAATGAGTTTAGAGGTTTTAACAGATCTCCCACAATCAACACTAGCTGAAAATCAGCTAAAGGAGAGAGTTGGTAAATAGAGAAACTGTCCTTTAGAAATTGCGCAGTTTCTGCTGGAAGACACTAGAAATCAGCCATTAGACTCATGTTATAGTATGGCATCAAGAAATCAGATCTATAATCAAGTTCCTTTGTAGAAGCATTGGATTTACTTGAAGCAAGAGCAGAAATCCTTCAAAAATAATAGCAGAACAATTGGAAAAGCTGTAGAAAGACTTGACAGCATTTTATATGAGGAGCTTCAGCTGCTGTAGGTTAATATTCAGATCTAAAACTGATATATGGCTGAAACATTAGATCCATACTAGATATATAACTACTCATCCTTCTAAACAAGATCCCCCTGGGGTTTTATCAAAATAATGCATTAATAAGTGTAGATCTAGCTTTCAATACACTGAAAATTTTATTGCAAATAAATTCAATCATTATATAATCAGGGTCCATATGCAAACAAAGAGATTTTCAAAGAATATGGTTACTCATCTCTTGATGCATGCTTGAAATACTCTCTTCCTCTTCCTTGGCTCCATTCTCCATGTATTCTCCCACTTCCCTCTTCTATTTCTCTCATGGGATTATAATAAAATAGAATTAATTAAAATGGAATATATTTTATAAATCCTAAAAGTATTCCAACTTTTTTCTAAATCATAAAATAATTCCATATTTTCTAAATCATAAAAGCATTCCATCTTTTCTAAATCACAAAAGCAATCCATAAAGCCTCCATAAATCTGATTTTTCATAAATCAGAAAAGCATTCCATAAATCACTCATGCTTTTATTTTTAAAGGTAGATTTTCTTTTTCCTTATGAGAAAAATATCACTTATCCATACTTTTTCCAAATCTATTACTCATTATTTCTAAAACTCATAAAATATACCAACTTGGAAATATAATTTATTTCCATAGAAGAATTTAAATTATTCTAAATAAAATAATTAAGAAACAATTCTTCCAATATTCTTATAATTAAGAATTACAAGAATATTCGCCATGTAATATCAATATAATAATTAATAATATTTAATTATTTGATAACCCTCATTTTATGAGAGTTTTTTACGGTGGCTTACACGAGGGATATTACAAACTCCCCCCCCTTAAAGAGAACATCGTCCTCGATGTTCTTCTCTTGTTGGAACATTAACCTTTAATTTTCATTTCCAATTATTTAGGAAATGTAAAATAATACCTAAATCATAATACTTTCACAAAAACTCAGGGAGCACTTAGCCCTTTAATCATCAAAATGATAAGAAAAACTCTATCAAGTGCACGTTGCATTTTATTTAGGAGTTACACTAGTCTTTCTCTCCCACTAGTGTTTTTGCAAATTACTGTCTTTCTCTCCCACAATAATTTCAATCCAATTCAAACTCACGGTATTTATCTCCAACCATTTCCTTTGCAAATTGTTGTCTTTCTCTCCCACAATAATTTCATTCAAATTCAAACTCATGTCATTAATCTCCAGCCATGTTCCTCTAATATGTCGGGAATTTAAAGTTCAATAAATCATTATTTTATCTAACATGAGTTATTTCAGTCGCCTATATATTTCAATTAATTTCCTCTATGCATGCATATAGATCAGCCATTTATGACATGTTCATTTGCTCATAAAAACACAACCTATTTCATCTAAATTGTTGCTATGATAATTTAATATATTATGCATGCAAAAATATAGCACATGCAACAACTTTGAGACATGAAATTTACAGTCTATTGTAACATCCAACATCTTTAGATAATTTGAAAACTTGTAACATAACATAGACAAAATTTCATCTAACCTTAGTTAATTTTTGGGAATTATTGAGAAACTCAGCATATTCCACCCAACTGTGAAATATCTCCAATAGTTACCCACCGAGCTAAGATTTACTTGCCACTAGAATCAACAACCTCATTGATTTCTTGGTGATTTCTTCCCAGCAGATTTTTAGCAGCGTCCTGCTTTAAGGTCTGCCAACCTTTCTGCCTAGGCCTTTTTGTTTTATATTTTTCGAAAAATATACTCTTCTTTTTCTTTAAAGCATGCCTTTCTCTCCCGCTATTCTTTATTTTACCCCACTTAGTATTTATCTCCAACTAAGTCATTAACATAATATTTCTCTCCCATTATGTTAATATTTCCTCTTTATTATTTTCTCCTAGGGAATTTTAGGAGACTTTTAGGGAAGGTCCATGTTGAACTTAACCACCAATAGCTTTCCATAAGCTGGCAAGAAGTCTTCGAAAACTCTAGAGTTATTTCCTGAATACTCCAACCAAAGTATTCATTAACTCGACAATAAAATAAAATATTACCTCATTACATCAATCCCATCATAGCTTCCATAGCCATTGAATCCAATAAAAATTCAATGTCTAAAAATAGTCAATGTCTACAAATCCACTGTAATTTACATAATTTTCCATTTGCATATTATCATTAAGGCAAAGGAACATTTAAGTACACCATGCATCTATACTTGACCCACAACATGGGGTCCACAATTTGTCAAAGCACATTGACAACAATTCATCGCATGTAATATAGGTGGTATACATTCAAAATTTCCACATAATAATAATAATCATGTAGCTTAGAAAAAGACATTAACATATGTTGCATACCATAGCATGATACTTTATTTAAGGTCTCACCTTAGCAACCATCAATATTGTAGAGAATTAACAGTTCCATTGAACACTAGGACACAAAATGTGATTCTTTTTTTTTTTCGCTTACCATTAGCTTGCAACCATATAAGCGACAACCATTGAGGAATTTTGTGAAAATAATTTGCAATCATGAAATCTACAATCACTGTAGAATTTTTTTTTTCAAATAGTGTGCAAGCATGCAATCTACAACCAATTCGACATTCCATCAAACAATTTTCAAGCATGCAATCTACATCCATTGAGGAATTTTAACAACAATTTTCAAGCATGCAATCTATGGTGGATAAGGCATTCTTCCAAATAGTTGGAAAGCATACAATATACTACCATTGAGTGAATAGTTAGCATAGATGAAATAAATTTCCATAAATATGTTTATACTATCATAGAGATAGTAAAACTAGAATTTCTAGAACATCATGAATCATATTAATATCATCAATGGTAAAATTTCTGCTAATAACAGAACCAACAATCCCTACAACAACGTCTAATAAGGAAATTTGACCAAGTTATGGATCCATTTCTAAACATAACCTTTTCTTGGAATCACCATGGGGGTTACATGATCTCAAGGTATGAAAATCCCTTCATATTAAAGATTAATCACATCCAAAACTTCCACGGATGAAATTATTTAAAATAACAAAACCGTGGATCTCAATTACCACTTTTTGTCGAACACATGGAATGCAACCTTTCCTCTACAACTCTAAATGAAGAAAGAGAACCCACAATTATGCTACTATGATTTTTTCATTGAATTTAAGTTCACTATGTGAGTTCTATTTCACTCGTTGCTTATTTTTAACAACTAAAGAGTTTCGTTCAAGTATATATATATTTTGTTTTCAACATTCCATTGTCCTCTTCAGGGTCAAACCCAAATTCTATATTATTTAGTTATCACACGAACCATACATGTATTCATTATTTACAGGTAGTGCATGATAACTTTAGCCATGTTTTTCCATTTTTTTTTTTTTATGCACCATAATAATTTTTCTCATATTATGCATGCAAAGGGTGGTAATTAATCTGCAATATAAACAGTGAGTGCTCAAGATGGTTCATAGGTACAATAGAAGTTTTATTGTCTTTTATCCACATCCATATTCAAATTTCATGAGCGCAACTTTTAAAGAAACATTATAATTGTCTACTCTTTCATGCAGTCATTAATCATACAACATGCATCTCATGTTAATTGTAGTATACTACAGGTTTAATTAAATTCATACCTTAGATGATGCCCACTAGAATCATACCTCTACTTCTTCTTTTGATAATGATTCTCAAAAGGCGCTAATGTTGTAACATTTTTCTCTGATACCATTTGTAACATACCCCGATAACCTCGCAGGAAAAATGCATGGAGTTAGGACTTTTTTTCAACATTTACGAATGTGTAACCTTATAATTTTTTTTATATATTTCTGCATTAACCATTTAAATACCCATTATCATCACTTAGAGAAATATTTAGCAAAAATCATAGTGATTTACACAACCATTAATTGTCCTTGTTGTAGCATATTAACTTAAATTTCCTGCTATAACTATGTATCGATCCCATGATCATTTTAATTCAATTAGTAGATCACCTAATTGATAATATCAATGTCATATCATGAAAGAAATTAACATCATCAAAACGACACAATGAACAATCACATAAATAGACACCGATATACCCTGGAAACCCCGTAGGGTGAAAACCAGCAAATGTTTAATTTTATTATTAAACGCTCATGAGGGTTGTCACCCCTCACTCAATGGTTATAAGGGAGTCCATCCCTTGACCATTGTCATAAAATTTACATATAAAAATAATATTAAATGAAACATAACTAGCTATAAGCTATTACAATCATCATGATACCATTTACCCACGAATCATCAATCTATGTCTTTGTAGTCAGACTGCTTCCTTCAGGGGATCATTGTGCAATTGGAACTACTAAACCTGCATGGACTAACAACTCTTTATCTTCCACAATGTTAAACTTGAAATTTCTTTTTCTCAAGTCATCCTTCTTTCCTGCCATTTCTGTCGTCAGCACACTTGATATCATGATTAGATAAAATATTAATAAACCAATAATCAATCTCTATTTGTGACACTTCAAAAAATATTTATATGCATGTATAAAACATAACCACATTGACATTAGTTTCCTTATTTAACATCATTTCACATGCATTAGTAACAAATAAATCACTATCAAGCATCCTCTTTCCACCAAACACTAAGAAAATCTTGCATGCACTTTCATATTATTTCCAAAAGAAAGCTAACATACTATATAATAATATTGTGCATGCAAATGCATAACAAGATTTCAAGATAGCTATCCCAACAAGCAATTTCTCTTTTTGCCTACTCTTATGTTTTCTTTTCAAAATGGATTAATGCAATAGATGTTATACTTATGCATGTGAATACATGTTCTTTTCCAAAAACATCTTTTCCACCCAAGATCTATTCATAATGGTTATTATGTATAACAATGCCAACTCTATTTCAAACGAAGTTAACATACAAGTTATAGTTTTGTGCATGCAATAACATATCTTGTTCTTCCTGCATGTAAAACATATATTTCTTTCCAAAAGAAACCAAATAAATATTTCATGGAAAAATAAACACACTTCTTTTCCAAGGGTCAAACCCATACCACTTATCATTTCATGCATGCAAAGTGACATTTCCCTCTCATCCAAAAGATATAACCAATAACTATGCATAATATTCTCCCAAGATAAAGCTAATACCATAGCTAATCCCTTTAGGTTGGAAAAATACATATTATTTTTCCCAAAAGAGGGCTAACACAATAAATATAATATGATTTCATCTTCGTTTTCTCTAGAAATCTAATACTCAAAACTATATTTTTCCCATGCATAAAAGCATATATGTTTCTCTAAATAATCTTACATAATAAAGCATGTGATTACCCTTTTTCCTCTCCAAGAATATAATCCAATAATGCATACAAGGATATATTTTTCTCTTCTATTCATTTTGAAGAGTTTTAACACAATAATTATTTCCTTGCATACAAGTATGTAATGTTCCAAATGGGAAAAAAACAGGCTCAGTAGGGAATATCCTAAGATATTCCACTATGGAATCACAAAAATATGGAATTACACCAATAGATCTAAACCAGAGATAGACTGGCAGGGCATTTACTAGATGCATCACCTTCACAAGGAAGGGTGAAATCCAGAGGCTTCCTGGCCCGTTCCAGACTCTGTCTATAGAAGAATGGTGAAACACAATAAGTGTGGGAATGACACACTCCTCTTAGATTTTTCTGATCTTAGGAACCTTAGATCTATAGATCTAAACAATGGATCCAAAAAAAGAAGTAAAAATCAACCAAGGAAGAAGCGGGAAATTCCACTCTCAGGAAAATCTGCAATAGGCTCAAGGAGGACATTGTATAAGCAAGCCAGTGTGAAAATAATGCAAAACAGGGCTGGGTTCCCTTATTTTAGGCTGTGTCGGACCTGAAGAAAAGTTTCAGCAAAAATAAATGAGTTTAGAGGTTTTAACAGATCTCCCACAATCAACACTAGCTGAAAATCAGCTAAAGGAGAGAGTTGGTAAATAGAGAAACTGTCCTTCAGGAATTGCGCAGTTTCTGCTGGAAGACACTAGAAATAAGCCATTAGACTCATGTTATAGTATGGCATCAAGAAATCAGATCTATAATCAAGTTCCTTTCTAGAAGCATTGGATTTACTTGAAGCAAGAGCAAGAATCCTTCAAAAATAATAGCAGAAACAATTGGAAAAGCTGCAGAAAGACTTGACATCATTTTATATGAGGAGCTTCAGCTGCTGTAGGTTAATATTCAGATCTAAAACTGATATATGGCTGAAACATCAGATCCATACCAGATCTAGAACTACTCAGCCTTCTAAACAAGATCCCCCTGGGGTTTTATCAAAATAATGCATAAATAAGTGTAGATCTAGCTTTGAATACACTGAAATTTTTATTGCAAATAAATTCAATCATTATATAATTAGGGTCCATATGCAAACAAAGAGATTTTCAAAGAATATGGTTACTCATCTCTTGATGCATGCTTGAAATACTCTCTTCCTCTTCCTTGGCTCCATTCTCCATGTATTCTCCCATTTCCCTCTTCTATTTCTCTCATGGGATTATAATAAAATAGAATTAATTAAAATGGAATATATTTTATAAATCCTAAAAGTATTCCAAATTTTTTCTAAATCATAAAATAATTCCATATTTTCTAAATCATAAAAGCATTCCAGCTTTTCTAAATCACAAAAGCAATCCATAAAGCCTCCATAAATCTGATTTTTCCTAAATCAGAAAAGCATTCCGTAAATCCCTCATGCTTTTATTTTTAAAGGTAGATTTTCTTTTTTCTTGTGAGAAAAATATCACTTATCCATAGTTTTTCTAAATCTATTACTCATTATTTCTAAAACTCATAAAATATACCAACTTGGAAATATAATTTATTTCCATAGAAGAATTTAAATTATTCTAAATAAAATAATTAAGAAATAATTCTTCCAATATTCTTATAATTAAGAATTACAAGAATATTCATCATGTAATATCAATATAATAATTAATAATATTTAATTATTTGATAACCCTCATTTTATGAGAGTTTTTACGGTGGCTTACGCGAGGGATATTACACTCTTTCCCTTCATTGGAAAGATCCATCCTCCTTTCTGATTTTCCTGCTCTTGCAGCCATTCTTCTAGTACCTGCAATTATACCTTCATTACTGCAATTTCTCTTAATCTGACTTTATCAGTCATCTTACCTCTGTGGAATTCCTCTAAACCTCTTCTATGATCCTCCATGATCATCTTCTCCATGAGTTTCTCACTCACAATGAGTTGCACTAGCCCCTGCAATAACAAGCTCTCCTGCTGCCCCTTACCTCACCAATCCGCTTCACTGGATCTGGTCTTTTGGTAAGTACTGGTTCACTGCCTCTGGAACCTCTTGATCATTCTCTTCTACTCTCTCTAGGCCATCTCTTCAACTCACTTCCTCTTTAGGACACTGCAATTGTCCTCCCTATCTAGCCTTTAGCTGAATGTCAGGTTCACTGCCATCATCTTGTCTGCAACCATAAACCTTAATCACAAATTTCAAATTAGAAAATCATCTCACCTTTAAGATCCTGCACGATCTTGTCCTCCATTTGTTTCTGTAATCCGTTCACTACAATTGTGTAGCTTGCATATCAGATTTAGAACATATTCAAATAAAACACTCTTCAATTCTCAATAGAACCCTTCTGTCCTCATTCAGAAAAACAAACATCTTCAATTTCAACAAAGCCAAGCTCTGATACCAAAATGATGCAGGGCCAACCTGCAAACCTAGAATCTTTACTATACTATGCATATAAAATGCATCTCCAAAAACCACCCAATAAAAACTTTAATTCCGGGCAATTTCACATACTATCATTTGCACACACGGAAGCTTCTTTTTCAATTCCTTATTATGGTTATAAAACCAGTCACCCTCTGTATATGGGAGTTTCCTCATTCATGACAAATTCATAACTTTTGAAACTTTCAATCAAACCCAATAACTCAAACATTCGAATGCTCACATATATCAAACCCAATAAACATCATTCATCATTTCCATTTAAACATCAGCATTCAAATATGGTTGGATTCAAAGAATGCACCCACACTTCCATTCCATATGGAATTATATATTCCAATGTAAATCGACCTTTACAGTGAATCATTTCAATAACATCGACCCACACAAATTTACAAGTCTTTATGGTCACGTTTCAACACAATTGAGATTACCTCCATAAACGCCCTTCAATTTCAATTGCGCCTTCACAATGCTTCCACCTGGCAATCAAACTGATTTAACAGCATTCGACCAAAGAGTTGGCCACCCTCGATGAGCATTAAAACATTTGCTCATATTCAACAACTCACACAATTAAGTGGATATTCATAATGAATGGTTTTCCATATAATTCTCGTGACATTTAAACACAAACGCCACCAAAAAAAACGCCATTGCTTCTCTACTATACCATGGGACGCAATTCAAATATTGGATGAGATTTAAAATAGAAATTCCTCACCTTTTTAAAGGTCAAAATCCTTCACAACTCTGAAGAGGTTGTGCCCATTACCCATTGCCAAAGTTTCGCAGCTTCTTATACGCAAATTTCCACCGGATCAATTGTATTTCCACCATACGTTTGATTCAAAACTTCTAGACTTAACTACAGGCTTTCACACGATTTCAATCAATTAAACACCACATAGTAAGTGAATTCAAAACTGGATTTCATTGATGTTTCCGCTACAAACATTGCCACCGATTTGATTTCAAACCTGCGCCTTTGACACACATTAATATCATTCAAATGGGAATTTAAAACAACTTTGCTATACTAATTGATTTCAACGTTGTTCTATCTTTTCAACCCGTTCTTCATAATGAAACGAAGCCTTTTAATTCATAAAGTTGGGTTTGACATTTGTATAATTCCACTCGCCATGATTCAGTTTTTATATAAAATCGATATTGATTTATCAAGAATTGACGTTCATTAATTCTGTCCATACAGAATTCAGTTCTGTTCAGGATTATGTCTTCTGCACTAAATCTACAGTGATCTATGCAATTGACCCATTATCGATTCCACTAAGTAACACCAGCCATTATTAATAACAACAAGCCTAACAGAACAGAGCTTTTATGCATAGAATTTAACACCAAATTGTGGTTCAAATGTACTGGAAAATACCCATTCATGCCAAGATTCACACCTCATAACAATCATCAATTATGTATTTCAGGTTTCACACAAAGTCGATGTATATTCAAACACATCGAATCAATTTTTCCCCGTATGCAAATTATATAACACATCAATCTTTATCATTGAACACAGAGAGAATTAAATTTAATTCCTTCACAATGTATAACTCAAAAAGAATCGAATCATCTCTTCATACATTGAACACAATCTCAATAAAGGCGTAAACTCCAGAAATCAAATTCTGCATAAATACACAGTACTTACATAATGGTTTTCCTCCTTGGCCTGATTTTCAACCATTAGCCCTTTACAATTGCCGGAAGGCTTCCAAGTAAAACCCTCTCACTACTCACACTCTCACTCTCTCTTCAACTATTCAAGTGTATTTTCCTCACAAAAACCACTCATATTTATACATAAATAATGAATTTAATTCACTCCAAAAATCTCTCCACCTAATCCTCAACTAAATCTATTTTAAATATATTTTAGGTGTGGACTCAACAAAGTCCCATAAATAGAATTCCTACTCCCTAATTTTGCTCCTAATTCTATTTCTCTCATATCCTTTTAATTAATAAAAGAATATTTACAAAATCCTCACTTTTATAATTTATCTCCTATTTTATTTAAAAATAACAAATTAATTAATAAAATAATAAAAATGTCACACCCCCCTTTATTACATATTAAAAAATGAAAATTGGCCTTGATGCTCCTGCATCATAATCATAAGGTTTATAATATTAACTTTAGAGTATTTAATTCCCTGGTTTTATAATATTAATCCTAGGATATATAATTTCATTGGTTTATAATATTAATCTTATGATTTGGTATCCATCTTAGAGTTTAAAATATTAATCATAGTTTTTAATATTTTTCCCTTGAGCTTATATTTTTATTGGTTTATTAATTCCCAATATAAACCTAATATTATAAAACCAAATGTTATAAACCCATTTCTATAATTTAAACTACACATAATGTAATATAATTTCTTATTAATATATAATTAATTTTAAATTAAACACAATATAAAAAACCCAATATTACTTCATATTAAAAACTCTATATATTAAATCATAATATTAAAAAGACTAATAATAAAAACTCTAAATAACTCAATATTGAACCTTAATAATATAACCTGACATAGTATTAAACATAACAATATAACACTAACATAACATTAAAACATAATAACATAATAACGTGCATCAAAGTTAATATTAAATTAATAATATTTTAATAAAATTAAATTTTTATTTATAATATTGTTATTAAATTTTAATATTTATATTTATATTAATATCTTTAACATTAATATATAGCTAAAAAATATTAATCTAACATAACATTAAACATCATTATAAACATAACATCTTAATATTAAATCAATAATATTTTAATAAAATTAAACTTTATTAATAATTTGTTATTAATTTTTTATATTCATATTAATATCATTATCAACATTATACCTTTAATCTTAAAGTAGCATAATTTACATGTTCATAGCATTTTGTGAAACAAAATATTATATATTTTCAAAATTTGTTAAATTAAAATTTTTAAAACATAATAAAATATATTTTGATATTTATATTATTATGTTATTAATTATATTAAAATTAATATTAATAAATATCATGTTTAATTTAAATTTCATATCAATAACATGATTTATATGTTGATAGGGTGTCTTAAAATGGTTTTCGTGAATGGCAATGTTAAAACATTAGAAACCTAAATTTAGTCATTACGTTGTGGCTCCTCTCCAATTTGATCGTGCTTATAGCTTCGTGCCACTAGCTTGTAAATTGAGTTGTGAGCTTATCAAAACAAATCATTGTTGGTTTACCATCACAAATAGTTGCCCGCTTATAAAAACAAAAGGATTATTTATTTTTAGGGTTTCTTAAATCAAAGCAAAAGACAATATTATTGATGATTTTCAGGTTTCTTTTTATTAATAATCATAGTAACACCGTTACTAATATTAGCCATTGGAGTCAAGGGTGGAAGTTTGGGAGCTTGTAGGAAACTTTCCAAAATCGTCGGGAGTTTCAAAGGGTACTTTGGAGCTTTTAGGGAGCTTCACTACAACAAATTTTGATGCTCCGAGTACCTATTTTGAGTATATTTTCAACTTTCAGGTACTTGAGCAAAGAAGTGACCATTTGTTTATTTTCTAAGTGACTACATGAGATCTATAGACAGTTGCCAGTCATTCCTTGCCAGCTTTGCTAAAAATCTTGAAGTTCGACAATTGCAAATAAGTCTAGTTTCTTGAAGTCTATGAAGTCCATATTGAAGCTTTAATGATAACATTCAACAAATTACAATGATGGTTAAAACTAGAAATAGTAACGTGTTAGTAAGTTTCATTTTATAAATTTCCAAACTTGAATATAATATAGTGTTGCATTGAATCACATAATAATCAATTAATAATAGACTTTTTTTTTTTTTTTTTCATTCAGTTTAGGAGTTCAGAATGTTTCTTTGCTAGCAAGGAATTTGATTGGCAAGTTGTTAATGAATTAATATTGAGTGTTTCAAAATTCAATCTTTTACATATTTCATTGCACGATGAAATCTGCACAATTGAATTTAATTGGCATGTTTTGGATGGAAATAAATAAATTTTTTATTTTCACTTTTAATATATTATATTATTGCAGCTCCCAACTTGACGTTTCCTGTAAATTTGAACAATACTTCTAACCGTACCATACCGGATACTTGTTTCCATACTAGAATTACACGAATATCAAAAACTCGTGCAACATAGTTAATAATCAAATAAATATTACTTAAAAAAACTCATCGTTGTCTCGTTATATATATATATGGTTACTAAATTCTTTATTATCAATCAGACTAATATAAGTAAAACAAACACCAGCATGCAGATGAGAATTTGAAAGGGATTCTGTCTCATCAAATTCAAGCTTTACTCCATAAACATGGGAATGGCCTTCATATATTTTTAATTGGTCCATTAAAGGGTTGATTTTGTTTCTTGGTCAATATGTTTTGAAAGATTGTTGTCCATGTGTATGTTGTTTATTGGTTTGATTAGTTCCGTTTAAGTATTTTAATGTGTTTCATATTATGTAAATGATTGTATTTTTATTATGTATTGGTGTGTGGCATATTGTTTTTAATTTTTAATTTTTATATGGTATTATTTGTATTTACATTTAAGTTTATAAATTTTTGGGATTTATGAAATGTGTTTCAATCATTATTATATATATTGGTCTTTGGCATATTGTTTTAATTTTTAATTTCTATAGAATATTATTTGTATTTTTTATAAATGAATAGATTAAAACATAAAAATATAAACTTAAAATAAAATTTTATTTATTTATTTCAACGAAATTTAAGTCATATTTTTTTATTTTATCTTTAATTTCTATTTCTTAATTATATTTTAGGTTTTTTTTTTATTTTTTTTAATTGGTATTGTATTTTTTATTTATTTATTTTATTTTTTATTTTTTTAATCACTATTATAATAATAAAAAGTTATATTTTTTTTTAATATATATAATAATTAGTTTAATTTATTTCTATATTTTTTGGTGATTATTTATTGAAAAACTAGCTCTTATGCTAGTTTTCATTAAATTAATATTAATAATTTAAAATTTTAATAATTTGATAATTAAATATTAATATAAATTATTTGATAATTTAATTCTCATTGATTACATTACTCACAATTTCTTAACAAAAAAACTAGCTATTAGAATTAGTTTTGATTGAATAATATTATTGTCTTAATAATTAATTCTGAGACTTGATGTATCTCTTAACTATTTAATTTCATTGATCTACTTTTTCGCATTGGTCCCGAGGATGAATCTTTTTAGTAAGTTAGAAAAGTAGACCATAAAATAATTAATTCTATGTGATTAATCTGGAAGTAGTCTCATCTCAAGAAATTATTATAGATCACAATAATAGAAATAATAAAAAATAAAAAAGAAAGTCATATTTATAATAGGAAACTAATATACATTCTTTCCATGGATAAAATTAAGAAATAATGATTTTGTTTTTAATTTTTTTTGTTTTTGTTTTATGATGCAAGGATACGGGGTTAAATCCGATCCTAGCATATAAAACAGTGTTTTTCCTCTAACATGAAAACACTCATCTAATTCTTCATTAAGAAAAAAGTTTATAGCTTAAAATATACATACAGGAAAGGAAAGAGAGCCATCCAAACAAAAAATTGGCGGCATAATAATAAACATAATGAACTTTACAAACTCAAACATATCTGGTCGAATGTTACAATGAATGGTCTTTCGGCTCTCGGCCCTTTACAAAAAGATCTCAATACATTCCTCACTCGCTCTGTATTCCTTACTTCCTTACCTGGTTTTCATCCTCACACAATACTCCTATTTATACATAAATGTGAATTTATTCCACTCCATAAATTCATCCACACAAATCTCAACTAAAATCCAATTTATATTTATCTTATTTTGGCCTCAACTAAGTCCCGCTTATGTAATTTCTAATCCCTATATTATCTACCTAATTCCATTCCACTCATATCCTCAATTATTTAAGGAATATTTACAATAATCCTCACATTTATATTTTCTCTCCTAATTTATTAAATTTGAGAAAAATAATTAATAAAATAATTAAAACACCTCAACCCCTAAATTACATTAATGAATAATAAAATTTAAGCTTGATGCTCCTGCATCGGACTCCCAAGGTTGAAAATGATCACGATCGCCTGATGATGTGTTTCAGATCTTTTTCTTCCTGGATCCCATACCTTGTTCTGCATTTTCTCATTTGTTGATGCTTTTGTTTGTTGTTTTTCTCTAGGTCTCCACACCTTATGTTGCATTGCCCCACTGGGTATGCTTTCACAGTCTTCCGCTATCTTCCTCTTTCTGCTTCTTTTCTGTTTTATTGCGGCTGTTTTCTTCTAGGATACTTCCATCATTATCCTCCTTATCAATTCAATTTCTCTATCCAATAAATCTCTTGTTTGTTGTTTACTGTCACTTCGTGATTGCTGGACTTTTACTACTACCCTTTCATCCTTGTCCTCTTGTTTACTATTGTCTTCCACCTTTACATTCTTCATTTCCCAATATTGAAATTGAGATTCCTCTTCATGCCTTGAATCTTGATTCCTCAACATAGTTTCCAGCAATCTAATCTCTCGGTTCCATGGATTACATATTTCCACAGAAAATTATTCCTTTTCTTTCACTTGTGTGGAATTTCCTCTAGCATCTGCAATAAAACCTGTACTCACAAAAAAATAATTAAAATAAAAAACATAAGGCCTCAGTGCCTCTTTATCCTCTGGCAACATTTGAGTATGTTTCTTTGAAATTTCCTCTTCCATCAGCACATCAGTATGGTGATTTAAATCCTCTACGAGACTATCAGCTAGTCCCTCCTCCATATCATCTGTTTCAAGAATGTCTCCCTATTCTATTTCACAATAATGAACTTCTTTGATTTGCTGAATCATTCCTACATACTTATCCTTTGCTTCCTGATTATTATTCAAGATAATTTCTTTGTCTTTCTCTTTCAGCAACTCACCCTGAGCGTAGATCCTCTGCTTCTCTATTTTCTTCTTTGAAGATCTAAATTTCTATATAACTCAACAATATCAATTGGAGTAGAACTTGGAAACTTTACACAACTTTCCATACATTCACTTGCTCTTGACCAATAATCAGATGGCCGTTCTTCCTTTGATTCAATACCCTGCTGGTTATTCCCATGAGACCCTTCTGTCTCATTTTGTTTCTCATATCTTGCTATCTCAGCATCAATCTGAATAGATTTCAGATTCAACTCCTTCTCCTTAACAAAATCTAAGGCTTCTTCAACATCCTTCGCACATCCTGAAAACATACATAGACTGTGAGATTCAAAAATTAAAGTCTTAATAGCCTTATTTGCTTCTTTCATCAACACATCTTCAGATTATTCCGAATTATCCAAATATTTCATGAGATCTTCCTCATTGATCTCTTCACCTAGCATTTCACCCTATTCTGGGCCACAAATGGAAACATCCATTTTTAACTTAGCCTCTCTGAGTTCTTCACTCCTCAACATCTGCTCGAGATTTCTTAGCTCTTCTGCCAACTATATGTTTACCTGCTTTTCCCTCTTTGTGTGTAGCCACTGCCACTTTACCTTCTTTCTCATGGTCCAACCATGTGTCTAGTATTTCACATTTTTCTTCAACAATTCCATTAACAATTCAAGGTGAACTGTTATCTCAGCCTTCTCCCACTCATAATCTTCATCTATTAACTGTTCACATATGCCGCTTACCTTGGAATTTTCCTTCTTCTTCCCTCTACTGTGGTCTTCATTAGATATTCAGAAATGACTATCAACAGTCATCTTCTCCTCCTTTGTGAACTTCATCTGTTCACATGTGGATTTCATTCAATCCTTCTTTCAGCAATCCTTCACAAAAATGCAAGTTCTCCTCCTATGCTTGGCTTCTCTTGGTTCTCTGTCTTGGAACCAATCTCTGGCAACCCTCTTTCTTCACTTTTTTGCAAACAACACTTTAGTAACTCATGCGTTACAATGACCAATTCTTTGCGTTTCGGGCTCTGCCGATCATGCACCCCATTACATTCATACTTTTTACTTAGCTTACCACTCTTTGAATTTAGACTTACACCAATTCTTCATGCAAAATATTCAATCTTAACTCAAACTATCCAAACTTTCATTTAACTCTAACATATGTTTTGACTTCAAGGCTTGACCCAATAATCATAATGGTGGAAAATTTGACGTAATTCAAGTTATACAATCCTCCAACAAACATACACCCCTAATAAATTTTTAGGATGTAACATATTCACTCTCTTTCATACTTCATTCTTATGAAAAATCATCAATTCGCCCTTATCATTTCACATGATACTAAAGTCTTTAGTCGAAATGCACTCCATGTTTTTAGAGATTTATTTTATGTGGAAAATAAATAAACCATTCACTTTTCAACATTCAAAAATACCTTTTTGACTTATTGCGCGAGAGGCGCTCTAAATCCCAGTATATAGGGATGTGTAGATGTAACGTGTGTCCTGTAAACTTTTGATATGTCAGGTATAATATATAGAGATTTGTAGATGTAACGTGTGTCATGTAAAATTTTGATATGTCGGGCCCAATATATAGAGATGTGTAGATATAATGTGTGTAATGTAAAATTTTGATATGTCAGGTTCAATATATGAGATGTGTAGATGTAATGTGAGTAATGTAAACTTTTTATATGTCGGAGTGATGTGTAGATGTAGTGTGAGTAATGTAAACTTTTGATATATTTACTATTTTAATGCCATGGGCTGAATACCATGGTCCAAATACCATATTTATAAAAGAGGTATGGTAAATAGATAAAATATAAATAAACCATAGATATGGTAAATAAATAAAATGTATTTTTATATTTACTCCATAATCCTATTTATATTTAAGAACACTCAAAAAGTGGTTTTATTTAGGTGAATCGTGAGTTAAATACCACGGGCCAAATTATTATTAATACTATGCCAAAAAACATTATTAACCCTAATATTAATATTATTAATATTAATAATTCTAATATTCACATTATTATATTAAAATATTAATATTATTAAATTCAATTAATGTAAACTTTTGATATGTCACAGTGTATAGAAATGTGCCACTTTAATACCATGGGTTAAATACCCTAGGCCAAATACCATATTTATAAAAGACGTATGGTAAATAAATACAATATAAATAAACCATAGGTATGGTAAATAAATAAAATGTCTTTTCATATTTACTCCATAATCCTATTTATATTTAGGAACACTCAAAAAGTGGTTTTATTTAGGTGAATCCTCGGCTAAATACCATGGTCCAACTTAAAATACACTATATGCATGGCCTATCTCAGGTAACAATAAACATGTAAACCCTAAATGTAAAAATAATGTTTAATATTTAACATTTAAAATTTAATCTAAATAATCTAATGTCGGCCTTAATGAAAAATCACTTCTCTCCCTACATATATAAATTTAACACAGTGGGTTTCTCTTGCATTTTATAAATAATGTTGAATATTTAACATTTAAAATTTAATCTAATTAATCTAATGTTGGCCCTAATGAAAAATCACTTCTCTCCCTACATATATAAATTTAACACAGTGGGCCAAATACCATATTTTTCTATTTCTTTTGCAGTTTATATTATATTGGAGGGAAGAGAGAGAGAGGGAGAGAGAAGAGAGATGGGCGAAGAGAGATGGAGGTAGGAGAGGAAGGGAAAGAGAGGAAGGAAGAGAGAGGGGAGGAGAGAAGGATGGATATAGAGATGGAGTTGGAGGGTGAGAGAGGGAGGGAAGAAGAAATACATAGAGAGAGCAGAGAGCGAGAAGTGGAGAGAGAGAGGGAGTGACAAGGGAGAAATAGAGAGAGTATGTGTATGTTTGGGGGTGATATAAAGAGAAAAATAAGGAGAGATGGAGGGAATGGGGGGAGAAGGAGAGAGGCAGGGATATAGTAACATAGTTGGAGGGTGAAGAGAGGGACAGAGAGGGAGATAGAGAGAGAGATAGATGTGGAAGAGAAAGGGATAGAGGGGAAGGAAGAGAGTGATGATGTGAGAGAGTAGAGAGGGAGGGAAAGAGAGATGGAGTTGTAGGAGGGAGAAAGGGAAGATTATTTTTTGCACTTGATGCATTGATTTCAGTGTGGAAGGTGATTTCTAATGTAAAGTTTGATAGATCAAGAGTAATGTAAACTTTTGATATGGTGATTTCTAATCCTATTTGATTGCTTGCACTAGATGCATTGATATCAGTGTAGATGTTGGTTTCTAATCTTATTTTCTTACTTGCACTAAATGCATTGATTTCAGTGTAAGTACATATAATATCAAACTCTGGATCTAGAGTAATGTATTTACATAGGGAGGAAGAAGTGCAGAGAGAGAGGGAGTGACAAGGGAGAAATAGAGGAGTATGTGTATGTTTGGGGGTGAGATAAAGAGAAAAATAAGGAGAGATGGAGGGAATGGGGGGAGAATGAGAGAGGGAGGGATATAGTAACATATTTGGAGGGTGAAGAGAGGGACAGAGAGGGAGATATAGAGAGAGATAGTTGTGGGAGAGAAAGAGATAGAGGGGAAGGAACAGAGAGAGGATGTGAGAGAGTGGAGAGAGGGAGGGAAAGAGAGATGGAGTTGGAGGGGGGAGAGAGGGAATACGATTTCTTGCACTCGATGCATTGATTTTAGTGTGGATGGTGATTTATAATCCTATTTTTCTTGCACTATATGCGTTGATTTTAGTGTATATGTTGAGAGAGAGATAGAGTGTGTGTGTGTTTATTGGGGAGGAAAGAGGATTGGAAGGAAAAGAGAGAGAGAGAGAGAGAGAGAGATAATTGGATTGCAAAGAGAGAGAGAGAGAGGAAAATATATAGGAAGGTAGGAGAGGAAGGACAAGAGACAAGACATGAGAGAGAGGAAAAGAGTTATGGGGAAGAGAGAAAATTGGAGGGCAAAGAAAGAGAGAGGGGGGAGAGAGGAAGGACGAGAGAGAGGAGGAGAGAGGGAGGGATATAGAAGGAGAGATGAAGTTGGAGTGGAAGAGAGGGAGGGATGGAGGATTACGTAGAGAGTGAGAAGTGGAGAGAGAGAGATGAAGTGACAAGGGAGATATGGAGAGATTGTGTATATGTTTTCGGGTGAGATAAAGAGATAGAGAAGGACATATGGAGAGAAGGAGAGAGGGAGGGATATAGTAACATAGTTTTAGGGTGAAGAGAGAGGGAGATATATATGTGGGAAATAAATGGAGAGAGAGGAAGGAAGAGGGAGGATGTAAGAGAGTGGAGAGATGGAGAGAAAGAGATATCTAGTTCAAGGGGGGAGATAGGGAAGTAGATGGTGATTTATACTCCTATTTGATTGCTTGCACTAGAAGCATTAATTTCAGTGTACATGTTCATTTCAGTGTAGAGGAGGAGATATGGAGGGAAAGAGAGATGTAGTTGGAGGGGGGAGAGAGGGAAGATGATAACTTGCACTCAATGTATTGATTTCAGTGTGGATGGTGATTTGTAATCCTATTTTTCTTGCACTATATGCATTGATTTTAGTGTATATGTTGAGAGAGAGAGAGAGAGAGAGAGAGTGACATAATTAGAGGGTGAAGAGAGAAAGAGATATATATGTGGGAAAGAAATGGAGAGAAAGGAAGGAAGAGGGAGGATGTGAGAGAGTGGAGATATGGAGGAAAAGAGAGATGTAGTTCGAGGGGGGAGATAGGGAAGTAGATGGTGATTTATAATCCTATTTGATTGCTTGCACTAGATGCATTGATATTAGTGTAGATGTTGGTTTCTAATCTTATTTTATTACTTGCACTAGATCCATTGATTTCAATATAGATGTTGATTTATAATCTTATTTGATTACTTGCATTAGATGCATTGATCTCAGTGTAGATGTTGTTTTGTAATCTTATTTGATTGTTTGCATTAGGTGCATTGATTTCAATGTAAGCATACAAAATTATTAACAATGTACATTAATATTTGTGTTATAGTAAATCAACCTATTAATATTGAAGAGAAAGAGAGAAAATGTATGATGTTTAGTACAATAGTTCAAGCTAAATATTTAAGTGGTTTATTATTTCAATTGTCCTTTTCATATAATTGATATGAGAAGATGACAAAACTAACAAGAGTGACAATAAGAATAGTAAAAGAAAATAATTTGAGATTGATCGCAATGAAGACTTTTTGTAATTGACTACACTCTTATTATTTTCATTTTCTATCATTCAACACTATTACATTGTCACTTTGCATTCAAAAAAATTATTTTGTCATTAAATTTATTAACAATATTTATCATCTCAAAAAACTGAGGTAAATAAGAAAAAATTAAAATTAAAACGGCCAGATAAATACATATTTGGCATATATAAAATTATTATATTTATATTATCTGTATTTGCATATTATTGATAAAATTAATCATATTTTCGATAGATTTTCCTTGGCCGCACATGACTGAAACTAGCCTAGATCCATCTTAACTTTGGATCTATCAAGTGCCGAGAGGGATCAAATCTCTCGAGGTGCAAACCTTTCCTCAAGTTTTGCACTAAAAAAAAGAGGTTTGCACCTCTAGAGATTTGATCCCTCTCAGTGCTTAATAGATCCAAAGTTAAGATGGATCTAGGCTGGTTATACCTTATGCCCTGTTAAGGTTATTAACAAACTTTCTCTTCGCAATCTCAATTTTCTGGTTTCCATTATTCTGTGTTGTCTTTGTCACTACAAATACTCGTATGCCCATAAGCTTGTCATCTTACTGCAAACATTTCACTGCACTCTTATGCACCATACAACATCAATTCACATCTCTTCATCTGTGTACAGAGAACATGTTTTTAACCTCTTCGGTGAATAATGTACAACTCGTAAATCACTCTCACCTCTTTGGATGCTGCCATATGATGGTAGAAAAAAAGATTTTACATATCAAGAAATTGTGCTTTGTTTGTATTTCCAACCATAAAGACAAATCACAAAATTCTCCCATTTCCAACAATAAGGTTTCATCCAACATGGTGCAACTAAATTTGCAAAGATCCACACCATGCATAATAAATCATCCTATATATTATAAGATGCATTCTTCTCTTTATATCAAGGTTTAATACCCTTTTGTTACTTGAGCCAAGTGAAATTTTTTCCAATGAACCTTACCATAAACCATTGGCATACCTCGGCATTATATCTATAAACCCATACTTTGTAATTTAAAACCCAAACATTCACCATAGTTTAGGTTAAACTCATATCTCCACTTTATTTCTAGCCCATATCACATCAAAATCCTTTACTGGATTTCATTTAACCCAAATTTTATGCTATAAAGTCAACATAACACTTTATAACTTACCAATCCATCAATCCAATGATTTCATGATCAATAGGCCACACATATATCGAGGCTTTTATTCCACTCTCCATCATCGATTTTGACTTCCATCTCATGCTCATTAGATATATCCTCCATCTCATGTTCAACAAAACGACATATTTCTCAAAATTGGTAGATCTGAACAAAACACTTCGCTTTTGCATAAAAAAATAAAAGAAAAATTACCTTCCGAGAGACAAGAAACAATCCACTGCCAATTAATCATTGTCATTGTATTTGGTGGTGACAATCACCTTCTCAACAACCAAATACGCAGAGTAGATCCCACACCAAGCTGAAAAATCATGCTAACATTAGCTGCAAGAGGGATATCCCGATTTTTTTCCCAAATCGATGACAGTACCAGACTTCCACCATCTCCAGCACTTTACCGCATCAGGCACAGCATTGCATAGACTCCGAAATCTAGAACAAAGAATCCATGACTTCCATTGATTTCAACTAATTTCCCCTATCAGCTCCAACCCAAAAAAGATCATGCTGCCTTTCAAATGTGGAATCCATTCTTACAACGCTACCCACGGTCCATATCATTACCGCTCATTTCTTTGACAATTTCCTACACAATGGTCAATGTACCACGCCACACAACTGCTGTGTAGGCTAGCAGTGTGTGCAAGAGACAGACTCCGGATTCGTTCAGATCACTCCATATCTCAAAATACCCAACATCGGATTTGTGAGACTGTTACCAGAGGTGGTGACTGTGTATATCTTCACTCCTCTTCCATCATAGGCGATAGTCCCGAAGCCAAGAGAACGTTCAAGACATTGTAACTCTAGCGCTAATCACCAAAAGTATGTTTAGATAGCACATATAAGTCAGAAATAAGATTTCATACAACCTTCTCAAAATTTCTACTTGTCGCATACCCATGCACCAATCATGAAACGCTCTTCTGCTAGGTGGTTTTTCAACCACTTCCATTACATCCATTATTCTTCTCAATCCACCCAAGGTTGAGCTAATGAGATTTCCAAAACAAGTTCGAAGTGGTGTATGATGGCCACACCATAATTGACAGCACAACACTTAATTTCCTTTCGATCTGATCTATATGAATCTTTTGTATGTTTTTTTTTGTAGTCGCACTCTAGCACCAATTCTGGGTGACACATCAGCTCTCATAGCATAAGCCGAGCTACGACACATCAATGGATTTGCGTGGTCATCGAAGCGAGTGAAGGAGAATTCCTCTAATTTTCCCCTCTTCCACTACTCGTGACGCTCCAATCCAGCAATGTATCCGTCTTCCTTGTCAACAGAGCCAAGGAAAACGACTCACGACCTTCCACATTCCTTGTCATCAGGGCCAAACAGCATGACTCATGGCCTTCTACAGATCAATGGACTCCTCAATTAATCCAGGGCATTTTTTGTTTCTCCACATCGCTTACACATTCTTGTTTCTCCATGCCTCTGCTATATCTCCATGGCCTCCATCGCTCTGCGTCCAACCAAAACTGCGCCTCCACACTTTGAAAAATACACCAGCCTAAACTCAAGGTCCAACTAGACATACCCAAATGCAGAGAATCCTTTCAGAATATTATAGATTGTTCTGCTTTTGCAAGAATGCGATGGAATCATTCCCACTCTAATCTATTAGATCTTAAATTAGCAAATTATTCGTGTAACTAATATGGAAATTGGATGAACTCTCTGCACACTGCATCGTCGTCTCCACATGACAGATCACTTTCCAAGCTCGAGAGCGGTTTCAAAGCTTGATTCCTTAGTTGTTAGAAAAACACACTGTAATCGTATAATGGTGGAGAGGCTACGTCGATCCCAACATACCGACTCTCTTACCATCGACTTTCACCAAGACTCGATTGTCACCAAATTACAATTCGATGATACATATCTCAAAATGTTGTGCAAAATACATGATCCCAGAGCCTCATGAAAGCAGGTATTTAACGTTCGATTATTTTGTTCCCAATGGTCTTTTAACTACACATACTTCCAGCTTCGATACCAAAATGATGCTAGGATACCGCGTTAAATCCGATCCTAGCATATAAAACAATGTTTTTCCTCTAACATGAAAATGCTCATCTAATTCTTCATTAAGAAAACAGTTTGCAGCTTAAAATATACATACAGGAAAGGAAAGAGAGCCATCCAAACAAAAAATTTCTGGCATAATAATAAACATAATTAAATTTACAAACTAAAACACATGTGGCCGAATCTTACAATGAATGGCCTTTCGGCTCTCGGTCCTTTACAAAAATATCTCAATCCATTCCTCACTCTCTCTTTATTCCTCACTTCCTCACCTGGTTTTCATCCTCACACAATCATCCTATTTATACATAAATTCATATTCCACTCCATAAATTCCTCCACACAAATCTCAACTAAAATCCAATTTAGATTTATCTTATTTTGGCCTCAACTAAGTCTCATTTATGGAATTTCTAATGCCTATATTATCTACCTAATTCCATTCCACTCATATCGTTAATTATTTAAGGAATATCTACAATAATCCTCACATTTATATTTTCTCTCATAATTTATTAAATTTGAGAAAAATAATTAATAAAATAATTAGAACATCTCTCCCTATAAATTACATAAATGAATAATAATATTTAAGCTTGATGCTCCTGCATCATTTTAGGTTATAATAAGAAATCTTCCACTTAATTAATAACAAAAAAACAAAAAAATGATTTCGAAAGCATGTAAAGAATATACTTTTCTAACTTTTTCAAAGAATTAATGAAATCGCCATAAAATTGAATACATTAAGTTGTAGATGATAATAATTATTTTTAGTGTAACCAAAACTGATATGTACAAAGTAACATTAGATTGCATCTACATTTGAATTTGAATTTGGATTGAGTGTGAATGATTTTATTTAATCATAAAATTATTTCATGCATTGATTGATTGTATTTTGGATAGACATAGGAAAGATTTTGACAACTAGATCTATCCATGGGTAATGAAGTGGTAAAAAAAAAATATGTAGTAGCATAAAGGAAAGGTACATGATGTTACTATTTCCAATTATTAGCACTCATTTTCTATAGCTTATTTTGAAAAAGTAGGCATTCTATGGCTTATTTTGAAAAGTAGGCAAACTTTTACCTAAAGATTCTATATTATTATGAGGTATGAAGTGAACGGGTTTAAATGAAGGGTGCATAATAAGATGATAACCTTATTATTTAATTACCACTAATATATCAATAAAAATTAAAAAATATTCTATTGAAAAAGGTGGATACTTAAAGGGTATTTCAAACTTGACACCTTTTGAATATACTAAATGGTAATTTTCAAGAAACATGAGCAACATGGATCTGAAGATATCAACATAATTAATTACTAATTAATATGATTTATTCGTTGATTATTAACTCTTGGTTTAATATTAAATTTTAAGAATACAAAGTAAGATTAATATTATAAATCAAAGTTAATATAAATTTCAATTATTAATATTAATAAAACAAGTGATAAATAAAGCCAAAAAGTTATTAATATTATAAATCCAATGAACTAATAAATCCAAAAAACTAATAATAATATATACACAAGAGAATAATATTAAATCTGAAGGTTAATATTATAAACCAAAAACATTATCAACACAAGGATTAATATTATAAAATAAAGGAATTAAAAGATTGAGAATTAATATCATAAACCTTATTAATATAAATAAGAATATAGCTTAAACTCAATATTATAAATAGGAATAACCTAAACACAAATGTTAAGCCATAATTTATTCAATGTCGCAATGGAGCATTGAATATATTGCAATGTAAAATTTCATTATGACTACGATTGCCACACTACTTGTCATTCTGAGATGTTGGATAGATTTATAAACTCAAGGGATTAAAAGTAATCAAAGGGTTTATTATTCTTTATAATGTAAATCGCGCGGGTTTATAAAATCAAGGGTTTATAATATTTGGTTTATAATATTTGATTTATAATATTGCATTGTAATTTTTTCAATGTCACATTAGGTCATTGAATAAATTATGGTTTAATATTTAGTTTATAATATTGGGTTTAGGGTTTATAATCTTAAGGTTTATAATTATAAGGTTTATAATATTAACTTTAGAGTATTTAATTCCTTGGTTTTATAATATTAATCCTAGGGTTTATAATTTCATTGGTTTATAATATTAATCTTAAGATTTGGTATCCATCTTAGAGTTTAAAATATTAATCATAGTTTTTAATAATAATCCCTTGAACTTATATTCTTATTGGTTTATTAATTCCCAATATAAACCAAATGTTATAAACTCATTTTTATAATTAAAACTATACATAAATGTAATATAATTTCCTATTAATATATCATTAATTTTAAATTAAACACAATATAAAAAACCCAATATTAATTCATATTATAAACTCTATATATTAAATCATAATATTAAAAAGACTAATAATAAAAATTCTAAATAACTCAATATTGAACCTTAATAATATAACCTGACATAGTATTAAAACATAACAATATAACACTAACCTAACATTAAAACATAATAAGATAATAACGTGCATCAAGGTTAATATTAAATTAATAATATTTTAATAAAATTAAATTTTTATTTATAATATTGCTATTAAATTTTAATATTTATATTAATATTATTATGTTTAATATTAATATATAGCTAAAAAATATTAATCTAACATAACATTAAACATCATTATAAACATAACATCTTAATTTTTTGGAATCTAAACTTCTGTGATCCATCATATAAATTAGTAGAAATTCTTTCGGTAATAATCACATGTATAGGAACGTGGTCGATGCTTTTCGAACAAACTAGTGTGGTTCGAAACGCGTCGACCACGTTCTTGTACATATGATTATTACCGAAAGAATTTCTACTAATTTATATAACATCTTAATATTAAGTCAATAATATTTTAATAAAATTAAAATTTATTAATAATTTGTTATTAATTTTTTATATTCATATTAATATCATTATCAACATTATATTAAAGTAGCATAATTTATATGTTCATAGCATTTTGTGAAACACAATATTATATATTTTTAAAATTTGTTAAATTAAAATTTTTAAAACATAATAAAATATATTTTGATATTTATATTATTATGTTATTAATTATATTAAAAATAATATTAATAAATATTATGTTTAATTTAAATTTCATATCATTAGCATGATTTATATGTTGATAGGGTTTCTTAAAATGGTTTTCGTGAATGGAAATGTTAAAACATTAGAAACCTAAAATTAGTCATTACCTTGTGGCTCCTCTCCAATTTGATCCTGCGTGTAGCGTACCGTTCGTGCCACTAGCTTTTAAATTGAGTTGTGAGCTTATCAAAACAAATCATTGTTGGTTTACCAGCACAAATAGTTGCCCGCTTATAAAAACAAAAGGATTATTTATTTTTAGGGTTTCTTAAATCAAAGCAAAAGACAATATTATTGATGATTATGAGGTTTCTCTTTATTAATAATCATAGTAACACGGGTACTAATCTTAGCCATTGGAGTTAAGGGTGGAATTTTGGGAGCTTGTAGGAAACTTTCCAAAATCATCGGGAGCTTCAAAGGGTGCTTTGGAGCTTTTAGGGAGCTTCACTACAACAAATTTTGATGCTTCGAGTACTTATTTTGAGCAGATTTTCAACTTTCAAGTACTTGAGCAAAGAATTGACCATTTGTTTATTTTCCAAGTGACTGCATGAGATCTATAGAAATTTGCCAGTCATTCCTTGCCAACTTTGCTAAAAATCTTGAAGTTCGACAATTGCAAATAAGTCTACTTTCTTTGAAGTCTATGAAGTCTATATTGAAGCTTTAATGATAAGATTCAACAAATTACAATGATGGTTAAAACTAGAAATAGTAACATGTTAGTAAATTTCATTTTATAATTTTCCAAACTTGAATATAATATAGTGTTGCATTAAATCACATAATAATCAAGTAATAATAGACTTCTTTTTTTTCAGTTTTGGAGTTCAGAATTTTTCTTTGCTAGCAAGGAATTTGATTGGCAAGTTGTTAATGGATTAATATTGAGTGTTTCAAAATTCAATCTTTTACATATTTCATTGCACCATGGAATCTGCACCATTGAATTTAATTGGCAAGTTTTGGATGGAAATAAATAAATTATTTTATTTTCACTTTTAATATATATTAGATTTTAATATATTATATGGATGAATCACATGGGAGTTTCGAAACCCCTGACCTCAAATACGATCTGCGCGCTTGACCTAGCCGCGCTGCTTCTGAGCTTGTGGCCGCAGGCCTACCATGGCCCCTCCGGTCGATTCCACGGAGGGGGCCAATGCTCAATCGATTTTCTCTGCTCTTGTGAAATCTCTTCCAACTCAACACCCTCGCCCATCTATTTCTAAGTTTGTCAAGAAGCTGGACGATCTGCAAGAGGTTGTTCTGCCTCCTGCTTTTCCAAGAATGGCTGCTCTCTCACTTGTTGAACGGGGGCTTATCGGGAAATTCACTGGCTTATGGCCATCCCCCAAAACTGTTCAACGCTGGATCGAGAAGGACTGGGCAGACAAAGTCAGTGGAAAAATCTCTATTCGCTTCTGTGGGAAAGGATATTACACATTCCATTTCGAAACAAGAGCTGACAAGGACTTAATCTTCAGAAACGACCCTTATTTTATGGACTCCAGAGGGTTGTACTTGAACAAATGGACTCCAGACTTCGATCCCGAGCTATATGTCCCTAGTCCTGTCCCTGTCTGGGTCCGCCTTCCGCATCTCCCGCTCCATTGTTGGGGTGATGACTCGGTTCACGCCATTGGAAATGCTGTTGGGAAGTACATCGACCAGAGCGAGCCCAAGGACAATATGCAAGCCTGTGCGCATATATGTGTCGAAGTTGATCTCGGCAAGGGTCTCCCAGAGGCAATCAAGCTAAAGGTGGATGACTGGACACACATTCAACAATTGGACTATGAACAAATTCCATTCAAATGCAAGGTATGTCACGAGTACGGCCATTTTTCCAATCGTTGTTCGAAAATTGTTAATGATGAAAATGCTCAACCTGAGAAACAATGGGAAACCGTCAACACGAAAAATACTGTTGCTGCACCATTAGCTGAAGCTCCTCCCAAATCAGCTCCCTTCAAACCTAACCCTTCCTCCTCGTCGACTCCTCCGCCCTCCCCTCCCAAAAAATCCTTAGAGTCAACCAATCCCTTCTCCTCCATTTCCCTTGATGATGATCTCCCCATCCCTCCAACTTAGGATGGCTCTCTTGCTCCTACTCCCCCTTCAAAACCTTCTCCATCATTCCCCCATGACCCTCCTACTTCTAGAGCAACAAAAAGCTCTTCTAAAGAACATGGTGCCAATCTGGATACAAACAGAAAACAAGGGCCAGGCAGGAGATCCACCAAATAGCAGAGAGAAGAAAATGCCCAAAAAGATATTGCTATGGGCACTCAAAACCCCATAGAAACTTACATCTTGGGGCAAAATAGCAAGGAAGAGGCACATAAAGATCAGGGAGGGCGAGAAACTCTCCGTACCCCTCTCACCCAATGATGAAAGCCCTATCCTAGAACAGTAGGGGATTAGGGCACCCCTCTAAAATTAAAGCTCTAAATGATCTGATAGCTCAGGAAAAACTAGGAATACTAATGCTACAAAAAACAAAGCAAGGTTACCAAGAAATGAGAGGGATTATTGACCGCCTTAAGAATTATCAAGGAAGCATCTGCGAATCCAGGGGAGCTTTAGGGGGAATCACCACCCTTTGGAACCACACTGCTTGGAAGCACAAAACTGATACAATCAACCAATTCTGGATTAAACTTGTTCTAGAGAATCTCATGAACAACAAAAAAATTGTGATCTATAGTGTATATGCTCCAAATCACTACTGGGACAAAGCACAGTGCTGGAATTCTCTCCAAAATGACATCGATGAAGAAGAAAGCAGCAACATTATTCTCGGAGGAGATCTCAATCTCATAATCCACGCCAACGAAAAGAGGGGGGGCTGTTTTACACATGATCCCTGCAGAACGCAGTTGGAGATTATTATGCAGGATCACGATCTCATTGATGTTGCACCCAAAAATCGAAGGTCCACCTGGAATAATCGCAGATTGGGAAAAGATAATATAATGGAGTGGCTAGACAGGATATTCTTGAATATCTCCCTCCTCTCCTCCTACTCCACGGCATACTCTGTTGTCCTCCCCTTCGCAGCATCCGATCACTACACCACAGCGCTAACTCTTGAAGCTCACTGCTCTCTAGGTCTCATTCCGTTTAAGTACAGCCCGCTGTGGAGAAATTTTCCCATTGTTGATCAAATTGTGAAACATACATGGTGCCAGCACATTGAGGGATCGCCGGGTTTCATTTGGGAAAGAAAACTAAAAAGGACCAAATGCGCCTTAAAATACTGGGCACGTAATCACTATAAGGAGCCGGAGAAAGTGAAAGCTGAAATCAAAAAAAATTTGGAGCAGATCCACAGCACTATAGAGGAACAAGGACTATCCCAAGAATCCAAAGCCAGAGAATGCAACCTTTACTTCTAGCTTTATCGAGCCAATCGTATGGAGGAGCAAAAATGGAGAATCAAATCATGCCAGCTGTGGCTACAAGGAGGGGACAAAAACTCCACCTTCTTCCATAAGCAGACTACAGTCAGAAAAATCAGGAACAATGTCACCTCCATCACTGATGACGAAGGCCAACTTCAAACCTCCCAAGATGCTATTAAAAAGGCTGCCTCAAAACATTATAGCGTGCTTTTAACTGAAACCAAAGAAGCTGAAGATTACTCAAATATGCTCCAATATATTCCCACAGAAGTCAATGCAGAAATCAATGCAGAACTCACCAAGGATATAGAAGAAGAAGAAATACAAAGAGCCATTTGGGCTCTTCAGCCAGACAAGGTTCCTGGCCCAGTTAGCTTCCCCATTAGCTTTTATAGATCACACTGGGGGACTATCAAAAAAGATCTTATCAAGATGATAAAATGGATCCAACGCAAGAATAAAATCGGAGGCTTCACCAATGCCACTCACCTTGCCCTTATCCCTAAAGAAAATCGACCCTCATCCTTCTCCCGTTTTTGGCCCATTTCTCTCTGCAACTCATATAAAATCTTGTCTAAAATCATAGCCACCCGCTTCAAACCTATCCTTCCCTCACTCATCTCTGAGAATCAAGGAGGCTTCCTAGCCAACAAACAAATTTCTGACTCCATTCTGCTTGTGCAAGAGGCTATTCATTCCAGCCAAATTAGGAAAGAAAAAGGTTTCACTCTAACACTGGACTTAGCCAATGCTTTCGATCAAGTAAGACACTCTTTCCTCCTTGCTGTTCTAAAGAAAATGGGATTTGCCTCACCCTTCATCGACCTAGTCCAAGCATGCATCTCTCGCCCTTGGATCTCCCCCCTTATCAATGGCAGACCAGGGCCTTCCTTCCAATCTTCTCGAGGATTACGTAAAGGCTGCCCCTTTTCCCCCTACCTTTTTATCTTGATGGCTGAATCCTTCAGCAGGGCCCTTGATTACAAACACCGCACCGGTCTTATCACTGTCATTAAATTTGGGAATGGAGTCAAAAACATAAACCATTCTAAGTTTGCTGATGACACTTTGTTAATGGGAGGAGCCTCCAACATTATAGATCGCCATTTCAAAACACTCTTAGATAGATATATGAGTTACTCCGGAGGCATGATCAATCACCTTAAGAGCTGCATTTATGGCTGGAACGCCACTGCTCAAACTCTTCAGAGCATTTCCAGCATTTTCGGGGTCCCTTGCAAGTTAGATTGGGGGCATTTCTCTTCTCTAGGCATGCCAGTGAGTGTGGGTTCTCTGAAAGCTGAATTTTGGGAAACCATCATTGACAAAATGAAAAGGAAAGTGCAGCAATGGGGCTCCTTCTAGCTTAACCCAGCACGACGCCTCATCCTCCTGAAATCAGGCCTCTCTTCACTTCCCTTGTATCAATTCATGCTCCTGCAAGCTCCAACTAGTTTTCATCACAAAGTGGAAGCCATCCTCCATCACTTTCTCTGGCAAGGGGGCAAAACTGAAAGAAAGAAATACAACCTCATAAATTGGAAACATGTTATTCAACCTTATGAATATGGAGGGCTGGGGATCAGATCACCACAGCTCCTAAACTTGGTCTTCAGTGGCAAGATAGTCTGGAGGCTCATCAATGGAGACTCTGCTTGGTGGAAGAACGTGTTGGAATCCAAATATCTAAACTCTCTGAGGAAGCTTCTATTAGATCATGATATACCTCTTAGAGCCTGCACCAAAATTTGGGGGCTGTGTAAAAAAGCAATACCCATCCTCGCTTCAAACATTTATAAGGTCCCCAAGGGCGGCAACAGCACCAGAATAGGAAATGATAAAATAATGGGCCAACAACCCATCAGCAGTAGGCCTAGAACCCAGCAGATTATCTCTTACCTTGGCCACAAAGGGATTGACAATTTGAGTCAGATATCCAAATGGGATATTCACACTCATCTATGGACAAGATGGAAATTCCCCGATATTCCTGATGAGCTACGTTCAAGTCTGGATAATCTGCAGGCTCATCTCCATGGCATCGCACCCACAAAACAAAACGATGTGGACTGTTTCTGTTGGGACCCTACGGGCACTCACTATACAGTCAAAGTCGCCTACCAACAAATCTATAACAGAGATCATCCCATGCCCAAATGGTCACAATGGAAAACTGTTTGGAAATCAGAGACTCTACCCAAAATTAAATTCTTCATTTGGGTTCTTTTAAAAGGTAAAGTGCTTACTTCTGACAACCTGAAAAAATGCGGTGTTCTTGGTCCTTCCCGCTGCCCAAACTGTAATGCAACAGAGGAGACTATTCAACACCTTTTCATAAATTTCTCCTTCGCCACTGCTTGTTGGAAAGAAGCCTTCCTGAAGGATCAACTCCCCTGGGGTCCCCACAACACCATTGCCGACCTCTTACACTTATGGAAGAAGAACTACCCTTGGCAGCGCAAGAAGAATAATGTGGCAAGAAGAGTTTGGAACGCTCTATCTTACTCCATGTTGTGGCGCATATGGCTAGCACGCAATCAAATAATCTTCAAAGACAAAAAAATCGACATCAGGATACTCTACAACAAGGCAATAGGACTCGCTCTGGAAACAATAGCTGTCAACAGTCAACGGAACATTGACACGGTTGGTCTCTTTGTTGAGGAACGAAATTATATAGGAAGTATGCTAGATCAGAGCAACAGGGGCCTCTGCAATGGCCAACACAAAAATGACACCAACAGAAAACTAATCTCCAGCAACAGTTGGAAAATCAGAATGAAGGATAAGGAGTTTGCACTCTGGATAAGAAGCTACAACACACACTATCTTTTTTTTGATGGAGCCTCCAAGTCAAATCTTGGTAAGGCTGGGGCGGGCAGAATTATTTGTAACACCAACGAAGACATCATCCTTGCTTATAAATGGGGACTAGGCTCCCTTTCCAATAATAGAGTTGAAGCCCTCGCCCTATACCAAGGTCTTATTCAGCTCCAAATCCTTGGCATTCGCACAGCGACAGTGATCGGATATTCGGAAATCATCATCAGCTTAATGGTCCACAATCGAACAACCACCAATTTACCACTCCAGAAAATTATAAAACGATGTCATGAACTCACCCAGCAAATGCAAGAAGCTCGATTTATCCATGTCCTCCACTCCCTCAATAAGGAGGCCGATGCTTGTGAAAACAAAGCCTGCTCCAAACCTTTGGGCATTCTCAGCAGAAACGCCTTTGAATCCTATTGTTTTCTGCCATGAATTGGAAAAATCCCCTCAGTTTGTCTGCAGAGGCAACCGTTGTAACCATGCCGAAGAATTCGATGGAAACCAGAAATATACTGTTGGAAATAATGAGTCCAGCCTCACCACAGCAAATTCAGGATCTACAGGCCTTGAAGGCAACCCATTGCAGGATTCACAGGTTTTGAAGACAACTTCTCTTTAGCATGTTTTACAAATGTAGTTTTCTACTGTCACAATTCGTCCAAATTTACACTAGATCAGCCTTCTCAACAGTCAAGTATAATCGGAGTGCAGAGGAACTTGGTCTCGCTGATGTTCCCCTCTATCTCTTCTCTCATGCTTATAGCCCTATAACAATGGAGCTTAGACTCCCCGTTTTCTCTTTTTGAATACAAACAGCACCCGATTATGTCAAAAAAAAAAATTTAATATATTATATTATTGCAGCTCCCAACTTGACGTTTGCTGTAAATTTGAACAAAGCTTCTAGCCATACCGTATCAGATACTTGTTTCCATACTAGAATTACCCGAATATCAAAAACTCGTGCACCATAGTTAATAATCAAATAAATATTACTAAAAAAAACTCATCGTTGTCTCGTTATATATATATATATGGTTACTTTATTTTTTATTATGAATCAGACTAATATAAGTAAAACAAACACTAGCATGCAGATGAGAATTTGAAAGGGATTCTGTCTCATCAAATTCAAGCATGACTCCATAAACATGGGAATGGCCTTCATATATTTTTAATTGGTCCATTAAAGGGTTAATTTTGTTTCTTAGTCAATATGTTTTCAAAGATTGTTGTCCATGTGTATGCTGTTTATTGGTTTGATTAGTTCCGTTTAAGTATTTTAATGTGTTTCATATTATGTAAATGACTGTATTGTTATTATGTATTGGTGTGTGGCATATTGTTTTTAATTTTTAATTTTTATATGGTATTATTTGTATTTACATTTAAGTTTATAAATTTTTGGGATTTATGAAATGTGTTTCAATCATTATTATATATACTGGTCTTTGGCGTATTGTTTTAATTTTTAATTTCTATACAGTATTATTTGTATTTATATTTATGTTTATATATTTTTAGGATTTTATAAATGAATAGATTAAAACCTAATAATATAAACTTAAAATTACTTCTTTTTTTTTTTTTGTCTATATTTTTTATGGAGGTAAAATTTACATATTTATTTTTAATTAGAATGAAATTAAAACAATAAATTCATAGAAAAGTTTAAGCTATTAATCCATTACAAGTTCATTGATAATGTTTACATATCTACTTTCAATTACAATGAAATCAAAACTCTAAATTTATTGAAAATTCCAAGCAATTAATCCATTACAGGTTCATTAATCTATTACATATTAATTTTTGGCTTATCCAACATCTAATTTTCTGAGCTTTTTAATTTAAGAATATTGATAATATCCTCATAATATTTGATTTAAAAATATCATACAATATATTAATAATTATAATTTAAAAATATATAATTTAATTTAAAAATAAGATACAAATAAAATTAGTATGATATTAGTATTATGTTTTCTTCATTAATGAGTTTATGAAATCACAAGGCTCCATATTGAAACAATGGCACTCCTTGACCTCTTTTTCTTCACGGGACAAACAAAATTGAAATTATATAGGACTAACCTAAGATCATTTCCTTGATATATAAACCAAGGATCCTATTTCTGGTATGAATTTAAAAGCAAGAAAGACGGTTAATAAAATATCGAAATCCTGAAAGGAAGTTGTGGATTTATACCTTGCGTTTGAGTGAGGAAAACATATATGTATGCACAAGGCTTAACTAGAGAATATCACTTTGTGGATTTATACCTTGCGTTTGAGTGAGGAAAACATAAATATATGCACAAGGCTTAGCTAGAAAATATCGCAAAAATTGGTAACACCCTTCGCTGGCTTTGGCTAAGCTTTTTCCTTGAAAACGGCTTTTGCACAGTACTCTTGATAGTATAAGCCTACATGCCAGTGATATCCAAGGTTTTTCTGTATCTCTTAAAACTGAATAAGAAATGTCACATGAATTTATAGATAAATATGTTTAAGAAATGTCACATGACTCTATAGATAAATATTTAAGAGCAGAATGTAAAAGAAACACAAACAAAAAAACCTTTCTTACAACAAAATTTAATAAAATGATCACATTAAATACGATGAATCCCTGAACAAAATTTATATAAAGACTACAGAAAGACTACATTCAAGGTTGCCTATAAGGACTACATTCATGCCATTAACGTATAGATTGAGTTGTTAGCGTATCAAAAAAATCATTGTTTGGTTACCAGCACAAATAGTTGCCCGCTTATAAAAATAAAGGACATTTTTAGGGTCTCTTAAATCAAAGAAAAAGGCAATATTATAAATGATTATAAGCTCTCTCTTTATTATTAATCAATGGACTATAACTAAAAAAACGTGAAAAGTCAGTTATCTTCGTTGTCTGCTTATGAAAACAAAAGATATATATTTTTACGATTTCGTAAAAAGAAGATATGTTATTAACTATGGTTACCTTGTTCTTGATTATGAATCAGACAAATATAACTAAAATAAACATCAACTCGCAAATGTGAATTTGAAAATGATTCCCTCTCATTAAAATCAAGCCTCACTCCATAAACATGGGAATCGCCCTAATATGTTTTTAATTGGTCCATTAAAGAATTAATTTTGTCTGTTTGTCAAAACTTTTTTTTTTTAATTGATGGTTGTGTATGTTCATGTTTTAAGTTTTTAAAAATTCTTGTGTATGTGAATGTGATAAATTGGCTTAGAATTATTAGTTTTGTTTAAGCATTTTAATGTGTTTTAATCATTATTATGTATGGGTGTGTGACTAATTATTTTAATTTTTAATTTTTATATTGTATTATTTGTGTCTACATTTAAATTTTTAAATTTTTAGGGTTTTAAAATGGAATAGATTAAAACATAATAGTATAAGTTTAAAATTACTCATTTCTTAATCTATCTTTTATTATAGATAAATATTACATATTCTTTCTCAACTACAATGAAACTAAAGAAATAATTTTATAGAAAAGTCTAAGCTATTAATACATTATATGCTTATTAATAAAGTTTACATATCCATTTTCAATTATAATGAAATCAAAGCAATAAATTTATAGAAAAGTCCAAGCTATTAATCCATTAAATGTTTACTGATAAAGTTTATATCTATATTTTCAATTACAATGAAATCAAAATAATAAATTTATACAAATATCCAAGCTATTAATCTATTGTATTAATATATTCATTATTGACTTATGGAACATCTAATTTTCTTAGTTTTCTAATTTAAAAATATTGATACTATCATTATGATATTTAATTTAAAAATATCAAGCAATATCCTAATAATTATGATTTAAAATTTATTGTTTAATTTAAAAATATGATAAAAAAACATTAATATTATGTTTTTTTTATTAATTATTTTACAAAATCAGATGCCTCTGTATTAAAAAAATGGCACTCCTACCAACCAAATTGAAATTACATAGTACTAACGTAAGATCATTTCCTTGATATAAGAACCAATGATCCTATCCTATGTCTGGTAAGAATTTAAAAGCAAGAATCCGGCGAATAAAATATCCTACAAATTCCAGAGAAATTCTGAAAGGAAACTGTAAATTTATGCCTTGCATCTGAGTGAGAAAAACCTAAATGTATACAAAATCCTTCGGTGGAAAATATCGCAAATATTGGTAACACTCTTCCCTGGACTGCCTTTCGTTGAGAAAAACAACTGTTGCACTCTTGATAATATAGGTCTACATGCTAGTGATATCCAATTTATTTATTTTTCATCTCTTAAACCTGAATAAGAAATGTCACGTAAATATTTTAGACAATAATGGGAAAGAAAAACAAACAGGAAGCCTATATTGCAACAAAATTTAATAAAATGACAACAGTAAACAGTATGAATACTTGAACAAAATTTATATGAGGACTACATTCAAGGTTTCCTCTGCTAAAGATAAGTTAATATAATATTGAACAAAGTTTTGCTTCAAGAAATGTGTTTTTAGCAAAAGGTAAGGTAATGGAAGGTTGCTTCTTGGCCCTACAGAGATAACATTGTTTTGTGTCTAGTCTTGCAAACAAGAGCTTTTGGCCGATTCTCTATTGCCAACAATATCATGATGGAGAATTCAAAATCTTCAATGCGGGAGAAATACAACCATGGAAAATTCAAATCCACGAACAAGGGAAAGTGGAAACTGTTACACTAACAAAAATTATATTATAAATTGAATAACATACCGTGATTATTTGAAAATGGACATGTGCCCCTAGGAGACCTTTCGTAATCCAATCGGAGACACAGTGATGGACATTTCAAAAGCAGGTACTGGGCAGATACAATTATCTAGAATTGAAATGCATTAATATGGGAGAATGGAAAGGTTTACACTTAAAAAAAATTATAAGTCAATTTTATTATTATTTGGAAATGGACGTCAATTTTATTATTATTTGGAAATGGACATGTGGTTGTAAGAGACCTTTCAAAATCCAATTGGCCTTTTCAAAGTGGACCCAAATTTAAAAAAAAGGTTATGAATGTTTTACAAAGACCAAATTTAATGAAGTGAATCTAATTTTTGTTAATTTTTTTATTAGGTTAATCTTGATTTATGGTTAATCGTTCATGGCATCTTAAATTTTTAATTTTAATTTGGTAAAATTTAATTTAATTTAAATAGGTTTTAATTACTTAATTTAGATATGTGAGGAAATTACCTTCATCTATTTCATCCATATATTTTGGTGGTCAGAACTAAAATATGAAAACATATTTTATTTTTCGTCCCATTGAATTTATAATTAACACAATTATTAAACTCTCAAATTTCAATAAGAAAAAATAGAATAATTATGTTTTTTTTTAGTAACTTAGGCTATTTTACTAGTTTGATAAATGAAACATTACATATGCTACAGCTGGGATGGAAAGTTACGCTTAACCAATCCAAACCCTAGTTTCTTAGTTTCAGGGCTGCCTCAGAGGAGGAAACCAACCCGGACAAAACTTGAGATGGAAAATTACAATATAAGCAGTAGCACTGATGTATATAGATAGTACAAAATATGAAGAAACAAAAAAACATTGATGGTGACATGCTTGAAAAAATACATGGAAGAACTATGCAGCTGCGCAGGCCTCAATCTTCATCTTCATCATCACTATGAGGGACCTCCTCTTCTATGGGACAAGCGAGTGTCTACACAGCTCCTTCCTCAAAGTATTCCACTAGACATCTGGGTTTGGGTACATGTGCGTAGAGGATGGGAGACTTTGGATCCTCTACATCAGGGACACACATCCAATTGCCTTTAGAGTCCATCACCTAGAGATCTGATTCATTGTCTTCCTCCACCTGAACCAACAACAGATGAGTTTTGAGAGGGAGCGGGTGCGTTTGGTGCGCTATGGTGGACTTCCACGGGCCACGCCTACTGCTCCGCACAACATTCACTGAAGCTTCTTCTTCCTGCTTGGGATCGGGGCTCTATCTCACAAAACTGCTGGAGGACGAGCCTTCCATCGACTCCAAGTAGTTGTCCTCTCCACAGTGATAATGACCAGGGAGAGCACCTCTCTCACCACCTCAGATGGTTCTCTGGCATAATCTGGGGGCCATCGTACATTGAGGCAGGGCAGAGACTTCAAGGGAAAGGTGCGTAGCAGGAGGAAAAAACATTGTCGAGGACCAGGGGGGGAAGATGGGCAAGGGAGGAGGTGTGCAGACTGAGAAGTCACTTCCCAGAGGGTACTGCATAGCGCAACACTGAGAAGAGGGCTGCGCGACCATCTGGAGTTGGGAAAGTGCCAAAGCAGAGTCAAAAGGAAAGGAAGAGGGAAATTACTGGGAGTTGCTCGGGGCTAAGGGCTCATCCTTTTAAAGGGACTTGGACAGATGTGAGGGGGATGATAATGAGTATGCCTCACATGCAGCTGCATGGCATGACCAATATCCTCAGCATGCTCGAGGGAAGGGTGATGGTTAATATACAAATAAATCATGATAATAATTTATGGTGATAGTTGCAGGGGGTACCGTAGAGAGGGTGACATTGTACCCAATGTCTCATCATCATATCTTATCATGTTTGTCTCATGCGGATGGCTAACAGTTTGAGGATCCGCAACAAGTGAGACTCTGCATAGAATATCTCTGTCCTCTCGGATGTGTGATGAATGATTTCTATTCGTGCCAATTCTGTCACCCACATCCTGAGAAAATAATTATGTTATACTAATACATAGTAAAATATAATTATATTAATTTTTAATTTTTCCACATATATATTTTGCCCTTCATATATAATTATTTATTAATTTATACTTTCATAAAGAAAGAAGTCTTTAACAATTTAATTGGTTTTAGATAATTATTTAGGAAGCTTTTATTTAAATATCAATACGATAATAAAAGCATATATATATATATATATAGTTTTTAAAATTTTTCTTATTTAAATTACTCTTTAACCATTTGATTTATTTAATTTTTAGAAAATAAAGTCTTATTTATTTATTATAAAAATTAATAATATTTTTTATTTTATCTTTAATTTCCATTTCTTAATTATATTTTATGTTTTTTATTTTTTAATTGGTATTGTATTTTTTATTTATTTATTTTTATTTATTAGTTTTTTAATCACTATTATAATAATAAAAAGTTATATATTTTTTTAATATATATAATAATTAGTTTAATTTATTTCTATAATTTCTCGTGATTACTTATTGAAAAACTAGCTCTTATGCTCGTTTTCATTAAATTTAATATTAATAATTTAAAATTTTGATAATTTGATAATTAAATATTGATATAAATTATTTGATAATTTAATTGAAATAATTAAATTATTAATTAGTCATAATTTCTTAACAAAAAACTAGTTATTAAAATTAGTTTTGATTGGATAATATTATTGTCTTAATAATTAATTCTGAAACTTGATGTATGTCCTAACTATTTAATTTCATTGATCTACTTTTTTGCATTGGTCTTGAGGATGAATCTTATTAGCAAGTTAGAAAACTAGACGAGAAAATAATTAATTCTATGTGATTAATCTGGAACTAGCCTCGTCTCAAGAAATTATTATAGATCATAATAATAAAAATAATAAAAAATAAAAAATAAAGTCATATTTCTAATAGGAATGTAATATACATTCTTTTCGTGGATAAAATTAAGAAACAATGTTTTCATTTTTTTTGTTTTTTTTGTTTTATGATGCTAGGCTACGGAGTTAAATCCTATCCTACCATATAAAACAATGTTTTTACTCTAACATGAAAACACTCATCTAATTCTTCATTAAGAAAAGAATTTGCAGCTTAAAATATACATACAGGAAAGGAAAGAGAGTCATTCAAACAAAAAATTGTCGGCATAATAATGAACATAATGAAATTTACAAACTCAAACATAGCTGGCCAAATATTACAATGAATGGCCTTTCAACTCTCGGCCCTTTACAAAAATCTCTCAATCCATTCCTCACTCTCTTTGTATTCCTTACTTGTTTTCATCCTCACACAATCCTCCTATTTATACATAAATATGAATTTATTCCACTCCATAATTTCCCCCAGATAAATCTCAACTAAAATCCAATTTAGTTTTATCTTATTTTGGCCTTAGTTAAGTCTGGTTTATGGAATTTCTAATCCCTATATTATCTACCTAATTCCATTCCACTCATATCCTTAATTATTTAAGGAATATTTACAATAATCTTCACATTTATATTTTCTCTCTTAATTTATTAAATTTGAGAAAAATAATTAATAAAATAATTAAAACACCTCACCCCCTAAATTACATAAATGAATTATAAAATTTAAGCTTGATGCTCCTGCATCAGACTCCCAAGGTTGAAAATAATCATGATCGCATGATCATGTGTTTCGGATCTTTTTCTTCCTGGATCCCATACCTTGTTATGCAATTTCTCATTTGTTGTTGCTTTTGTTTGTTGTTTTTCTCCAGGTCTTCACACTTTAGTTTGCATTGCCCCACTGGCTATGCTTTCACAGCCTTCCATTGTCTTCCTCTTGCGAATTCTTCTTTGTTTTACTACTGTTGTTTTCTTCTAGGATACTTCCATCATTATCCTCATTATTAGTTCAATTCCTCTATCCAATAGATGTTTTGTCTGTTGTTTACCATCACTTCGTGATTACTGAACTTTTACTGCCTCCCTTTCATCCTCACCGTCTTGTTTATTGTTGTCTTGCACCTTCACATTCTTCATTTCCCAATATTTAAATTGAGATTCCTCTTCATGCCTTGAATCCTGATTCTTCAGCATAGTTTCCAGCAATATAATCTCTCGGTTCCATGCATTACATATTTCCATAGAAAATTATTCCTTTTCTTTCACTTATGTCGAATTTTCTCTAGCATCTGCAATAAAACATGTACTCACAAAACAATCATTAAAATAAAAAACATAAGGCCTTAGTGCCTCTTTATCCTCTGGCAACATTTCAGTATGTTGCTCTGAAATTTCCTCTTCCATCAGCACATCAGTATGTTGATTTAAATCCTCTATGAGACTATCAGCTAGTCCCTCCTCCATATCATCTGTTTCAATAATGTCTCCCTGTTATATTTCAAAATAATGAACTTCTTTGATTTGTTGAATCCTTCCTACATCCTTATCCTCTGCTTCCTGATTATTGTTCAAGATAATTTTTATTTCTTTCTCTTTCAGCAACTCACCCTGAGCATAGATCCTCTGCTTTTATAACTTTCTTCTTTGAAGATCTAATTTTCTATATAACTCAACAATCTCAATTGGAGTAGAACTTGCAAACTTTACACAACTTTCCATAACTTCACATGCTGTTGACCAATCATCATATGGCCCTTCTTCCTTTGCTTTAATACCCTGCTAGTTATTCCCAGGAGTCCCTTCAGTCTCCTTTTGTTTCTGAGATCTTGCTATCTTAGCATCAATCTGAATAGATTTCAGATTCAACTCCTTCTCCTTGACAAACTCTAAGCCTTGTTCAACATCCTTCTTACATCCTGCAAACATACATAAACTGTAAGATTTAAAAATTCAAGGCTTCATAGCCTCATTTGCTTCTTTCACCAACACATCTTCAGATTCTTCCGAACTATCCCAATAGTTCATGAGATCTTCCTCATTGATCTATTCACCCAGAATTTCACCCTGTTCTAGGCCATAAATGGAAACATACATTTTTAACTCAGCCTCTCTGAGTTCTTCACTCCTCAACATCTTCTCGAGATTTCTCAACTCTTCTACCAACTGTATGTTTACCTGTTTTTTCCTCTTTGCGTGTAGTCTCTGCCACTTTACCTTCTTTCTCATGGTCCAACCATGTGTTTGGTCTTTCACATTTTCCTGCAACAATTCCATTAAAAATTCAAGGTGAACTATTATCTCAGCCTTCTCCAGCTCATAATATTCATCTATCCACTGTTCACATATGCCACTTACCTTGGAATTTTCCTTCTTCTTCCCTCTACTGTGGTATTCATCAGATCTTCGGAAATGACTATCAACAATCATCTTCTCCTCCTTTTTGAACTTAATCTTTTCACGTGTGGATTTCATTCAATCCTTCTTTCAGCAATCCTTCACAAAAATGGAAGTTCTCCTCCTGTGCTTGGCTTCTCTTGGTTCTCTGTCCTGGAACCAATCTCTGGCAACCCTCTTGCTTCAATTTGCTGCAAACAACACTTTAGTAACTCATGTGTTACAATGACCAATTCTTTGGGTGTCGGGCACTACCGATCATGCACCCCATTACATTCAGTCTTTTTACTTAGCTTATGACTCTTTGACTTCAGAATTACACCAATTCTTCATGAAAAAATATTCAATCTTAACTCGAACTATCCAAACTTTCATTTAACTCTAACATTTGTTTTGACTTCAAGGCTTGACCCAATAATCATAATAGTGGATAATTTGACTTAATTCAAGTTATAAAATCCTCTAGAAAACATACACCCCTAATACATTTTTAGGATGTAAAATCTTCACTCTCTTTCATACTTCATTCTTATGAAAAATCATCAGTTTGTCGTTAACATTTCACATGATATTGAAGTCTTTAGTCGAAATCCACTCCATGTTTTCAGAGATTTATTTTATGGGGAAAATAAATAAACCATTCACTTTTCAACATTTAAAAATACATTTTTGACTTATTATACCTTATGCCCTATTAAGGTTATTAACAAACCTTCTCTTCACAATCTTAATTTTCTAGTTTCCATTCTTTTGTGCCATCTTTGTCACTGTAAATACTTGCATGCCCATAAGCTCATCATCTTAATGCAAACATTTCCCTGCACTCTTATGCACCATACAACATCAATTCACATCTCTTCACCTATGTATAGAGAACATGTTTTTAACCTCTTCGGTGAATAATTTACAACTCATACATCACTCTCACGTCTTGGGATGCTACCATATGATGGTAAAAACAAATATTTTACATATCAAGCAGTTGTGGTTTGTTTGTGTTTTCAACCATAAACAAAAATCACAAAATTCTCCCATTTCCAACTATAAGCTTTGATCCAACATGATGCAACTAAATTTGCGAAGATCCACACCATGCATAATAAATCATCCCATATATTATAAGATGCATGCTTCTCTTTATATCAAGGTTTAATACCCTTTTGTTACTTGAGCCAAGTGAAAGTTTTTCCAATAAACCTCACCATAATCCATTGGCATACCTCGACATTATATCTATAAACTTCGAATTCATAATTTAAAACCCAAACATTCACCATAGTTTAGGTTAAACTCATATCTCCGCTTTATTTCAAGCCCATATCACATCACAATCCTTTACTGGATTTCATTTAACCCAAATTTTATGTTATAAAGTCAACATAACACTTTATAACTTACCAGTCCATCAATCCAATAATTTTATGATCAATAGGTCACACATATCTCAAGGCTCTTCTTCCACTCTCCATCATCGATTTTGAATTCCATCTCATGCTTATCAGATATATCCTCTCCATCTCGTGTTTAGGAAAATGACATATTTCTAAAAATTGGTATATTTGAACAAAACACTTCACTTTTGCATAAAAAAGAAGAAGAAAAATTACCTTCCGAGAGACAAAAAATGATCCATTGTAATTAATCATTGTCATTGTATTTGGTGGTGACAATCACCTTCTCAACAACCAAATACGCAGAGTAGATCCCACACCAAGCTGACCAATCATGCTAACATCAGCTGCAAGAGGGATATCCCGATTTCGTTTCCCAAATCGATGGTAGTACCAGAGTTCCACCATCTCTAGAACTTTACTACATTATTTACAACCTTGCATAGACTCCGAAAGCTGGACCAAAGTATCCATGACTTCCATTGATTTCAAGGAATTTCCCCTATCAGCTCCAGCCCAAACAAGATCACACTGCCTTTCAAATGTGGAATCCATTCTTACAAGGCTACCGATGGTCCATATCATTACCGCTCATTTCTTTGACTATTTACCTCACGATGGTCAATGTACCACACCACACAGCTGTTGCATAGGCTAGCAGTGTGTGCAAAAGATGGACTCCAGATTCATTCGGATCGCTCCATATCTCAAAATACCCAACATCGAATTTGTGAGACTGTCATCAGGGGTGGTGACTGTGTAGATCTTCACTCCTCTTCCATCATAGGTGACAGTCTCGAAGCCAAGAGAATGTTCAAGACGTTGTAACTCCAACGCCAATCACCTAAAGTATGTTTAGCTAGCATGTATAAGTCATAAATAAGATTTCAGACAACCTTCTCAAAATGTCTACTAGTCACATAACCATGCACCAATCATGAAACACTCTTCTGCTAGGTGGCTTTTCAACCTCTTCCATTACATCCATTATTCTTCCGAATCTGCCCAAGGTCAAGCTGATGAGATTTACAAAACAAGTTCGAAGTGGTGGACGATGGCCACACCATAATTGACAACACAACACTTAATTTCCTTTCGATCTGATCTACAGGAATCTTTTGTATGTTTTTGTTTTCAGTCGCACTCTAGTTGTAGTTTCAGGTGACACATCGGCTCTCATAGCATTAGCTAAGCTACGATGCATTAGTGGATTTGTGTGGTCATCGAAGTGAGTGAAGGATGATTCCTCTAATTTTCCCCTCTACCACGATTTTTGACGCTCCAATTTAGCAATGTATCTGTCTGCCTTGTAAACAGAACTTAACAACACGACTCACAACCTTCTACATGCCTTGTCAATAGAGCCAAAAAACATGAGTTGTGGCCTTCTACAGATCAATGGACTCCTCAATTAATCCAGGGAATTTTTTGTTTCTCCACAACGCTTACACATTCTTGTTTCTCCACGCCTCTGCTATATCTCCATGGCCTCCATTGCTCTGTGTCCAACCAAAATTGTGCCTCCACACTTTGACAAATATGCCAGCCTGAACTCAAGGTCTAACTAGACATATCCAAATGTAGAGAATCCTTTCAGAATATTATCGATTTTTCTTCTTTTACAAGAATGAGATGGCATCATTCCCACTCCAATCCAGTAGAGCTTAAATTAGCAACTTATTGGTGCAACTAATATGGCAATTGGATGAACTCTCTGCACACTACATCGTCAAATCAACATGACAGATCACTTTCCAAGCTCGAGATCGGTTTCAAAGCTTGATTCCTTAGCTGTTACGACAACACATTGCAATTGTATAATGGTGGAGAGGTTACGTGGATCCCAACATACCGAATATCTTACCATCGACTTTCTCCAAGACTCGATTGTCACCAAATTAATTCGATGATACATATCTCAAAATGTTGTGCCAAATACATGATCCCAGAGCTTCATGAAAGCAATTATTTAACGTTCCATTATTTTGTTCCCAACGGTCTTTGAACTGCACATACTTCCAGCTCCGATACCAAAATGATACTAGGATACGGGGTTAAATCCGATCCTAGCATTAAAAATAGTGTTTTTCCTCTAACATGAAAACACTCATCTAATTCTTCATTAAGAAAACAATTTGCAGCTTAAAATATAGATACAAGAAAGGAAAGAGAGCCATCCAAACAAAAAATTGTTGGCATAATAATAAACATAATGAAATTTACAAACTCAAACACATCTGGCCGAATATTACAATGAATGGTCTTTCGGCTCTCGGCCCTTTACAAAAATCTCTCAATCCATTCCTCACTCTCTTTGTATTCCTCACTTCCTCACGTGGTTTTCATCCTCACACAATCCTCCTATTTATACATAAATTCATATTCCACTCCATAAATTCCTCCACACAAAACTCAACTAAAATCCAATTTAGATTTATCTTATTTTGGCCTCAACTAAGTCAGGTTTATGGAATTTCTAATCCCTATATTATCTAACTAATTCCATTCCACTCATATCTTTAATTATTTAAGGAATATTTACAATAATTCTCACATTAATATTTTCTCTCCTAATTTATTAAATTTGAGCAAAATAATTAAAAAAATAATTAGAACACCTCACCCCTTAAATTACATAAATGAATAATAAAATTTAAGCTTGTGCTCTTGCATCATTTTAAGATATAATAGGAAATGTTCCACTTAATTAATAACAATAAAAACAATAAAAGCCATGTATACTTTTCTAAATTTTTCAAAGAATTAATGAAATTGCCATAAAATTGAATACATTAAGTTGTAGTTGTACATGATACTAATGATTTTCCTTGTGTAACGACAAACGATATGTACAAAGTAACATTAGATTGCATCTACATTTCAATTTAAATTTGGATGGAATGTGAATGATTTTATTTAATCATAAAACTATTTGATGCATTGATTGTTTGTATTTTGGATAGACATAGGAAAGATTTTGACAACTAGATCTATCGATAGGTAATGAAGTGGAAAAAAAAATATGCAGTAGCATAAAGAAAAGGTATATGATATTATTATTTCCAATTATTAGCACTCATTTTCTATAGCCTATTTTGAAAAAGTAGGCATTCTATGGCGTATTTTGAAAAAGTAGACAATTTTTTACCTAAAGGTTCTAAAGGTTCTATCATATTATGAGGTATGAAGTGAGTTAAGTTACTCACAAGGTTTAAATGAAGGGTGCATAATAAGATGATAACCTTATTATTTAATTACCACTAATATATTAGTAAAAATCACAAAATATTCCATTGAAAAAGGTGGATGGGTATTTCAAACTTGACACCTTTTGAATATACTAAATGGTAATTTTCAAGAAACATGAGCAACATGGATCCGAAGATATGAGTTATGATTCCTCAGAAAGAAAATAGATTAAAAAGTTGAAACATAATTAATTACTAGTATTTAAATGAAAGAAATTATCATAGAATTTGTGAAGAGATAAAATTTTGAAAGAAAATATTTTTTAAATGAATATAATGTTATTCAAAAAAACAGTATAAATCAATATACATTCTAAAATAATGTGTATTAAATGGAAAAAAAAATTAATTAACTAAATATAATTACGAATGTGGTTAAAAATCAATGAGAAGAAAAGATTAAGAACGAAGAAAGGATTAGGAATTTAAATTCAAATAGAAGTATAAGAAAAAAATAAGCTGAATTGAGAGAACTTAAATAGAGAATATCAAGGAAATATTTAGGACTGGAAATAAGAAATGTGGGAGGATAATTTTTTATCTTATATTTTTAAATAATTAATTATTTGTGCACCGGTTTATGTAGATGATATATGGATGAGTGAATAGTAAATAATAATTGACTAAATAAATTATAATTTTGGATAATTTAGTCAAGTTACATGAGCCACAAAATCTATAAAATGAGAATTTGAGTTAAATGGAAAACACTTTTACACCGTAATATTAAATGGCTATTATATTTGTGAGCTTTCTTTTGGCAATTATTAAGGGATCTTGGTCCATTGAAGTGTGCTATGAAGAAGATGTTTTCTTATAAACTTAGAAGCTTCAATTTTTTTAATTGTTATATTAATATTTTGTATACAATATTATTATGATTAAAAAAATCTAAATTAATAAATCTAGTATAAATTAATAAATCTGGTATAATTAAAAAAATGTAGACACAAAATTCAAACTCATCATTCAATTAAATCTTCTATAATTTTGACAAAAAAAATACTTTTTAAATAAATATAATGTTATTTTAAAAAAACCTAATTTTAATAATTAGTAATTAATGGAAAAATAAATTATATAATTTTTACTTTTATTTAACATATATTATTTATTAACTAGCTATCCATATGTACGTGGTACAAAATATAATATTCTATGATAAGAAAGCAATTCTAAATATAAAATATCTAAAATTCAGTAAGTTCATCTACTACCCAGCAAAATAAATAAAATAGTTCATCTACTACCCAGCCAGATAACTAATATATATATATGTAGTGTAACCATTTAGTTTCATCTCTTTGAGATGAAAACCAAGACAAAACAATTCTTATTTATTAAATGTTATCCAACATAGTATTATTAAGCAAATTTTTATTCAGTTATTAAAATCCTTGTGAACCTCTTCCTTTTTTTCTTCAAAATTGGATAACCAAAAATCTAGATAAAATTATTACATAGAAAAGCATAATTAGACAATATAATCTAAAAAAGCTGCTAATAATTATCTTTACCGACCAAAGATGACAGGTAAACTACCCTTTCCTAAAATAGTAATAATAACCTGGACCGAATTTAAACCACGAAGTTGAAATTTGAGGAACGATTGAAAGTATTCCCCAGATTCTGATTTAACCAATAACCAAGAAAGCGATTTGAAGATTCAGGAATTTCACTGTCTACAACTTGTTCATGGCTGCGTGCAGCGTCGAAAAACCGAGGGGTTGAGTTAGAGCCCTGCGGGTGTAACAGTGTTTAAGTAATTTTCCGCGGCATTTATTCATGACTCTACTACAGGTGTGTACACGCTGCCGCCTCTGTCACTTCCTTTGGCACATGTATTAAAAAAACAGGCGGTTGTCAGGAAATGGCTGGCTGGTTGGATGACTTATTTGTTCTGGACCACACGCCAGTAGAGGACAAAGGTTCCATGTTCCAGAACCTCAAGAGTAGAATCTAGGCAGGAGGTGGATGCCATCAAAGAAAATAAGTGTGTTGGAGGTCCTTGATCCATATCGTCCTCCTAGAGACGAGCAATCCATGCGTGTAGTTTTCTTTGCATGTAATTTGATAAAATTTTGTAATCATAATCACTATTTTTTATAACCAAATATTTATATTTTAAAATTGGTTGGGTAGTGTTTATTGTTAATATTTTTTTATAATGTAATTGCAAAGAGTTTATAACTTAACAATTAAGAAAGTGGTCAATTTGGGCTCTCTCAAGAACACTAGCCTTTTTTTTAATTTTTAAATATGATACAAGTTTATGATTTATGGTAAGGTTTGTGATTAGTTATTGTTATGAAATTTACAAATTAATTTTGATATATTAATAATTAACCAATCATGATTATGGGCTCTTGAAGAAGAATATAATAGTTTTTTTCTCATAGTTTCGGTATTTCTTTCGATAAAATAACAAAAATCTATGATTTATTGCAACGCTAGTGACTAGCTTTTAAATTTGAATTATATTTTTTTATTATCAACATAGATTTATTTTAAATATGGATCTAACATGAGTTTAGAGGGATCAAATCCCTTCATGTGCAAACGTTTTGAGAGTTTAAAATACAATGTGTTATTTTTCATTGTTTAAATTGTATTTTTGAATTCAAAATAGAGTATATATAGGACCAAATAAATGTTTTAGCCATAAAAACTTAATTTTTTCATAATATATTCATAATATTTTTAAAATATAATATAATGTATATGCAATTGATATTAAAATATTTTACATAACATGTACATTGACATCAAATTAAAATGGTTTTTTTATTATTAACATATCTTTAAGTTTATATCAATATTAATTTGTATTAAAATATTTTATCAATAACCAAATTATAAGATTTAAACATCTTACACACACATTTTTTTACTTCTAATTACTTTAGAAGTGTACATTAATTTTCTATTTAAAACATAACTTTTAACTTTTATTTTTAGTTTAAATAGCAATGGTGAGACTCACAAACTTGCAAATCTTACTTACAAATCCCTCTCATACTAAGTTGTATAATGAGCCTCTCAAGTTAATAATTATAATATATTAAAAACTTATTATAAAAATAATGATAGCAAATATAATTTAAATTGATATTATTCTAATTTCATGTGAGAAGTGAAAAACAAAGTCTCATTTCATAACCATTTCAACATGATAACTATACAAACGATGTCACATGGCTCATAACATGGATATCCAATAATGTAGCAAGGGGAATTATGTGAAACATCTTAAGACACTTCCGGGCACACCTAGACTCTTGTATCCACTTTGTTAAGAAGTCACTTATGTTTTTTCTCTTGTTGAAATGGATTATGTCTTCTTTAGATGCAACTTGACTATGGAGCCTCTAGTTGTCAATTTGGTGGTGAATTATTCTTTTGGGGTGGTTTGCTTTTCATTTCAATGTTAACTAGCAACCATGATTCCCATCCCCTATCTTCTTCCATATCAAGGGAGCCTTTATCTCAGCTAGAGCTCCATTTATCTAAGTTAGAGTCATAGTTGGGGAACCCTATTGGTGTTTCTTCGTCATATTTTGAGGGGATCTCGGCTCCTATATGTCTTATTTATCAACGAATTCGGAAAGAGTTATGTTCTGTAAAAGTAGCATTGTTAATTTATTTAAATATACTTGAAGGTTTTGAGCTTGGTGCATGATACATATCAGAGGGATTTTTCTTCCATGTTCTACCTTTTTACAATGGTTTTTCTTTCTCCTCCATTTGAATTCACCTAGGTTTCTCTTCTTTTGCATTTGGAAGCCTAGTTTTCCTCATAGGGATATCATATGTCCACTAGTAGATACGCCTAGTTTTCCTCATAGGGATATCATATGTCGACCAGTGGATATTCCTATCTAGGTAGATAGGAGAATAAAGCATCGATAGGAGGTTGGAATTCTCCACTATTATAGACTCATCAGAGATTTTTGCAAATCGAAGAAATATGGTCATGCGTTAAAAATAATGAAGTGGCTTGAAGGAGTTTTGGAGCGCGTTAAAAAATCATGAAGAGATCATTGATGTTAATGGAACTTTATTTTTCATATCCTTCAACAAAAAATAATGGAAATCAAAATAGGTACTCACAATTACTGCCATGCTTTTCTGGTAAAATATTCAAATAGCTATTTTATAGGTCAAATGTAAGATATTTCAAAAAATGGTTATCAATAGAAGCAAGGGAAAATTGTATATGGCCCACATTAAGTGGAATGTATAAATTCATATTACGGAAAACTAATGGAAAACGTGACACTCGAATCAAGTAGAGTGTATAAATTCAAACTATGGAAAATCAAGGGAAGAAGTGACACTCAAATCAAGTGTAGTGTACAAATTCAAATTACTGAGAACCAAGGGAATAAGTGATAGTGAAATCAAGCATAGTGTATAAATTCAGATTTTGGAAAACCAAGTGAGAAAGTGGCACTATGTCAACTCGTTGAAGACATTGGCAATGAAAAACCAAACGAAGATCCAACTCCAACACCAACAATTGTACGAGTGGAAGCAATTTAGTAATTTATTAAATTTTATGATTTATAATTTTTTTTTATATCTTAGGTTTATTTTTGTTAAATCTACATCTTTTAGAATCATGAGGAAATTTTATGAAAGAGTATAGAAAAATGGGACATTTTAAACTGTCATATAAACTTCTCAACAATATGAAAAATTGAAGAGGTATTTCTGATGAACAAGGATTCAGTTCTAGTACTCTCTTGAAAGTTTTTTCATGGTTAAGTGGAGCCTTATGAGACACGACACATCGATAATTCCTCACATGTATCCTCATGATTGGCTCTCATAACCCTTTTCACTCCACATTTAATCTATCAGTACTACAAACATTCATCAAGATGGTTTGCATTACAAATGGGATTCACTTAGATTGAAAGAAAAATTCTAATCTAATGAGGTATTTATTTCCTCTCTCCATAAATCGCTCCATGTAAGTTTCACGGGTTTATTCAAAGGTACATATGGCATTCAACATAATGATTTAGCGATAAAAGTACCAAAAAGTATTCAACAGGGTCTATAAGTTTCCTTCCCACAAGCCTCAACATTTCAATGTCCTTTCTCTCTCCTCTCGTGTCTCAATATCAACCCCTGACTAATCCATTTTCCTCAACACCCCTGAAAGTTTTAGTTTTATCATCATAAGATAAGGTCAAGGGTTTACCAAAGCAAGTACAAATCCAAGTGATTTCATAGATGAAGGAAATGGTTCAAATGGGGATTTTGGAATATTCACAAATGAATGAGATCTCAGACTACTTAGACATGGAAGCTAATGGTAGGTTATATGGAAAGTATATGAGGGGTTTACTTTTAAAGGATTATTTGGGACAACATTGGTCAGGGATGATTAGTTATTGTCTATCTATTTTTCATTCTATCTCAAGATGGGATTTTTTTTGTTTCTTGTTGTCACATGATCACAAAAATATTCTTATTGGGTCTTGGTCTTGGGGTCCTTATAGTCTCAACATGAAGAATAGATTTTTTTCTTTTGACCTTCAGAAGGAGCCTTTTCCCATTTTCTATATTTGGCTCATTATTGGAATCCTTCAAGCCTTATTATAGACTACGTCTTTTGTGGACAAGATAAAAAATATCTTAGGCCAATTAGTCAGTGTTGAAAATGGGAAGGATTTTAAATGTGATAAGAAATGACATGGACGTCGATGCTGATGGATGTAAGGATTTATTAGAAAAAATAAAAGTATATAATGACTATCTCTAGACAGTAGTGAAACTAGACTACTAGATATTCCCTCTCTAGTGTTATGGATGCCATGGCATAGAGCATACCAAATGCCAATGTACATTTTTTGGATATAATGATTCTCCTTTCAAGAAAATATGGCATTTGAAATTCATAGAGGTTATGTTTGGGGATCTTATGCCACAAACAAAAACCCTAGTGGAAAAGGTAGAGTAACATCTAAATATTAGGGTAATTTTGAGGTGTAAAATGGCCCTCATAAGGAAAATAATAAAAAGATACTTAAAATAATAAAATAAGAGTTCGGAATTTTTAAAGGAAAATAAATAAACCTACTTCTATTCTATTTCTGACTTATCTCCTTATAAAGTTACTCAAATTTAAAGTGTATAAACCCATTGGATCTGTAATTTAATCCCACATCCAACACGTACCCACACTACATATTGCTAAGTAGACCCACACCAAGAAAACTGAAAATTCATGGAAAAATGTGCTTGAAACAAATTTCATGTATTTTCAATTTTTTTTGATGTGGGTCTACTCTGAAGTATGTATACTGGATGCTCGTTGGATGTGGAATACAATTCAACAACCAATAGGTATCTACAATTCACATTTTACTAAACCCATAAGAAGAGAAGACAAAAAAACAATACAAAATGTAGTTTTATTATTTCGCATCTAAAAATATTTACCCATATGGAGGACATCACCATATTGAATCATACTGGTTCTTTTAATGTTGATTTTTTTACTACATTTCTTATTTTTAGGCCCATTTTTTACCTCAAAATTCCCCTAATGTGAGTTGAAGGGGCACACTAGACCAATGTAGGGACTCAAGCATAAAGCGAGGGTGTCTCAAATCATGTATTCTAGTAAGAATCCCCATCATGCCTACAAAATTTTCAATTTATTGAATGCTTCCCCTAATAATTACTCCCTTGAAGTATCTATTTTAGTGGAATTCCCTCTCCTTAAGGGATCCCAATCAACCTCTCTTTACCATATTCCATTGGAATGTCCTTCTTCACATTCTCTAAATTGTCTGCCCTAAATCCCTTCTACTACAATCCATCACTCTACCTTGAGGGATATCGATATTATCAACTATTCCATCCCCCCTACCTCGCCCCCACCTAGGAATTCATTCAAAATAATCCTAGCAAATACTATACTGGAAAACTTCTGCGCCATAGGGTAATGTTACTAAATGCGGGGGTGGAATAAGAGGGTTTAGATCTTCGAAAATCCCTAGGACCATTGGTGGGTAGGAAATGGCATCCGACATTGGCTAAATTATTATTAGAGACAACATTTAGGACCCAACAATAAACCAGAATTTCTTAGGCCCTTAGATTAGGCAAACCCCAAACTATGGACTCCAAATGAAGTTGTTCTCTTTCAATTTCAAGGGGCTTGGAAGTGATGTAAAAATAATAGTTCTCAAGAGGTTGGTTTTATTCATATCTCTAGATGTATTATTCCTGCAGAAAATAATGTGCTTATGTGGGAAATCATGAGCATGTATTTATCCCTCGCTTAAATGTTGGAGATATGTATCTTTGGAGGTTTACTAGTGACATGGAAGATATTTTTTTCACATTCTTTGATTTCAATTCTTTAGTCGTGGATTTGGGAATAAAACGAATGGACATATTCTATTTAGTTCATAATCATATTTCATCCTTATTGTGACATAAATACTTACTAGGACTCTTTGATGATTTCTAGTTTCCTTTATATTAACAATATAGTGGTGACCTCAATCCTACTTTATCTCTTTCAGAAGTGTATCTTCCTTGCCAAAGTCAATTGGAATGTTATTTTAGCTATCAACCTGAATGGATTATTTTGGTATACTACACCCCTATGAAGATAACTCCAATATTGAATAATTTTCATAAAGGTGAAGAAGACATAGCAAAAAGTTTTGAACATTTCTTTCTATTTTTGAAAGACTACTAAATGTTTTATGGAATGTCATGTTTTGGGTGGATGTGGTAGAGTTTTTGATCGTATGCCCATATCACTATAACTAGATTACTCAGAGTCTAATACTCTTTCTCCCATTAGGTTTGTCCTGAGTTACTTAGGCGAGGAATATTACCAGTCTCTTTTTTCCATAACTTGGGTACACTACTATCCCTCTTCTAAGGATTATGAAATGAATCATTTTTTTGATAACCTCAAGATGGTAAAAAAATTGAAAATTACCTAGCACCTTTCCTTTAGATTGATTTAAAAAAAAAATCTAATAGAGATTCAAAACATGAGTGAGGACCTTCTAGTGGAGAGTGATATGTTTTCTTTCAGTGAGGAACACAAATATTCTGTTAATTCTATTTGATATGTAAGTAAGGATTTATTATGTAAGGAGGAAGATATATCGAACATTAAGAGCATGCAAATATGGATAGCTAAAGGAGACAACAACACAAAAAAATTCTATAAAATTTTTGACCATTATCTTAATGCAAAAACCATATGGAAAATTCAAGCCAATGAAAAAATGAAAAAATGCGAAAGGAATTTTTTAAATATAATTTCTTTGATATGTTAGGCTTCCTAATTAAAGAGATTCTAAAGACCCATTTTTTATTTCCTAGAGTATTTTTCAATGAAATGAACAATGGTTTTTAAAATTATATAACATAAGCTTAACTATGCTCCCCATTTTTCTTGATGTAGAAAATCAATATCCCTAAGCTAGATGGCCTATATATTTTATTTTCTCAAGGATTCTATGACTTAGTAAAGGAGTATTTACTCTGTATAGTGAAATAATTTGAAAATTCTAGCTAAATTCCTAATGATTACATTTCTAACTATTTATCACTTATTTCTAAGAATGAAGACCCATCCACTTCTAGATATCTCTAGCTAATTTCATTTTGTAACATGATATACAAAATAATATCTAAAATTATTTCAAATCCCATAAAGCCTTTTCTTCTCTAATTCCTTCAAAAGGAACATTTCATCTTCCTTTTCCATCATCAAGTTTATCACATGGAATCCTTAGCGCAAGAGCCTATGCACATTATCAAGACTTAAAACATCAGTTCAATAATCTTCAACTTGGAACTATTAAAGAATATGATAGGGTTTTTTGGGTTTTCATTAGTTTATATCTCATACAAATGGGTATACACCCTCAAATTTTAAATTGGATTACATACTACATTTTGTAAACATATTTCTAAGATTTTATAAATCATTATCCCCGCCCTTTCTTGCATTCATCTATGGGTAGGGTGCTCTATATCACCTTCTCTATTCCTATTAATTGTTGAAGGTCAAAGAAGAATAATGTCTAATGCTAAATCCAATGGAGAAATGATCAGGCTAAAAGTGAAAATTTGTTATTCTCTAACACGTGTTTTTCATAGAAAATGTGCTATTGTTTCGTGCAGGTTCTCATCAATAATTCATTACACTGAAAAAATATTTTGGTCTCATATATATTGGTCATAGGTATGGTGGTAAATTATTCTAAGTCAAAAATATTATTTCATGTTTTGTCCAGGGATATTCATCCATCTATTGAACTCTATTTTAACCCTCTGAGGTGAATAATGAAGAAAGGTGTCAAATATATTTATTCTATCTAAAGCATAATAGTTATTTTCTCAAGGAATAGATGTGGCTTCTAAATAATACCCAATGAAGAATAAATTTCTAGGCACACAAATGACTCTCCTGGGAGATAAGTTGGTATTGATGAAAGCTATCGTAGAAAGTATATTATTGTGCAAGACTTCAATTGCAAATGTCCCAAATGGTATATTAACTAACATAAAAAAATGTATGCTTTAGGTTTCCATGGTGTGGAGATAAGAATTATGAAGGAATATCCTTACTGAATTTGACATCCAAAGGATAGCATAAGAGTATGGGAGGTTGGGGCTTAAAAAACATTAATCTATACTATAAATCCCTAGTGGAAAAAAACCTTGGGATATTGACATTCAATAGATCTCTATCAGGAAAACTAATGCACTCAATATATCAAGGGTATGGTGATTTTAGATTCTCTGAAAGTGTCTAGGAAATTCTCTAGCAAGGGAAATAGTGTGGAAGGAATTTTTTGATTTCTTCCCTTTGACATATGGACAAATTGAAGGGTTGGAAATGGAAAACAAGTGAGGTTTAGAGAAAATACTTGGATAGGGGCCAGTAAAATTTAAATATTCTCACGGGACTTAATAAATAAATAGCATAAAACTAGGCATTGCTTTGCTTAGGATATTCGTTATTCTAGACATAGGATTTTGCAGGAATAATTGTATCTTTGTGGAACAATTATGAATAAAAGGTCAATTGGCCATCTAATGACATTCATATATTAACACTCTGGATATGGGTTTTATTCAAATTGATACTAATGTTGAAAATGTTCTTAAATGACCCCCCTATACATCCATAAGAGCATTTACAACCAAATTCATCTATAGGGTTCGGTGTGAAGCATGTATTTTTGGAAATTTTAAGTTGTAGTGCGAGAAATTATGGAAATTTCATGCTCGTGCAAAAAAAAAAATTGTTTTCTCGTTCAAAAAATCGTAGAAGTTTTTATTTGGGACACTCTAATTAAGAGAGGTTGGACAAGATTAAGAAACTACCCTCTTTGTAAAAGTGAGTAAAAAACACCGACTCACCAACTAATTCTTGCTCTAACAAAACATAGGTGTGGTTGATCCTAAAAATAAAATAAAATCTATCTTTTTGTTGGGAAGGATCTAGCATAGAATCATATTTTCGTTCTTGCTATGATGATTTTCCCCTTGAAAGTTCCACGTCCAATCGACTTTTTATTGTTTATTTCATTTTTCGGGGAATAAATATGGTGATTTTTCAAGATAATTTGGCATAGATAAATATGAAAATTTAAAAACTTGAAAATTTATCCATGGATTACAAATTAGACCTAAATAAAGTCAAGTGTATAATCTTGATAATTTCTTATCTAGAGCCTCCGTATCCCATGGGGGTTTTTTTTATGTAGCTATCCAGGGACATCTACCTCAGTGTGTAATGGGATTGATCCTATTTTTATTTGTTTCTCACTATCATTACGGTAAATTTTTTCCTAAAAGTTCCCATGAAAATTCATGTAATTTCGTGTCATAATATTTAAAGCAACAAAAATTATTTAAATTTAAAAAGAGGTACATGTAAATATTTTGGAGGTAAAAGAAGAAAAACAATTTTTTTTTTTAAATTGTTTTAATCTTATCTCCTTATATGTTTACTAAAATTTCAAGTGTAGACACTCACAAGATGCAGAATTAAATTCCACATCCAACAAGTACCTATAATGCATACTTTTGAGAATACAAACTTCGATAAAAATTGAATATACATTGAAAAAGAGTGTTCAACATATTTTTTTAATGTATCTTCATTTTTTATCAATGTGGGTCTTCTCAAAAGTATGCATGATGGGCAATTATCGAATGTGGAATTTAATTTCATATCCAATGAGTTTATACACTTGAAATTTGAGTAAGACTATAAGGAGATAATCCAAAAATACAATTAAACGAAGTAGTTTTCTTCTTTTCTCTTCAAAATTCGTAACTCGTATTTTATTATTTTAACTATTATTTTATTATTTTTCCTTAGGAGACTAGCTTCAGGATAAAATTCCCTCTAATGTTCCAAACCTGGTATGCACTCCTTGAAGGGACTATAATGAAAGAAAAAGTTGTCACATTGTGAGCCCTCTTGTTTTGAGGCACTATTATGAGGCCCAATATTGCAACAAGAATGTCGCAATTCCTGAGACTATTGACTTCAATTATCAACCTCGGGTCTGTACAAACTTAAGAGGGGTCAGTATCATATATGTAGGAGACACTTTCCTCTACCTAGTATGATTTCCTTTGATGAGATTGAAATAAGGAAATGAAACAACTTAAAATGAGCAAAGAACTAGGTAAGCCATGAATAAAAATAATCACATATATTATACTTTTAAAAATGTAAAGCATAACGAAAAATAAGCAAATATTATATATATTTCTCAAAATTAAATAAAATTAAAGGAAATCTATTATGTTTTTCAGGAAAGGAAAATATATAGTTTACTCTTGCAAGAAGAAAATCACACTTTTCGTAAAGTAAATTGTGGAAAGGAAATTTAAACTAATTGCAGAAATCATCATTCTAGAAGGAATAAATGTAAGACCTAAATGGTGACCTAACCAAGCCTTAACTTAACCCAAGTGGACTCATAGCATTCATAGGATATAAACTTACTTCTACCATAATTTTGGAGTGAATGTCGGCAAGGAAGATCTCAAAATAAAACTGCTGCACGATGTTTGTTTCTCGAGTTAACTTGCCAAATGAACAAACAAATGAAATGGGGTGAATTTTTTTATTAAGTAGGATTTTTTTAGAATTCAATCCAAGTGAAATTACCTCAAAAGAGCCTCATTAACATGTGCTAAAAAATAGCAAAACATTACTATTTTTTTGCTACATGATTGTTGGAGATGAATTTCTATCTACTTTATTAACCAAAAAAAATTTCCTTCTAGGTATCTGAATTCGCTTTATTCATATTTATGGTATTATGATAATTATGGAGTGCCTAAATGTGTTAAAGAGTGTTTTGGGGTAAATCAGAATGCATCTGGATGTTGTTTTCATAGTGCTACAAGATTGGGACAAAGTGATACATGATTATTCTGTTTTGCTACAGGATCAGATCAAAGAATCATTTCGTTGGCTTAGAAGGTGTTATTAAGGTATAAAATGGTGGGATAAGGTAGGGGAAGGGTGTATGAATCCATTTCCAAACCTAATTCTCCTCAGGAGGCCATATTTCACAAGGAAATATGCATAAGGTGGCCTTCAACAAATCTTGAAAGTGATATCTATAAATATTATGCTTGAAGATGTTATTAGTGAATAAAGGAAAGAACTAGTGATAGAATGAAAAGTGTAAATGATGATTCTCATCCCTGCAAACCCATGGCCTAACCTGTACAGAAGATAGGCTATTCTTTTGATTCTTGAAAAGACTGCCAAACAAATGATTTAATTGCATAAAAAAGATATGGAAAGGGAAAATAATACAATATATAATTATTACAACAGGAAATTAACTCTATTTTTGGCTTACCAACATAATATCTACAACGACACCTCCCACAAGAGAGGCGGTTAAAAAGCATGCACAACCAACTTTCTCATAAAAAAATTCTATTATAAAGGAAAGGAAATACTGCTAGCTAGATACAAGAGAGAAGATACATGAATAAAATACACAAATGAAAGAGTCTAGATGCTCTGGGTTGGGCCCTAACCCAAGAGGACTCAACCCTCTAAATATGGATCCAAATAAAAATAGGATATCTTTGATTCACTATCAAAATAAAACATAGAAAAATACTAGGAAATTAAGACTGCTACTCCTCCAAATATATTATCCACTAACTTGAACTCCCCATTGGCATACTAGGCCCCTTTATTTATATAAAAATTCTTGAGGAGAAGCCTCGTTGAAGAGGGGGATTTTTTTCCCCAAATTTCCTATAATTGTGGACCTGGTTTTGGCGATTGATTTCGAATGCCAAGGAGGATAAATCCTCTATAAACCATCCAAGCTCAAGATCCTATTTTTGTGGGGAACACATTCCTACATTCTCTCAATCAATGGAGCACCAAAATATGCTCAATAACCTCATAATATTCCATTCATTTATTGACAGGGAACAAGTCCCTAGATTCTTTCATTCATAATTTACTCAATATTCTCTCAATGTTCTGAAAAAATAAATAATATTAGACATATAATATGCAATTATCTCTAAATCTTCCTAAGAACATATTAAAGCTAAACAAACATTATTAAGTGTAGAAGGAGAGATTTGATATAGCCCTTATGTTCCTAATAAAGGTTAGATGAGCCTTAATTTGTGTTTAATTTGGAGGTCCATCATACCCCCTCCTGAAACAGTTGCTCATCGTTTGATCAACATACTCATCTTCTTACCTCTTCTTTTCTTCATTAATTTCCTTGATGGATTTTCTGACATGAAGTTTCCCCTGCTGGATTAAATCCTTTATTTCCATTTCCTTGTGTATCATGGGGTCTTCTACTTCCTCCTTTCTCTTCTTAGTTGGTATTATTGGTGTATTAATTTCTTTTTAAGGCTCTTGAGACTATATCTATGTTTCTCACAATTTGAAGCTTTGATTAAGCTCAACCAACTCTATTTCATCTAATCTTGTCTCTTTTTTCTTTTCATGTACCTCTATATTTTCCTTCATTTATTACTAAGCTTGTGTGGAAAGACCCACTACACTCTTCTACAAAATTATACTACCTTATCCTAAGTTCACGCCGCTTTTATGACCTTAATATCACTCTCAGATGCAATCTTGTAGCAATACAAGGCATCCTATAGTATTCTTGTAACATCCTATAACACTTGACAAAATTGATCAAAACTCATCGACAGTTGCCTCTCAAGCCTATGTTTTTTCTTTTTAACACTTTGCAATGTCCTCTAATCCTTGGAATTGAAATGAAAGAGATAAGAGACCCATTGAGCACCATCCTTTCATCATTGTATTGGGGCTTCCTATGATTAGAAGGAATCTATAATAGAGGAAATATTCATCTTTTTTTCAAGGAGAGGAAAGGATAGGAAGGTTAACGAACTATATCATTCAAATTTTCACCATTTTTCACACTAAAAACAATAATACTACCCAAATATTATATTATTTTAATAATGCATAAATTTCCCCTTTGATACATTTTGAACACTTTGGTCAAATGTAAGTGGGAAGAATTTTTTACATACATTTCCCTTGAGGATTCTCTTGGTTTTCATGTCATTTTATGGTTTGGTGGTTGTTTTGAGGAAAACATTGTCTTCCTATAAAAATCTATTTGTCTCCTATAGAAACCTATAATTTTCTTGTAGCGGCCTATTTGTATCTTGTAATAGTTCCTATAGTGTCTTGTAGCAACTATTTTGCATGCCAAGAGGTGGTGGGTCCAGCATTTTATTCTTATTTTTACATTATTTTTTAAAATATTATCCTCTCTCTCTCTCTCTCTCTCTCTCTCTCTCTCTCTCTCTCTCTCTCTCTCTCTCTCTCTTCTAAACAATATTGCATGCAAATTTTTTAATTAAGTGAGTTGGCCCCACCTCTATTTTTTCTCTTTTTTTCTTTTTTCCTTAATGTTATTGCATGCAAGATGAACTTGGAGTTCTTTGAGTTAACTGGGTTTCCCCCCACCTAAGTTTTGTACTCGATGATAAGATCCCATTTTCTTAAGTGTTTTTGCACTTTTGTCTCATTTATCTCCCACACATGTTGTTGTATTTTGGAAAACATTTAAGCGACTTGGTAGATAAGAGTGAGGGTTCCTCCTATTAAGTTTGGCTATTAAATTCCTTCCCTTCACATAATTTCAATGTTTTCTCAAGATACTATAGGTTTGCCTTATCATATGTTTTTTTTTCAGGATGTTGTTTTAGATGTGGAGGCTTCGTTTGATGATCCTGAAGCTACATGTGATAATCTATTGGATGTCCTAAATTTTATAGCCTTTTTTTGTAGGTATGTTTGGTTTTATGTTTTTGTTGTTGTTTCTTCATATCTCAGATTCACATGACCAAGATATTGTTGTTGAGTTTTGTAATTGATAATTTGGTATTTTCATGTAATTTATGAATAAAGGTAATGAATGATTTTATCTCTTCTTGAGGTACCATTTTCTCATGATTTATTCTCCATGCATTGGCTCTACTTTGAAAAAACATTGTGAATTTCTCCTTGAAATGTCCTTGACTGATCAAAATATTGTGAAAATAGGTTTTGTAGGAGGTGGATCAAATGTTGTCGTTGAAGGTGGATAATGATCCTGTAGGAACTTTGAAAATTTATTTTAGTTTCCTGATATTTAGGAAATGAGTCCTTCGTGCCTCCATGATGGTTGATTCTTCATTTTGAGTTCTTCAAGTGCTCTCAACTGCGGCCATGTAGGGTTTACGCAGACTGCTATAGGATTGGATTATTTATTATAGAATTCATAGAGATCCCTCAAATATCACAAGAATCTTCATGAATTGCAATTATGAGCTCTGATAATTCAAGGTGAGGTCATGGATAGGGACTAGGAACTCTAGTGGTGGTGAAAATTGTGGAAGAAGGAGTAAAAATGAGCTCTTTCCATGGAAAAAGATGAAATTTTGGATGGAGAAGTGACTAAATGGTGTGGAATATAAATGATGGAGGTGTGGTAGAATTATTTTTTCACTACCAAAAGAAAACACAATATATTACACCTCTCTATGTGTCGATCACAATCCTGTAGCAAATCTGCATTAATCCTGTAGTAGTTCTCGGACAATCTTGTGGTAGATTTATTTAAGCCATATTTTTCAATCGGTAGATTGGATTCATTTGAATTATTTTGAGCATGCTTCCATTATCCTTATTAATCTTCACATAAAAAAACATTGGCCAAAATATGCACAAATCTTTAGAAAGAATGAAAAATTACTGTAGGTGATGGTAGCCAATTTCTTGAAAAGTATGGATTAGAATTGGCTTAAATTTTTTAAGAACGTCAACATCATACTTATGTTTCTCCCCATGAAACAACTTGGAAAAAATATGCATAGTTTTTGAGATATGGTCAAAATGTTTTTTGCACTATGTAGTTTGGAAATCGTGTAGCAACACAAAACTTTCCTTTATCACTTCAGGAAAATGAGGAAAGTGAATGAGAAAGGGTTGGGAATGATGGGTGGATGTTGGAAATGGATGAGGGTGATGGATTGAGATGGCCTTGGTCATGTTGGGGCATCTTGGCAAAGGAGGTGAAAACATAAGTTTTACTTCCCTTAACTAGATTCTTTATCAAACTTTTCTAATGTTGCTAACATTTTGTTTTTTCTTGAAGAGGTTGGAGAGGAACTATGTTCATCAGATAGAGATACCTATGGAAAAAAATTTGTTTTATTTTTATTTTTTTCTAGGCCTACTAGCTGCCTCAATGAGGTTTTCAACCAATACATTTTCCTAGGCACCTCAGAAGATGTTTTCACCTAGGATCCTATTTCTTTCTTTTTTATTTTTTGTTTTTTCCAAGCCATTGAAATCCTCATAGAGGTTTTTAATTAATGAGCCAATATTAGGTGCCTCAAAGGAGTTTTTCACTTCAGATTTTATTTTTATGTTATTTTATTTTCCTCTTTTATTTTTTTATTTTTTTCTTCTATCCTACTCTATTTGAGAAAAGAAAATCTCTTTGAAGTATAGGAATACTTCCAATTAATATGTGTGCATAATAAGATGATATATAAGATGACGTATAAAATCAAATGATATGCTTTAAAATATACCTAGATATGAGAGACAGACTTCTTTGATGATGTCAAGAATTGTTGAAGAAGAAAGTGGTGCTCCAACTTAATGAATTTATGGAACCAAAGCTAAATATAGCTAAGATGCCCTCGGTTTTCTTTCTCATCTAGATGATAATTTATGTCTTCTTCTTCAATGAAAATCATATTTTATTTTTTCTTATTATTCTATTGAAAACATAAAGGATATGATGATAAGCATTGCATAAATTCTTCAATCTCATGCTCCAATGGCTGCTCTCCATCAAATGTGGTCGATGATTCTTTAGTATCCTATAGATCTTGTTCTTTTGGATGTTTTTCTGCAATAGGAGAAATATAATTTCTCCTTTGGAACACTCTTCATTCTCCAAGAAGAATATCATTTGGGTCAAGAGGAATTGTTTGGAGTTTTTTATCTCAGTATTATAAGTGGGGTGAGCTACTTTATTAATAGGATTTGGAAATGGTTGTGTAGGTAGTTGAGTGGGAGTGGGTCTCTGAAATGGTTGTGTTTGAGGATGGGATGGATAAAATTGAGTTTGGTATGGAAGATATTGAGCATGTTGAGGAAAATATGGAAAACCTCATTGAGGCGGTTGGTGTTTATATGGATGAAAAGGAGGAATGAAATATTGGGCAGGATAAGACCAAGAATATAGAGGAAAATATAGATCACCCCATTCAGGAGGTGGGTGACAAGATGGAGAAAAATAATGAATGGAATGAAACCCCTGATATCGTTGCAAAGGTTAAGGAGGACAAGACCCTTGTTGATATTGGTTGACAGAGTAGAGATGCTCCATGCCTCCTTATAACTTCTTTCCCAAATCTTATTCTTCTACCAAATGTTCAAGTGGGGGGGTTTGTGGTGTTAAGGAAATGTTTTTTTGGTTTTATATATGTTTTTTGAATGAGAATGCTAATGAAATGCAATGAAAGATGCCTAATGAAATTTTTGTTTTTTGAAGAAAATAAAGAGGGAATCATTCCAAGAAAAAGAGAGTCTTTCCTTTGATACCCTCCCTTGAAATAATGCCAATAATTAATGAGCCCCATTATTTCATCAAGAACTTCACAACTCCTAAGGATATCAAGTTAAATTATCATCCTGAGGTTCATATAAAATTAATAGGGGTCAACACTACTTTTGTAACATACACCTTCCTCTTCCTAGTTTGGCTCCCTTTGATGCAAGTGAAAGAAGACAATGAAAGAACTTCAAATTAGAAAATATTAAGGAAAGCCTCCAACAAAAGTAATCACACCTATTCTACTTTTGATGGAAACGAATGGAAATCTATTCTATTTGAAAAAATGTAAAGCATAACGGAAACTATGGAAATATAATCTATCTTATTGGAAAGGAAATGAAATTAAAGGAAATATGTTATATTTTTTATGAGAGGGAAATTCCTCGATTAGTCTTGCAAGAAGGAAATCACAATTTCCATAAAGTAAATTGCAGAAATGAAGTCTAGACTAATTGCATAAATCAACATTCGAGAATTAACCATGTAAGAGATAAGTGGCGATATAACCAAGAATTATCTCCACCAAAGTGACCTCAGAGTATTAATAGGCTATAAATATACTTCTACCATCTATTTGGAGTGAATTTGGGAAAGGAAGATCCCGAAAGAAAACTACTACACGAATGCTACAAGATTTTTGTCTCTCAAGTTAACTTGACAAAAGCCCAAGAAGATGAAATGTAAATGAGATGGGGTAAATTTTTTTATTAAGTAGGATTTTTTTAGGATTCAAATAAAGTTTGATCAAGTCAAAATATCCTCATTAACGTGTGCTAAAAAATAATAGAAAATTATTATTATGTTTTTACAAGATTGTTGGGGATGACTGCCTATCTACTTTATTAACTAAATAAAAGTTAGTGCAAGGTATATGAATCCATTTTATTCATATTCATGGTCTTAGGATAATTATAAAGTCTCACAGAGGGTTTTTGGGAAAATAAGAATGCATTTGGAGGCTTTTATCATAGTGCTACAGGATCGGGATACAGTGTTACAAGATTGTTCTGTTTTGTTAAAGGATCAGATCCAAGAGAAATATGTGGGCTTAGAAGGTGTTTAGAAGATATTAAATGGTGGGGTAAGATAGGGGAAGGGTGCATGAAGCCCTTTCTAAGCCTAGTGCTCCTCAGGACCCCATCTTGCATAATGAAAGATACACATGGTGGCTTTCAAAGAATTTGGAAAGTGATATCTGTAAATAATTTTCACAGAGAGGTTGTTAGGGAAGAAAGGAAAGCATATTTGATAGAATGCCACATGTAAATGATGCTTCTCATCCATGAAAAACCACACTGTGACTTGTTTACAAGATAAATTGTTCTTTTGATGCTTGAAAAGACTACCGATCAAATTATTTAATTGTAAAAATAAAGATGAAAAAGGAAAATAATTCAAGATATAACTTTTAAAACATGAAATTAAATATATTTTTGGCTTACCAACATAATATATCCAATGAAAATTCCCACAAGGGAGGTGATATACATAACTGCAAAAGAAAATTTCTCATAAACAAATTCTTCTAGAAAGGAAAGGAGATACTGCTAGCTAGATATAAGAAAGAGGATGAATTTATAAAATACAAAAAGGAGAGATACTATAGCCTCTGGGATAGGTCCTAACATAAGAGAAATCATTCATTTAAATATGGATCAGATTGAAAATAAGATAGCTTTTATTCGGTGCTAACGATTTTTCCTAAGAAAAAACCCTAGTGAATGCCCTAAGCCCTCTATCTCTTTGCAGCCCCTACCTCTAGCTACTATAGGCTCTGCCTATGGAGAACTGACATAGAAGACTTGTCGATCTCATCGACTAGTCCTCCAATGGAGCAGGATGGAGGCCCGAAGGCTCCATCCTTCTGAGATCAGGTCGCAGGGTCTTCTCATTCATCGGGCCTTTCATTATTCACTCAAATTACCTCCTCGTCCGTCACCCATCGCTCTGATCTTGAGATGCACCCCATCTCCACTTGATAAGAACCGGCTAAAGAAGCTCTACTAACTCAGAAAAACAATAAAGAGGCTGCTTCCATGGGAGCCGGCTAAGGCTCCGAGTACGAGAATCAAAGCACCACTCCATCTGTTGGGACAAAGCAAGATGCAACTTCTACAGTTCAAAAATAAGCCATAAAGATGAATGCCTGCAACCCCAAGGCTGCTAAGATCTCGGAAAGAGTCATTCAAGAGCCAGACATCATAGTCTACAGAGAGTATATGCAAGAACATGCGATAATGTGTAAGTTCATGGGCATCCAACCATCTGAGAGAGCGCTGAAAGGCTGGATTGACGCCAAATGGAATCCAAAAGGAGGCATCGAACTACAGCTTGGATCCAAAGGTTTTTTTACAGTATTATTTACACTTTTGGAAGACAAGGATATGATCTTTGAAGGTGGTCCCTATTTCTTTAACTCTGCAAGGATATACATGAGATTTTGGAAGAAAAAATTCACACCGGAAAAATAATATTTTATGAAAGTCCTGGTCTGGATCAGACTATATTCTCTCCTAATGGACTATTGGGCTCCTTCAGTCCTCAAAGCCACAGGGGATGAATTAGGAGAATACATAAATATGTCTGAAGGAACAAGAAATGGTCATTATATCTCCTACGCCCACATCTTTTTATGAAAGTCCTGGTCTGGATCAGACTATATTCTCTCCTAATGGACTATTGGGCTCCTTCAGTCCTCAAAGCCACAGGGGATGAATTAGGAGAATACATAAATATGTCTGAAGGAACAAGAAATGGTCATTATATTTCCTACGCCCACATCTATGCCTACATCAACGTATCGGGAGCTCTCCCAAAGGCAATGAAACTGAAATTCTGTTAGGTCCCTATATTACTAGTATAGTCCCTTATTGTTGTTAGTTTAACCCCCTTATTATTATTATTGTACCCTTGTAACCCCCATATTGCTATTATTGTGCCCTTAAATTATTATTGTTAGGTCAGCTAGGATTACATTGTGGCCCCACTAGGATTACATTGTGGCCCCATGGACTCCTATATATAGAAAGGAGGTTTTTTAATTTCTATCATCCAAGAATTTTTCATTCATGTAATTTATTGGAGGTTGCCCGCACGAAGTGGCTTATTTATAAGGTGTTGATATCTCTCTTCTTCTGTTTTTGGAGCTGGTTTCACAACATTTGGTATCAGAGCTTTGGATTCTAGGGTTTCACTACTCCAAATAGGTCATCGTGGAATTTTTTCTATAACGTTTTTTCTACAAAGTTTCAGAAGTTGAAACTTTTAGTGTGTGAATAAAATTCCTGAGGAACATCTTCGCAAAATTTCAGAGCTTGGTTTGCAATATTTTCGGAGATACAATCCGTGGAATTTAGGTCATTTTGCAGGCTCCTGGATTTAACCTAAACAGGTCATCGTTGAATTTGAGCTACAAATTTTTTTCTACAAAGGTTATGAAGTTGAAATTTTTAGAGTGTGAAGCCACAAACCTAAGGAACATATTTGCACAATTTCAGATCTTGGTTCGAAATATTTTCGAAGATATGATCTATGGAAGTTAAGACTTTTTGAGGCTTATGAATTTCATCCCAAAGAGGTGATCGTGGAAAAATATTCATAGCTCTCTCTCTGAGTATAGGATTGGAATGTTGTAAAAAGTGACCGCAAGCACATGGATTGTAGTTATTTTCTATCAATTTCAGAGCCAAAGGAGGAAATAATGACACGTGGCATGTCCTACAAGTTCGCTCTATTGAAGCAGTCCACAATTGGGTCATTGTGGGAGATTAGAAATAACTTTGGCTTCAAGAATCCAAATCAGATAAGACCTATGGAATTTGAAAGAAGCTTCAGAGGGCTATTACAGGGCTGAATTTCAGATATTTAGGATCCACAATTATAGATATAATTAAATTTCAATATCGAGCTTCTCAAAAGCAAGTATAAGGTGTGTAATTTTTTTCCGAATTGCATAAGTCTTGTTTGAAGAATCAAGTTTAATTGATTCGAAGGGAATATTATAGAGTAGATATCATTATTGGATTCTATGAGGGCCCCTAAAAAGAATTCAACACCCATTAAGCCTTTATAAGGATCTACTATGACTCATGAAGACAAAGAATAGGAACATGACATATCAAAATTAAAAGAGAAAGTGCAACAAATTTCACTCTCGCAAAGAGCAACAAAAAATGAAATGGAAGTTTTGAAGAAAGGCATGGAAACTAAGATGGATTGTTTCAAGAAAGGCATGGAAGCTATGATGAATGGTTTGGAAGCTAAGATGGATGACATAGAAGTGGGAATGGAAACTAAGATGGATGACATGGAAGCTATGATTGATGAAAAAATGAAAGAAAACATGGAAAACATGAAGAATGATCTAAAAGTAGACATAGAAGGTTTGGAAAATTTGATACAAGAAATTTTTCCTAATGGTGAAGAGATAGTAGAGGAAACTCATGATGAGAACAAAATAAATGTTAATCGTGATTTCATAAACTCTAATGTTGAAGGGAAGAACATGAGGAATTTTTATGGGAAGGATCCCGTAACATGGATACTATAGATGGATCAATATTTTGATTTCAATAATGTGAAAAACACACAAAAGGTACACATTGCAACTTTACCTTTAGAAAAAAATACATTTGTATGGTATCGATGGCTTTTCTCCCATAAAAAAATTGTCACTTGGTCAATTTTTACAGAGGAAATGATAGCACATTATGAGGATACAAAGAGAAACACCTTCTTTAGCCAATTGATAAATCTCAAAAAAAAAGGGTTCAGTGGGGGAGCACATTAAGGACTTCCAAAAATTGAATATAAGGGTAACTGATATTTCAGAGGAACACAGGATTGATATCTTCATAGGTACTTTAAAGGATAACGTCCAACATGAAATTCACGTTTTGGAACCTGATTCATTGGCGAAGGCATTCAGGTTGGCCAGAAAAATTGAATGTAAAATTATGACGACAAGGAAGCCTATCACTCACTTCTATAAAGAGGGAAGTGTTACTACTCTTAGATTTTCACAACCTACAAGGTTGAAAACCCAACAATTGGAAGGAAAAAGAGCAAAAGGGCTTTGCTACAGTTGTGATAGAAAATACACTAAAGGTCATAAGTGTGCCGAGAAGAAATTATTTTACATAGATTGTGAAGAGGAAGAAGAAAATGAATATGAATCTTCAAAAGAAGAGGGTATACACCATGAACCAACCCTAGAAGAGGAAGAAATGAGTCCGACCAAATAGTGTAATGCATTGGCTGGAATTACCACTCCTCAAACTCTCAAAATAGGAGGACATGTCAAGAAGAAAAATTTAATAGTTTTGATTGATTCAGGTAGTACCCATAATTTTATTCATTGTAAGGTAGCCAAGGAATTGAATTGTTTCCTATACCCAGCACCAGAATGTCAAGTGATGGTTGCAAATGGAGGAACTATAAATTGCTCCAGAAAATTCCATAATATCAAGCTAACCATGGGGGAATATGTATTAAGTAGTTGAATTCTTTCCATTCCTACGGGAAGTGTTTATGTTGTACTAGGAGTACAATGGTTACAATCTTTGGGGACGATAGCTTTTAATTTTCAAGAAATTTTCTTGAATTTTTTTTCAAAAGGAAAGGAAGTCGAATTCCAAGGTATTGTAGGGAAGCCAAGAAAGATAATAAGCTCTAATTTCATGACAAAGCTTCTAAAGAAAGAACAACGAGGCATAATTTCACAATTATGCTCACTAGAAGTTCCAACATCAAAATCATCTATTTCTTCAGATCTTCAAAAAGTATTGGACAATCATTCCAAGGTGTTTGAAACTCCAGGAGGAATACCACCTATTCGTGATCATGATCATGCTATTCATTTGATTCCAGGAAGTGTTCCTCCAAACATCAGGCCTTATAGATATCCTTATGTCCAAAAGAGCGAAATTGAACGTATGATTGTAGAAATCTTAGAGGCTGGTATAATTCAACCTAGTCAAAGTTATTTCTCTGCTCCTGTAGTATTGGTACAAAACAAGGATGGATCATGGTGCATGTGTCCAGATTATAGGGAGCTCAATAAGCTCACCATTAAAGATAAATTTCCCATTCCTGTGATTGATGAATTATTCGATGAATTACATGGAGAAATTTATTTTACCAAGTTGGATCTTCATTCAGGATATCATCAAATTAGAATGAATACTTAAGATATTCTGAAAACAACATTTCGAACTCATGAGGGTCATTATGAATTTTTGGTCATGCCTTTTGGCCTTACCAATTCACCTTCTACATTTCAGGGGTTGATGAATTCCATTTTCAAACTGTTCCTTAGAAAATTTGTGCTAGTATTTTTTGATGATATACTAATCTACAACAGGTCTTGGAAGGATCATGTTCAACATGTTGACAGGGTGCTCAAACTATTGCAGGAGAAACAATTATATGCAAAAACATCGAAATTCTTTGTTGGAGTACAAGAGGTGGAATATATGGGTCATATTTTATCTCATATGGGTGTTAAGGTAGACCCTAACAAAATTGAAGTCATTAAGGAATGGAAAGTCCCCAAAACCATAAAGCAGTTGCGAGGATTTCTCGGGTTAACAGGGTATTATCGCAAGTTTGTTAAGAATTATGGGATAATAGCAGCACCTCTAACAACATTATTGTAGAAAGATACATTTTCATGGACTCCTAAAGAAAGTAAGGCCTTTGAACATCTTAAAGAAGCAATGTGCATAACACTGGTCTTCGCTACACCAGATTTCACAAAAACCTTTATTATGGAATGTAATGCCTTAGGTAATGGAATTGGTGCTATTTTAATGCAAGAAGGAAGACCCATTTCTTTTGAAAATCATCCAATCAAAGGAAAGTATTTACAAAAAGCTATTTACGAGAAGGAAATGTTAGCAATACTACATGCACTAAAGAAATGGAAAACTTACCTAATGGGAAGACACTTCAAGGTAAAAATTGATCATGATAGTCTTAAACACTTTTTGGAACAAAGACTGTCTTCAGAAGAGTAGAAAAAATGGGTCACAAAGATGTTGGATTATGACTTTGAAATAATCTACAAAATAGGGAAGCTAAATGTTGTTGCAGATGCACTCTCAAGAAAGAATGAAGAGGTGGAAGCATTTCTTTGTGCCATATCTATTATCCAACCATATTGGATAAGAAAAGCAAGGGATGAATGGAAGAAGGATGAAGAAGTGTGGACACTCATTCAAAAGTTGCAACAAGTTCCTAGTACATATGATACATTTAGTTGGAAAAATGATTCCTTATGGTACAAAGATCACTTATATCTTTGTAAGAATTCCCAACTAAAAAAAAATATTCTTTTCGAATTGCACATTGCTCCTTTAGGAGGACACTCAGGATTTTTAAAAACTTCCCACAGGGAGAAGAAATAATTTTTTTGGATGGCCTTAAATCTGATATTCAAAATTTTGTGGTGGAATGTTCGGTTTTCCAGTAGAATAAAGTTGAGACAATTAAGACCCCGGGTCCTCTACAACCTTTATCCATTAGAAGTGAATTTTGGGAGGAGATTTCAATGGACTTTATCATAGTTTTACCTAAGTCCGAAGGAAAATGTTTCATCATGGTGGTAGTTGATAGAGTTACCAAGTATGCACACTTTTTTGCATTATCTCATCCATTTAAAGCAAGTACAATTGCTACTACGTTTATGGACACAATTCAAAAGCTACATGGAAACCCAAGGGTTATTGTGAGCGACAGATATCCCATTTTTACTGGAAATTTTTGGACGAAGTTATTTTCTTGTTTGGGTACTCAATTAGCTCATAGCTCATCTTATCATCCTCAATCTGATGGTCAAACTGAGATAGTAAATAAATTTTTGGAAGGATATCTTTGTTTTCTTGTATCTGATAAAAAAACACAATGGGTCAAGTGGTTACCTCTTGCTAAATGGTGGTATAACACTTCCTTCCATACTACAGCAAAAATGACCCCATTTATGGCACTTTATGGATACCAGCCACTGTGCATCACATCATATTTATGAGAAAATTCGAAGGTTCAAGCAGTGGAAGATCAGATCGAGCATCAACAAGAAGTTCTCCAACTCTTAAAGGATAACCTGGATTTGGAACAAAATCGAATGAAACAACATGCATATCAACATCATAGTGAGAGAAGTTTTGATGTAGGAGAGTGGGTATTTTTACGGCTACAACCATAGAAACAAATTTCCCTCAAGCAAGCTAAGAAGGATAATAAATTATCTCCAAAGTACTATGGTCCTTACAAGGTGTTGCAAAATATTGGTACTATCGCATACACATTGGAGCTTCCTGCTTCTTCACGAGTGCATCCAGTCTTCCATGTTTCATGCTTAAAGAAGGTTATAAGTGAAAATGTTCCAGTTCAAACAATATTGCTAGAACTTGATAAGGAAGGAAAATTCATATTGGAACCTGAAGTAGTCACGAAAACAAGAACTTGACAGCTACGAAATCGATCAATTTCGGAGTATCTAATCAAGTGGAAGAACTTACCCACTAGAGATTCTACATGGGAGGATGAAAATTTTATACAGAAGCACCCAGAGCTACTCAAGCATTGAGGAAAACACTTTTTTGAAGGAGAGGGGCATGTTAGGTCCCTATATTACTAGTATAGTCCGTTATTGTTGTTAGTGTAACCCCCTTATTGTTATTATTGTACCCCTATAATCCCCATATTGTTATTATTGTGCCCTAAAATTAGTATTGTTAGGTCGGCTAGGATTACATTGTGGCCCCACAAGGATTAAATTGTGGCCCCATGGACTCCTATATATACAAAGGAGGTTTTTTAATTTGTATCATCCAAGAATTGTTCATTCATGTAATGTATTGGAGGTTGCCCCCTTGAAGTGGCTTATTTATAAGGCGTTGATATCTCTCTTCTTCTATTTTTGGAGCTAGTTTCACAACAAATTTAGAGACGATATATGGACCCAAACGGTGGATTATGAACAGATTCCCTTCCATTGTGGTTAATGTCACAAACATGGGCATCTTTTCAAAGATTTCCCACAAATCAAATCCCCTCTAAAAGAATTTAAAACAAGAAATAAAGATGACCAAGGTTTCATCAAGGCCAACAACAAACATAAGCTAGGGAAAAAAACTAACACAGGCAGAGACCCCCAAAATTTTCTCAGCAAAACAAGTATTACGTCCTCTCAATGCTCCAAGAGGAAGAAGACTAGCATGGGAAAGACAAGGAACAACCAGAAGAGCAGGAAATTCCCTCGAAGCTCAAGGACACATAAATGGATACCTCTACATCCCTCTCACAAGAAAGCTATCTACCTCTTGAGGATAGAGATATGGATACCATTCGGGACTTAATTTCACTCGAGGAATGAGTGATTGAGCAAGACTTGATGGGAATGGACCGACAGAAAATTACCAAAGATTGGAACAAAAAAGGAATAGAAGGAGTGATAGTAGAATACATACAACGAATAGAGGAGGCATACATCCTACAAGAAAATCTATAGTTGCAGAAGGAACACCAAAATAAAGGGAAAACTCCAGCGGGAGGAGTAAAGGCCAATCTCAAAGCCAACCATCAAATCACAAAAGGGCCAACTAGGAAGAGAGGAAAGAGAACCAAATATCACTCCCTGCAGGAGGTCGGGATCCATCTCATCAACGAAGGAAAGGTACGAGTGATTTATCTCTCTCTGAATTTTTTATCATGATCTGCACTTCATGGAATATAAGAGGACTAAACAGTTGCTGTAAGAAAAGGATCTTGAAATCTAAGGTCACCTCTGAAAAGCCTGACATTGTACTTTTTCAAGAAACCAAAAGAAGTTTGAATGACATGGACTCCATCCAACACTCTTGCTTTAGAAAGTAATACAGTAATCTAGCCATAGCAACCTCGAGAACTGCTAGAGGACTGGCCACTTTTTGGAAAGATTCCAAATTCCATCTGCTGGATTCGCTGGCCTCCAAGCATGCTCTCACTTCAGTTCTCCAAATCACTAGTACCAAAGACAAGTTACGTATCACCGATGTCTATGCCCCCCATTTTGTCTTGGAATGAGTTTCCTGGCTCAACATCCTCAAAAACTACTTTCGTTCCATCAACCACTCCTTTAGTCTTATAGCCGACGATTTCAATATGATACTCAATCTGGGGGAAAAGCGGGGCAGCCTCCACAAATTGGAATTTTATTCCTCAACCTTTCAAGCTATGATTGATGAGATGGGCCTAATAGACACCCCCAATAAAAATGGCACCTACACCTATAACAATAGAAGAGGCAAGGATCACCAGATAGCCTTAAGGCTTGACTGCTTTCTTCTCTTAGAGGAGCTCTTCCTTTCCTCTCTGGAAACGGATGCTAGCATTTCCCCTCAAGTTGGCTCAGATCATTGGCGTATTGTTATAAATTTTAAGCTCTCGGAAAGACCTAAAAACACTCCCTTCAGGTTTGAAGCCTTCTGTATCTCCCATCCATAATTCCAAGACAAAATGAAGGAGTGGTGGTCTCTTCCCCTCCCTAAGCAAGGAAATAAGATGTTCAATTTCCACCAAAGATTAAAGATCATAAAAAAGGAGCTTAAAATCTAGAACAAGAAAAATTCTAGAGATATTATAGTAGAAAAGAAGCTAATAGAGCTAAAAATGCAAGCTCTCCAATAAGAAATTATCCAACATGGTATGACAGAGGAGGAAAAGTAGGAGGAAACAGTCCTTCAAAAAAATTTGGATGCTCGAGCAGCTTAGGAAGAAATTCTCTAGAGGCAAAAACAAGAATCATCTGGCTAAAATATGGGGAAAATAATACTTCTTTCTTTCACCGTTCCATGATTCAGCACCGCAAATATAATAGAATTCTCAGCCTTAAAAATCAACAGGGTATCATCTTGAGCACCCACAATGAGATAGAAAATGAGCTCTTTCAGAATTTTTTGAACATCCTCAAGGAGAACAACCAGGATAATGAGGAACATATCTAGAAAATTACCAGCCACACCCCCTCCACCTTAACTATAGAGCACAATCATATGCTGCTTAAAAAGATAACTATGTACGAAGTGGAGGCTGATGTCCAGTCCATGCCTAATGACAAGGCACTAGGCCCTGATGGATTTACTATAGACTTCTACAAAGCCTGCTGGCCTCTAATAAAAGATGAAGTCTATGACTTAATTGAAGAATCTCACCTTAATCGTTCCATACTTCAATATTTCAACACCACCTTCCTATCCCTCATCCCTAAGTTGGAAAGAGCAGACTCCCCAAATCACTATAGGCCTATTGCCTTCTACAATCTCATATATAGGCTCATTTCTAAAGTACTTGATAATCTCATCAAAACTCTCCTTCCACTCCTCATCTCACCCCATCAAATAGGCTACGTTGAAGGAAGGAAAATCTTAGACAACATTCTCCTGTCTAAGGAAGTTATTCATTCCCTTAATGATCAAGGAAAACTGGGCATGCTCGTCCAATTGGATATGTCGAAAGCCTCTGACAAAATCAATTCGAATTACATCAAGCATATGATAGCAACCTTTGGATTTAATAAGGAGTGCATAAAGTGGATTATGGCTTTGGTCTCTAGGGCGTTTTTCTCTATTCTCATCAATGGTTCCCCCTCCCCCATTATCAACCCATCCGAAGGTATCAGACAAGGGGATCCTCTCTCTCCCTTCCTTTTTGTAATAATGGCTGAAGGCCTTGGTCATTCCATCTCTGTTGCCTCCTTATATGGCCAAACCTCTGGCCTCAATATTTATCCACCTAATCCTCCAAACTCTCACCAACAATTCATGGATGACACGCTCTTAATGGGAACCCCCTTGACCAGAGAAGCCCACACTATCCACAACATTCTTGATTATTTTTATTTGGCATCTGGCTCCTCTATTAACAAATCCAAGTCCAAACCATTTTTTCTCAACACCTGTTACACCATTCAAATAAACATTGCTAATATCCTTAGTTTCCAGCGCAGTAGCTTCCCTTCGAAATATCTAGGCGTTCCTCTTATAGACAAACCTATGGAAAAGAAAAACTTGGAACCCCTCATATCTAAGCTTCAAAAGAAAATTTCCAATTGGACCTTCTGCTTCCTCAACTTTGCAGGCAGATTAGTTTTGGTGCGATCAGTTTTGCAAGCCATGCCTCTTTACCAGATCTCAGCCATTGCGGCCCCAAAATTCATATCTAACCAAATCATATCTATTCAAATAGATTTCCTCTGGAAAGGCAAATAAAATAAAGGAATATTGGCTCTGGTCACTTGGGACAAAAATTTCATGCCCAAAAGAGTTGGTGGTCTCGGCCTCGGGGATCTGGATCTCCTTGGAAAGGTTATGGGTGCAAAAACTTGGTGGAATTGGATCACCATTCCCACCACTCCTTGGGCCAAGATTTGGAAAAAAAAATATGCCCCCACACAACCTCTGGAATCTTTGATTAGAATTTTTGGCACTCCCAAGGGCTCGCCCATCTGGAACTAGGTCTGGGATAATAGATCCCTTATTCAAGATTGTTGCCTCTGGAAGATTTTCAATGGTGAAAACACTCTGTTTTGGGAAGATGCGTGGGAGAAACACCCCAAGATTAACTTCGACATCTTCCCCCCATTAGAACGCAATCGGATAGGCTCAATAAAAAGGTCAAATACTTCTGCATAACCACAACCAACTCGAATTTAAGTGAGTGGATGGACTTCAGAGAGATGACTCATCTCAAACACTATCATTCTACTTCAATTTTGGAAGACAAGCTCAATACAAGATAGATCCAAATAGGTGTGGAGCCAGAGAAACTTTGGTGGGGTTCTAACAATGTTGGGTGCTTCAACATCAAGGAGGAAAATAGTCTTTTTCTGGCCCCTGATCCCATCCCACTGGACAGCAAGTGGAAGAGGCTATGGAATATAAATCACTGACCAAAAATATCTCTCTTTCTATGGCTAGTAATGCATCAAAAAATTCTAACCTGGGACAATCTTCAAAGGAAAGAATTTATAGGTCCTTCTATCTGCCCGTTATGTAATACCAACTCTGAAACTACCAACCACATCCTCAATGAATTTCATTTTGCCTCTAACCTCTGGAATTTGATCCTCCTCATCTTCAAGGCCTCCGATCGTAATCCGACCTCCATTATCACCACCCTTGATGGCTAGCACCCTTGCTTCTTCTCCCAGCCCCTCATAAATTTCGCCTAGAACCTTCTCCCTGGTATCGCTTGCTGGGCTCTCTGGAAGAGCGAAATTCTCGCATTTTCAAAAATAAGGAAAACAAGGAAGAACAGCTTCTTCACAAAATCAAGGAAACCCTTAGGGAATTTGTCTCCATAGCCAAGCTCCCAGACCCCCCCTCCCCCATTACTAGAGAGGAATGCCACATTTTATCCCTTCTCAATATCACCTTCCCCTTTCATCTCCCTCATCCGACCGCTACACCTGCTTTCCATCAGACTACATTATGGATTCCTCCTGATCCCAATTTCATCAAGCTCAACTATGACGGTGCCTCCAAGAACAAATCAGGTAATACAGGCTTAGGAGGAGTCTTTAGCAACCATCTGGGCACAATCCCATGGATCTATTATGGGAATATTGGACATACCACCAACAACGTCGCGGAGCTTTAGGCACTGCCTCACAGTCTGGAAATTTCTAGACAAAACAACTACTGGCCTCTTTAGCTAGAAGGTGACTCCACTGTCGCTACGGAAGCTTGTCAGAAACTTTAGCAAAGCCGTAGCATTTGGCAGGTTTCTGAATGTAGCACCTCGGTAAAATTATTTGGACGATCAAATTTTGCATTGATGAAGCCAAAGGCATCTCCTTCACGGCAGTCCGAAGAAAGGTCAACAATCTTGCCGATTTCCTTGCAAATACTGGAGTGGGAGACACCAATAGACTCACTTCTATGGAGTATAATTCAATGAGGGAGCCATCCATCAAAAAAAGGTGTACTCCTATCAGTAATCAAGATCTGCAGCATGCCACCACATCCCCTTCCTTGACTCTCGCTTCCATTTACTTCAGTCATCATGATCACACCTCAAACTTCCCCTCTCGTGCTTAAGCATTACGATGGCTCTCCATCGATCCACTCACTCCGGTACGATCCCACCTTGAGAATTAATCCCCTGCATGTATCTACTCACCTCTTCAGCATGCTTTCTAGTCACCCTCCTGGGCCTTCTCCTCTTGCAAACACCTTCATATACCCCTCTCCCATTCCTTGCACCACACACCCCTCTATTTCATTTGGCTTCTCTGCTGCCTCTTTGTTGATCCCCATTTTGCCTCTTAGCATTGTCCCCTCTCATCTCCTCACTTCTTCTGTCACCCTTCATCTCTGTCCCATCTCCATCGCTCCAAGGCGCCCTCATCCTCATCCCCATCCCCCCCACTTGTCGTTGTCGCCAGGCCTTCTAGGCCAACCCCTCTAGCCCACCCGTAACCAGAGCTGAGACCTCTCCTAGAAATGCAGCCCACACCTTTGTTGAAAGAACTCCCCAGATCCTGCAGCGATGCATTGTAGACATAGAGTCGGAAGCCCACATCCACCGAAGGGCAGTGCCAATGTTAGCAGTCGATACCTTTCTTCGCTGGATTTTGGATCCAAGTGTTATGAGAGCCTGAGATAATTTATACAGCTGAACCATCGATCTACACTGGTAGAAGAAAACGCTTTTGGCTATTGCATTGTAGGAGCAGCAGAACACCAGCGAGGAGCTCGAAAAGAAAATCGACTCTTTGTCTGATAAATTTTTTTTGTATGTGAAGGTAGTCCATCATATGCATTTTATTGATTTCAATTCTCCCCACTACGCCCAGCTGAAACAAGGTTCAACGGTGTGCCATCGCCAGGGTCACAAGATTGAACAGGAGGCTCCCTCCAGGGCTGATGACCAGGAAGCTGGCCCCTCATTGCTGCTTCGCCACATCTTCGGTCCAAGGGGAGGAAACCTGGATAGACCAATTAGAGTTGAGGATTACCTGAATGATGAAGTGGAAGTGCAGCACTCCCCTGTGCCATAGCCTCTTGGCGTTTTCCTTGGTTCTCTCTATTTCCATGTTTTTCCTATTATACTCGAGGCTTAAGACCCTTTTTTCTGGCGCTTATCGATGCTTCAGTCTCTCTGATCCTGTCAAGGTTTTTGAATTCTCCCCTCTGAATAGCTCCCATGTAAATTCCTTCCCTGAGGGTGAGAATGATTTTTTCCAAAGGCAAGTCTGAATACTCTTCCTCTTCAGGTAGCGATGTAGTCTATGTAACTTTTTGAATGTGAATAGACCTGACTAACTTACAAAAAAGAAGAAGACAACTTTTATTCATTGTGAAAATAATACATAATAAAACACTAAAATAAATGTGCTACTCCTCCAAATCTATTCTCCACCAATTCGAACTCCCCATTGGGATACTAGGCATCTTTATTTATACAAAAATACTTGAGGGGAAGCCTCCTTGAAGAGGGGGTTTTCTTCCCCCCAATTCCCGGAAATTGTGGATTTGGTTCCCTCATTTATTTCAAATGCCAAGGATGATAGATCCTTTGATCCTCTTTTGGTGGGGAAAACATCCGTACATTTTATCAATCAATGGAGCTCCAAAGTATTCTAAATAACTTCATAATATTCCATTCATTTATTGGCAGGGAACAAGTCCCTAGATTCTCTCATTTAGAGTCTACTCAATATTCTCTAAAAAGAAATAATATTAGGTATATAATATGCAATTATCTCTAAACCTTCCTAATAACATATTAAATCTAAAACTAAGTTGTTAAGTGTATAAGGAGAGATTTAATATACTTTTTATGTGTAGAAGAAAGGTTAAATGGGCCTTAATTTGTGTCTAATTTGGAAGCTCATCACATTGAATATTAGCCTATTGAAGTTGTAGTTTATTTGAGACTTGGAAAAGGTGATTATCTAGGGAAAAAATAAGGAACACATTTAAAATGTTCACCTTCAACCCATCCTTCGATAGATAAAATATCTCATTTAGTGCATAGATTGGTACTTGTTTGTGCACATTTGTAAGGATTTAAACACATGAGTTAATGAGTTTCCCAAAAAAACACTCTCTTTAGATATAGAAAATTTTCATGAGGACCATCATGTCTATGACATATATTTTAATATTAATTTTAAATACAACAAATAGATACATTAAAATGAGACTAGTATATAAATGTGGCTAATTGGTATTTTGATACAAGAGGGAAAAATATTAAATATATTTAATGATATCTAGAAATTTCTAGCAAATTATTTGATATTAACAATGACCTCCTCATGGAGAAAAATATGTATATTTATGTTTGACAAGAATATCGAATTTTTCTCTATTAAAAAAACACTTTAAAGATATAGTTTTTCTATTTTTTATGCAAATTCTAAAATAAAAAGAGATGTAATAATTATAACTCTATTATATATATATATATATATATATATATATATATATATATATATATATATATATATATTAATTTTTTTATATTATTAATTAATTTATAAATTTATTTTAAAATTATCCCTTATATTGAAATTTTACTTGTTGATTTTATAATTCCAACAACTATCAATATTCCTACCAAATTGATTGAAAACCCTCCATTCCCGTACCACGAAAAAATGCACATGTTAGTTATGCCTTCCCAAATAATACCTTCAATTTTGAAACCTTGAACATCTTCGACCGCATGCTATGCTCCTACCTATTCATTTTCAAAATAGAAATAATGGTCAAGCATTTATGATTCTCGACTATACGTTTATTTTAACAACACATATAGTGATGAAAAATAATTTGATGTAGGAGCATCTAGATTTAGCCAGCAATGTGATTGCGTGTTCACATGTTGTGCGAAACAAGAGGTGGATAAACATTGGTTATTAATATTTTACTTAGTCTTAAATTAGAGGAGTTAGTCTGTTTTGATTTGATAAATTAATTAGGAATAAAATAGAAAATTGGCTTCTCCCTATGAGGAGGTTAAACCAAATAGATTAGATCATAAAGATAGGATAGCATTTGTTTTTTAGAGTGGTTCAAATAGAAATCTATTAAAGGACAAGAAGAACCTCTTTCAGGTAGATATATATATACATGAATAGCTGTGAGAAGAGGAGTGGAATAGGTGTGAGAGAAGTGTGTGAGAGTTGTGATAGAGGAGTGGATAGAGAGGAGAAGAAAATGTAAAATCCAGCTATCTAAGGGCTTGGCTCTGTGTATTTCATTTCTGATTTAATTCCAAGTTATTTGTATTTTAATTTGGATATCTATTTTAAACTGTTTTCTTTGAATTTCTCTGTTGAATATGGTATTAATCGCGCAACAGAAGGCCAATCAGATTTGAAAGAAGCAACGAGGACTGTTAGATCTTGCAGAAATCAACGGTGGTAAATCACATCGCAACTGTGAAGACTTCGCACATCAGAGGATTTAGTGTTTGTGGTTAAGACTTCGCAGGATAAGTTACTCACCTTGCTATGCAAAGTATATTGGAAAAGAGACAAGTGTGGACCGTCGGATCCAACAAAGACCAACGTTGGAGTTCAAGTATCACCAGGAACAATTTTTCAAATCACAACGTTTAGATTTTAGTGTTAAGGCCATCACACGGTAAGTTATTTTTTACGCGATGCGATGAGGAGGACACGTGTCGAAATTGTGCAATATCATAGATTGCAAGGAATAAAGGTTAACCACTTAGTTAATTATAAAGTGTACAAAATGTGAAGTCGTGAAATCGTGAAATCACAAATTTAATAAATTGTTAAAGGTGCGAAGTTGCGGGGAAGGTAAACCATAAAGGTTGCGGAGCGCGAACACTTGTGATTGGTTTATACAATTGTGGGACCCTCTAGTAAAGAAGTTCCACGTATAGGCAAGTGATTTGGGTTTATGTAATACCCATTTTAAAGTATCATTTTGTTGATTCTATGCATATTATGATTATTTTTTTAGTTTGTCTGCATCGTTTGGTATCAGAGAAGACATTGAGTTTTTTTCTCCAAGATTGGAGAAAATATACCACCCAGAAGAGGAGTTGACATAGGTCGGGGAAGGCTAGAAGCTAATGCAATTTTTCTAGATGAGATTTGACATCTTCATACAATAATGGAGATACTAGAGACTACTCATAGGATAGCACCTCATGAAGCAGATGTCAACGCAACAGAGGAAATTTCCGAGGAAGAAGAAGTGGTAGAAGACAATGCAGCTAAAGTTTTCAAGATATTAGAAAATGTTAGTGGGAAACCGAAAATAGAGATTCCTTCATATGAGGGGAACCTCAATGTGGATGAGATGATGGAGTGGACTAGTTCAATGGATAAGTATTTTGATTTGGAAGAGATCGAAGAGAAGAAGAAGGTAAAGTATGCAGCTATTAAGTTCAAGGGCCATGCATCTATCTGGTGGGATGAAATACAAACATCGAGAGCTAGAAAAGGAAAGCTTAAGATCAAGCAGTGGGATAAAATGATAATGGAGTTTAAGAATAAGTTGATGCCAAAGGAATACCAATTGAAACTTTTCAAGCAATTGTAGAATTTGAGGAAGAAAGGAATGACTGTCAAGGAGTATACATAAGAGTTTTACAAGCTTAGAATTAGAGCAAGACATGCTGAAAATGATATGGAGAAAGTAGCCAGATACATCAATGGTTTAAGGTATGACATCAATCATCTTGTTGAGTCTGAAAACAATTGAGGATGCCTACCAAGAGGCTTTGAAGGAAAAGGAGAAAATGTTGAGGAAGCAAAGTTGGAGGAATAGAGGTAAAAGTCCAGCAAGAGGAAGAGGAACGTTCATATCAATATTTCAGCACTCTAAGAATGAAATAGGAGGTTTGAGTAGTAGACCTTCACAGAGAGGAGAATTTGGTAGAAGGATATTTTCACCCGGAGCCAGAGGCCAAGGAAGACAAATTCAATACTACACATGTGGAGAATAGGGACATAGATCATGGGATTGTCCTCATAACAAATCAGTAAATCAACGGAATGTGAATGTAGCTGAAGCAAAGGAAGAAAACCCTCAAGTCAAGGGAAAATAAGAACGACCAAAGGTAGGAGAGTATTTATTTCTCAAAAGAGTACTGCTTAAGGCAGAGAAGGAAGAAAATGAGCCAGTGCAAAGGAAGCGTCTATTCAGGATAGTGAGCAAGTGTAAAGAAAATTGTTGCAAAGTTGTGATTGACAGTGGAAACACTGATAATCTTGTTTCCGCAAATATTTTTTAGAAATTGGGGTTGAGTAAGATGGTACACCCTACTCCTTACAGAGTATCATGACTGTAGAAGGGAAATCAGATTTTGGTGATAGAAAAGTGCAAAGTAGAGATACATATCAGCACATATAAGGATTTCATATTGTGTGATGTGATGCCAATGTATGTGTGCCATGTATTGCTGGGAAGACCTTGAAAATTTGACATAAAATCCATTCATGATGGCAAAAGGAAAAATTACACCATAGAGAAGGATGGAAAGAAGCATACATTGCTACCTTTAAAGGATGAAGCAGATAAAGGAACAACTGAGAATAATGTTATGATGATTAGTGGAAAGGAATTGCTGCAAGGAGTCAAAAAGGAGATGGAAATGCATTTTGTTGTTATTGGTAAACCCAAGGTAATTATGAATTCTACAAATTTAGATAATCTTCCCGTGGAAATTAAAAATATGTTAGATCATTATGCCGATATAGTTGTTGATGAATTACCAAGTAAATTTCCACCAATCAGAAGTATCAGTCATCACATATATTTAATACCTGGTGAAAGTTTACCAAACAAAGTAGCATATAGAATGACCCCTAAGGAGAATGAAGAAGTTGGAAGACATGTACATGAGCTGTTAGATAAAGGACTAATCAAAGAAAGTCTTATTCCACGTGCAATACTAGCCGTGCTTAGTCCAAAGAAAGGAGGTGAGTGGCGCATGTGTACTGATTCCAGAGCCATAAACAAGATCACTATTAGGTATAGATTTTCATTGCCACACATAGATGATTTGATGGATTGTTTAAGTGGGTCAAATTATTTTACTAAAATAGATCTGAAGAGTGGATACCATCAAATAAGGATTAGAGAAGGAGTTGAATGGAAGATTTCTTTTAAGACCAACAATGGATTGTATGAGTGGTTATTGATTCCTTTTGGGCTCACTAATGCACCAAGTACATTTATGAGACTAATGAACTAGGTTTTGAAAGAGTATGGAGGAAATTTTTTGATAGTCTATCGATGACATTCTGATTTTCAGTGAGAGTAAGGAGGAGAATTTGGAACATGTCAAGATGGTGTTAAGTACTTTGCAAAAGGAGAAGTTGCTCATGAAACTGAAGAAGTGTAGTTTTGTGAAGAAGGAGCTCATTTACTTGGGATTTATAGTCTCAGAAGAAGGCTTGAAGATGGACTGAGAAAAGATTCAGGCAATACTGGATTTTCCAAGTCCAAGAAGTGTATTTGAGGTAAGGATTTTTCATGGTCTTCAAAATTTTTTACAGAAAGTTTATAAGTGCATTTAGTCAGATCTGTGCACCAATAATTGAAATAATAAAGGAGAGAAACCAACCATTTAAATGGACAGAAGTAGCAGATCGGAATTTCAAGTTGTTGAAAAATAATATCACTGAAAGACCTGTTTTGGCCTTGTCAAATTTTGATAAAATATTCCAAGTTGAGACTGATGCCAGTGGGATAGAAATTGGAGTTGTATTGAGTCAATAACAAAGACTAATAGGTTATTTCAGTGAAAATTAAAATGAGGCCAAGAATAAGTATTCATCCTATGATAAGGAATTCTATTCTAATGTGCAAGCTTTGAAAAATTGGAAGCATTATGTTAGGAATCTGTAATCAGCAAGATTGGCAAAGTCTGATCACCGAAACAACATTGTTTCAACCACTTTGGGATTCTAGGATCTAGCCCTCCTAAATCCGGAGAGGGATCTCTCCAATAAGTGCAGAGATGGATTTTTCTTTGAAGTTTGGGGTAATTATATTAGGCTAGTTATGAAGGTCGAGGGTTTTGTTTTATTTTTGGATGGTTAAGCATGATTATTTTTTGAGGGAAAGTCGTAAATGGAAAGAGTTTAAAATGTGAGAAGTTGCAAGCAATGAGAGTAAGCTTCGACCAAGAAGATAGATAATTACAAGTTTTAGTCCATTGGGCTATGGAGTCGTAATAGGGTTTAATTGAAACAGCAAGAGGCAAGAGTGGTCCATGGGGCAAGTCATCTATGTCTAAGGATCTCTTTAAATTTTTATTTATGGAATGAAATGATAAAAAAAGAAGGGGAATTAAACAAATGAAGAACAAGAGCAGTCCAGGATCTGGTAAGTACTTTGAAACTAGCCAGCCTTTGACACACACCTAAGAAAAAATGAAAGAAAACTAGGATTTGGTAAGTACTTTGAAACTAGCTAGCCTTTGATACACTTTCAATAGAAAACATATAAAAACAAAGGGAAAATTGAAGGCAACTTTTGGAAAAGAAACTAGTGGGCCGGGCTCACCACAAATACTCTCCTAGCTTTGCTTTACTTGCTAACTTTTAAGAAAAACACAAAGATAACAAAGAATGGCCTAAGATCTGGTAAGTACTTTGAAACTAGCCAACTTTTAAAGCATTCCAAGGGATACTTTCAGACAGTATTTTGGGATAAAACTAGGACCAGGGCACACCATATCTTCCTTCGTTCATCTCTAGTTAACATGAAATGAAAGTAACTTTCAAGAATAACAATTAGCTAAGAAAGGAGGACGAGGGAACGCCAGCATTCCTATTACTTAAACTGAATTAAATCATTCCTAAATAACACAAATTGGAAGAAAACATACAGATAAAGATTTTCAGTCAGAGAAGGGTACTGATATACAGTAGGTCCTAACTCTATGCATGCTTTTCTTTATAAGAGAAGATGAACAAAGTGAAAATAGAAGTAAAACAACAATTTACAATAATAAATAACATCACCGTTGACATAGAGCAGGATCCCATAAATCAGCTTGTATTGATGCTCCAAACCAGTTACAGCTTTAAGTCTAATGCTTTAGTTCAGCAATATTCTACACTTCCCAGACTAACTTATCTATCACAAGAAGATATCCAAGAGCTATTGAACACTATTTACAATCAGAAGTTTTAAGCTCAAATATATTTCAAAGTTCTGCAACCAACAATTTCTCATCTTCTACAGAAGTATTTATAGAATAATGAGGAGGTGATATTTGATAAAAGATCTCTCCGGAAAATTAATACAGAGTGATGACTTCTCGGCCTTTGAGGGTTTTGACGGAGAAGTGTACACAGGTGTCCTCTATATTAAATGTTTTACATTTAAGATTAAAGCTCGATGGGAGCTTTGTTGACTTTTAAGGCTCTGTTCAGGATGTAATAATTCTGCTGATATTTCTTACAGTAAATTCTCTTAGCAGAATTAAATCTTCGGCTACGTTTGAGGCAAATATATGATCATGATCAATCACTTCGGCTTTTGTTTGAATGCTTTGAGGCACATGTGGCACTAAGGTAGCTGAGAGGAATCAATTTGCCTCAGATGTGGCGGTGGAGGCTTTTCTGTCTGATAAACACTTATGATTATCTTTTAATTGTGTTTTAATTTTGGGGATTAGGCTTTTGATAATCGTTCTTAGCCGTAATCCCCAAATTATCTTCAATCCTTCTATTCTTCTTTGTTCTGTCTTCGACACTGATACTCTTTTGATTTATTTAATGGACAGTGTCTTGTTGATGTGTAGGCCGCGCAGGGCTCGTATGGTATCAATGCCTCATGAAGCATGGATGAAATGTGGAATTCGAAACCGTGAATAGCTTGCCTTTGATGGATCAAAGGCATGGGAATCGTCATTCCCAATCTTGGCTTTTCTTTCAATATATTGGAAAACCATTAATCCTACAAAACACACAAAATATTAAGAAATCCTGCATTGTGGGTGAACTACTTTCGAATGTGTGGGGAGATATCATGGCCATTGGATGGCATCATCCAATGGTGGAGATCGACTAAGAGAAGGTAAAATAAGAGCAGAGGGAAGAATAATACGGAACCGTCGATTGCGCAATGATCAACGATGGTGATTGGTTTTGAAAACCCTTTGGTGGAAGGCGGAGGGCGATGAAATAATACGGGGATGATCTAGGACCGTCCGATCTGGACATGTGGATGGTCCAAATCCAATCAGAGGATCGAAATTGGTAGAGGAATGATGTTAAAGCACTCGGCAAAAAACTTGCGATGCGACTAAGCACTGACCATCGATCTGGAGATTAGATCGATGGTGGAGAGTGATTTAGAGGGGTTCAAAAAGGTGGAGGAAGGGTTAATGATCGGAGTGAATTAGAGCTGTAGGATCTGAGGAAGGTGGGGAGGAAATCAACGCTCGAAAACCAATCGGGGGATCGGAAATCGGGGGTGGCAAATAAAAAATTTAAACTGCGCACATGGAAAAAGCCTATGCGATTGAGCACTGGCCGTTTGATCGGCTTACGATCAACGGTGGGGATTTATTTTAACGTGAACCGGCAGAAAACCCTTTAAAGCTTTATAAAACCAAAAGTTTAATATGATACAAAGGTTTTGGCTTCAGGGGCGGGTTTTATACATATGAAAGGTGCCTGGTTGCGGGGCCTTGGTTTATATGGAACAATAATAGGCCTGGGGCATATATATAAGGGCTAATTACAATCGGAGCCTCGGGCCCGATATTTCAATCTAACCATTTTCGAACTTTTGTGATGCGATAAGCACTTTGTGGGCTTAACACCTGGTTCTAGGGTGTGGGCATATGGAGGGGAAGTGGTTTAAGACTTATCCCAAGGGGGCTTAAGTCTGTAATACAAAAATGGGTTTCTTATAGATTTTCAATGGCTTTCAAAGGGTTTTAAGGATTTCGATAAGGCAAAGAAAGAGTCTTAAACCTTATCAAAGGGGTTTTGATGAAGGGAAAAGGGGAAAAATATGAGAATGAGGGATTTTATGGGGAATAAAGCAGTAAAAAATGAGGTTAGTTTTGGAAGTGGAAGGAGGGGGAAAATGGCCTTTGGAGTAGTATTTCCTCAATGAAATTAGCAGAATTTCAGAGTTTTTAAGATGGAAACATCAGTGAAGATTTGGATAGAGGCATGAGGCCTTCAAGAGTTTTCAAGAGCCAACAATTTTTAGCAATAAAATTTGTTCCTTGAAGGCTCCAAAAAGTTTTACCCACCTTTTGCTATAACAAATTTTATAGGTGGCTAACAGTGGCTCCACTCGGGGATGGTGCCTTCTTGAAGGCATCAAGAACTTCAGACTTGCATTCTCTGGAAGGTTGACCTGTGCCTCATCCATTGGGTTCTCTGGGAGGCTGACTTGTGCCACATCCATTATGTTCTCTCGGAGGCTGACCTGTGCCTCATCCATTGGGCTGCCCTTCCTTTGTTGGGATGATATTGCTCTGAAAACATATTATCAGCCATAAAAATAATGGATCTTCATCAATACAAGCTTTCTACCTACCCAATCCTACTGATCTAACATTTTTTCTTCATTAGAGTGCACTTGGATTGGAAAACTCTTTTCACAACATTTTATTCTTTTGAAAGCATAAAACTAATCTAATTCTACTCCTTATTTCTCCATGGACTCAGATTAAACAGTTGAGCACACACGATTCTCTACCTAATCTACTATTCTGTTAGGATTAAACAGTCTAACAATTTTTTATTCTCTAAATTCTACAACAAAAATTTAAAAGCGTTCAAGTCAGAATTAAACAGTCTAACTTGAAGCTGGTCCATGGCATGAAAGACAAGGTGCACATAGACATTTATTTTGCAGAAAATTGAAAACAAAATGGAAGGCTTAAGATCTGAAAATTCAAAGCACTTCCTTCATCCTTTTACAACTTTGTTTTGACTCTTGTTTGAGTTGTTTCTTCCTTGTTCTCTGGTTCAGATTTTGAGCATGTTAGAACCATATTTACATTTTTTTTACTCATAATTTGAAACAGATTTGAGTCATTTTCTTTCGAAACTTAGGTTCAGATTTTGAGGATGTTTGAACCTTTAATTCCTATCCTAATCTATCTACTGATAAGCCAAGATTAAACAGTTTGGAAAATCGAATTCACTATCATATCAGCAGAAAATTTAAAACTAATTAGTCAATATTGGGTTGTTTGAGTAACTCGAAGTGTGGTTTTCGGGAGTGGCATTTAAGCTTGCACACTTTCAAAATTTGTTTCTCTTTTTTGGTATGGGGTTGTACCTTTCTTGTTTTCACAATCTGTTCTCTTTTCTCTCTTTCATTGTTTTCGTATCTTTGAATTTTTTATTTTTCTTCAAAGCAGAAAACAACAACTAACTACATGCTCAGAACTGAGCTTTATTGACATTCCTATCTAACCTATTCTAAACATGGAGTATTTACATATTCATATGATACAAAAGTGCCAATGCAACCAGCTGAGTAATGTCAAGAAGAAGAAGAAACTCTGGCTGCTTGTCTGAGGTATCCATAGTATATTTTGAAGATTAATCTTCAAAACCAAGACTATCATAGAAGGTGACAACTTTTCATGTCTCTGGCTCTTGCAAAGGATCACTGCTTGAAAATTTGAGCCAGTTGGGATTTCCATACACTCTTCCATAGGATCAACAAAGAAAAGATGAAGATTATCTTCTTTTTGGTCCTCCATGTCTGGTAGATTGTTTGCTTCCATGGCTTCAGCTTTGAGGAGTATGCCTTCAGAAAGTTGCTTGGAAGCTTCATCATTCTTAACAGAAAAGGAAGAAAATTCTTCTTGAGAAGATGCTATATCCTTAGTAGGACAGTCTTCTATTTGTTTCTCTCCCTCTTCTTCATCATCATCTGAACTAGAGGACTGATTATATTTGGTAGTGTTGTCCTCTTGTAGCCCTGGTAAGCTCTGGTTTAGTGGACTGTACTCTATGAGGAGTTTATTATATTCTTGAGCAGGGGTATGTTCAATTGCTTCCTCTTTTTCAAGGAAAGGCTCATTGATTTCAACCTGCCCAAAAATTTATTTGTTTCTTTCCTCCTCATCCTTTGAGCCGAAATTCTGCTGAGTCCCAATCACATGGAAATTATTACTGATGATATGAAATGAAGCAGAGAAAAGATCGAATGAATCTTCACTCACTTCTAGGCTTTGAAAAATTTCATCATCAGTATCGTAAATAGTCTGCACTGGCTCATTAATTCTTTGAAGGAACTGATCTTCCTCCCATAAATCTACTAATGATGGTCCTGCAAGATTAAATTCTGTATGGAGAGCATCATCAGTAGATAGATCAAATTTAGGAGGATAAAAAATATAAGTAATACTATCAATCAAAAATACTGGATTATCAACAGGTCTTTCTTTATTTTGATTTACAAAAGAACTTTCCAAATATTTACAACAAAGTTCATTATGTGAATGGGAAAGAGTATTTGTTTTGCAATAAATCTCAGAGACTAACCGTTTATTAACATTTTGATCTATTTTTTCTTCTTTCGACGGGGAGGATATTTCTATGTCCATTTGAACAGAAGTACAATAGTTCTTTGTCTCTTGTGAAGACTGATTTTGAGGCTGAATGTCTTCTTGAGCCTCAGCTATAAGGGATGATGAATCATTTTTCATGTTTTCAGGAATATCTTGAGGAATTTCTTCCATTCTTGGATTGATTTCTTCCTCAATTTATTCATCTATAATCTTGTAATTTTTTAATAAGATGTTAAACTCATGAATGGTTGTTAAAAGATCTTCAGGATGTATTTGTTCTAGACCTTTATCATTATATATAATGTGTTGGGTGATGTTTTGTGATGGATCATAATATATTGCACCCCATGATAATGATGTAGTGTTTTCTTTATAGTTCTCATAAAACATATTCTCAAGGTCCTTTAAATAAAACAAAATACTAGATTTCAACCATTCATACCAATCCCTAGCCTTTCCTTCTAATGTTAACATGAACATTTTCATAAGGCAGTCTTCATGCCATTCAAATTTCAACCTCCATACATGTATATGAAATTTGATGAGATGTAATAGAGGGTCATCAAACTTTTCGCCTTGAAAAACAGGCAAGTTGTCATTCCAATTTACCTGGGGCATCTTATGTCGAAACCCAGGGATATGATCTCTACTCATTGGGGCATATATTCGTTGTATTCTTCGAATCATGTTTGTAAATCAAGAAATAGGTCACCATGTCTAGTCAATCAGGTCAGGGTCTTCTACCATTGGAGTCATTTGGTCTTTTGGGAGTTTGAGAGTGTGGAGTCACCAGGTGGAAATTTTTTAGCTCATAAGGAGGTAAAAAATTTTATGGTTCCACCACCATGTGTTTCTTGTAGAGCTGCAAGGTATTCAGGAACTGAATTAGCTCTCAAGGGTGATCTAAAAATAGTTGAAAATTTAATCTTAGGAGACTTCCTAAAGATACTTTCCACGTTGTCAGCTATCTCAGGTGGGTTTGGTTCAGGGTAGGCTCTGGTATGAATTTTCCTAGTAGCCAATATGCTGTGTTTCTACACCCAACTAAACAAGAAAATTTCAACCAGGTATGACAATCTTTAAGAGGTCAACTAATCTGTTTACACAATTTTAATCCTTCAGTCCTCTAACTGAGTTTGAATGATATTATAATGATAAGGGTTCTTCTGAGTGGAGTCTTAAGGTCTGTTGAGGATTGTGGAGTCGCCAAGTGGAAGTTTTTATCTCTTTTGGAGGTAAAAGGTTTTATGGTCCACCACCATGTTTATTAGATACCAGTCTGAAATATTTTTAGTTTTTCTGAGTTATTTTTTAGTTGTGTGGTTTCTAATAATGTCCTAACTCTGTTTCAAAACTTAGCTACGGTTATGAGACAAAGACAATCTACTCTTATGGCTAAGCCAGCTGATTTTTCAATGTTAGATAAAGTCTTATGAGAATCCTAGGGTTTTCCTAGTTTGTCACTGATTCAAACAATTTTCATCATGATTACCATTTCTTGGTAGTGCCTGAAAAGGGTTGCTTTTTACTTACCAGGTTTGTATGAATTTTTAAGGGGAACCAGAGATTCTGGGTTCTCTCCAGCAAAGTCGCCAGAAATTTTAGTTGCTGGTGGCTCAGCTGGTTAATATAGCGAATGTTTCTTCGAAACAAATCTCTGATATCCTATGCTTACCTTAAAATGAAAATGATTCTGGGTTCGGTCCCTAGCGGAGTCGCTAGAAATGTTAGGAATCTGTAATCAGCAAGATTGGCAAAGTACGATCATAGAAACAACATCGTTTCAACCACTTTGGGATTCTAGGATCTAGCCCTCCTGAATCCGGATCAGGATCTCTCCAATAAGTGCAAAGATGGATTTGTCTTTGAAGTTTGGGGTAATGATATTAGGCTAGTTATGAAGGCCGAGGGTTTTGTTTTGTTTTTTGATGGTTGAGCTTAATTATTGTTTGAGGGAAAGTCCTAAATGGAAAGAGTTTCAAAGGAGAGAAGTTGCGAGAAATGAGAGTAAGCTTTGGCCAAGAAGATAGATAATTATAGGTTTTAGTCCATTGGGCTATGGAGTCATAATAGGTTTTAATTGAAACAACAAGAGGCAAGAGTGGTCCATGGGGAAAGTCATCTATGTCTAAGGATCTCTTTAAAGTTTGATTTATGGAATGAAATGATACAAAAAGAAGGGGAATTTAACAAATGACGAACAAGAGAAATCCAGGATCTGGTAAGTACTTTGAAACTAGCCAGCCTTTGACACACACATAAGAAAAAAATGAAAGAAAACTAGGATCTAGTAAGTACTTTGAAACTAGCCAGCCTTTGATACATTTTCAATAGAAAACATATAAAAACAAAGGGAAACTTTAAGGCAACTTTTGGAGAAGAAACTAGTGGGTCAGGCTCACCACAAATCCTCTCCTAGCTCTAATTCACTTGGTAACTTTCAAGACAAACACAAAGATAAAAAAGAATGGCCTAAGATCTGGTAAGTACTTTGAAACTAGCCAGCTTTTAACACATTCCAAGGGATACTTTCAGACATTATTTTGGGATAAAAATATTACCAGGGCACACCATATCTTCCTTAGTTCATCTCTAGTTAACATGAAATGAAATTAACTTTCAAGAACAACAATTAGCTAAGACAGGAGGACGAGGGAAAGCCAACATTCCTACTGCTTAAACTGAATTAAATCATTCCTAAATAACAAAAATTTGAAGAAAACATATAGATAAAGATTTTCAGTCAGAGAAGGGTACTGATATACAGTAGGTCCTAAATCTATGCATGTTGTTCTTTATAAGAGAAGATGAACAAAGTGAAAATAGAAGTAAAACATGAATTTACAATAAGAAGTAACATCACCGTTGACATAGACCAGGATCCCATAAATCATCTTGTATTGATGCTCCAAACCAGTTACAACTTTAAGTCCAATGCTTTAGTTAAGCAATAGTCTACACTTCCTAGACTAACTTATCTATCACAAGCAGAGCTCCAAGAGCCAACGAACACTATTTACAATCAGAATTTTTAAGCTCAAATATATCTCAAAGTTCTGCAACCAACAATTTCTCATCTTCTATAGAAGTATTTATAGAAGAATGAGGAGGTGAGATCTGATAAAATATATATCAGGAAAATTAATACAAAGTGATGACTTCTCAGGCTTTGAGGGGCTCAATGGAGAAGCGTACATAGGTGTCCTCTATATTAAATGTTTTACATTTAAGATTAATGCTCAGTGGGACCTTTGTTGACTTTTAAGGCTCTATTCAGGATGTAATAATTCTGCTGATATTTATTGCATTAAATTCTCTTAGCAGAATTAAATATTCGGCTGCATTTGAGGCAAATATATGATCTTGATCAATCACTTCAGCTTCTATTTTAATGCTTTGAGGCACAGGTGGCACTGAGGTAGCTAAGAGGAATCAATTTGCCTCGGATGTGGCGGTGGAGGATTTTTTGTCTGATAAACACTTATGATTATCTTTTAATTCTGTTTTAATTCTGGGGATTAGGCTTTTGATAATCATTCTTAGCCGTAATCTCCAAATTATCTTCAATCCTTCTGTTCTACTGTGTTATGTCTTCGACACTGATACTCTTTTGATTTATTTAATGGACAGTGTCTTGTTGATGTGCAGGCCACGCAGGGCTCGTATGGCATCAATGCCTCATGAAGCATCGATGAAACGTGGAATTTGAAACCGTGAATAGATTCCCTTTGATGGATCAAAGGCATGGGAATCATCATTCCCAACCCTTCGCTTTTCTTTCAATATAATGGAAAACCATTAATCCTGCAAAACACACAAAATATTAAGAAATCTTGCGTTGTGGGTGAACTGATTTAGAGGGCGTGGGGAGAGAGCATGGCAGTTGAATGGAATCATCAAACGGTGGATATCGACTAAGAGAAGGTCAAAGAAGAGAAGATGGAAGAATAAGACGAAACCGTTGATCGCGCAATGATCAACGGTGGTGATTGGTTTTGAAAACCCTTTGGTGGAAGGCGGAGGGCGATGAAATAATATGGGGATTATCTAGGACCGTTCGATATGGACACGTGGACGGTCCAGAACCAATTGGAGGATCGCAATCAGAGGAGGAATGATGTTAAAGCACTCAGAAAAAAACTTGCGATGCGATTAAGCACTGATGGTCGATCTGCAGATCAGATCGATGATGGAGAGTGAATCGGAGGGGTTAAAAAAGGCGGAGGAAGGGTTAATGATCAGAGCGAATTAGAGCCATAGGATCTGAGGAAGGTGGGGAGGAAATCAATAGTGGAAAACCAATCGGGGGATTGGCAATCGGGGGTGGAAAATAAACGATTTAAACTGCGCACATGGAAAACGCTGATGCGATTGAGCGCTGGCCGTTTGATTGGCTTACGATCAATGGCAGGGATTTCTTTTAACGCGAACCAATGGAAAACCCTTTAAAATTTTATAAAACCAAAAGTTTAATATGATACAAAGGTCTTGGCTTCAGGGGCGGGTTTTATACATATGAAAGGCGCCCGGTTGCGGGGCCTTGGTTTATATGGAACGATAATAGGCCCGGGGTGTATATATAAGTGCTAATCGCAATCGGAGCCTCGGGCCCAGTCTTTCAATCTAACCATTTTCAAAATTTTGCGATGCAATAAGCACTTTGTGGGCTTAGCACCTGGTTCTAGGGTGTGAGAATATGGAGGGGAAGTGGTTTAAGACGTAGCCGAAGGGGGCTTAAGTCTTTAATACAAAAATGGGTTTTTTATAGATTTTCAATGGCTTTCAAAGGGTTTTGAGGATTTCGATAAGGCAAAGAAAGAGTCTTAAACCTCATCAAAGGGGTTTTGATGAAGGGAAAAGGGGAAAAATATGAGAATGAGGGATTTTATGGGGAATAAAGGGGTAAAAAAAGAGGTTATTTTTGGAAGTGGAAGGAGGGGGAAAATGGCCTTTGGAGCAGTATTTCCTCAATGAAATTAGCAGAATTTCAGAGTTTTTAAGATGGAAACAACAGTGAAGATTTGGACAGAGGCATGAGGCCTTCAAGAGTCTTCAAGAGCCAACACTTTTTAGCAATAAAATTTGTTCCTTAAATGCTCCAAAAAGTTTAGCCACCTTTTTCTATAACAAATTTTATAGGTGGCTAACACATTATTTGTTTCCCAAAGAATTTGTGTTGTATTCAGATAACCATGCACTGCAGTTCATAAATAATCAGCCGAAGTTGAACCAAAAGCATGCAAAGTGGGTGGATGTTTCGCAGATTTTTACCGTTGTAATCAAACACACAAGTGGTAAGTTAAACAACGGTTGTTGATGCTTTAAGTAGAGTAAATTTGATTATGCAGGAATTGAAGATTGGCATTTTAGGGTTTGAAAAGATGATTGACATGTATGAGGAAGACACAAATTTCAAAGAAATATATGTAGCTATTAAGAATTGAGTGATTCATAATAAAAGCCAGTGGTTAGATTACTTGAATCAAGGAGGATTGTTGTTCAAGAATAATAAACTGTGTATACGTAAGTGCTCCATGAGGGAAAACCTAATTAAGGAAAAACACACTGGACGACTCTCTGGATACTTTGTACATGATAAAACATTTTCTCAAGTTAGTGTTTTTTATTATTGGCCAAAAATGCAAACTAATATAAAAAAAATTGTTGAGAAGTGTAGGATTTGTCAATATGCCAAAGGAAGAAGCCAAAACATTGGGTTATATTATCCATTTCCAACACCCAATAGACCTTTGGATGTTGTCAACATGTATTTTTTATTAGGATTGTCGAAGACTCAAAGAGGACATGATTCTATCTATGTTGTTGTAGATATGTTTTCTAAAATGGCACATTTTATTTCTTGTAAGAAAACTAGTGATGAAACTCACATTGCTAATTTGTTTTTCTCTGAAGTTATAATATTACATGGACTGCTTGCGAGTGTTGTTTGAGAATGGATACAAAGTTTGTAGGACACTTGTAGAGGACTCTAAGGAAGAAGCTGGGTACAAACCTGAGTTTCATTTCAGCATATCATCCTCAGACAGATGGACAAACTGAAGTGGTGAATAGGAGCCTGGGAAATATATTAAGGAGTTTGGTTTACAAAAATCCAAAGAAATGGGACTTAACACCTTTTCAAGCTGAATTTTCCTATAATGATACTCCTAATAGAAGTAATGGAATGAGTCAATTTCTTATTTTATTTGGGATGCATCCAAGAGGGGTGTATGAACTTAGAGATTTGAGCAAACAAGAGACGAGTGCAAAATTTGAAGAATTTGCGGAACATATATAGAAGTTGTAGGAAGATGTCAAGCAGAGCTCACAGAAAAACACCTAAAAGTATAAACATAAAGCTAATATGAAGAGGAATGAAAGAGAGTTTCAAATAAATGATTTAGTCATGGTTTATCTAAGGAAGGAAATGTTTCCAGTCAAGACTTATAGAAACTGAAAAATAAAAAGATAGGGCCATGTATAATTTTGAGGAAGTTTTCCTCAAATGCGTATGAGATTGAATTACCAACAGGAATTGGGATATCACCCATATTTAATATTGTAGATTTTTACCCATATAAAGGAACAAAGGAATAACTACAAGAATAATAAATATAAGCGGAGGACCAAACCTTTAATTGGAAGAAACAAATTCCAAAGACAATAAAGAAATAAGTGGAAGCCATTCTGGAGAAAAGAGCAGCAAAGAAGACTAGAGGACAAAACTATTATCAATATCTAGTCAAATGGAAAAGACACCCAGTGGAAGATGCCAGTTGGATGACATCAAAAGGTTAAAATATTTTAATACAGATCCTAAAACATTAATGGATCAATGTTTTCTTCCTCTCGAGTCCGATGCAGTAGCATCCAAATTTAGCCAACAATGTGATTGTGTGTTCACATGTTGTGGATAACAAGAGGTGAATAAACATTGGTTATTAATATTTTACTTAGTTGTAAATAAGACGAGTTAGTCTGTTTTTATTTTCTATATTAATTAGGAATAAAATAGAAAATTGGTTTCTCCATGCGAGGAGGTTAAACCAAATAGATTAGATCATAAAGATATGATAGCATTTGTTTTTTAGAGTGGTTCAAATAGAAAGCTATTAAAATACAAGAAGAGCGAAAGCTTTAGGTATATATATATATATATATATATATATATATATATATATATATATATATATATATATATATGTATATATATATATATATATATATATATATAGATATATATATATATATATATATATATATATAGGTGTGAAAAGAGGATTTGAATAGGTGTGAGAGAACTGTGCGAGAGTTGTGATAGAGGAGTGGAAAGAGAGGAGAATAAAATGTAAAATCCAACCATCCAAGGGCTTGGATCTTTGTATTTCATTTCTGATTTTATTCCAAGTTATTTGTGTTTTAATTTGGCTATCTATTTTAAACTGTATTATTTCTATTTCTCTATTCAATATCATATTATTCGCACAATAGAAGGCCTGGATTTGCAAGCAGCAACGAGGACCGTTAGATCTTGCACAAATCAACAGTGGGAAATCACATAGCACAAATGAAGACTTTACACATTACAATATTTAGTGTTTGTAGTTAAGACTTCGCAAGATAATTTATTTACCTTGCGATGCGAATTAGATTGGAAAAGTGACAGGTGTGGATTGAACAAATACCAATGGTGAAGATGAAAGTGCACCAGGAACGATTTCACAAATTGTAAATTTTAGAGTTTAGTGTTAAGGCCATCGCACGACAAGTTATTTTGTATGCGATGCGATGAGAAGAATGACACGTGTCGAAATTGTGCAATATCACATATCGCAAGGAATAAGGGTCAACCACTAAGTTAAATTATAAAATGTGCAAAATTCGAAGTCATGAAATTGTGAAATCACAAGTTTAGTAAATTGTTAAAGGTGTGAAGTTGTGGGGAAGGTAAATAATAAAGGTTGCAAAGTGTGATTACTTGTAATTGGTTTATACTATTGTGAGACCCTCCAGTAAAGAATTTCTGCATATAGGCAAGTGATTTGGGTTTATGTGTGACCTATTTTAAAGAATTAGTTTGTTGATTTCGCACATATTTTGATTATTTTTGTAGCTTGGCTTCATCATTTGGTATGAGAGAAGACATCGAGTTATGTTCTTGAAGGTTGGAGCAAATATGCCACCCAAGAGAGGAGCCGGCATAGGTCAGGGAAGGCAGGAAGCTAATGCAATTCTGTTAGATGAGATTCGACATCTTCGTACAAGAATGGATATAGTAGAGACTGCTTAGAGGAGAGAACCAAATGAAGGAGATTTCAACACAACAGAGGAAACTTCTGAGGAAGAAGAATCGGTAGAAGATGAGGCAACTAAATTTTTCAAGATATTAGCAAAGGTTAGTGGGAAATCAAGAATAGAGATTCCTTCATACTAGAGGAACCTTAATGTGGACAAGATGACGGAGTGGATCAGTTCAATGCATAACTATTTCGACTTGGAAGAGATCGATGAAATGAAGAAGGTAATGTATGCAACTACCAAGTTGAAGGGCCATGCATCTATTTAGTGGGATGACCTACAAACATCCAAAGTTAGAAAAGGAAAGCCTAAGATAAAGCCGTGGGATAAAATGATAAGGAAGCTTAAGAATAATTTTATGCCAAAGTACTACCAATTGAATCTTTTCAAGAAATTGCAGAATTTGAGGTAGAAAGGAATGACTGTCAAGGAGTATGCATAGGAGTTTTACAAGTCGAGCATTAGAGTAGGACATGCTAAAGATGATATGAAGAGAGTAGCCAAATACATGAATGGTTTAAGGTATGATATACAGGATTAAATTAGTTTGTTGAGTTTGAAAACAATTTATGATGTCTACCAAGCAGATTTAAAGGCAGAGGAGAAAATGTTGAGGACTAAAAGTCAGAGGAATAGAGGTAAAAGTCTAGCAAGAGGAAAAGGAACGTTCACATCAAGATTTCAGCACTCTCGAAATGAAACAGGAGGTTCACATAGTAGACTGCCACAAAGAGGAGAGTTTGGTAGAGGGATATTTTCACCCAGAGGCAGAGGCTGAGGAAGATAAATTTGTTGCTACACATGTGGAGAATGGGGAAACAGATAATGGGATTTCATTCATAAAACACCAACAAATTAGTAGAATGTGAATGTAGCTGAAGCAAAGGAAGAAAACCCTCAGGTCACGGGAAAAGAATAACCACCTAAGACAGGAGAGTCTCTATTACTCAAAAGAGTATTTCTTAAGGTAGATAAGGAAGGAAATGAGCCAATGCAAAGGAAGAGTCTATTCAAGACTATGTGCAAGTGTAAAGAAAAGTGCTGCAAATTTTTGATTGATAGTGGAAGCACTGCTAATCTTGTTTCCATAGAGATGGTTGACAAATTGGGGTTGAGTAAGATGGTACACCTTACTCCTTACATAATTTCATGGCTAAAAAAGGGTCATCATATTTTGGTGACAGAACGGTGCAAAGTAGAGATACATATTGGTACATATAAGGGTGCCATGTATTGCTGGAAAGACCTTGGAAATTTGACAGAAAATACATTCATGATGGAAAAGGGAATACTTACATCATATAGAAGGATGGAAAGAAGCACACATTGCCACCTTTGAAGGATGAACCAGATAAAGGAACAATTGAGAATAATGTTATGCTGATAAAGTATGTAGCTACCAAGTTAAAGGGCCAGCCATTTATCTGGTGGGATGACATACAGAAATATAGAGTTAGAAAAGGAAAGCCTAATATCAAGGAGTGCAATAAAATGATAAGGAAGTTTCAGAATAAGTTTATGCCAAAGGACTACCAATTGAATCTTTTCAAGAAATTGCAGAATTTGAGGCAGAAAGGAATGACTGTCAAGGAGTATACAAAGGATTTTTACAAGTCGAGCATTAGAGCAGGAAATGATGAAGATGATATGAAGAAAGTAGCTTGATACATCAATGGTTTAAGGTATGACATACATGATGAAGTCATTTTTTTGAGTCTAAAAACAATTTAGGATGTCTACCAAGCAACTTTGAAGTTGGAGGAGAAAATGTTGAGGAAGAAAAGTCAGAGGAATAGAGGTAAAATTCCAACAGGAGGAAGAGGAATGTTTAGATCAAGATTTCAACACTCTCAGAATGAAACAGGATGTTTGAGTAGTAGACTACCACAGAGAGGAGACTTTGGTAGCGGGAGATTTTCACCGAGAGGCAGAAGCCAAGGAAGATAATTTTTTTGCTACACACATGGAGAATGGGACACAGATAATGGGATTATCCTCATAAAAAACCAACAAATTGGCAGAATGTGAATGTAGCTGAAACAAAGGAAGAAAACCATCAGGTCACGGGAAAAGAAGAACCACCTGAGGTAGGAGAGTCTTTATTTATGAAAAGAGTATTGCTTAAGGCAGAGAAGGAAAGAAATGAGCCAGCCCAAAGGAAGAGTCTATTCAAGACTGTGTGAAAGTGTAAAGAAAAGTGCTGCAAAGTTTTGATTGATAGTGGAAGCATTGATAATCTTGTCTCCACAGAGATGGTTGAGAAATTGGGGTTGAGTAAGATGGTACACCTTACTACTTACAGAGTGTCTTGGCTACAAAAGAAACATCATATTTTGGTGATAGAATAATGCAAAGTAGAGATACATATCAGTACATATAAGGATGTCATATTGTGTGATGTGATGCCAATAGACATGTGCCATGTATTGCTGGGAAGACCTTCGCAATTTGATAGAAAATCCATTCATGATGGAAAAAGGAATACTTACACCATATAGAAGGATGGAAATAAGCACACATTGCTACCTTTGAAGGATGAAGCAGATAAATGAAAAACTGAGAATAATGTTATGTTGATTAGTTGAAAGGAGTTGTTGCAAGAAGTCAAAAGGGTGAAAGAAGTGCATTTTTCTGTTGTTGGTAAACCCAAGGAAATTCTGACTTCTACAAATTTGGACAATCTATCTATGGAAATTAAAAACCTGTTAGATGATTATGCTGATATAGTTGTTGATGAATTACCAAGTAAATTGCCACCAATCAAATGTTTCAGTCATCATATAGATTTAATATCTGGTGCAAGTTTACCAAACAAAGATGCATATAGAATGAGTGTTCAGGAGAATGAAGAAGTTGGAATATAGGTAGAGGAGTTGTTAGATAAAGGAATAATCTAAGAAAGTCTTAGTCCATGTGCAATACTAGTCGTGCTTAGTCCAAAGAAAGGAGGTGAGTGGCACATGTGTACTAGTTCCAGAGCCATAAACAAGACCACTATGAAGTATATATTTCCATTTCCATGCATAGATGGCTTGATGGATTGTTTAAATGGGTCAAAGTGTTTTAGTAAAATAGATCTAAAGAGTGGATACCATCAAATAAGGATTAGAGAAGGAGATGAATGGAAGACATCTTTTAAGACCAATAGTGGATTTTATGGGTGGTTAGTGATCCATTTTGGGTTCAATAATGCACCAAGTACATTTATGAGACAAATGAATGAGTTTTTGAAAGAGTATGCAAGAAATTTTGTGATAGTCTATCTTGATGACATTCTGATTTTGAGTCAGATTGAGGACGAGAATTTGGAGCATGTCAAGATGGTGTTAAGTACTTTGCAAAAGGAGAAATTTCTCATAAATTTGAATAAGTGTTGTTTCATGAAGAAGGAGCTCATTTACTTGGGATTTATAGTCTCAGAATAAGGCTTGAAGATGGACCAAGAAAATTTTCAGGTAATACTGGATTGGCCAACTCTGAGAAGTGTATTTGAGGTAAGGAGTTTTCATGTTCTTGCAAGTTTTTATAGAAAGTTTATAATAGGTTTTAGTCATATCTGTGCACCAATAATTGAAACAATAAAGAAGAGAAACCAACCATTTAAACTGACAGAAGAAACATATCATAATTTCAAGTTGTTGAAAAATATGATCACTGAAGACTTGTTTTGGACATACCAAATTTTGATAAAATATTCCAAGTTGAGACTGATGCCAGTGGGATAGAAATTGGAGCTATGTTGATTCAAGAATAGAGACCGATAGCTTATTTCAATGAAAATTTTAATGAGGCCAAGAAGCAGTATTCATCCTATGATAAGGAATTTTATGCTATTGTGCAGGCTTTGAAGAAATGGAGGCATTATTTGTTATCCAAATAATTTGTGTTGTATTCAGATAACGAAGTATTGCATTTCATAAATAATCAGTCAAAGTTGAACCAAAAGCATGCAAAGTGGGTGGCACTTTTGCAAAGTTTTACCTTTGTAATCAAACACATAAGTGGTAATTCAAAAAAAGGTATTGATGCTATAAGTAGAGTAAATTTGATTATTGAGGAATTGAAGATTGGCATTTTAGGGTTTGAAGAGATGATTGACATGTATGAGGAAGACACATATTTCAAATAAATATATCAATCTATTAAGAATCCAGTGATTCATAATAGAAGCCGGTGGTTATATTACTTGATTCAAGGAGGAATTTTGCTCAATAATAATAAACTATGTATACCTAAGTGTTTCATGAGGAAAATTTGATTAAGGAAAAAAATAGTGGAGGACTGTCTAGACACTTTCGACACGATAAAACATTTTCTCAAGTAAGTGCTTTTTTTTATTGGCCAAAAATGAAAACTGATATCATAATTTTTTTTGAGAAGTACAGGATTTGTCAATATGCGAAAGGAAGAAGCCAAAACACTAGGATATATCAGCCATTTCCAATACCCAATAGACCTTGGGATGCTTTCATAATGGATTTTGTTTTAGGATTACCAAAGAATGAAAGAGGACATGATTCTATCAATGTTGTTATAGATGGATTTTATATAATGGCACATTCTATTGCTTGTAGGAAAACTAGTGATGCAACTCACATTGATAATTTTTTTTTCTCTAAATTTATAAGATTAAATGGATTTCCTGTCAGTATTGTTTCAGACGTGGATACATAGTTCCTAGGACACTTCTGGAGGAATATATCGAAGAAGATGGGTAAAAACCTCAGTTTCAATTCAACCTATCATCCTTAGACGGATAGTCAAACTGAAGTGGTGAACAAGAGCCTAAGAAATATATTAAGGAGTTTGGTTTACAAAATTCCAAAGCAATGGGACTTAGCAATTGCTCAAGATGAATTTTCCTATAATAATAATTCTAATCAGAGTACTGGAAAGAGTCCATTTCAAATTATTTTTGGGATGCATCCAAGAGGGGTGTATGAACTTATATATTTGAGCAAACAAGAGATAATGAGTGAAAAAGCTGAAGAATTTGCAAAACAGATACAGAAGTTGCAGGAAGATGTCAATCAGAGCTTACAAAAAAACACCCAAAAGTATAAACAAAGAGCTGATATGAAGAGCACTGAAAGAGAGTTTCAAGTATATGATTTAGTCATGGTTTATCTAAGGAAGGAAAGGTTTCCAGTTTGGACTTATAACAAACTGAAAATTAAAAAGATAGGGCCATGTAGAATTTTGAGGAAGTTTTCATCAAATGCATATGAGTTTGAATTGCCAGCAGGAATTGTGATATCACCCATATTTAATATTGAAGATTTGTACCCATACAACGGAACAGAGGAATAACTACAAGAAGAATCTACAGAAGAGGAGGACCAAAGGTTGAATTGGAAGGAACATATGCCAAAGAGAACAAATAAACAAGTGGAAGCCATTCTGGAGAAAAGTGCAGCAAACAAGACTAGAGGATAGACCTATTATCAGTATCTAGTCAAATGGAAAGGATACCCAGTGGAATATGCTAGTTGTACGACAAAAACAGAGTTACAGATGTTTAATACAGATTCTAAAACATTGATGGATCAATCTTTTCTTCCATGGGAGTCTGATGCAGGAGCATACGGATTTAGCCAACAATATGATTGTGTGTTTGCATGTTGTAGCTAACAAGAGGTGGATAAAAATTGGTTGTTAATATTTTACTTAGTTTTAAATGAGAGGAGTTAGTCTGTTTTGTTTTTCTAAATTAATTAGGAATAAATTAGAAAATTGCTTTCTCCCTTCGAGGAGGTTAAACCAAATATATTATATCATAAATATAAAATAGAATTGTTTGTTAGAGTGATTCAAACAGAAAAATATTGAAAGACAAGAAGAACCGCTTTCAGGTATATATATATATATATATATAAAAGTGTGATAAGAGGAGTGGAATAGTGTGAGATAAGTGTACGAGAGTTGTGATAGAGGAGTGGAGAGAGAGAGGAGAAGAAAATGTAAAATCCATCCATCCAAGGGCTTGGCTTTGTGTATTTCATTTCTAATTTAATTCCTATTTATTTGTGTTTTAATTTGGCTATTTGTTTTAAATTGCCTGCTTTCCATTTCTCTGTTGAATATCGTATTAATCACACAACAGAAGTCCAATCATATTTTCATGCAGCAGTGAGGATAGTTAGATCTTGCACAAATCAACGGTGGGAAATCACATTGCAACCTTGAAGACTTCACTCATCACAGGATTTAGTGTTTGTGGTTAATACTTCGCAAGATAAGTTATTTACCTTGCGATGTGAAGTATATTAGCAAAGAGATAAGTGTGGACCATCGGATCCATCAAAGACCAACGATAGAGATCAAAGGGCACCAAGAACGATTTATCAAATCGCATCTTTTAGAGTTTAGTGTTAAGGCCATGGCACAATAAGTTATTTTTTATGTGATGCGATGAGGATAATGACACAGGTTTTCATTGCAAAATATCACAGATCCCAAGGAACAAATATTAACTACTAAGTTAAAGTATAAAGTGTGTGAAATGCGAAGTCGCAAAATCGTGAAATCGGAAGTTTAGTAAATTTTTAAAGGTTCGAAGTTGCGGGAAAGGTAAATCATAAAGTTTGCGAAGTGCGATCACTTGTGATTGGTTTATAATATTGTAGGAATCTCCATTAAAGAAGTTTCGCGTATAGGCAAGTGATTTTCGTTTATATGCGACCCGTTTTAAAGTATCAGTTTGTTGATTCCGCATGTATTCTGATTATTTTTGCAGGTTGTCTGTATCATAATTTTACAATTCAAAACTTAAAAAGTTTGCATCTTAAGAGATTTGGTTCTTCTTAGCACTTGATAGATCCATGGTTAAAAGGATCCATAGTAATTCTATGCATATGTGTGTGCAATTTTAATTACTTATATAGCATTTTTAAAAGTAATTTTCATTAGTTAAATTCCGTTTTTAAATGTATAAATGGATTCAACCATAGATCCATGGTTGAAAGGCTCTATACTACCTCTATGTATATGTGTGATTTTCATTACTTATATTACATTTTTTAATGTATAAAAGGATTCAGCCATTTGAAATTATTCTTTTGTACTTGGATACTGTAGACTACATAACCTAGATATTAAATTCAAACATAAAATTGCTAGATTCAATATTTACCCTCAACAAATTGTCAAAATTTAAAATAATGAGACTATTTGAAATGCCTTAATGAGATATAATATACACATAACTGACATTGAAGTATGTTAATTAACATGAACATTGAAATATTTTATTTGTGGATTATATTTCCCATCAAAATGTTCTTTTAATTGCACTTTACGACATAGTATCATGTAATAATAAATTAATAATTAAATCAACAAATTAAAAAATAATGAAAAAAAATAATATCCACAATCAAAGAATTAGTTCAATATCTACCTTAATCTTACCTCAATATTTTGTAAAAAATAAAATAATTGAATGTAAAAAAATATAATTTACTTTTTAGTACGAAATGGTTATATAATTCCTTCACCAGTTTAAATCTAATTTGACAAATCACATATAAAAATAACACTATTTATGTTAATGGTATTTAAACAATTCTATATTCAAGTGATATATAATATATCAAACAAAATTGTATTAATTAAAAACATATTTTATTATAGCCCTAAATAAAATATTTCAATGTCTATATTAAATATCATAATTTTATATCATTTTAAAAAAAAATATTTAAAAATATTCTTATATTTTTCCTTTATATTATAAGAAAATGTATATTTTATTTTATACTTAATTCTATAAAATATTAATAATAAAAAAATTTAATGAAGATGATAAATAAATAATTCAATATGTATTATATCCAATATGTGTATTATATCCAATATACACATAGAGAAAAGGAGCAAGGAGTTCTATTTCATCAATAAGTGCTTTCTAATTTATGATATAAAATATATTTATAATTCTTCTAATGTTTAATACAAAGTTTATATGTAATACTTTACAATATATTAATAACAAAAATAATTCAATGTGTGTATATATAGACTGATTATATCTTATAAATAAATGTTTTCTAGTTTTGAATATGAGTGGACAAATGTTAACGTTTAACTCTTAAGAATGGGAATCCTAAATAATATATTTTATTGTCTACAAAGTATCTATTATATAAAACAAGTGAAAATAAAATCTTTCTCATTTTTCTATTATATATATATATATCTGTGTGTGTGTGTGTACACCAGAGTCTACCTGAATCAAATATTTATAGGTGCAAAGCTCTCTTAAGTTTTTCACTCAAAAAATTTGTACTTATCCACAACCTCTTTATTTACCCACAACCTATAGGAATCAAATATATTTCGGTGCAAACCATTCTATTCAAAAGGAGATTTTCATTTTGAAATATTTGATATCTCTAGTGCCTAGTAGATCCAGAGTTAAGATGAATCTATGCTGAATCTCTTGTATTTTATTTATGATTCACATTAATATTTTTATTATTGCTACGATTTTTTACATGCCACATTAATTTTATGAAAAAATTTAAACATCTTCATCTTATTACTTTTATCATAAAGTAATTAAATTTTTTACTATCAATTATTTTTTCTCTTAGAACACATATATGAAATTGATATTGAAATAAATTAGTTACCATATATATTGAGATAGATTTTAAAATTATAGAATTATTCATTTAAGTGAAAAGGTAAGTATATTTTTTCTTTTATTTACTTTATTTATCTAAAACTCAAAAATAATGCTATTTCACATGCATATCCAATTTTTTTATTTATAGTTAAAAGTGAGAATGAAATATTCTTACCATATTTTCTTATTATGAATTGTAATATTAACAACTATGTGAGCCATAAAATATGTTAAAATATATTTTTATCAAAATTAACACACACACACACACACACATATTTATATTTAATTTAGAGAGTATTTTAGTTTTATTTAAAAAAATTGTGTGTTTTGAATATGAAAATAATTCTAAATTATAGAATGTGCCTCTATGCACAATAAATTGAAATAAAAATATAAAAATATTATACCACTAAATAGTAATTATAGCCATGTTCATGTCACAAAGGTTCAAGACTTTGGCCTTGGCACATAAATCATTTCTCTGAGAAACATAGATGATAATAGTTACACCGAAGGTGTCCCTTTTTTAAAATCGTCATGCTATGAATTTTTTCATCTTTTTTCATCTTTGTTTGACATATATCTATTTATTTATTTTCCCATTAAGTGAAATTTTTCCATTTATTGCTTTTACCATAAAGTGACATATGTTCGTCTGTTGTTTTGAGTTTGATGAGGTGAGTAATTTTAGAAGAAATTCCTTCGTTATGTTTCTTGAAGGCAATATTTTGTTGTGTCTCGTGCTGCAAAAAAATCATAGTCCAACAACAAGTCCCAATTCGAGTCAGAATTGTTGGAATGAGAAACCTGGATCGCCCAATGGAACATCATCGTTATCAATTTTTGTGGGATTAGCCTAAGCCTTTGTAGCTTCCTTTGATTGGTAGCATATGAGAACTGAAGTTTGAAATGAAACTAACAAACCATCCTCGTCGAAGGACTCCTTGTCATAGCCATAAGCAATGATCGAATCCAGAGGGGAGTGGAAATCCCACCTGGAGAGTTTGTTGATTGGTGGAGCTAAATCGGGGGAGATTTTCCCTTTACTAATTTCATCTCCAAATAATTCAATGGTATCCATGGCCATGCTATCAGACCTGGTTTCAATTCCCATAGATGTGTGAGGAGATATAATGTGTGTGGTCCATGAAGTGGTAGTGTGAAGGAAATTATTTTTGGCTGCAGGACCTTTGAGATTTCGGGCAGCATTATCACAGGCCCTGGAAGCATCTTCCGTAGTTTAAAATGTTTTTAACTAGAGACATACTCCCTTATCATTTCCCTAGACCTCTGGAACCCATTTTCCCCATTCCCTATGCCTAACTCCCCTGAAATTCTTCTTACCAAATTCAAACACATCATCTTTATTGTTGCATTTCTTATCCCTCTTATGAATATTGTTCAAAACATACCTGGAAAAAATTCAGTTCTCATTTTCTGCAAGAAATCTAGCAGAGGAAGGCTTCTCCTGGATCCTCTGCCTCCTCCTATTTCTTCTGCTCAATTTCCTCATCCATCGAAACTCTTCTCTTTCAACCTCAGAACAAGATATGACCCATCCAAAAATTCAATATTAATTCCTTATTTATGTTGCTTCACTCGTACAAAATACAGGGGTTTCCCACTGGAATCACCTTTCTCTTATTCTGAGGACAAATTGGTAGCATCAGGGTTAGTGCTGATAAATTTCACTCTCGTGGGAATCATTTTCCCCTCAAATCTCCAACATGAACCAAACTCTCTTCTTCAAAGTTATTCATAATTACAGTCTTATACTCCAATGCTTTCTTGGGAACATGACTTCTACCACTAGTTCCCTCCATCACAAGAGCATTCATTCACATGCGCATCAAATCTTGCATTTGTGCACCTGAGTAGAGTTTGAATCAATATATGGAACAATATGAACTAACAACCTTTGTGGGTAGTAAAAAAAACCTCCTAAGAACATCACAAACTAATCCTATGAAAATGTCCCAATGTGAATGCGATGATGGGCCTAATCAGAAATAGTCTTTGGGTGCCCCCCACTTTGTATCTTGTTTCACACCAAATGCAATGCAGGAGCCCACATTCAATCCCAAAAAAATACCTAGATGCAGGGGAAGAGCTCACATCAAATCACCAGAAAAACCACTCATAGTTTCCCTATTGCTCGCGAATGCAGATAAATGGTGGACATGAAATTTTTACAAAAAAACCCACTGGTTTATTCAATTTGCTGAGAAAAGTGAGATTTTGTAATCTTTGTGATTTGAAAAAAACCAAAGTGATTGAATTCATAATCAATCCTTTCAATCATTAACAATACATATTAATTGATGTTCTGAAATATAAGAAACGGATGATTTTATGTTAGAATTAATGGAGAAAGTTCAGTTAGGATAGGATTGAGATTCTAATTCTAGATCTTAGATCCTAATATTTAGGGAGTGGTTCAAACCACCCGATTGTGAGAAAGCCTATATGTACTAGGCTATTCTCTCGATTGAATGTATTATATTGTGTCAGTGTTTCTACACTCTCCAGGTTCTCACCTGGAGAGTCATTTAGCTATTCAGTTTTTTATCATGGTATCAGAGATTCAGGTTAAAGCTAAATAGATCTGTGGGAGAGGATGTTGCAGAGCATTGTAGATTAATAGCTGAATTGGGGATCCGAGTTGTGTTGTCTGTCGTGTCCTCTATTGAATTGGTGATAGGCGCTATTGTTAGATGCGTGAAAGATTAGATCAGCGTGGAATGAGGATCGGGCAGCATGGAACACTGTTGGCATAGCGAAGGGTCTGTGTCCTACTTTCGAATCCATACTTGAAGCTACAAGATCGTTGTGCATTCGTGGAATCGATTTCCAGCTTGATTTGTTTTGGGCCGTGAAGGCCGAGCTTGGAGAGGTTGTTGATCTGTTTTAGGCCATGAAGGCTGAGCGTGCTGAAAGCTTTGAGGCTAGTGCTAGTGGACACCTAGAAGTTGTGGGAGGAGGTTCTAGTTCGGCTGCTCAGCATCCTCTAATTGGTTCGGTTACAGGATATCCGCGAGATAATATTGGGCCTGCGACTAGAAGAGAGGCGTAGTTTATGAGTGCTGTCGAGAAATTGGGAGCCGAAGAAGAGGCATTCGGGACTCTCGTGATGAAATCGCCCCATCCTGCTTCCCTTGCCGCCTGGGAATTCGCCCATGTGAACGAGCGTTTGAGAAATTTCCTGGTCAGCGTGAAGGAGCAGTGGAGGCAGAAGCCTGGTGAGTTTGCTGAACCTGCGTGGAGGCTGTGAAGGTAGGATTTCGTATGGGATGCTTGATGAAACTGACGGCAGTAAATCACAAACTATTTTTTTCAAGGCTATGTGTTTTTTTGAAAACGGTGAACTGTTGTGTTACCTACAGAAGGCGGAGATCACCCTAGTTTTTTTTTCCTTGCCACTTGAAGAAGCCAGCTGAGACGACTTATGGTTGATCGCTGAAGAGAAGCGTGTGAAGACTGTGGGTGCTCTACTCTTTGCGTAGAGGAAGTATATTCACCAAGATAAGCTTGGTAACTGCAAAAGGCTCATTTAGAAGTGCAGAGAATCTAAATCGGAGATGTGAGCGGTTGGAAGGGGAATGACAAGGTAATTCTCATTTTTGTTGTGGTCATCTTCTCTACAGTAGGGAGGAGTCTTGAAGAGGGTGAGCGAAAACTGTGTTGTTGCTGTCCATCGATCTGGTGCTTGCATCATCGAATGTTCAAGGACCCTCTCCTGGGCAACTAAGTAATTACGTTCACAGCTAGCGATCCCCATTTATGCGTGCTGTGTCCATCATGAACGCATCTGTGACCTATTGTTCCTGCTCGCACACCTTCTGCTTCCACCACCCTTCTTTTATTTTTATTTCGTTGCGGGGACTTGAAAACTATGAGTACACGCCATCACACCAAACATGGATGGATTACTAAGAAACAAAGGAAAATGAAGGAAAGATTCATCCAATAGCATACTTTTCTATACTTAGTGTCTAGTCCACCTCACATATTTCTTTTCTTTGCTTCCATCCTTTGAAATGCTGAGCAGCAGTCCAAACTGTAACACACGTGACATTCAAACAAAACCAGCAGAGAGTTCTAAACTCTAAATTTGAAGACAACTACCCAATTAACTTTTGCTTTGCATATCCTATTACTCCTATTAAGTCATCAGCCCATCTGTGTTGTTTTCCATAGAAACTATATGAAGTATAGATGTGACTGTTATTTTAAGATTGATTGGAATTCAGCGCAGAAGGCTAAGATTTCAATCCTCTCAAAGTTCTACTGATAAATAGTTTGAATACTTAATATTATTGAATTCTCATCCTTGGTGTTAGCTAGAACGCTGCCATCGAGAGGAGCCTTTGGAAAAAGAGCTCGTGAGATCAGGAACGTGGGGTGGTTCATTTGATTCTTTGGTGAATGATCATTGTCCATAGAGGAGCACTTCCGTGCTATAGGGGAGCACTTCCGTGCTGAGGAGCCGTAGAGGAGTGGAGGAATGCTGTCAACGACACTGCCTATAAGTGAGTCAACATATTGATTAGGGTTCTCTGCATTCTATTCAAGGACTTCTTGCCCTATGCCTAGTTCATGAATTACAAGTATATTGAATGCATTGAGGCTCCAGGACTGTCGATGCTGCCATTGAGGCTCCTGTGTTGTCTTAGCTCTCAGACAGGAGGAGCGTGAGGAGCTGTGGTGCCTGTGTGGGTTAACGCTATAGTGGAAAAGGTGTTCTGGCAAGGGAGAAAATAGAAGGAGAAAATGGGTCGTCAAAGTAAATTGAAAAAGTCTCGAAGAAATTTCAGGAGAAAGCATCAATGGAGAAGTGAAAAATATCATGTTGCAGAATTTTGTGATTTGTTTCAGGTTGACGGTGATGGACCAGCTGCTGATCAAGGTGAAAATTTGGAATTTGGTGAGATTATTAAATGGTTAATGCCAGATTTACCATCTTTTTCAGGTATGAATTATGAAAGCTGGACAAATGAAATGAAAATAGTACTATGGAAGTTAAACTTACTGGATTATGTTGAATATTTTATTAATGATAGTGGAGATACAATAGCATTAAGTCTTATAACATCTGCAGTAGATGACAACATCATATTCAACATAACATATGAATATGGAGAGATTCCTAGTACAAAGTTTTTATGGGATGTTTTAGAGATGAAATACTGTTTGAATGAGGGAAATGATGCTGAAGATATTTTTCTTGATAATGATCTCATATTTCATTATGAAACTAAATATGCAATGATGGGTGATGCATGTGTATCTGTAACTGAAACTTGTAATGATGAAAACATATCCATTATTATAGAACCTGAAATTTTTCCTGATGTAGAACCTGAAATTTTTCCTGATGTAGAAATCAAGTTTGATGAGACTTATATATCTCATGATGAGTGGATCAATTTGATGATTGACAAACATCAAATTGATGAATTACTGTTTGGTGAGAAGGAAGGCCTATCTTCACATATAGATAAAATGCAAAACATGCTTGTAGCAACTGAACTAGATGAAGGCATAATTATGTCAGAAAAAAGCGATGAAGTAGGGAGAGATGGTGAAATGAAAGCTCTCCTCAAGGAGAAGGAAGATGAAAGTAATTGTTGTCATCTTTATAAATCTAACATTTTTTTTTTGTGTAGATATTGGTAGGAAAGAATCAACAATGAATTTTGAAGAAGAATTGAAGTTTCTTGAAGCATGGCTTGAAACACCATGTCTTTATGATATTAACATAGAAATTTTTGTAATCAATGGTGAAGATATCATCATTGATGTTCAGATGATTGACACCAGAAATAGTGAGAAGGAAAATTCTCCTATCACCCTGCCATAATTTTGAGAAGGATGACAACAAGAAATTAAGGTTTCCTTCACAAGGGAAGAAATGAGGCAAAGATACATCACTATCTCATGGCAAATAAAGTGAATATGAAGCCTCATCCACAAATGAAAAAATATGGTTTCAGAAGCACAAAGACCAAGACGAAAACTCTGTTACCAAGTTTTTTATGTCTTTTACAATTGTAAGCCTAGCTGAGACTAGACTAGCAGCCGTATGTTATCATATGTTATTGTTCAGTACACTTTCTCCATTAAGGGGGAGTGTTAGAATTAATGGAGAAAATTTAGTTAGGATAGGATTGAGATTCTAATTCTAAATCTCAAATCCTAATATTGAGGTAGTGGTTCAAACCACCCGATTGTGAGAAAGACTATATGTACTAAGCTGTTCTCTTGATTGAATGTATTAGATTGTGTGAGTGTTTCTACACTCTCCAAGTTCTCACCTGGAGAGTCATTTAGCTATTCAGTTTTTTATCATTTTCCAGTGTGTTAATTTCATGTTTGGAGAGTCCCATCGGTTTCATACCACATGTAAAAATATAGAGGCCCTAGACCTCAATTTGGTAGGTAACATTTAATTGGAGTTGGAGTGGCTACAAACATGTCTCGAGAATGAATTTTCTGACCACTAATACAACTTCACATTTCGGTAATATTGGTGAGAAACTGACCCTTCATCTTTTATCATCAACCACGAAAGAAATTTCTTAGGAATTAGTCGCTTTGATGCAACCTTGAATCCAAGAGTTCTAACCAAATCAACGAGATTCGAGCAAAGGTTGATGTAATTGGAAATCTATGCATGAATAGAAAAGACACGTTTCTATATAAATCCAATAAGAAAAAAGGGGTAGATTGAGTAAAGAAGGAAAAGTGTCCATATAAATCCATTAAGTAAAGAAAAGTATTCCAAAAATAGAACATTATATTCAAGTTTTTATTTTCAAAAAGTTAATTTTAGGAACATTATATATAGTTGATAAAGAAATTTCTTAGGAATTAGTCACTTGGATGCAACCTTGAATCCAAGAGTTCTACCCAAATCAATGAGATTCAAGCAAAGGGTGATGTAATTGGAAATCTATGCATGAATAGCAAGGACACGTTTCTATATAAATCCATTAAGAAAAAAAAGGGTATATTGAGTAAAGAAGGAAAAGTGTCCATATAAATCCATTAAGTAAAGAAAGGTATTCCAAACATAGACCATTATATTCAAATTTCTCTTTTTAAAAAAGTTAATTCTAGGAACATTATATATAGTTGATACAGTTGAACATTACATTCAAGTAAATTTCTACCTTTTAAGTTTCTCCTTTGAGCTTACTATTTTTAGTTGGATTGTTAAGAGATATTTAAATTGGTTGTATGATTTCTTCTTTCGCGTTTACAATAATAAAAATAGAAATAATATTACATTAATATCTATAATAATAGAAATAGATAACATTCAATGTGAATATTTTCATGGTGGTACGTAATTTACAGTGTTATCATAATGAACACTATGGATGCTCTTTAAAGCACAATTTTAAAGAATTTTCATGGAATGTTTGTAATAGAATATTAAAGTAGATAGTTTGGTACATATTCAATATATCTTGTGAATGTTAAGCAATATAAGCACAATATCGAATCTTGAACTGGTGTCTAGAAGGATTATAAAATTAATATTAATAAACTAAGGATTGGCCACATTTCTATTGTTTGGCTTCTATTTAAAATTAAACAAGTGTTAGATTTAGAGTTTTTTTAATTTAAAAATTCTGTGGGAATGTAGAGTTTTAATAAAAATGAATATTTGTTTGTTATAGCTATTTTTGTTTTATAAATAAAAATTTATGATTATTTGTGTTTTTAAAAGTTTTTTTTTAAATTATCTAATTGATTTAGGATTCTAAAATTTAATTATGAGCTTATTGTTGTTCTATTATTGGGGAGATGATCTTCCCAAATCTTCTATTCATCTTTGCACCTTTTGAAGAAATTTCTAATAATATAACCACTTCTAATTTTCATATTAACCATCATCTTCCTACTGATTTTCATAAAACATGTATAAACCTCTGACTTAAGCACCATGGGAGCATAACTAAGCGCGAATTCCAACAATTTTTGTAAACAAGAAGGCCATGATCACCACCTATTAGTAAGGAAAAATATTCTAATTTGTAGTCCAAATATAGGCAGATAAAATATTGATGATAATTACATGAGTAACGTATCATGGACTCGGTTCTGCCACATAAAATACTTCTCCGAATCACTACTACCGTCTCTCGTTAAAAAATAAATAAAATAAATATGCTAGCTCCCGGAAATCTCTCTTTGTGACATTGGAGTTCCTCTCAAAATTTATGGTGCTATGTTCAATACTTCCCTTAAAGGTTTTTCAAATACTTCCCTTAACATTTGTCAATGGTATTTTGGTTTCTTTAACCCACGACCTGGTAAAAAATAGACAAGATATTTAATTAAGTGACTCTCTAGGCGAGATACGTGGAGAGTGCCCAAGCACTACACATAATGCACTATGTCTTCATTAAGAAGAACCTCATACATATAGACTTGCACATTAATAGGGTGGTTTGAACCACTCCTTAGATAGTAGGATCTGAGTTCTAATCTTAGATTCTGAATCCTATCCTCACCAAAAAAAAACATCTAAGTCTAGATTTCTCTATTAATTCTAACACTTCCCCTTAATGCAGAAAGGGTACTCAAAGAATAGCATATGCCTACTACTCTAGTATCAACTAGGGTTACAATAGTACATCAAAAACTTGGTAACAGAGTTTTCATTTTAGTTGTTTTGCTTGAGAGTCCATGCTTGTTCATTCCTAGGCGAGGCTTCATTTTTACTTTTCTTTCCATGAGGTAGTGGTAGATCTTCTCCTCCTTTTTACGCTTTCTTCCCTAAAGATGAAATTCTTGAACTCTTATCATACTCGATATTGATTGTAGGTTGTCATTATTTATATCTTGATCGCTCGTAATTGATAACACTTTAGTAAGTAAAAGCATGATAGGAGAATTTTTCCTTTCACTATTTCCGGTGTCAAACATCTAAACGTTACCCACGTTGTCTTCAACATTCATTGATGCAACTTATATGTTGAGTTCATCAAGACATGGTGTTTCAAGCCATGCTTAAAGAAACTTTAATCCCTCTTCAAATTTTGTTTCTTCTTCCTTGTTTTTGTTGTTAACATCTGCAGACATATAAACATTCATGAGATCATCATAATTTGAATTCTTTCCATCTTTTTTTTCTTCTGCAAAGTTTTTGCAATGATCTCCATGTGGCTTGTCCAATTGATCTTCAACAATATGTTCCTCTTCACTTCATTCCTCAAGAAAAAATAGTGGGTATTCTTGATCTTCAACAATATGTTCCTTCCTAAAGAACAACTCGCGAGTCTTCAATCTCATGATGTTGGAGAGCATAAAATATTTCTCAATAATCATGGTCATTAATAAAACCACCAAGCTACATGAAAAAAAATATCTTGACAGTCAAATATGTCTAAAAGTGAAACCATATTGGAAAAGTCCAACTTATCTTGCTTCCAAATTTCTTTTTGACTCCACTCGGTGCTCTCAAGAGCTCCAACGACCCCGTAACCATAGAGGTAGGAAACGTCTCCATTTTGTAGCTCTTCAACTGTAGAACCTTGTGGTGCAGTCTATGGATTCTACGCCACACAATCAAATCTGAAAAAAATCACCGCTGAAACTTGAACTTGAGTGCACTCACGCCAAGCTTCTAGATCGATGTTTCAAATTGCCTCTCGATATTGATCACCTCTTGATCTGCAGGCTCTCCAAATAGTGTGACTTCAAATTTTTGAATATGTTCACCTCCTTTGATCCAAGCGTCACAGATTTCAATCTTCCATATGCGTGTCCTCATGTTGTCTCCTATTGAGATGTTGGGTATCACCAAATCTCCTCGAGTTCACAAGAAAAGTCATAAGTACCTCTTAGATCTCATGCATGGATCTACTCTCAAATCTGCTCACAACCACCGATGGAGTGCCTTGAGATTCATGGGTTCATGGGCCCTTCTGTCATCGGCACCCCACTGAAACTCAGATGTTGTCCTCGCTGCGTCGAGCATATATCTCTATAAGTTATTAACTGATCGGTGCGCTCATGCCCCACAGGTCCATGATTTTCAGCACGTTCCTTACTCACATGTACGCTCTTATCAGTGCATATGTACCATCAAAAATCGTGTTGATCACCATATCTACGTTCGACCATGGGAAGTCCACGATCACCAATCAATGGATGCATAACGTATAAAAGGCAAATCCTGAAACGCATCCGCCTTAAATATAATTCTTGCAACTCTAGCATATCAGATAATGTAGGAGGTTAAGCATTCTCCACACTACCATTGTGAGGTGTGCTCTATGCTTCACTTACCATAAACCGTAGGGAAATAAAAAAAGACTTGGAGATCCATGCTTACATTGCATTTCTAGGAAAATTGTATAAGACACAACGGTTAACGATAATTTTTAAAATTGGATTGGATTGCATTAGCAAAAGTGGTTATGTGAAGCTGCAAGAGCATCCACTAGCATTTGGAGTCATTCCATGACTGCAAACACCCGTATGTGTCATCGATACTCCCAGAATTGAAGCCCATCGGAGCCTTCAGGTCTCCTCCCGCAACATTACTTATTGAACTTGAGACTTATTGCCTCTGCAAGAATATCATGTGCACCGGTTGGCCTCGAGAAAGCATAGTTTTTGTATAATGTCATGCAATGAACGCTGAACACCGTAGCCAAATCTCCAACTCGTAGATCACTCATGCAACAACAGCGATCTGCTAGAGATCCTGACGCCCTCCAACGATCCTCCGACATGCACAATAACAACAATGTTTCACCACTCTTTCCATGGACAAAAAAAGCTCACAAGCCTCACAACAAACTTACTGAGCTTCCACATGAAGCACTTATACCATGCTAAAAAGCTGATAAGCTATTTAATTAAGTGGCTCTTCTGGTGAGATACTTGGAGGTGAGATACCTAGAGAGTACCCAAGCACTCCACACAATGCACTATGTCTTCATTAAGAAGAACCTTGTACATATAGACTTGCACACTAACAAGATGGTTTGAACAACTCCCTATATAATAGGATTTGAGATCTAATATTAGAGGCTCAATCCTTTCCTCATCACAACAAAACATCCAAGTCTAGATTTCTCCATTAAGTCTAACACGACCGTGTTTAAACACTTAGAGTGTGTAAGAATATTTTTGAATCAAATAAATTAGAGTGAAGTTAATTTAATTGGAATTTTCATTTTAAGAATATTTTAGAATCTAATAGTAAAGTTAAGGTAAGTATTAAAACATATAGAATATAGAGTGTTGAAGAATTATTTGGAATCAAATAAATCAAAGTGGAGTTAATTTAAGGAAAATGTAAATTTTAAGAATATTTTGTAATCTAAATAACATATCTCATACTATTATACATTTTTTTTAACTCAATAACATCACTCATATCTGTACAACTCCAAAATGTTAAAAAAATCTATAGAAATAAGTTATAGAGATAAGGATTGGATACCTTATTGTTTTCAATGGATTTAATTCGAGCTTTCTTTAGTGATGCAGGGGCATCCGAACAGATTTGAATTAAAGATTGAATCTGAAGCTGAAAAGGCGGATACGCGAACCATCATGCAAATTGGGGCAAAAGTTTGTTAAAACCGATTCAAAATTTAGCTGTAACCAATTAAGAGTAATGATCTGCCATGTGTGTGAAATAGAAGATTAAGGGTTGTTTGAGAAAGTTCGGGAGAGATTTGTGGATCGTAACCGATTCACAAGCTCTTGTAAAAATCTATATAACAGAGAGTATGTGTGTATGAGGGAGATATATAGAGAGAGCGAACACAATGTAAACAAAAGAGAATTTGGGCTAAGGCTGAAATGCCTTAGATATAATCTGAAGTTGTAATTGTGTCTGTATATATATATATGAAATACTGTTACATGTTTCTGTGAGATAAATATGGTTTATTCGTAGTTTCATTTATAAGTATATGTTGTGAATTCGGTGATTTATTGACCATCGATCACTGTAAGGAATGATGGCAATCTAATAAAATCGTGTCGTGAGTTAGTCACATAGTATGTCTGATTCAATTATATTAACCTCTATATAATTGATGTGGAAGGGAATCAAGAAAACCCAGGTCTTGGCTTGAGATCTAGCAATAACATCGATCCATGTCATCAAATTCACAACGGAGAAGGAACAATTAATTTAAGCACTGGCTTCTTTGTTATAATTGGCATAGAGAGTATAGAAATTTTTGAGTAGAGGAGCGAAATCGTGTGATGGTGTAAACGCAGAAATTGCACGAGGTTAAACGTATTCCAAAGGTTTGGAATATCATTCCAAGGGTTCTTAAAGATTGGTTTAAGGTGCGTTATAATATTTTGAGGGTTTTGACAATCAAAATCTGAAGGTCTTAATGTGAATTTCATTTAGCATAATAATATGTGTTGGGATATTTTGAAGAGTGTTGTTCCAGAGCCTAAACATTGGCTAAGACAAGCATAGTGGTCATTTAGTGCAAATTGGGACTTTTTTTTTGAAATACATTTTATTTTGTTAAATAAACAAATCGGATTTATGAAGTTTGATGACAAAGAGGTTAAAAGAGGCCAGTATGTATTACTCAGAGAGTATGGAATGCACTGGTTTACATATATAAGTTGTGGGCCCATAACTCAGAGGTCCCAAGATCAAATTATCAGGTTTATGAATCTGCAGTTTGATACAGTTTTGAGTTTGCAGGTTCATTTTGTAAAATGAAAGGGGAACCTGCTTATAGTGGGTTTCGCTTTTCATCAAGTGGTATCAGAGTGGGAAAATGATTTCCTGCGGAGAAGGAGTTTGCGTACTGAGGAAGAAGAGGTATAGTTTTGTGAATTTTTGTTAAGCTTGTGATTTTTATGTTTTTTGAAGGTAGCAGTAGAGGAAGGTGAGAAAAATTGCAACAACCTAGAGCAGGAGTGCTCAATGGTTCCACAAGAATGAACCAGAGAGAAGCTAAAAGACTGAGCTCAGGAGAGAAGCTTGGTGAGGTACCTGGTAGCAGGGAGGACTTGCTATTGCAGAGGTTTTTGTTGCAGCTCACGAGGACAATTCCACAAAGGATGTGGGTAGAATTGTTTAGGAGATGTTGTTACAGGAAGATCATAAAGAGCAGTTCCATAATGATGTGGGTAGAATTGCTGACAGCTGTAGAAGACATATGACCAGGAGGTCATAAAATTTTGTGCCTCGGGAGTCTGATGTAGGGGCATCCGAACATATTTGAATTAAAGTTCGAATCTGACACTGAAAAGGCAGATACACGAACCGTCATGCAAATTGGGGTAAAAGTTTGTTAAAACCAATTCTAAATTTAGCTGTAACCGATTAAGAGTAATGATCTACCATGTGTGAGAAATAGAAGATTAAGGGTTGTTTGAGAAAGTGCAGGAGATATTTGTGGATCGTAACCGATTCACAACCTCTTGTAAAAATCTATATAACAGAGAGTCTTTGTGTATGAGGGAGATATATAGAGAGAGTGAACACAATGTAAAGAAAAGAGAATTTGGGCTAAGGATGAAATGCCTTAGATATAATCTGAAGTTGTAATTGTGTCTGTATATATATATATGAAATACTGTTACATGTTTCTGTGATTTAAAAATGGTTGATTTGTAGTTTCATTTATAAGTATATGTCGTGAATTTGGTGATTTATTGACCATCGATCACTGTAAGGATCAATGGCCATCTAATAAAATTGTGTCGTGAGTTAGTCATAGAGTATGGCGGATTCAATTATATTAACCTCTGTATAATCGATGTGGAAGGGAATCAAGAAAACCCAGGTCTTGGCTTGAGATCTAGCAATAACATCGATCCATGTCATCAAATTCACAACGGAGAAGGAAGGATTAATCTAAGCACTGGGTTCTTTGTTATAATCGGCATAGAGAGTATAGAAATTTATGAGTAGAGGAGCGAAACCGTGCGATGGTGTAAATGCAAGAACTGCATGAGGTTAAACGTATTCCAAAGGTTTGGAATATCGTTCCAAGGGTTCTTAAAGATTGGTTTAAGGTGCGTTATAATATGTTGAGAGTTTTGACAATCAAAATCTGAAGGTCTTAATGTGAATTTCATTTAGCATCATAATATGTGTTGGGATATTTTGAAGAGTGTTGTTCCATAGCCTAAACATTGGCTAAAACGAGCATAATGGTCATTTAGTGCAAATTGGGAATTTTTTTTTGAAATACATTTTATTTTGTTAAATAAACAAATCGGATTTATGAAGTTTGATGACCAAGAGGTTAAAAGAGGCCCGTATGTATTACTCGGAGAGTATGGAATGCGCTGGTTTACATATATAAGTTGTGGGCCCATAACCCACAGGTCCCAAGATCGAATTATCGAGTTTATGAATCTGTAGTTTGATACAATTTTGAGTTTGCAGGTTCATTTTGTAAAATGAAAAGGGAACCTGCTTATAGTGGGTTTTGCTTTTCATCATTTAGTGTTGTTTGTGAACACTTTGAAGAGGCCTTTACAAACCCAACTAGGGTTGGAATTTCAGATTTAATTTTAGAGTTAACTGGAAATTTGATGATAATCATTTGTTTTCCAAACCTATCACTTTAGAGTTTCAAATTTGTGTGTTGCTATATGCATTTTTTTAGAACAAAGATGAAGTAAAATTTAAAGTAGTGTTGCGATATGCAATTTTTTTTAAACAATAAGGAAAGTAGTTCTAGTTCTCTTTAGAAACATAAGGACTCACTAATTTATGAAATGTATATCAACAATATCTAACTAGAAAATGTAACTAGTATCATTTTTCTGCCTATGCAAGAATCTCTTTTGCTACCAATTCACCAATTTAGAAAATGTAACTAGTATCATTTTTCTTCCTATTTTTTCCGTGTGTTTGCCAGAATCTCTTTTGCTTCTAGTTCATCAATTTTTTTCCTTGTGTTTGCAAGGATCTTATTTGCTACCAATTCGCAAAAAAATGGTGACGAGAAATAGATCATGCAACTAAAGAGATTGTTAAACTTAATCTCTCTAAATCGCTAATTGAAATTTATTATACACAAATATAGATGTCAAATTTACGGTTTAAAATTATTTTTAATTCCGTTTGATGTTTCAAAATTTTCCATCTGCCTCACAGACTTCTAAAAATGTAGAAACCGTTCAGTATAATGTCAAATTCCAAGTCTGAGCCCGACAGTCAGCACCGCAACGGCTATAATTAAGGTGAAACACAATTACTACGTCAGAGCATTTGTATCATTATAGGTTGCCATGACGTTTCTTGCAGATAATGGGTTTTGTGTCAGACATTTCTATCATTGTATGTCAGACATGGTGGTTCATTTGGATAAGGATTTGAGTCAGACATGATGTCTCATATTGGTAACTGTTCTTGACTTTCTGTTCGGTTTAATAGTAATTAAACATTTGTATTAAGTTTCACGCTGCATATGCATGGTTTCTGTTTCGTTAGTGAAGTTTCATGCAATTTTGAGTAAAGTTTCACGGCGGACATACACGGTTTGGTTTAGTATCTGCTTTCACATTTAGCAAGGCGAGGACTCTATACCCTTGCAGAGTTCTTAGCAACCCCACCGGCCCTCAAATTATAAGCCACTAGAATCTGTATTCCCATTGTTATTCCGTTGCAGAGTAAGAACTACTAATTTGTAAGGCGGGATGGTGAAATGAGATAGTGAAAGAATTATACAGGTATTTGGAGGTACCCGGGGTGTGAGATCTAATAACAAGTTGACGAGGGCGAAAATGAGATATAGAAAGAATTATAGAGATATTTGGAGATAAGGTTGGTGTGAGATCTAATATCAAGTTGAGGAGGAATTGCACTACCGTAAGTGGGAATAGGTGACGTGTAATGTCTATTCATGTGTAGATGTGTGTAATGTGTAATGTTGATTGGTGTGTTTAGTGGAGTAATTTTGAGGTGTTTGTAATATGATTTTATTATATTGTAGGCATGGTATTAAGTATTCAATTTTGTTTTTGATTTTATATTATTTTGTTTTTTACTAAAAATTTATGGGGCTTATTTATAGGTTAATGTTATGAATTTATTTATTATTATTATTATTGTTATTATTTATTTAATTGTAAAGTGATTGATTGAAGTCTTATTATGATTTATTTAGTAACCTCCACTAATAATTATAGTTGAACACTGTGAATTCAATTTTTGTTATTTATTATTATTATTTAAATTTATTTTTTGTAAGGTGATTCATTGATGTCTTATTATGGGTTGTTTAATAACTTCAATTACTTATTAAAGCCTTACTTATTGAAGCTGATGTATTCCAATTAAAGAAAGAATATATATATATATATATATATATATATATATATATATATATATATATATATATATAGTTTTTTTTTTTTTTTTTCCCATAACCTTTTTTTTGAAATTTTCAGTTTTATTACTTCTTAATTTGACTTGTATTTCTTTTTGTGTGTTTTTTTCTCTCTATTTTCAATTTTGATTCCATTAATCATGAAGCAACAACTATACAATAAAAGTTTGATTTCAATGAATATAATTAAATAAGTAAAAACAAATTTCTAAAAATAAGAAATTAATAAAATTGAAACAAAAATTGAGTGTAATTTTCTCTCGTTGTCTTATACATACACATCTCATTCTTCATTCTACTCAAATATTAAAAGCTTCTTATCATTATTGTCTCCATTCAAATATCAGTGATTTTGAAAGTTTCAACTTGTGAAGTTAAAGCTGCCAATGTAATTCCTTTCATTATTGCGTTATTATTGTTCAGCATATCTATTATATGTGATACATGTTAGATTTTTTTTTGTTAGTTGGGTAAGACTACATATTCATCATCATGTCCAAATACATCAAGCCAATTGGGGCAGGGAATTGAACTAGTGAATTCACATCAAGGGGTGTCTTAATAGTGCACCCGATCACCATCTATCTAAGACCTCGTGGAAATTTTTTTTTTTTTTTTTGGTAAGTTGGGTAGGACTATATCTTCGTCATCATGTATGATACATATCACCCAGAGCAGGGTGGGGAATTGAACTAGTGACTTCACATCAAAGAGCGCCTTAATACATCACCCAACCATTGTATATCCAAGACCCCGTGGACATGTCAGATTAATTTTTATTTTTATTTAGAAATATATATTTAATTTATTCATATTTTTATATTTATCTCTATGTTGTATGTTTAAAAACAAATATTTAACATTTACAGATTTTATTGATGAGAATAAGAAATATGAGGAGTGCATAGTCCACACAAACTATTCGTATATTTCATTTAAAGCCAACTTACAAGCCACATAAATAGTGCTCATGAGATCCAACAAATTCCAAACAAGGTGAATATTGTTGAGAGAAAATCTCAACAACCCAAAGAAATAATAATATTATAAATTCAAGGGATTAACGAAAACAAAGTATAATACACCCAAGAAAATAATATCAAACACTAAGATTAATATTATAAGCCAAAAATATTATAAACCCTAGGATTAATATTATAAAACCAAGGGATTAATATTATAAACTTCACATATTAAAAAACCCAAGAAAACTAATATTATAAACCAAATGGATTAATATTATAAAACAAAGATATATAAACCCTAAGATAAATATTATAAAACCTAAAAGAATTATGGTTCACCATGGTTTACTGAGGGTGATTTTCATATTAAGACAATTTGTATGATATTGTGACATTGGGCCATGGTTGACCATGTTTGACAATGATTTAATTTCATATTGAAACAATCTTTGTCACATGCAAAATTGTACCATGGTTGTTTTCAAGATTTAGAAAAGTTTTGTCATAACGTGACGTTGGACGATGGTTGACCATGATTATAAACCCTAGGAACTTATATTAAAGGAACAAATTAATAATATAAACCCTATGAATAATATTATACCCTAAGAATATTAACCCTTATATTAATAAACCTAAGGGATTTACACTAAAAGTCGAAGGGACTTATATTATAAACACAAAGGATTAATACTAAAAACCTAAGGGATTATAAACCCAAGGGAATAATATTAAACCCAAGGGGTTAATATTATAAAGCCAAGGTATATAAATCAAAAATTAAATATTATAAACCATAAAATAATCATGGTTCAACATGGTTTACCAAGGGTGATTTTCATATTGTGAAAATATTTGTTAAATTGTGATGCTGGACCGTAGTTCACCATGTTTGATAATGATTGATTTTTATATGGAAATAATATTTGTTAGAATGCAACATTTCACCGTGGTTGTTTTTCATATTAAGAAAATGTTAGTGAGAATGTGATGTTGGACCATGGTTTAGCATGATTAAAAAGCCTAGGAATTTATACTAAAGCCAAGGATTAACCTTATTATACCCTAGTAATATTAACCCTTACATTAATAAACATAACGAATTAATATTATAAACCCAATGTATTTAAGTAAAAACCCAAGGGATTGATATTATAAACTGAGGGGAATATTAAACCCAAATGATTATAAACCATAGGGAATAATATTAAACCAAAGAGATTAATATTATAAACCCCAGATATATAAGTCGTAAGATAAATTTATAAACCCTAAAATAATTATGGTTCAACATGGTTTACCAAGGGTGATTTTCATATTGAGACAACCATTTCTACTTTGTGAAGTTGGACCATGGTTGACCATGATAGGTTTTTAGATGGAGAAAATATTTTTCACAATATGATGTTGCACCTTGGTTTTTTTTCTTATTGAGAAAATGTTTGTGGGAACGTAAAGTTGGACCATAGTTGACCATGATTATAAAACCTATAAATTTATATTAAAGACAAGGACTAATATTATCAACCCTCTAAATAATACAATACCCTATGAATATGAACCCTATATTAATAAACCTAACAGAATCATACTATAAACCCAATGTGATAATAAAACCAAGGATTTATACTCAAAACGTAAGGGATTGATGTTATAAACTAAAGTGAATAATAAACACAAGGGATAAATACTAAAAACCCAAGTGATTATATATTTTAGAGAATAATATTAAACCCAAGGGATTAATATTATAAAACCTAGTATATAAACCTTAATATAAATATTATAAACCCTAAAATAATCACGATTCACCACGGTTTACCAAGGATTATTTTTATATTGAAGCAATCTTTGTCACAATGCGACGTTTGACCATGGTTGACCATGATTATTTTCATATGGATACAATATTTGTCACAATATCACATTGTACCATGGTTGATTTTCATTTTGAGAAAATATTTGTTAAAATGTGACACTGGAGCATGGTTAACCATGATTATAAACCTTAAGATAAATATTATCTATTTGAGAATTTTATGTTAGACCATGATTTACCATCATTATAAACCCAAGGGATTAATGCTAAAACCCTAGTGATTATAAATTGAATGGGATAATATTAAACCCAAGGGCTTAATATTATAAACCTAAGGTATATAAACCCTAAGATAAATATTATAAACCCTAAAAAAATAAGTGTTCACTATGGTTTACCAAGGGTGATTTTCATATGGAGACAATCGTTGTCACATTGTGACATTGGACCATGGTTGACCATGATTTATTTTCATAGGTAGATTATATTTGTCACAATGCAGCATTGGACCATTGACATTTTTCATATTGAGAAAATGTTTGTGAGAATGTAACATTGGACCATGGCCCACCATGATTATGAACCCTAGGAATTTATATTAAAGCCAAGGATTAATATTATAAACCCAATGAATAATATTATACCCTATTAATATGAACCCTTAGATTAATAAACCTAAGAGATTCATATTTTAAACACAACGGATTTATATTAAAACCCAGGGGATTGATATTATAAACTAAAGGGAATAATTGATCCAAATTTATGCCGGAACGCAATAAAATACACATATAACCATAAATACAAATATTCAGCGGAAATAACACTTGATTTCATTAATATCGAAGAACTAAAATTTTTTACACGCAAAATGGAAATAAACTAGCTAGGGCACTGATGTCGCTACTATAGACCTCTTAACTTTGTGTTACAATGAGGCTCAAAGGCCTATATATTATTGAGAAACAATGGAAAACCATAAATAGCCAAAAACCTAACCCTAGGAGATAAAATGCAATACTATGGGTCACGTTGGGTAAATTGGTACATCAATTTCGTGAGGTCGTAGATTTGGCATACTATCTCCATTTAACACACATGATACATCATTAGAAATATCTATCAGAGGACTAAAACTCCTAACAGCGAATATTGAGTCTGGAAGACACATATTTTCCAAAGGTTTCATGCCCCAAAAACTTCGTTTAGGGCCTCAAAAAGGCTCTGGAAGTTCAGGACCGAAAAACTCCCAAAAATAGTAAATTGTGCTAGAATTAAGGAAACTGAAAAACTGAAAGAAACAATGGTGGGGGTCCAAGTGGAACAGGTAGGTGGTCACCAATATCCACCTTGATAGAAAATAAACCCAAGCAATTATATACCGATGGGAATAATATTAAACCCAATGGATTAATATTATAAAATCAAAGGTATATAAACCCTAACATAAATATTATAGACCCTGAAATAATCATGGTTCAACATGGTTTACCAAGGATTATTTTCATATTTAGGAAATATTCCTCATAGTGCGATGGTGGAAAATGGTTGACCATTATTTTTTTTCATACGAATACAGTATTTGTCACAATGTGACATTGCACCATGGTTGATTTTCATTTTGAGAAAATATTTTTTAGAATGTGACATTGAAGCATGGTTGACCATGATTATAAACCCTATGATAAATATTATCGTTTTCATAATGTGATGTTGGAGCATGGTTTACCATCATTATAAACTGTAGGGATTTATACTAAAGCCAAGGATCAATATTATAAACCCAAGGGATTAATACTAAAAACCCTAGGGATTATAAGCCCAACATGATACTATTAAACCCAATGGATTAATATTATAAACCCTAGGTAAATAAACCCTAAGATAAATATTATAAAACCTAAAATAATCATTGTTCACTATGGCTTACCATAGACCATTTTCATATTGAGGAAATATTTGTCGTAATGCGACATTGAAACATGGTTGACCATGATTTATTTTCATATGGAGACAATCCTTCTTACAATGTGACAATGCACTATGGTATATTTTCATTTTGAGAAAATATTTGTTAGAACGTGACATTGGACCATGGTCTACCATAATTATATACCCTAAGATAAATATTATCTTTGTGAGAATGTGAAGTTGGACCATGGTTGACCATCATTATAAACCCTAGGGATTTATATTAAATCCAAGGATGAATATTATAAATCCAAGGGATTAATAGTAAAAACTCCAGGGATTATAAACCTAAGGGGATAATATTAAACCCAAGGGATTAATATTGTAAACCCAAGGTATATAAGGGCTAAGATAAATATTATAAACCCTAAAGAAATCATAGTTCACCATGGTTTAACAAGGTTGAGTTTCATATTGTGACAATATTTGTCACATTGTGACATTTGACCATGGTTGAAAATGGTTAGCCATGGTTAATTTTCATATGGAGACAATATTTATTACAATGTGATGCTGCACATTGGTTATTTTTCATATTGAGATTTTTTTTTTGAGAATGTGATCTTGGACCATGGCTCACCATGATTATAAACTATAGGACTTGATATTAAAGTCAAGGATTAATATTATAAACATTATGAATAATATTATAACATAGAATATGAACCCTTAGATTAATAAACCTAAGGGATTCATATTATAAACCGAAGGGAATAATAAAACCAATGGATTTATACTAAAATCCCAAGGGATTGATATTATAAATATAAGAGAATACTAAACCCAAGGGATTAATACCAAAAAAACAAAGGGATTATAAACCAAAGGGATTAATACTAAAAGCCCTAGCGATTATAAACCCAATGGAATAATATTAAACCAAAGGGATTAATATTATAAACCCAAGGTCTATAACCCCTAAGATAAATATTATAAACCATAAAATCATCATGGTTCACCGTGGTTTACAAAGGGTGTTTTTCATATTGAGACAATTTTTTTGTCACATTGTGACTTTGGACCAGGGTGGACCATGTATTACCATCATCAATTTTGAGATGGGAACATTTTTTGTCACAATATGACATTGTACCATAGTTTTTTTTTTATATTGATAAAATGTTTGTGATAATGTGACGTTCAATCATGATTATAAACCCTAGGAATAATGTTATACCATGGGAATATTAAATCTTATATTAATAAACCTAAAGGGTTCATTTATATACCCAAAGTATGAATATTATAAACCTAAGGGAATAATAAACCCAAGGGATTAATACTAAAAACCCAAAGAATGAAAAATCTAAGGGAATAACATTAAACCCAAGGTATACAAACCCGAAGATAAATATTATAAAACATAAAATAATCATGGTTCACCATGGTTTACCAAGTGTGATTTTCATATTGAGACAATCTTTGTCACATTCTTACGTTGGACCATGGTTGGCCATGTTTGATCATGATTTATTTTCATATGGAGATAATCTTTGTTATAATGCATCATTGCGCCATAGTTTAAGAAATTTTTTGTAAGGATGTGACATCTATTAACAAACAAAGGGGATTATAATCCCAATCATTTAAAAATATTATAAACCAGTGATATTAATAAACCAAGGGGATTAATATTAAACATTATTATTAATATTATAAGCCATATTATTAATATTAATCCCCAGGAATACAAACCCTAACATTAATGTTATAAACCCAAACAATGATAAACCTCACAGATTAATATTAATAAATGCAATTGATTAATAAATCCAAAGATTAAATATTATAAATCCAACATACTAATAATAATATAAACTCAAGGGATTAATAATCCCATGGGAATAATATCGAACCTTTAGATTAATATTATAAACCAAAGACATTATAAACACAAGGATTAATATTATAAAATCGAGTTAAAAAAATTAGGATAAATATTATAAGACCTATCATTATGATGATGACGATGATGGTTAACATCCACTCAGACCAATATTTGGTCTATCAGACCTAAAGAAAAGAGTTATTTAATTTGATTTAAGATTTTATTCCTATGCTCAAAAATCTTGGAGAGAAGCCTCCCGAGCTCACTATAATTTTGACATCTTGAAAGGCTAGGAAGGTTAGTATTGCAAAAAATATTATGAAATTGAGCTCTAATGTGGTTGTAAACAGGGCACTCTAAGAGGAAGTGATTTTCATCCTCGATGTTCATATTCTCACATAGATGGCAGATCATTTCCATCCATGGTGTTGTAGGAATTGTCCAATGACCTGTTTCACTATGAAGCTCATGAGAGTTCATTCTAATATTGGCTACATTAATTTTCTTCTTTGAGCTAGTTAAAACAAAGAGATACTTTTGATCTTCTAAGGTGGGGTTGATGAGCTCCTTATAATACCTTAATTTTATTTTAGCTACTACATCTTTCTCACACCACATTTTTTCTTTGAACTTAGAAGTAACAAATTTTTTAATGTTATTTATGTTTTGCAATGCAACATTCTCGTCAATCTCCCAATGGTTTAACCAGGCCCTGGTGTCTTTATACCAACCTCGTTTAAGCCTTAGGTGGTTTTGGCTGGAATTTAAAGCTAGCTTAGGAAGTCTATGGTCTCCTACGCTATTGAGCTTATGCTTGTACAATAGAAGCCTAGTCATAGCTAGGCTCTCGATAAGGGAAAGACCCACTTCTATAAGGAGAATGGGATAGGGTGTATTTCTTTTAATTTTAAGGTTAAATGTTATTAAACGCTTCTAGATTTGCTCAATCTTTCTCCAGGATTCTCTAGAGATTCTACAACCCCAAACCTCACATCCATATAAGATAACAGGAGTGACTAAAGTTTCAAAGAGGAACTTCTTTCTATCCCACATTACGAGGTTTGCCATTTCACAATTATTTTCAAGACCAAAATAAGCTTTCCACCCTCCATTAATCCTTTTTTGAATGCTATAGTTCCATTTGATCTCAGAATAAACTCAACCCAATATTATAAACTCCTAACCCAATATTATAAATCATAATAAAACTTAGACTCAATATTATAAATCAAAATAAACATCAAACCCAATAATATTAAACCATACTTTATTCAATGTCGCAATGAGAGATTGAATATATTGCAATGTAATATGTCATTTTGATTATGATTCACACACTTGTCATCACTCTGCGATGTTAGATAAATTTATAAACTCAAGTGATCAAAAGTAATCCAAAGGTTTTATTAATATCTTAGGTTTATAATGTTAATCGTGTGGGTTTATAAACTTAGGAGTTTATTCTATTTAGTTTATAACATTAATTTTTATAAAATTAATGTTTATAACATTTAATTTATAACATTAAATTGCAATTTATTCAATGTCGTGTTACAACATTGAATAAATTATGGTTTAGTATTTAGTTTATTATATTGAGTTTAGGGTATATAAGCATAATAATATTAACTCTAGAGTATTTGATTTCTTGATTTTATAATGTTAATCCTAGGGTTTATAATTTCATTGGTTTATAAAATTAATCATAGAATTTAGTATCCATATTAGTATTTAAAATATTAATCTTAATTTCCATATTAATCCTCTGAACTCGTTCGTTTATTAATTCCCAATATAAACCCAATGTTATAAACCCATTTTTACAATTAAAACATTATACATGTAAAATATAACTTTTTTTATTAATATATCATTAATTTTATATTAAACCCTATATAAAAATATAATATAACCTTCTATTATAAACTCTATATATTAAACCATAATATTAAAAAAACCAATGAAAACTCTAAATAACTCAATATTAAACCTTAATAATATAACAAAACATAACCTTAAAAACCATTAATAGAAAACTAACATAGAATCAAACCATATTAACACCAAATTAATAATATTTTAATAAAATTAAACTTTTATTTAGAATATTATTATTAAATTTTAATATTTATATTTATATTATTATGTTTTATATTACTAAATAACATAACATAAATCTAATAGTAAAAGCGTTAACCTAACATAACATTAAACATGTGTATGTATAAACATAACATAACATCAAAACATGTTAATATTAAATAAATAATATTTTAATAAAATTAAACTTTATTAATAATTTTCTTTTAAAGTTTTATATTTATGTTAATATCATATTAATTATATTAAAATTAATATTAATAAATAGTATGTTTAATATTAAAGTACATATTAATAATATGATTTATATGTTCATTATAAACTCTAGAATTAATATTAAATTTTACGAATATAAATTTTAATATTAATATTATAAATCCAAGTCATTATAAATCTCAAGGATTAATATTAATAAAACAAGTGATTAATAAAGTCAAACAAATTATTAATATTACAAATATAATGTATTAATAAATCCAAAAAATAATTAATAAAAGAAAAAAAATATTAATATTATAAACCTAATAAATTAATAAACTCAAGAGGCTAATAAAAGTATAAACTCAAATGATTAATAAACTAAAGGGAATAATATTAAAACTTAAGATTAATATTATAAACCAAAGACATTATAAAATCAATATTATAAAATCAATGAATTAAAATTTTTAGAATCAATATTATAAACCTTATCATTATAAAAACCAAATCAAACATTATAAATAATAATATACATCAAACCCAATATTATAAATCATAATAAACCTTACACTTAATATTATAAGCGAGAATATTAAACAATAATTTATTCAACGTGACAATGGCACATTAAATATAGTACAATGTATTGTGTTATTATGACTACGATTGACACAGTGCTTGTCACTCTGGGATATTGGATAGATTTACAAATTGAGGGGATTTAAATTAATCCAAAAGGTTTATTAATCTCTAATGTTTATAATGTAAATCCTGTAGGTTTATAAATTCAAGGGTTTATAATATTTTGTTTATAACATTTGATTTATAATATTGCATTGCAATTTATTCAATGTCACATTACAACATTGAATAAATTATGGTTTAATATTTAGTTTATAATATTGGGTTTAGGGTTTATAATCTTAAGGTTTATAATCATAGAATTTATGATATTAACTCTAGAGTATTTAATTTCTTGGTTTTATAATATTAGTATTAAGGTTTATAATTTTATTGGCTCATAATATTAATCCTAGAGTTCGGTATTGATGTTAGGATTTAAAATATTAATGATAGTTTTTAATATTAATCTGTTGAGCTTATATTCTTATTGGTTTATTAATTCCTAATATAAACCCAATATTATAAAACCAAATGCTATAAACCCATTTTTATAATTAAAAAATTATAAATGTGTGATATAATTTCTTATTAATATATTGTTAAATTTAAATTGAACTTAATATTATCTCATATTATAAACTCTATATATTAAATCATAATATTTAAAAGCCCAATAATGAAAACTCTAAATAACCGAATATTAAACATTAATAATATAACCCAACCTAACATTCAAACACAATAATATAATCGTAACATAGCATTAAAACATAAGCCTAACCTACAATCAAACCAGATTAATACTAAATTAATAATATTTAAATAAAATTAAACTTTTATTTATAATATTGTTATTAAATTTTGATATTTATATTAATATTATTAAGTTTACTATTAATAAATAGCTAAACATCTTAACGTAACATAAGATTAAACATTTGTATAAACATAACATGAAAACAAGTTAATATTAAATCAATAATATTTTAATAAAATTAAGCTTTCTTAATAGTTGTTATTACATTTTGATATTCATATTAATCTTGTTATCAATATTATACATTTAATATTAAAGTAGCATAATTTATATGACCATAGCGTTTTGCGAAACAAAATATTGTAAAATTTTAAAATTTCTTAAATTAATTTTTTTATAACATAATAGAATATATTTTGATATTTATATTAATATCTTATTAATTATATTAAAGTTATATTAAAATTAATATTAATAAATAGCATGTTTAATATTAATGTTCATATCAATAACATGAATTATATGTTGATAGGGTTTCTTAAAATGATTTTCTTGAATGAAAATATTAAAACGTTATAAACCCTAAATTAGTAAAATTAGTCATTACTTTGTGGTTCCTCTCCAATTTGATCGTGCCTGAAGCGTACCTTTCATGCCACTAGCTTGTAAATTGAGTTGTGAGATTATCAAAACAAATCATTGTTGGCTTACCAACCCAAACAGTTGCCCGCTTATAAAAACAAAGGATTATGTATTTTTAGGGTTTCTTAAATTGAAGAAAAAGACAATATTATCGATGATTATCAGCTGTCTCTTTATTATTAATCAAGGGACTATTGCTAAAAAAATTTCAACAGTCCTCGTTCTATGGTTATATATATATATATATTCAACAATGGTTACCTTATTCCTTATTATGAATCATACTAATATAACTAAAACAAACATCAACATGCTGATGAGAATTTGAAAGGATTCTGTCTCATCAAATTCAAGCCTTACTCCAAAAACCTGGGAATCGCTTTCATATATTTCTAAGTTTAAAATGATTAGTTCTGTTTAAGCAATTTAATGTGTTTCAATCATTATTATGTATTGTTACCATGTATTCGTGTGTGGCATATTGTTTTAATTTTAAATTTTTATATAGTATTATTTGTATTCACATTTAAGTTTATATATATATATATATATTAGGATTTATGATATGTGTTTGAATCATTATTATATATGGGATGGGTGTGTGGTATATTGTTTTAATTTTAATATTTATATATTATTATTTGCATTTAGATTTCTGTTTATATATTTTTAAGTTTTCATAAATGAATGGATTAAAATATAATAATATGGGTTTAAAATTATTCATTTCTTTGTTTTTCTTTTTATGCCGATAAATTTTACATATCTATTTTTAATTAGAATGAAATTAAAGAAATAAATTTATAGAAAAGTCCAAACTATTAATCTATTACAAGTTTATTGATAGAGATTTCATATCCATTTTCAATTACAATGAATCTAATTGAAATCAAAGAAATAAATTCAAAGAAAGGTACAAGCTATTAATCCATTACCAGCTCATTGATAAAGTTTACATATCGATTTTGAATTACAATAAAGTCAAAACTTTACATTTATAGAAACATTCAACTAATTAATTTATTACATGTTCATTAATCCATTATATATTAATTGTTAGCTTATCCCACATCTAATTTTCTCAGCCTTCTAATTTAAAAATATTGGTAATATGATCATAATGTTTGATTTAAAAATATCATACAATATACCAGTAATTATAATTTAAAAATATATGATTTAATTTAAAAATATGATACAAACAACATTAGTATTATGTTTTCTTCATTAATTAGTTTATGAAATCACAGGGCAAGATATTGAAACAATGGCACTTCTAGACCTCTTTTTCTTCACGGGACAAACAAAACTGAAATTACATAGGACTAACCTAAGATCATTTCCTTGATATATAAACCAAGGATCCTATTTCTAGTACGAATTTAAAAGCAAGAAAGGCGGTGAATAAAATATCGAAATCCTGAAAGGAAATTGTGGGTTTATACCTTGCGTTTGAGTGAGGAAAACATAAATGTATGCACAAGGCTTAGCTAGAAAATATCGCAAAATTTGGAAACACCCTTCGCTGGCCTTGGCTAAGGTTTTTCCTTGAAAACGACTTTGCACTCTTGACAGTATAATCCTACATGCAAGTGATATCCAAGATTTTTTTGTCTCTTAAAACTTAATAAGAATGTCACGTGACTTTATAGATAAATATTTTTAAGAAATGTCACATGACTCTATAGATAAATATTTATGACCAGAATGTAAAAGAAGAACGAAAAAGAAAACGTATCTTGCAACATTGCAACAAAATTTAATAAAATGAACACATTAAATACTGTGAATCCCTGAACAAAATTTATATAAAGACTACATTCAAGGTTTCCTATAAGGACTACATTGATGCCATATCTTGTAGACTAAGTCCTATAAGGACTACATTCATGCCATTATCTTGTAGATTGAGTTGTTAGCGTATCAAAACAAATCATTGTTGGGTTACCAACAAAAATAGTTGCCCGCTTATAAAAACAAATGACTATATATTTTTAAGGTCTCTTAAATCAAAGCGAAAGACAATATTATAAATGATTATCAACTCTCTCTTTATTATTAATCAATGGACTATAACTAAAAAAACGTGAACAGTCAGTTATCCTCGTTGTCTTCTTATGAAAACAAAAGAAAAAAACTTCTTATGAAAACAAGATATATATGTTTAGGATTTCGTATATATATATATATATATATTATCAACTATGGTTACCTTGTTCTTTATTATGAATCAGACAAATATAACCAAACAAACATCAACATGCAAATGTGAATTTGAAAGGGATTCCAGATAAAATATACACAAAATTGAAAAGGAGTTGTAGCTCACAGGTGAGTAGTGCACCTGGAGACTACACTCAAACCGGAGAGATCACTCTACATTCATTAATCAGAAAATACATCTTTCAGTACATCACAAGAAATTAGGAAGTTGTAAACAAACTCCTATATTCTAGGAACTAATCCTAAACTAAGGAGATATGTTACAACTATGTAACCATTTCTCCATTAATACACAAATAATATAATTATTTCCAACTCCCCCCCCCCTTAATGGAGAAAGAATTATCCTGAACTCCTAACATCCCTCTAAACAATTCAGAATTTATACATGCAAGAGGCTTAATAAATATATCAGCCATATTGTCACAAGTTTTACAATATTCAACAATGATTTCTTTTGATTGTAGTTTCTCTCTAACAAAATGGAACTGAGTATCAATATGTTTGGTGTTTTTATGAAACACTGGATTGTATGCAGGTTTAATGGTGCTCTGGTTGTTGCTTTTAACGAAAATTCATTTTTTCTATTCTTCTCCTACATCATTGAGAAGTCTTCTCAACCTAATTGCTTCACATGTGGCTGCACATAGTGCTTGGTGCTCAACTTCACATGAAGATAAGGCTACAATACTTTGCTTTTTGCTGCTCCATGCTATGACCACAGATCCTATGCTGAATACGTAACCTGTGATAAAACTTCGATCATCCAGGTTACCTGCCCAATTTGAATCTGAAAAACCTGCTAGAGTAACATCAGATTTGTCAGTGTATAAAATACCATAATTACTAGTACCAAAAAGATACGTCAACAAGATTTTTGCTGCAACCCAGTGACTTACAAGTGGTTTAGACATAAACTGGCTCAACACACTAATAGAGTATGGCAAGTCTAGTCTAGTTGTTGTGAGATATATCAAACTCCCAATTAGCTGTCTGTACATACTGGCATCCATCTCCTTAGTGCCATTTTCGCTGCTCAACTTCAGATTCTGCTGCAATGGTGTTGCTGCTGACCTACACTGTTCCATGCTAAATTTTTCCAGCAGACTTCTGGCATACTTTCCTTGAGTAAGAAAAGTTTGTCCAGTATCTCTCCATACTTCCAATCCCAAACAGTAATGGAGATTTCCAAGATATTTCATTTTAAAAACTTGTGCCAGCAACTGTTTGATTTCTTTGATCAAATTATCTGCATTGCCTGTTATAAACATGTCATCCACATACAAAGAAATCAAAATAATCTGCCCCTATTTATTATACTTGGTATACAAATTTGGTTCATTCATACTCCTATGAAAACCATGCTGTAAAAAGAAAGAATCAATCTTTTCATACCTTGACCTGGGTGCTTGTTTTAAGCCATATAGTGCCTTTTTCAATCTGCAAACAAGATGTTCCTGCCCCTTCTTAACAAACCCTTCAGGCTGTACTAAGTAAATTTCTTCTTTCAACTCACCATTTAAAAATGCAAACTTAACATCTAGCTAGTGTAGCTCCCAATTATGTTTTGTTGCTAAAGAAATAAGCATTCTGATAGTTTTTAATTTTGGTACATGAGCAAAGGTATCATCAAAATCTATTCCCTCTTGCTGTGAATACCCTTTTGCAACCAGTCTAGCTTTTAGTTTTTCTATACTTCCATCTACATTCATTTTAGGTTTATACAACCATTTACATCCTATGGGTGTTTTACCTTTAGGAAGTTCAACTAAATCCCAAATGTTATTTCTAATAATAGATTCAATCTCTTCATCCATTGCAGCCCTCCATGCCTTAGATTGACTTGCTTCTTTATAATTTGTGGGTTCTACAATGTTTAAAATGTTTGACATCAAAGCATAGTTTTTCAATCTGGATGGTATTTGAGTCTTCCTACCTGGTCTCCTTGGTAGGGGACTTACCTCAAATTTGTTTTCTTCATACTTATTCGGGCTCACATTATTGACTATATCACCTTCTTTCTTCTCTTCTTTCTCCTCCTGCACTTGATCATCCTTGCTTCTTTCCTCCATTAATAATGGAATGTGCCAATCATCATCACTGTCATCCTTTCCTTCTTGAACCTGTTCATGAAATACTACATCCCTTCTTGCAAATATCTTATGAGACTCAGGATTGAACAAATTATATGCTTTAAATTCAGTGCTATATCCTACAAAGATGCATTTGATGGCTTTAGGGTCTAACTTCTTCCTATCAGCTTTGGGTATATGGCCAAAGGCTTTTAACCCAAATACTCTCAAATAATTTACTGTTGGTTTGAGTCCATATAATGTTTCAAAAGAGGTTTTTAAGCCAAGACATTTAGTAGGACTTCTGTTCTTTAAATAGATAGCAATATTAATAGCTTCTGCCCAAAAACTATTAGATATACCCTTACCTTGTAGCATACTCCTTGCACACTCCACTAAAGTTCTGTTCTTGGGCTCTGCCACTCCATTCTGTTGTGGTGTACGGGACATTGTAAACTACTGAAAAATCCCTTGAGATCTACAGAATTTCATGAAATCCCCTAACCTGTATTCTCCCCCTTGATCTGAACGGAGAGTTTTTATGCCTTTTCCTAACTATTTTTCCACCAAGGTTTTAAATTCTATAAAGTACTGGAAATTCTGACTCCTTTTACTCAGAAAATAAACCCATGAGTATCTAGTGAAATCATCAGTAAATAAAATAAAGTAATATTCACCACCTAGCAACCTCATCTACATAGGTCCGCATATGTCAGTATGCACTAGTTCTAGGATATCTCTTTCCTTCCTTCTATCATGCACAGGAAACTCTTCTCTATGCATTTTTCCTAAGGCACATCCATCAAAATTTAACTGAATACTGTGAAAAATAGGGAGTCCCTTGACCATACCTTTTCTCTATAATAACATGAGGTCCTGCAAATTCAGATCACCAAATCTCTGGTGCCATAGTTTTTCGTCTGTCGATCCAGCTGCAACCATGGCTTGCTGTGGCATACTTTTTACATCTAGTCTGTATAGGCTCCCTACACGCACCCTTATTGCAAAAATTTCTTTCCTCCAATCCTTTATGACACAATGAGTCTTGAAGAATTCGACTTGCATATCCTGATCAGTTGTCATGGATACAGATATCAAATTTTTCTTAATCCCGGGTACATATAAAACATTTTTAAGGCGAGTAATGCCACCATTTGGTAACTTTACCGGAATATCCCCATACCCTTTGATCTCATATCCACTATCATCTCTTAGATAAATTTTTGATCCATATGAACTTTATTCAAGAGTTTAAAAACATTCCTTCTTACCTGTCATGTGAGAGGATGCACCAGAATCAACATACTAGATGTCGTCCTCATTAGATGCTGAAAGGGAAGAGTCAGTTGTGAACAGTCAAAATTCATGGCTGAGATCTTCATCTTCTTCAACAAAGTATCCTCTGTACTTCGCCTGCTTTTTCTTTGCATCATTTGCCTGCTTCTTAAGGCATTCAATCTATATATGACTTGGTTTCCCACAATAATAACATCTTCTTAAAGCATGATTTGTAGGCATACATCTATACGGTCTCTTTTGCGATGTACCTCCTCCTCTCTATTGCTGTAATTGTGATTTTTGTTGTCACAGCTTCCCTTTGAAGTATCATTGTTTCACCAACATAGCAAGATGATCGCTCCGCGGTTTTAGATTCTGCCGCTGCTCTTCTTCTTGCAACAAGATCCCTGTCAATTCTTCAAACGTAGGGGATTTATCCCTTGCCGCCAATCTAGTGATGAAAATTTGGTATTCATCTCTCATCCCATTTAGCATGATTGTGACAAGATTAGAATCAAACACCTTCTCTCCGATGTCTCCCAATCCATCTTTCAGATCTTTAACTCATGCAATGAATGTAGCAACGGTCTCATTTTCGTCCATTTTCATTGCAAACAACTTGCCTTTGAGTGCCATTATACGATTTTTGTTCTGGGTCTGATATAAGCTTTTGATGTTCTTCCAGATCCCAGTGGATGTTTTGTATTCTCTGATATGTGGGATAATGTTGTCCTTGGCAGACATCTTCAGCAAAAAAAATTCTTTGTTTTCTCTCTTATCCCAATCTTGCTCCTGCGTAGTCAACCCTGTGATTGAATTTGGTCTCTGCTCATTTCCTGTAACTATCGACCATGCATTCGCACCCTCAAGAAAGGTTTGTATCTTGAACTTCCAATTGGTAAAGTTAGATCCATCGAGTTTGCCAGACTCGTGGAGATATGATTCCATAGTGTTACTCATTCTGAACTAATATACAAATGAATGAATCCACCCAACTGATCAGACACTAAAAAAAAAAACTCAATACTTGTTAGATCCTGACTAACAATCTGCCACTATTCTGCTAGTTCTTGGGTGAAAATGTGAAGCTAGGTTACACTCTTTGACCTTTTTTGAGAAAAAAGTTTCATTTTTTTCAGTTCTTCAACTTTCTGCAAACTATAACAATTTTTCTGTGTAGAATTTCATTTTGCGATAAAAATAAAAGTTGTGAGAAATTTTGTTAGCTTTCTATCAATTATTTTTTGAAATTTTTTTATGTAGATTTGATATGTCAACTTAGCATTTCTTTGAGTGTGTGTTTCTTAACAATCAAAGGATTCATAAGAAGTCATGTTATGACGCAATGTTGTATTCATTAAAAATTTGTGTTTTTGAGAAAACAAAATGTGTTACAACAATCTAGACAGAGTCTACTTTGGTTTCGTCATATTTACAAAGCCAATGGATGCATATAATAATTACTAGAATTTTTTGAACTGGTCCAATACGAAAAACTGCGTGTTTTGGATATGTTTCGCAACGGAAGAAATTTCTTACCATATAAGTTATAAACTACAAATCTAAAAGCTACCCATTAGAGATGACGGACCAATGTAATGCCCCATAATTTTTTAAATTTTTTTTACAATGTTTTTTGGTAGATATAAAATTTTGATTTCACTGAATCACAATGACCCTCAGAAATTGTTTGCACCCATTTTATTAGAAAAATAATTAAAATTAGTAAACGTTTATGAAATTCCATAAAAGTTATATTTCCTGAAAGTATATTCAATTTTGAAAATGCTTGTCTTTTTTCCGACAGTTAATTAACAACCTTTCATGGAGTTTAATCAGTCCAAAGTTGCAGAAACGTATTCAGAGCCTGGTTTTTACGTAACTGGTGACGCATTAGTTCGGCCGAACTTTGATTAACAGTTCAACCGAACTATGTTTTCCGTCGACAGCTCGTTAAATCTAATGAGTTAATAGGTCAGTTGAACTTTTAATCAAAATTTCAGCCGAACTATTGTATAACTTTCCATCGGCCGGAAAGTTTTGTGAAGCCCCTACTAAAACACATTTCACGGCAATATAAATTGCCGTGAAATTATTCACAATTTTCGCACATTTCACACATTTAATCTCATTTTACAAAGATCTTGGTTTGGGTTTAAAAAATTTTCTTCAAAGTTTGGATTTAAGAGCATTTCTTGGAAGAAAACTGATTTTACAAAGATTTTTTTGGGTTTAAAGAATTTTTTTGGAAGACATTTCTTGGAGGCGGCCTGATTTTGAAAAAAATTGTTTTGAACTTAAAAACATTTCTTGGACGTACATTCAAAAGACATTTCTTGGAGATATCTACGTGTTTTGAGTTGAATTAAATCTTTTGAGCTTCATTTCATTTTTATAAGACATTTTTCTCTCGAATTTTTTGAAGTAAGTGTTTTGAATTGGAGTATGTATTTTTTACAAAAAATTTAAACTGAATTTTTTTAAATTAAATCTTTTCTGATATTTTTTATAATCGAGTTATTGTCTAATTTTTTGAAGGAAAATTTTTGAACTTCATACCTTATTATCATGGGAAATCTAAGAACTTGTGCGAGAAAATATGATTGAAAAAGAGACCCTGAGGAACGTAGAGAAGAGACGAGACAATCTCGCAAAAGAAAGTTAGAAGCCCTCTCAAATATTGAAGAGGAAAATCAACCTCAAACAGAAATTGAAGAAGGTATGTAAATGTAAATATTATGATCTATTGATATATTTAAAATTTTCCTAATGTAAAATGTGAAGCTTAATTTTTATTTCATGAACTAATTTGAAAAATATTTTTTTTAATGTAAACATACAGAGATATTCCTCAAAATATTGAAGAAGAAAATCAACCTCAAGCAGAAATTGAAGCAGGTATGTAAATGTAGATATTATGATCTATTGATATATTTAAAATTTTCCTAATGTAAAATGTAAAGCTTAATTTTTATTTGATGACCTAATTTGAAAAATATTTTGTTTAATGTAAACAGACAGAGATATTCCTCAAAATATTGAAGAAGAAAATCAACCTCAAACAGAAATTGAAGTAGGTATGTAAATGTAAATATTATCATCTATTGATATATTTAAAATTTTCCTAATGTAAAATGTGAAGCTTAATTTTTATTTGATGAACTAATTTGAAAAATATTTTGTTTAATGTAAATAGACAGAGATATTCCTCAAAATATTAAAGAAGAAAATCAACCTCAAGCAGAAATTGAAGCAGGTATGTAAATGTAAATATTATGATCTATTGATATATTTAAAATTTTCCTAATGTAAAATGTGAAGCTTAATTTTTATTTGATGAACTAATTTGAAAATATTTTGTTTAATGTAAACAGACAGAGATATTCCTCAAAATATTGAAGAAGAAAATCAACCTCAAGCAGAAATTGAAGCAGGTATGTAAATGTAAATATTATGATCTATTGATATATTTAAATTTTTCCTAATGTAAAATGTGAAGCTTAATTTTTATTTGATGAACTAGTTTGAAAAATATTTTGTTTAATGTAAACAGATAGAGATATTCCTCAAAATATTGAAGAAGAAAATCAACCTCAAGCAGAAATTGAAGCAGGTATGTAAATGTAAATACTATGATCTATTGATATATTTAAAATTTTCCTAATGTAAAATGTGAAGCTTAATTTTTATTTGATGAACTAGTTTGAAAAATATTTTGTTTAATGTAAACAGACATAGATATTCCTCAAAATATTGAAGAAGAAAATCAACCTCAAGCAGAAATTGAAGCAGGTATGTAAATGTAAATATTATGATCTATTGATATATTTAAAATTTTCCTAATGTAAAATGTGAAGCTTAATTTTTATTTGATGAATTAATTTGAAAAATATTTGAAATTATAGATATATTTATTAATTTAGTTATTTATTGAATATGTACTATTTTTTCGAATATGTACAGATGAAATCACTATCGATAATGAGATGTTATAAAATGTTGACACTCACACATATGGAGATAAAAAACCTGACCATGTTATACGATATCGTGTTAACTGCATTTTTGAAAAGTATTTCTTAAATGAGCGGGTGACAGTTCAGGCTCAAATGTTGAAAGGTCTCTTATCATTAAGGAAATTAAAAGAAGCTACGACACTATTGGGTATTCGAAAATCAACCAAAGATAAAAAAATGAAGGAAGATGTGATAAAAAATATGAGTAGTGCTATAAAGTCATTTAAGAGATCTAGAGAGAAAGATGTTTCAATTGTACGTAGAGGAATACAGATGGCAATGGTTTCGTCAAGTACTCAAGAGAATTGTTTGGTAACATATATGGCACGATCACTGGGAACCTAGCGAAAAAATTTGCACAAACATCATAAATTTCGGCTGCAAATAGATGTAAATGATTAACTCGCTTGTTGGAGAGCTATTTGTAGGCAACCATACAAAGATAGACTTGGAGAAAATGTTAAAAAAATAATATATGAATATTGGAAGAACAATTTGGGTGTTTCATCAACTGCAAGCATGTGATGCGTAGAAGAATAGCACGAAATCAGTACGAAGAACATGAAAAATATTTCTTGGAAACCACTCAGATAGAGTTATTCAACAAGTTCAAAGAAGAGAATCGTCAAATTCATGTTTCACTTAGTGCTTTTTTTCAACAAAAACCATGGTATGTAAAACCTATCACCGTACGCGACACTTGTTGTTTCCGTTATCATGTGGAATTTGAGCTATATTATGACACATTCCTTGATTTCGGTAGAACATTATGGAAGGATTCACCTCCTCCTTCCACTATCTGTGATTTCATATCTCAAATTCTATGTGAAAGAGAAAGCGATGAACTATTTTACAAAAAGAAATGTGTTGGTGGTAAAAAATGCGATGATTGTGGAATTTTGACCAAATTTCAAAACAAATATCGTATTGATATAAATTATCAATCATTGTCCAACATGAAAGCAAATTGGAAGAGATATGAATATATTGATACATCGATTCAAGGTGAAAATAGTGTTAAAAGAATCGAATTACTAGATGACGAAATTTTTCTAATAGACCTTTTGAGAAAGTTTGAGGTAGAAATTTACAAATACACCAAGCATTCCCATAGAGCTTGATGGCAAGACTTGCAATTCAAAAAATCTCGTGAATTTTTTCCACCAGGGACCATTTTGTCAGTGATTGATTTTGTAGAAAACTACACATTTGTTCCACAAAAAGAAATTCAAAGTGAATACTATCATTCTGACCAAGTCTCCATGCTTGTCCATATTCTATATAGACATGTTGAACAAAATGTCGATCATATAGAAAGCACGAGTGAAAATCGACATATCATTAAAGAATATCACTTTTATATCAGTGACGATCGTAAACATGATACATGTTTTGTACAACATTGTTTTGGAAAAATTTATGATTCATTGAAAAATCGTGGAATAACATTCAATGAACATTGGATATGGTCAGATGGATGTGTAGGTCAATTCAAATCTGCACGATCATTCTTTTGGTTGTGTTGTCTTCATAAGAAAACCAACATTAAACATTGTTGGAATTTCTTTGAGACTAGCCATGGAAAAGGAGAACATGACGGTGCAGGAGCATGCATAAAATGAGCACTTCGAAGATATCAAATGAACCACTCTGCAAGCCGACTTGTGAACGCTGAAGAAATTGTGCAATGGTGCATCGCTGCTCTAAGCCATGAGAGAAACCCATCAAAATAAGTGCGAAGGTACATTCAATTTAATTTATATTGGAAATCTAATTTTAAACATTGTACATTTATCATGCAATGATTATCTTTGATTGTATTTTGATATCATATTTACAAATTCTTTTTCTAATTTTTCATATAAAGGTTTTTATGGCATATTAGAATCGAAGACTTAGATAGATCAATTGGAAATGATGTTGAAACAATAAAAGGGAGTCGACAATTGCATTCAATTCAAGCAAAGTCGTCCAGAAATGTGTTTTCATTGGATAAAAGAAAATATTCTTGTTTTTGTGATGTTTGCATAGACAACAAAAAATCCAATGACGTTTGTGAAAACAAAATGTATGTGAACGATTGGAAACATACAGAGCTAAATACAAAGGGCAAAATGTCTGTTGCAATGTTTGAAGAAATGCAATCAGAGGAAACTACAATATCATCTGATGGTGATCGAGTTTCTAATCTTGTTAGACAATGTAACATTTGAATTAATTTCTAATGATTTAAAGATCTAGAAATAAATTTAAATATGCATAATTTTGTTAAATTTATTTTATTGTGCAGGAGATGTTTTTTCTATAATTGCACCTATTGACAACGATGAAAATGTGAAGTATTATTTGATGCGTTGCATTGAACGAAAAATGAAATTATTACAAAACTATAATGATCACATATTTCAATATGACAGATGGTCTATTATACTGAAAGGTTATTTTTTCAGACAAACTCATTAAAGTGGAGACTTTGTTTACTTTGAAGACTATGAACCTGATTCCATAAGTTGTCAATATAGTCACTTGGTGTGTGCATCACGCATAAAGTTGATAGAAGTTCAATCAAAGAAAAAATTGAAAATTAAGAGATGGAAAATGTCGAAATCTGATCATGAACGGATTATTGAAGATGGAATTCCATTAGAATTTTTTTGAGTGAATTGTCCAAAAATTTATTATATTTGGATTAAATATGTTTTAGAACTTCTAGTACTCAACTAAAAATTGAGCTGCTTATGTTATTTGTGCAAGTGTTTGCACATGTACAAATTGTTTGGGTACAAGCACGTGCTCTAGTATCAACTGAAAGTAGTTTTTCTATACATGTGAATTGATGAAAAATGTTATATGTATTGGATATATATATATATATATATGTTCTAGAATGAAATTAATTGTTCTAGTTTTACTATGTGCATGGATGAAAAATTATTTACGTACTCAATATATATGTTCTAGAATGCAATTAACTGGAACTAGTTTTTCTATGTGCATTGATGAAAAACTAGTTGGATTTTCTGGTAAAAAGTATGAACACAATGTAAATAAATCATCTGCAGTATAGTTTTGTACAAAAATTCCTTTCAGACAAGAGACTCAGAGCACTTCTCAGACTTTTGGTGGGATTTGATCCACATCTCTAATCCTGATTGAAAATCTAGTACAAAATTTGCTTGTCCAATGGTCGGATATGTTCAATGTGCATTGATGAAAAATGTTACTTGTCTTGGATAGATATGTTCTAGAATGCACAATTAATTGTTCCAAGTAGTTTTTCTATGTGCATTGATGAAAAACTAGTTGGATTTTTTGGTAATTTAAGTTTCAACAGTGTAAATAAATCGACAAGGCTACCTATTTGAGTGCATTAACGACATTGACCCAAATCCAAAAAACATATATATGTACTAGAATTATATTTCCAATCAAAATTAAAGGGATAATTTGTACATATATCTACTTCTTTAAACTCTTTTTTCAATTACAGCTTAATTGATACATGGTTAGTTGCATTGAAAAGCTATGTTCTTCCTTTTGCAAAAAATTTTCATTCAAACAAAACTACATGGAGAGATCAAAAGCAATCTTAAAATTCCAAATGCAATTCAGCCATCCAAAAGGGATTTGTGCAACATCACTTGACATGCCATGCCAATTATAGTGAACAACTATCCAATAGAAACATTTAACATTATATACCACATGTGCCGAATGTAGATTGAAACCATCCAAAACTTTACAATTTTAACAAATTTTGATACTATATCATGCAAAATTAAAACATTAAACATCACATGAGAAATGTAGATTGAAACCGTTCAAAAATTGAGTTTAAAAAACTTTAAATTATATATAGATCGTTACTTCACATGCCATGCCAATTATAGTTCAACTAGATCCAATAGAAACATTTAAACATTATATACCACATGTGCCAAATGTAGATTGAAACCATCCAAATATTCAAGTTTTAAAAACCTTTTTATTATATATTGTGCAACATTAAAACATTAAACATTTAAAGTTCATTAAATATCACATGTAAAATGTAGATTGAAACCATCCAAAACTTCAGTTTTAAAAACATCACATGCCATGCCAATTATAATTCAACTATCCAACAAAAACATTTAACATTAAATATCACATGCCAAATGTAGATTGAAACCATCCAAAACTTTTAACTTTTAATTTAACAAAAAAATATAGATCACAACATTACTTCACATGCGAAATGTACTCCAAGCATCCAAAACTTAAATTTTAAAAACAAAACAAATTATAACACATGTCATTACATAACATGCCAAATGTAGTTTAGATGACAACATTAATTTATAGATGACAACATTACTTCACATTCACATGCCAAAAGTACTAAAACCATCCAAAAATTAAATAAAACAAATTATATTAACAATGTAATAAAATATGTCCAAAAATTGTAAATCTCAAAAGTATCAAACTGTATCAAGTTTAACAAATTTCAAGACCATCTAAATTTTGAAATCAAATCTACTGTAAATCATGTCCATCAAATAGAGACGGATCTAGCGTCTTCCCTACTAGGGTCTTAGTCCGCGCCCTATCATGTGAATGGGAAACCTACATACACAATGCACATGTACTTGAACATTAAAATTTGATGTTTTAAAAATGAATGAGAATATATATATATATATATCTAGAACTTCATGTAAAAAACAAAATATAACAAAAAAATCATGCAATACCTCATAAGGTTCCCTCTCCATTTGATGAACAAGTTCTCCCATAGGAACATCTGCAGCGGTAAACTGTACAATATACATGTACAGTTATATATATATATATATATTAAAAACTTTCAAATGAAAATGCACGTGTACATATATAAACTTATTTTCAATAATATTAAAAAAAGGAACTAAAGACAACTTGTTCAAATGTTGTGGATGTTCCTATCTCCGTCGCTAGAGTCTGCAGCTTAAATAAATCTTCTATAGGAACCTAAATTCAAAATTTTTAAATAACTCAAAATATAAATCTCTCTATATATATATATCTCAATTTTTAATGGAACATTTTGAGGTAGAATATATATATATATATATATATATAAATTTTAAACATAAATTTTAAGCTTGTGAAAAATTGTCCATACTTGTGGCTCATCTCCCAAGGAAGTAGAAGGTACATCTCCCAAGGAAGAAGAAGGTACCGCCATCCCAAAAACATCAGACGGAATCGGTACCTGCTAAAACATTTTATCAAATTATATATATACATACATGTACATGTGTGGCAAAAATTATTTATTTTAAAGTCACTTAAAAAACACTAACATTTTCCAACATATCTTGATGGTCAGACCCATTTGCATTGTTTGAACCAGAGGTCCCGAACGTGATATTAACATTTTCATCACGCATCATGTGTGAGAACTGCAAATGGTGTTTTAACATATAATCATACATTTTTGTTAGATTAATGTACACATACAAATAAATGTATACATGTACATACACATGTATTTATTACAAATTGTACACATGTATATGTAAAAATATTTTCAAACCCTAAGATCACTAACACATACCGTTCTGATGCCCTCTTCCTCATGAAAAATTAGGTCTTGCAAACCATTGTGACAATTTTTTTCATATGTTCGGAGATCTTCAACATTCATGTTGTCAATCTCCTCATCTGTACAATAAACGAAATTGGCACGTGCATTTTCACGTGCTCTTTGTTGATTTAAAGAAATATCGACTCCACCCAATCTGCTATGAACATTCTCGATCATAACATCCCTTGCTTCTCGACTTATTTGAGAATTCACATCCATCTCTGATCGCAAAGTTTCGACTCGAAATGGTCAACTCACCAATGGCGGCTTAGGGCGAGGCAACTCCACATCTCGCTTAGCGCCCTTACGGTCATATAATTGACCTTTCCTTAGGCCAAAATATTCTGAAGGAATATCATTGTAATTGGGTTTCATACCCAAAAAAAATTCTGCATAAAACATTTGTGCAAAATAAACAGGAACCTCATCGTTCCATGGAAGCCTTCCATAGGCCGCAAGGTGCTTATCATACAAATAACGAGCTATATTTGGGTGCTTGAAATACTGCACCTTCAACATTTTTCTTTTTGGCCCTTCCTTGTAATTAAACATTGACTTGGCCACTTCTTTTGTAACTTTTTGTTTTACGTCCTCCCATTTATCGAGACCCATCACTGTTTCTTTTCTCTTTCTCATCATTTCTACAAATGAATCAGTCGTTGGCCCAAGATTTCTGTACACATTTACCATTTCACCCAATGAATGTGTAACTATTTCAAGGCTTTGTCAACTCTCAGCAGGTAGAGACAAAGCCACAAGATCTCTTTGCAATTTTGCATGAAGTCTTTCACACCTTTGTAAGGTGCATTCCGCCATGTTTGTTTCCCATGGTATATCAATAATCTTGGCTGGATAAGTTGTGCTGGGTTGACAGCCTTCTTCTTGAATGTAGCAGGCTGCCCTGCGTCTATTTTGACCACTAGTTCGAACATTTTCGGCCTCTGCATCAATATGTATAAAATTTCGTATATTAGAAAAAACACGTGTAAAAAATGTTATACAAATTTAATGAAAAAATATTGAAATTGATGGAAACCTTAACGTTGTTGGTTAACATCTTCTCCAACATGACCCTGCTGAGAACCAGACCCAGAATGACGCTGCTAAGAACCAGACCCAAAATGACTCTGTTGAGAACCAACATCCATTGATTGGCCTTCGGGGGAATAAATATCACCCCCCTCACGCAACCTGCTACCACTCATACCTCGACCAGTTGAACGATGGCCATGCTCCATGGATGGAGTAGAAACCCTTCTCCTCTTACCTCCTAAAAATTAAAATATGAAACTTATTAACAACTAATTTAACTCACAAAGTTAATAAAAATTCAATTCCATATGTACACACATGTATGGAGATTTAAGATTATATATTTAAATACCGTGAACATCCCTCGATCCCTAAACCTCCATATGGGATTCGACTGATCTTCGTCGTTCATCCTCCATGATATATTTCTATTGGTCGACATTTACACAAAATAGATTTCAAAAAATCAATTTGTAATTTAGTGTACACAAATTATGTAGAACACAACTTTCAAAGCAATAATTGATTATGTGTGAAACTAAATCTAATCGAAAAAGAAATTATAAAAATGATAAGTTCACCAAATTGCGCTTTACATGGTGGGAGCACACTTGGTATAAAATTTACCACTTATACACTTTATTTTGTGGGAGAAATGACACATGTACATAGTTTACATTAAATTTGTTGTCTTTTATGGATATTAAAATGAAGAACTTCTATTTAGATCCATTCTAGAGATTGACTGTAGGGGAATTTACTAGATATGTCACCTTTCATAAAAGATGAGATCCAGAGGCTACCTGGCCCTTTACAGACTCTGCCTATAGAACTTGTAGAAGTCAACACTAGAGGCATTAACAATATCAAAGAATGTTTTCATGCTCACACATGGGAATGTGCCTCTTTCCCTACGCAAAAAAATAGTTCAAGGTAGTTAATCTTCATAGACACATCATCAAGCAGGTCAATGTGATCATCCCCAACTTAATTTTCATGAAATTAGGCTTGGAATCCTCTACAACCTGGTGGATGGATTTGAATGGGAACTAGGTCAAGGCCTTTACAAAATACATGCTAGTGAATAACACTTACTAGGTTATGCCAACAAATAAAGTGGGAGAAATGTTTTCTCCTCGAGGTTATCCAATTGGGTGTGTAACACCAACTTCACCCATTTCCTAACAAGTTTCTCTCTTAGGTTACAAATGTCTTCCAGCTTATTAGTTATATATTTTTCAATTTCCCATGGATTCCTTAATTTTTTTCTCCTACCATATCCCTCTCTCACTCCCCAAATTATTGTCATCAAACATGCCCCATTGAAGATTTGGAGCAATGTTTGCACCATACTTAGAATTGGCATTGCTGCTAATTGAAATTGGAGTCATGTACACTAGATTTCTTGCTTAAGTGGCTCTTACTTGGACAATATCATGAGATGAGTTTAACATGATGGTCATATGAGGTTGGAAGCTACTTGGTGTAATTTTCCTTAAATCTAAAAAAAAAACAGATCAAAAATGTCATTTTCGATCAGTTTTTATTAGCTTCTGCATACAGCAGATGTTATCACAATTGCAACACAATCATGTTCCATGAGCATGAATTATGAATGTCGCAAGCCAAATTGCAAGGAAATTTGCATTAATTTTAGGCAAAAGAAGGCTATGAGATTAAGGTCCATGCTAGAAAAAATTATGCAAAGAAGGGTGCTAAGTCTTGATACTTACCATGTGTTTCAAATCCATAATGAAGGTTGGCTTTGAGAGTGTCCTCTCAAAGCCCTGTCTTGAGATGAAATTTAATTCAATGTCTCTTAGAGTTGCAAGGTAGAATTGATAGAACTATTTGATTTCTTTACCATAGATGGATATCTGCTTTCATCTATACCTTTCTCTACCATATTATTTCCAAGTGAAATGGGAATTTTCACATTTTGAATTCCATTACCATGTAATTTGGTAGTCTGCTAGCTAGACCTATCACAAGTAAGGTTGTCATACCAAACTATTTATCTTGCTCAACTCAGTGACCATGACTCTCTTCTCACACTGCTTACCATATAAGATCTTCAATTGTACATGTCACGCAAAGTTGGGGGTTCTAGGTCTACACCTATTAGGTAAAGTTACATATTTTATGGCATTGTGGTCCTTAAATTTGGAGGTGTTCCACCTGAAAAAGTAGGAATTAAATATGGATGAAAAGGATTTGTTTTAACTTTGATAGAATTTCCTCGTGGAATTACTGAATTTCTCGACGACATCATGCTAGCTTTGCTCAGAGAAGAAGGTTTTGAAGGAGAAATTGAATTCTTTTGACTTATTTTTTGCATTGAAGTTTGATATAATAGTTTTGATGACTCCATTGATGACCTTGCTGAGGAATTTGATGCACATAATATTGACTTTGAAGATGGTTTAGAAGATGTTGAAGAAGTTGTAGATTTTGGTGTTGTCACTGAATGTTTCTTTGTTGTTGGACTTGATCAAGACACAATTTAACTTTACGATCAGATTGAAGACCTTGAAGAGGTTTTAGATTTTGTTGTTATCACTAAAGGTTTTTGTCTAATTTTGTTTCTTAAACCATCATTTCCATAGGACATTTTTGGTGAATAGATTTTTGACCTTGATGAGAGGATATGATATCTTGAAGAGGCTACATCTTTTGGTGACATCACTAATTGTTTCTCTATTATTATGTTTGTTAAACATCTCACTTAAGGTGAGGCAACTCCACATATATTGTACAGTTTATGGGACAGAAATCAATATGTAGAAATATTCACTTGGTTTTTTTAATTGGATAGAAGAATGACTTAAAATGACCTTGTATGTCTTCTCATTATAGAGCTCAAATTTTTAGGAAGGATTTAAGTATCCACCTTTCAAGAATCACTAGAAGAGGTTGATAAATAATATAGGAAGACTAAAAACTAACCAGTGGTGCAATAAGTGGATTTCTTGGGAGGTAGATTGGCATATGGACTTTTGGTAGCTATAAATTTTCCAAATAAGTGAATTTATTTGAAAACCAAACATCTAGTTTATTTTGGTTTAGACAAGGTCTAGAATTTGAAAATTGAATTCCCTCTTTCTTCCTCTTACATGTACAATGATCGGAATCTGGATTGAGGGAAAAGATTTTCCTAGAAATAAAATTTTTACATTTTATAAATGTTGTAAACATGAGTTTTTAAAAGCTAATTAACTCATAAATGTCTCAAAAAATACACTTAAAGCTTGACACATAAACCCCTTCCCAATTGGCTAAATTTAGACGATCTTAAACACATTTTTATTTAACTAATGAGGGAGATAGCCCAACAAAACTCTTTTGTCCATATTCAAATCAAGTTGGTATCAAAGTACAATTTAGCTCATTTTAGTCAAGGATAGTTAGAAGAATTAGCTATTGGTTTCTGTCTTCAATTTCCTCTCAAAATGAATGTGTACGTGCTTTTGAGAGACACACTAAAGGAATAAGGTCCAAATTTTTGATGAAAATGTGCTATGAAAGTAAAGGGTTTTAAAGGCAAGCATGTACAAGGCATATTTGAGCAAAATGTTCTTCAGGAAGGGCCTAATTATTTGGGTCTTGGTTATGGAAAACATGGAGAATGCTCCAAAGCCAAGGAGGCACATGAAGCTGTTCCAAGAAGGAATTTTATTTCGTGTTCATTACCTCAAGCTTGTGAAGTTTGTGTTCATGATGAATGGAAAAGTTTGACACCCACTTTGCAAGAAGATGTTAATAATCATGCAGCTAATGAGAATGTAAAAGAAGAGGATTTTGAAAGCTCTAGAGTCATTGAATTCATTGCTAGTATTCAAAGGAGAGCCACTACCTCATCAAATTCACCTCCTCAAGAAGGCGACAATGGTGAATGTTCAAGGTATAAATTTGCCTCTAATCAAATTGCTTTTGATTATGATAAACATGGTAAATATTCACATAAGATTTGGAAAAGAACTTGCATGTTCCTTTTGTGGTTTGAATAATCATAATTTTTATAGATGTTGGAAGAAGATATCCATGCACATGAAACTTTCTAAATAAATGAGGCAAAAAGTCAAAGGCCCATTGGACAAGGAAAATGATGTTGAAAATAAGTTGAAATTGTTTATTACTCATTGCCATAAGAAAGGTCACCTTGTAGAAGATTTTGCTACATACAACACTGCACATTTTTAAAACATAAACTGACTTCTAGAAAAAAATAATATTAAATTAGATTTAATTGTTTCTGCGGTTGAATTGATGTTCATAGAAAAACTGTGAATATAAATCTTTGATACATACAACACATAAATTCAAAATCTTAAAAGATAAATCAATATTGCAAACAGAAGGGTATTTAACTAGACAAAAATGTCCATATAGATTTAGTCAGAAACCCAAACCTAGTCAAAGAAAACATGAACCAATGGTTTATTTTAGCTCTACATCAACGTTGAAAAATCAAACAATTATGTTGTGTTAAAAATCAGCCTACATGGAAAAGTGTTGGTCGGCCTAAAAGGAAGTAATTATATCTATATTTATATACCTTGTCTATGGCTTTTTGGATAAGGAATAACTTAGCAATCTCTGAAAATAGTTTATAGATCTTCTTGTAATATTAAGTATGAATATGTTGATGGGATTTCAGTGTGAAGTTTAAAGAGTTTGAAAATAGTGTGGATCTATTGTTCGGTCATCTTTGAAGCAGATTGCGTATAGTGTGAAGCAAATTGCAGATAGTCTAAGGAAGATTACAAATGCCTGAAACAAATCTGTGGATATATGTTGCAGGATGTAGCACCAACTAATGTTGTTGATAAGACTGTTAAAATAGAGATAGAGAACGAACCCAACGGTTTATCTGACCCTACTGTGTCAAAGGTTAATGTTGTGGATAAGACTGTAAAATAGAGACAGAGAACAAACCCAAGGGTTTATTTGACCTTGCTGTGTCAAAGGTTGATCAAAATAAGAAGAAAAAGCAAGACGACAAGGAAGCAAACAATGAAGATGGAAGTGGCAAAGATAAGTTTGCTGGCTTGATTTTTATGTGTAATTCTCAAACAAAGCAAGAGTGTTTCTGATACGAAGTGTTTCAGTTGCCACCAACCAAAAAGGAGCTTGTAGAAAAGGTGAAGCCCGGAATGAAGCTCTTCTTGTATGATTTTAACCTTAGACAGATGTATGGTATCTACAAGGTAGCGTCTGCCGGAGGAATGAATGTGGAACCAAATGCTTTCCGGAGTTGTAAAAGGCCACTCCCAGCACAGGTAATCTTTTTATACAATGTTTGATCATATATTCATTCTTACTTTGGGCCTATGCAATTTCGGTTTCGCATCTTTTCTACATCAGTTTCCTATTTTCTGTTGATATTAAATTTTCTAAATGAAGTATGCAGAATGCGGATAGTCTAAGGAAGTGTAAAGAGTTTGAAAATAGTGAAGAATAATCAAATACATAAGAGGCAGTATATCCCAGTGAAGAATTTTTCAAATACATGTGAAAATTTTGAAAACGGTAAGGTCAAACATACCCGATGAAAGGAGAAACAACGCCGATGAAAGGAGCAACAACGCGGACAGGAGGAGCAACAGCGCGGACAAGAGGAGTGAAAACGCACGAACAACAGTGACAGTGACAGAAATTCGTGGGAATAATGAAACCGGTAAACAAACCAACTTCGCGGGCGATTTATTTATAGAAATTAGTTCGGCCGAACTATTTTAATCAAAATTAATGTGTACATGCTTTTTAGAGACACACTAGAGGAATAAGGTCCAAATTTTCGATGAAAATGTGCTATGAAAGTAAAGGGTTAAAGGCAAACATGTACAAGGCATAGTTGAGTACAAGGCATAGTTGAGCCAAATGTTGTTGAGGAAGGGCCTAATTATTTGGGTCTTGGTTATGGAAAACATGATGGAGAATGCTCCAAAGCTAAGGAGGCACATGAAGCTGTTCCAAGAAGGAATTTTATTTTGTGTTCATTACCTCAAGCTTGTGAAGTTTGTATTCATGATGAATGGAAAAGTTTGACACCCACTTTGCAAGAAGATGTTAATAATCATGCAGCTCATGAGAATGTAAAATAATAGGATGTTGGAAGCTCTAGAGTCATTGAATTCATTTCTAGTATTCAGAGGATATCCACTACCTCATCAAATTCACCTCCTCAAGAAGGCGACAACGGTGAATCTTCAAGGTATAAATTTGCCTCTAATCAAATTACTTTTGATTATGATAAATATGGTAAATATTCACATAAGATTTGGAAAAGCACTTGCATGTTCCTTTTATGGTTTGAATAATCATAATGTTTATAGATGTTGGAAGAAGATATCCATGCACATGAAAATTTCTAAATAAATGAGGCAAAAAGTCCAAGGCCCATTGGACAAGGAAAATGATGTTGAAAATAAGTTGCAATTGTTTATTACTCATTTCCATAAGAAAGGTCACTTTGTAGACAAGTGTTGGACTTTGTATCCAACAAGTCATCCACAACATTTGAAGAAGGTGGAAAGAGATAATGACAAGAATGCAAAAGAGGATTCCATAATCGATGAGGGTCAAGATGATTCACATGATGATGAAGTGCAGGTAAAAGAAGCACCATTGAAATGGTTTGGTAACGGATGGTTATATTTCTTATCCAATTAAGGCCTTGCATGTATTTTGATGTTTCATGAATTTCTTTGCAAATTCAAAGTATGGTGCATGTTGCATGAAGCAAGATGTTGAAGGTAGAGTTATGTTGACACACTTAAATGCAACAAATATGGAAATTTGTACATGAGCTATTATTTGACTTGAGATTCAATTGTTTGAAGAGGTATGTTTTGTCGACTTGTGTTTGGTTGATGGTTTTGTACACCAATATGTAAGAGTACATGGAGACATTCACATGATGTGAATTTTTTTCTTTGAAGGAGAAAAATGATATGTCAGCGAGCTATGTTTCTTGCATGATGTGCTTTTCAGTTTGATGGTTTTGTTTGTGATAAGACGTCACAAGATTTTTGGAAGTTCCACTCTTGAGCGAGAGCCTCATGATTACAACCTAATCATGAGAATCAAATGGCATGAATCAAACATATTGTGTATTAAATGAGGAATTTTTATCTCCCAATCATTTCTAAATCACCCATATCACCAAGAAAACATGTTTTAAAAGAACATACTTTAGTAGGGGAAAGACCTTAGGTCCTTTCATTGTGCACATGTGGTGTGAAAAATTGAAATTGACAATTTGCAAAAAAGTGAAATTATGAATGAAACCATGAAAACAAAAATCCAAAAAGTAGTAAATGATTTAAATAGACCTAATTAATTATTTACCAACATAAATTCTTCAACTTTTAGCAACTAAATGATAAGTAAAAAAATAAATAAATTTGTAATTATGGTTCGAAAGTTATATAATCTTAGGAATCCAAAAAAAAAAATATTTTTCAAAATGTATTACTCTCAAAGTATCAACAAAGAATGTACAAGGGTGTTCAATGAATTAAGCTATTTATTTAAATTCCATGATGTATATCTTACTCATAATTTTAACAAATTATTAAATAATGATTTAGATTGGATAATTATATTATTTGTCATATATTTTAATTCCTATAGAGTGAAACAACTGAAAGAATCAACTTGTAGGGTCATTTTAATGGTGGGTGGAGAATTGGGGTCTAAAACCTTTTGGAGTCATTTTGAGGTATTAAATGACATTTCTGGGGGTCAAACAATTATCCCTTGTGCCGAAATCTTGACCATTATTCTACACTTAAATAAATATCCAATGGTGCAAGAAAAAAATCAAATTAAGTTCATTCAAAATTTATGCCTTTAGTAAGTTGACCTATCATGTTGACCATCATGGTACGAGAGAATGTCATTTTAGCCCCACTAGTCATGCATAGCAAGCTAGCTACATGTGGAATTTTAACAAGACTCTAAAAGGTCTAAAATCACAAACCTCGTTAATGATTGACGGAGTCAAATCTTACACCTAGTTGGCTATCACGCTATGTTAAATACTTGGCCACTAGGAGGAATAAGAGTTCCATTTTGTGTTATTGTATTTTGTTCCATAGTTGAAAATACAACTAGAAGTGTGAAGTTAGAGAGAAAAATGTATGAAGTTAATTTTTTATAGCAACCTTACATGCCAAAAGTCTTAGCTAACTCTAGAGAGATTACCTCTTTCTTTGTACTTACATATTTTCCATACCAGAAAAGAGAGAGTAGAGCATGTTTAGATTTTAGTGTTTTTTTTCTCCCATAAGGATTTCCTAGGGAAAAAGGATTCTAGAGCATCATTAATTTTTAGGGTTGCTTGTCTCCCATAAGGATTTCCTAGGAAAATAATTGTGTTGATTTTCTATAGATATGTATGTGTGTGTTTCATTATGTTCTCTATTTCTTACGTTGTGTTTCATTATGTTTTATATTTCTTACATTTCTGCACTCCTATTTTTCTTTCCAATCAAGGTTTATAAAGTAACATGAGAAGCAAAATGAGACTTGGAACAATCACTTTCATTATCTATATGGAAGGCAAAAAGGATTATATCCCCTTAAGCTTAAGCTTATGTAGTTTGTATGAAAAGAGAGAACCTAATATAGCAGGCATAAAAATACTTTGCTACAAAATGATAAAACATGTGAATGCAAAATTTAAAACATAAATAAAGATATCAAACATAATGATATTATGATGGAGAGAATATTTCTGCATCCAAAATGAACATGCAAACCAAAAACTGTAATAAAAAGATTACAACATATCATTGCAAAATTCAAAAACATAAATAACGTAACACACAAGGATATCTCAAAAAACCTGAATGCATATGTAGAACAAAACCTGTAATAGAATATTTTGCTACATACAACACTGCACATTTTTAAAAGATAAACTAACTTATATCTAACAATAATATTAAATTAGATTTGAATTAAAAATAGATATAAGTCTGGGAAAAGAGTTGAATTGTTATTCTCCTTAGGATTTCCAAAAAATAGGTATCTGAGTTGTAATGGTTGATGAAAAATTACAAGAATGACTGGTGAAGTGTACTCTGGCAATTTCTTAGGCTAAAAAAATTAAATCGTTTTGCACTAGATAACGATTATTTGTTTTCTAAGCTTAAAGACTGTGTTAATTGTTAGAGGGGTAGTAGAGGTTTAAGACCCTAACCGGAGTAACCAACCTGGGTCTTATGTCTTCTGGTACCATGTCATGAATTATATAGTTATCAGATTAAAAATCTGATTTCAAAGAATAAATTACTTGACAGAAGTTATCTATATATTTTCAACAGTATCTAAAGCACAATGTTAAGCATTTGTAAAATAGAAATGAAGGAAAAACGACAACACATTACATCCAACTGTGCAACAAATCAAGATAACTGTATTCAAAATATTTAGAGGAAAGAATCAACCATGAGGATTACCATAGGAACATGTAATATTGAATCATGAAAAAAAATAGAAGAAAAACTATTCATGACAATACATTTGCTCGTAATAAATCGAACCTGATAAATTTAATAGTGCAAGAACAAGATTACTGCATTATTTTAAAAAGAGAAACCTTGACACATTCCTCACAAAACCTCTGTCAAAATAACTGATGAAAAGGGACAATGGTTTGAACAAAATAACTTTAAAAGAAAAAAATATTAAATGGCAATTTGAAGACAAGCTTAATCAAAGGAAAGCGTAATTGTTCCACAAGATATGTATATATATATATATATATATATATCGATTACCAAAACCAGAAAATAGGAGCCGAGTTACACAATGTACCAAAAGAAAAATAACGCACACGGAATATGTTCAACAGTCGTGATAAAATTACAGCCAGTCCCACATTAAAAATGCTGGAACATTTACAACTTGATTTCAAAACTGGGATACACCTCAGTGGAGGGTTTAATCTCATATAAAAATTTTAATAAAACTAGAACTCCAGAGATTTAAGACAAGTACTCATGGGTAGAACCCCCATAATTTGACCAGTAAGCTGGAAACCTATAAAGAAAGAGGGATAAACACCCTCAACACAACGGTAATTTTTTTTAATCAGTCACTACGAAATAATTTTAAAGCATCCATTTCTAATTCATTGTCGATTCGCTATAGGATAATTTTGTATCATCGTTCACTCCAAAAAAAAATTGTAGCGCTCACTAAAATTATATATTGTGGTTTTGAGAAAAAACATACCCGATGAAAGCACAACAACAACGCCGATGAGAGGAGAAAAAACGCTGAAGGGAGGAGCGAGAACGCACGAACAACAACGACACTGACAGAAATTCGCGGGAATAATGAAAATGGTAAACGAACAAACTTCACGGGCGATTTATTTATAGGAATTCATTTTCCCGAACTATTTTAAAAGTAAAAGTTCAGTCGAACTCACAGTTCGGCCGAAATTTTATTGGAAGTTCTGTCGAACTTTTGTTACCGGTTTTCTCCGGCAAAAATTCTGTTTGCCCGGACCATCAGTGTGCCGTCAATCTAAACAGAATCATGAGTTCGACCGAACTTTAGAAAATGTTCGGCCGAACTATTGCCGAAAAAAGTTTTCGGCCCCAGATTCTCGCAAAAGTGTAACCCAGCTTCATGTTTCCACCCTCTCCTAATCCACCAACTGTATCTTCGATTCAGATCCAACACTATCTCGCAAATATGCAAATTGATCTTACTCCTCTGAGTAAATCAGGTGTTCAATACGTCATCAACAGACAATCTCGATCTGCCTCCACTAGGAAAATCCACGGTTTCAAAATTACGACCACAAAACTGGTCCGATCAGCCCCTCTGGAAAGATCTGCAACTTCTCCGATCTATAACTTATTACAAAACTTCCAACGAAGGCGGGTGGCGCCTTTCCACGCGAAAAATCCGCGCCCAAAACAGAAACTACGTAAGGCCCAAAACTGGCACGGATATCTCGTGCACTTCCATGCCAATCCCCTGATTTGGCGCGTTGGCACGGTATACACCTAATAGTCACGTTGATTGTGCTTCTTGGCACGACTGTCAGCAGAAAATACGCGCCAACCCCCTTCTGCTCAGAGATTAATGAATCATCTGAGATCGTGAGCCAGGTGTTACTATAGTCCAGCTGCTTGACCGAGCACAAAGCTCCCATGTACACGTATCCAGAAAGGTGATTCAGCCACAAAGGCGATTTAGCCACAAAGGTGATTCAGCCACAAAGGCGATTTATATATAAAAAATCAAGCTCACCCAATCTGAGCTCTGATACCAAGATAAAATATACACAGAATTGAAAAGAAGGAGTTGTAGCTCACATGTGAGTACTGCACCTGGAGACTACACACAAACCGGGGAGATCACTCTACATTCATTAATCGGAAAATACATCTTTAAGTACATCACAAGAAATCAAGAAATTGTAAACAGACTCCTATATTCTAGGAACTAATCCTAAAATAAGGAGATACGTTACAACTATGTAACCATTTCTCCATTAATATACAAATAATATAATTATTTCCAACTATTCCGTCATCAAATTCAAGCCTCACTCCATCAACATGGAATCACCCTAATATATTTTTAATTGGTCCATCAAAGAATTAATTTTGTATCTTTGTCAATACCTTTTTAATGATTGTTTGTGTATGTTCATGTTGTAAGTTTTTAAAGAGTGGATTAATTTTGTCTCTTTTTCAATACTTTTCTTTTTAATGATTGTTGTGTATGTTCATGTTGTAAGTTTTGAAAGATTGTTGTGTATGTGCATGTTGTAAATTGGTTTATGATAATTAGTTTTGTTTAAAAATTTTAAAGTGTTTTAACCATTATTAAGTATTGGTGTGTGGCTTACTATTTTAATTATTTTTATACTATATTATTTAAGTTTACATTTAAGTTTATATATTTTTAGGATTTTATAAATGAATAGATTAAAACATAATAATATAAGTTTAAAATTATTCATTTTCTAGTCTATTTTACTATAGATAAAATTTACATATTCATTTTCAATTACAATGAAATAAAAACAATAAATTTTCATAAAGGTTCAAATTATGATTACATTACAAGTTTATTGATAAAATTTACATATCTATTTTCAATTACAATAAAATCAAAGCAACATTTTTTTCAAATCGTAATGAAATAGTAAAAAATTTATAAAAGGGTCCAAGCTATTAATCCATTAAATATTTATTGATAAAATTTACATATTTATTTTCAATTATAATGAAATGAAAATAATAAATTTATAGAAAGATGCAAGTTATTAATAAATTACATATTCATTATTGGCTTATCCATCATCTAATTTTCTTAGATTTCTAATTTAAAAATATTAATATTATCATCATAATATTTAATTTAAAATTTTTAATCGCTATACTAATAATTGTAATTTAAAAATATGTTGTTTGATTTAAAAATATGATACAAACAACATTAGTAATCAGTATTGTGTTTTTTTCATTAATGCTTTTCTGAAATGACAGGGCTCCAAATTAAAACAATGGCACTCCTACCAACCAAATTAAAATTACATAGGACTAACTTTAGATCATTTCCGTGATATATAAACGAAGGATCCTACTTAAAAGCAAGAGTCATTTGAATAAAATGTCATACAAATTTCAGAGAAATTCTGAAAGGAAACTGTGAATTTATGCATTGCATCTGAGTGAGAAAGACCTAAATGTATACACAACCCTTCGCTGGAAAATATCGCAAATATTGGCAACACCCTACCCTGGACTGTCTTTCGTTGAGAAAAACAACTGTTGCACTTTGGATGGTATAGGTCTACATGCTAGTGATATACACTTTTTTTTTTTCTCTTAAACCTGAATAAGAAATGCCACAATTATTTTACACCATAATGTAAAAGAAAAACAAACGGGAAGCCTATATTGCAACAAAATTTAATAAAATTGCAACACTAAACAGTATGAATACTTGAACACAAATTATATAGGACTACATTCAAGCTTTCCTCTACTAAACGTAAGAAAATATAATACTGAACAAATTTTTTCTTGAAGAAATGTTGTAACAACCATCGACCCGTATAAGGTTTATAAGTTTTTTTTCTTTTCTTATAATTATAATTATTTCACTTACATCAATCTATAGCGGCATTGTATTAATTTAATTCGACATATTTTGCACAAGGATCAATGTTAGCACATTAAATTACTTAATTGTGAATTATCATATTCACCATAACTTTTATATATGTTTGCAAAACCATTCTAGATGTGTCACAGACACATGCTGGTGTAGCCAGCTATGCATGTATTTAATGTTATTACCGCTACGACTTTTTTTTATCCAAGTTATTCCAAAGTAGGCCAGGTGATTCGCACCCATGCTTACGGTTTGGGACTTAGCGGGTAATACATTGAATTCATATTTATCGTACAACTGAGGTGATACATAAATTGGTGCGATACATTAAGGTCGGTACTGTGATACTAAATCAAATTAATTACAATTTAATCTTTCGAGAAGCCCATCCGAGGGTTCGAGAACAGGGTCATGTTGCATCGGATTGGAGACACTTGGAGGGTTTTAGGACATGGATTCAAATCTTATCCAACGGTCTGGACTGTTCAAGTGGAGGTTAGGGTACTATCCCTGCCCAAACCCTCGACCTATCCCTCATTTGCTTAAATCTCCACGCCGCTTTTATTCTCCATCCGTTGACACTTGCAACAACATTTCAGCTTCCTCTTCCTCCATGCGGTCGCTATGAACCTCCTTAGTTGTCTCAGTGTGTTAATCTACTCATCCTCATGGAGTACCTTCATCCGTAGATATACTTCTTTGCAATATAAATCAGTTAATATTTCAGTGCTCGGATAGCAGATACATTACACAGGTGGTGAGTTATTTTTCTTTTAAATGGTATGATTTTCATTTTCACTTATCTATTAATGTTTTGGCGAGCTAAATCATTCCTTCTTGCTACAACTGTAGGGTTCATGGCTTGGCAAAGGATCCCTAGAAATTTAGGTATCCTCCATTGCCTCTACAATGTCTCCTGCAATTTTATGCTATCTTTTACTTTTAAATTTAACTGCATTTGGGTGTTTGCACAGGTATGACCTGACTCCAAAAACTCGCTCTTTGGCTTTCAATTTCCTTCTGTGAGGGTTAAACAAACTTTCATCTCCAAGGTATTTATCTGGCTTCTTCGACATCCTTGGCCTCTTCGTCTTGTGTCTGGCTTGTGCATTTTTTTTTCAGCAAGAAGAAACCCTCCTGCTTCATGGCTGGTTACGCTCTAACGAGTCATATGATTTTGATGTGGATCGGAATAAAAAATAATTTATATGTACGTAATATTGCTCAGTTGGAACTATTATACTCGTGAAATAATTTATTGATTACAATGCTTCCTCCAATGTTATGGTATTTCAAGTCAAGCACTTGTAGACAGTTAGTTTGTTGTTTTGTATAGTGTGATTATCAATTTTTGAATATATTCATTGTCATTCATTATCAGTTCCTGAATGTATTCATGGTCATTCATTATAGTTTCCCGAAGGTATTCTTGTATGGTATTCATGGATTTAAACAATGCATATAAGCCCTTTTGTCATATTTTATTTGCTATGACAATTCTCCATTTTTTCTGAATACAATCTTTATAGTATCTACATATTATGCAATGTATGTTGAAATAGGATTTTGCTGGACTTGGAGAATCTATCTGTCCTGTGGTATTTTACTAAGGATGACCAGACCATCCTTCAGCGTAACGTCAGTTCGTGATAGTTTTCCCTGTTCTTAATATTGACTGTCTATTTTGGGACCTTTCTCTGCTTTATTACGGACTGTCTATTACCACCTAGCACCTAATAGAGTCTCTTATATACAATCTTTATATTCTATGCCTAAATCTAGGCTTTTGTACACAGTTAGTGCTTCTATGTACAACATAAAGTCATGCATAAGCAGAGCATTTCTAAAATCACCTAGTGTTCTCTTAACTGAATGTAAAACCACATACGATTGTTAATTCATATAATGAAATAAGCTACTCTCAGTATAACTACTATACATTTACCATGAAATAAAAGGGTATATTAGTATTTCCATTCAGTTTTCATAACTAGAACCCTGTCAATAATAACTTGATGAAAATTAAAAATATTCTTATATTTTCATTCAGAAATCACACTTAGAAATATTTTATTAAACTGTTATAGATGAAGGTTACTTATCTCAATAATTCAGACTAGTCTAGTCCACCCAACCATATAGAAAGACGATTATGTCCTCTCCTCACCCCCGAGCTCCTCCACCGAGCAGTAGGTTATAGTTTGAGGTAACAAAAGAGGTGGCATCAAGACTACTGTCCAGCCCAAACCTCTAAGTCTTCATTAGAATTCCACTGGCCCCGACCAACTCAGGAATATATTAGGTAGCGTCCTACCTTCTCCAACTCTTATTTTCGAGAAAGAACACAGAACGTCTTTCTCTCCATGATATTTCCTTTTTTATCTCATGAGAAAAGGTAATTGTTTGTTAACTGTTCTAACTACTCAACTACTCGATATTTGGAAGTTCATTCATTTTTCCAGATAGTCTTTTACGGTTTCCTAGCTGGCCCTTACCAATTTTAAAATAAAATAAAATCAAAATAATGTTTAAATATAATTTTAAATATTAAATTCCTACCGTTTGTTGAATTACTGTAGTGAAAGTAAATTACCTATTTAGTTTTCACTGGGGGTGTTACATCTTCCCCCCTTGAGCGAAACATTGTCCTAGGTGTTTCCTAATATTGAACACAGGCTGGAATATGTTTACGCATAAAATAGTTATTTCAATTCTCACAGGTAGTTTGTCCTTGCTAAAGTACCTTTGTTGTACTTAATGAAATAACTTCTTGCTTTATGTAAAACCATTAACATCATACCATTAAGTGATACCGCTTGCAACATCATTTCCTCGAAGTGAGAATACTTAGAGGCTCGATTATGGTCCTCCCTTCCAGCTTGACCTACATTCACCATCCTTGTGGTTATTAATTTCTCATCAATACTTATATAAATAAAATTGTTAGCATACCTCAAAACCCATCAAGGGTAATCTGCACTCAATTTAATTTGGTAGCATCATTATCACTACATCATTATAAATTATTTTATTTACCCAATGATTTTATCAATCAATGATTATTTACCCAATTATTTTCATCAATCAATGAATATCACTCATCATGGTATCAACTTCATTTACACTTCTTGTTAATCATTAATGATGCTATATTCAGAATTGAATCATTTTTTCCTGTAGTGAGAGATCATACTAGTTAGCACTATTGTACCTTTATCCCTTATTCACCTATTTATGCATACCTGTTTTACACTAGTAAAGATTAGGATGGATTAATTTCTTTGCCACTAGTACAATGATGTCTACTTATCGAAGTGGCTTAATTATATTAATCTTGGGTTTCCCCCATTTATCTAGTAATTTAGTTATTTGGAATTTATTCTGCAGCCTACTTTTCATTTTTGGCTCTTTGCTTTGTTGCCTTGCAGTTAATGGACAAGTGTTATATATTCATGGTTTTTTTATCATCCTTATATCAATTCTTAACTAGTTACTCACTTTGTTTGGTGAGTGGGTTGCCAAAGTAATCTGACTCTATTTGAAATACACCAATACCACATAAAAAAATGTCACTTACACGATTGATTAATAGATCCAAATAATTGTCTAGTAAATATTGAAACATCATATGTCCCAAAATTCATATATCTTCCACCAATCGATTTATTATCATACAACTATACATTTTTCCTTCAAATTCAACTCACCAGATGCAGCATTTAGAAAATTTGTCACTGTGGTGGAATTATGATATCTAGTGAGTCATGACTAAGTATATTTATTTAACCGTAATAGTTGATATACTTTGATGATGAATTCTTTAAATAATATCAAAGAGCTCAAATCCAACTCTATTTCTTTTCTTAATCCTCTGGTAGGATAGGGCTAGTGAGTGGAATCATTCTGGACACTTTCTAAAAACCAAACTATAATAAATTTGTAAGTTATGCATAAGGAAAAGGCCTACATGTGTGTGGGTCAGAACCATCACAAGAAAATTAGACTAATTTTCTGTACTTGCATGCCCTAGGATACTAAACAGAAGTCCATAGAACAATATTTTCATACATCAACAAGGATGCCATTCTGTATGGAAATATCCATGCCCACAATATCATATGTCTTGGGGAATTATCGATCACTTCTAGTGATTGATATGGCCTTATGGTAGCTTTGCATGGTGCTTTACATCTTATATGAATTTGTAGAACTCCAAAATTATTTAGTGCCAAGGACCTGTTAGTTACTCAAGATTGTCCCCTAGACTTGCAAGTCATGGTGCATGATTGGCCTTGCCTTCTTCTTATGAAAAAGAAAAAAAACACTTCTAAAATCTTCATTTAGATTCGGAGTCATGCCAATTAGTCTAAACATAATGCCAATTAATCAAGACATAATTCACATCTATTTCAGATTTTCCTTCAAGGATACATCTAGTGATTTAACTCATCATCTAGAATGACTCATCAACTAGAATACCAAATACAATTCTTCATCATTATATATATATATATATATATATATATATATATATATATATATATATTCTTAATTTATATGTATGCAATGCCTTCATTGTGCAGTCAACAACTTTATCTAGCCAGAGAGTGAACTCTCACTTGTTCATTGACACTTGGAATGTACATTGTTTTTTGACCAACAAGAACTTAAAAGATCAAAAATAAGATCAAAATATTTATGCTTTCTCAAAGTAACAAAAAAAATACAAATATCAAGGATCATCATCCTTGGTCTTGGATATAAGTGGTTACCATTAATCATTTCATTAGTATCCTAAGGTTTTCTTGAATAGTTAAAATTCTATTAACTGAAGTACATTCATCAATCATCAATGTCCAATTCTAAACGCGTACTTCACAATTCTAATGTTTTTGGTTTCAAATTCAAAGGACATATCTTTTTCCAAACAAGTCTTCCTAAGCCTCATCTCAAGAATGTGTGAAAAGTGTTCTATTCATTCTATCAATACATATTTTCTTTGTCCAAAAAACTAATAAATTTATTCCAACTTTTAGAATATTATTTTTAATACAAACACTTTTTCAAAAGAACTATCCACAAAGTAATAATTCCATCATTAAAATTAGAGGCTTTACTTCCACAAAATGGTTTTTTTGTTTGTTTGTTGGTAAAGCATAATATGAGTGTAAGAGGAAATCACATAGGGTGATAATATTCTCCTCCAATCCATGTCAACCTACACAATCAAAGCCACTCAATAATAATAATTTGGGTATTCTTGTGTTCCACAACTCAATTTTCCCATAGAGTACAAATAGTTTATTTCTCTAAAATTGCTCTTATGCATGGAAGAGGCAAGTTTTAGAATTAATTTCTACCCATAGTAACGGCATTCAAACCAAAATATGATATGGAATCCATACAGACAAGAATTCATACATGCCAACAAAAGCATTTCCATCTTAAAATAAAGAAAGAAAGAAGAAGTTTCCTTTGGGATCAATACCAGCTGCACGTTGTATCCAGTGTGAGTTGTAATAAATTTTTTTTTTTTTTTTTTCATAAAAATCATGTGTGGCTTTCTCATGCAGTGATTTGTATAATGAGAAGATAGGCATATTCAACATTCAACAAATAAATTAGTTTCATGGCCAGAGAGTCATTTTAATTCATCCCTTTGATAATTTCCAACTCAAATTTCACTGATAAAAGAAAAATGCAGTATAATCAAGCCAAACCAAAGGAATGCATCTATGCCTGAATCATTTTACCAATATGTTGGGTGATTCAAATAATTTCTTCCAACATTATGAATGCAAGTTGCATTGGAATGTTTAATCTACACTGAACATTGGGGTTCCCAATCACTGTCTATTCAGTAAGTTATTATAATGAAATATGTCATCTATTTAGGAAATTCCTTGATAGTAATTTCAAATATGCAAAAACAAACATATATTATTATACATCAAATCCATCAATTACTCAAAATTTAAAATAAAATGACCAATACTACTAGAATTACCAACAATGGTTAGATAAAAAAATTCATCTGTCATTGCAACCGTAAGTATTGCAAACTGATCAGAAAATGTCATAGTTCTAAGTCTTATAACTGACAGTCTCATGATTCAACCTCCGAGAAAAGTTGTCATAGTTCTCAAATACTTGATTGTACCGTAATACATACTCTGGAAAATCATAGTAATGTCCATTCCTCTAAACATCATGCACATAGTTTTAGCAAGATAGGATTTTGACTCTCAGGGATTGGTGTAAGATTCCTTAAGACAATATAAGCTAGTATACCAGTATTTTAAAGGAATAATTTTGGCTATCATTTTGTAACAGAATATACATATAAATAATTTCTAGACACAGGTTCATGAAAAAGCAGAGCAATGAAATCACAATAAATCAAGTGAACAATACACTAATAATTCCCAAGGAGTTTTTTTATTCATCTCTTTTCATGTTATTCACCCTCTCCTCAGACGTAGGGGCTCCACATTTCTATAACAAAAGGACTCATGTACATATCAATAATAATTATTCTAATAATTCTTAAATTCTTCAAGGACATCTCATATGAGACATATTCACGATTCTTTTAACATTCCCACCTTCTAACACACTATTTACTAATCATGATTTTATGACCAGCTAAATAAAATGTGTTAATAATTAAATCTTTCACAAAGTTGTTGGTTCACCTAGGTGCCTAACATACCACCTCTTATAGGTAAGGGTATACCAAAAGTAGCTCCATTAACAAAATTCATTCTTGTTTACTTATGGCGTCTTATTCACTTTGTAAGATGATTTTCTAATCGTAGCGAGTCTCATAGGCCCAAATGTTGAATCCTTCAGCTCTGATACCAATTGTAACAACCATCGACCCATATACAATTTATAAGTAATTTTTTTTTCTTATAATTATAATTATTTCACTTACATCAATCTATAGCGGCATTGTATTAATTTAATTAGACATATTTTGCACAAGGATCAATGTTAGCACATTAACTTACTTTATTGTGAATTTTCATATTCACCATAATTTTTATATATGTTTGCAAAATCATTCTAGATGTGTCACAGACATATGCTGTTGTAGCCAGTTGTGCATGTATTTAATGTTATTATCGCTATGATTTTTTTTATTTAAGTTATGCCAAAGTAGGCCAGGTGACTCGCACCCATACTTATGGTTTGGCACTTCACAGGTAATACATTAAATTCATATTTATCGTACAACTGAGGTGATACATCAATTGGTGCGATACATTAAGGTCGGTACTATGATACTAAATCAAATTAATTACAATTTAATCTTCTGAGAATCCCAACCAAGGGTTCGAGAACAGGCACATGTTGCATCAGATTGGAGATACCTGGAGGGTTTTAGGCCATGGATTCAAATATTATCCAACAGTCTAGACTGCTCGAGGGGAGGTTAGGGTACTATCCCTACTCAAACCTTCAACCTATTCCTCATTTTCTTAAACCTCCTCTCCACTTTTATTCTCCATCCGCTCACACTTGCAACGACATTTCAGCTTCCTCTTCCTCCATGTGGTTGCTATGAACCTCCTTAGTTGTCTCAGTGTGTTAATCTACTCATCTTCATGGAGTACCTTCATCTGTAGATATAATTCTTTGCAATATAAATCAGTTAATATTTTAGTGCTCGAATAGCAGATACATTACACAGGTGGTGAGTTATTTTTCTTTTAAATGGTATGATTTGCATTTTCACTTATCTATTAATGTTTGGCGAGTTAAATCATTCTTTCTGGCTACAACTGCAGGGTTCATGGCTCGACAGAGGATCCCTACAAATTCAAGTATCCTCCATTGCCTCTACAGTGTTTCTTGCAATTTTATGCCACCTTTTACTATTAAATTTAACTGCATTTGGGTGTTTGTGTAGGTATGACCTGCCTCCAAAAACTTGCTCTTTGGCTTTCAATTTACTTCTGCAAGGGTTAAACAAAATTTCATCTACTAGGTATTTATCTGGCTTCTTCGACATCCTTGGCCTCTTCGTCGAGTGTCTGGCTTGTGCATTTTTTTTTCAGCAAGAATAAACCCTCCTGCTTCATGGGTTAAACCCTCCTGCTTGATGGCTGGTTATGCTCCAACAAGTCATATGCTTTTGATGTGGATCAGAATACAAAATAATTTATATGTACGTAATATTTCTCAGTTGGAACTATTATACTCGTAAAATAATTTATTGATTGCAATGCTTCCTCCAGTGTTATCATATTTCAAGTCAATCTCTTGTGGACAGTTAATTTGTTGTTCTGTATAGTGCAATTATCAATTTCTGAATATATTCATTGTCATTCATTATCAGTGCTGGAATGTATTCATTGTCATTCATTATCGTTTCCCGAAGGTATTCTTGTATGGTATTCATGGATTTAAACAATGCATATAAGCCCGTCTGTCATATTTTATTTGCTATGAAAATTCTCCTTTTTTCTGAATATAATCTTTATAGTATCTACATATTATGCAATGTATGTTGAAATAGGATTTTGTTGGACTTGGAGAATCTGTCCGTCCTGTGGTATTTTACTAAGGATGACCGGACCATCCTTCGGCGTAATGCGGCGTAATGTTAGTGCATGATAGTTTTACCTGTTCTTAATATTGACTGTCTATTTCGGGACCTTTCCCTGTGTTTACTATGGACTGTCTATTACCACCTAGCACAGGCACTAACTTTGTTAAAGTTTTGTTTTTTTTTATTTATATTTTTTATATTTTTTATATTTTTTATTTTTTTATCTTTCTGTTATGCAATTCTAACAAAGTCTCTTACATACAACCTTTATATTCTATGCCTAAATCTAGGCTTTTGTACACAGTTAGTGCTTCTATGTACAACATAAGGTCATGCATAAGCAGAGCATTTCTAAAATCTCCCAGTGTTCTCTTAACTGAATGTAAAACCACATACGATTGTTAATTCATATAATGAAATAAGCTACTCTCAGTATAACTACTATACCTTTACCATTCAATAAAAGGGTATAGTAGTATTTCCATTTAGTTTCATAACTATAACCCTGTCAATAATAAGTTGCTGAAAATAAAAATGATTCTTATATTTTCATTCAGCAATCACTCTCAGAAATATTTTAATAAATTGTTATAGATGAAGGTTACTTATCTCAATAATTTAGAATATTCTGGGGTACCCAACCATAGAGAAAGGCGATTACGTCCTCTCCTCACCCCCGAGCTCCTCCACCGAGCAGTAGATTACAGTTTGAGGTAAGAAAAGAGGTGGCATCAAGATTACTATCGACCAGCTCAGGAATCTATTAGGTAGCGTCCTACTTTCTCCAAATCTTCTTTTCCAGAAAGAACACAGAACACCTTTCTCTCCATGATATTTCATTTTTTATCTCATGAGAAAAGGTAACTATTTGTTAACTGTTCTAACTGCCCAACTCCTCGGTATTTGGAAGTTCTTACGGTAAATTGCCTCACTAACCCTTACCAATTTTAAAAGAAAATAAAATCAAAAGAATGTTTAAATATAATTTTAAATATTAAATTAGTGTAATGAAAGTAAATTAACTATTTACTTTTCACTGAGAGTGTTACAAATGTGTTTTGCAATAGGTAAAGCCATGGGGCTGATTTCTTGGCCCTACAGAGATAACATTGGTTTGTCTCAAGTCTTGAAAATAAAATCTTTTGGCCGATTCTCTATTGCCACCAATACAGTGATGGAGAATTCAAAAGCTCCAATGTGGGAGAGATACAGCAATGAAAAATTCAAATCCGTGAACAAGGGAAAGTGGAAACTGTGACACTTAAAAAAAAAGGATTATATTATAAATTGAATAACATACCGTTCTTTTTCAAAAAAATTACAAGGAGACCTTTCATAATCCAATCGGAAATACAGTGATGGACATTTGAAAAGCAGGGACTGGGGAGACATAGTTTATCTAGAATTCAAATGCATTAATATGGGAGAGTGGAATGAGTTATACTAATAAAGTTATAACCGTCAATTTTATTATGATTTGGAAATGGACATGTGGCTGTAATAGACCTTTCAAAATTCAATTGGCTTTTTGAAAGTGGAGCCAAATTTGAAAAATAGGTTATGGATGTTTCACAAAGCCACAATGAAGTGAGTCTATTTTTTGTTAATCATGATATTAGGTTAATCTTGATATATGATTAATTATTAATGGTACTTTAAATTTTTAATTTTAGTTTAATAAAAATTAATTTAATTTAAACCGATATGCAAGGAAATTACCTTCATCTATTCTATTTATAAGTTTAGCGATAAAAACTAAAATATGCTCATATTTTAGTTTTTCATTCTATTAGAATCTATAATTATTATAAGACAATGATTAAAGTGACTAATTCCATTAGAAAAAATAATAATTTTCTTAACACATAGTGAAATATAATTATATTAATTTTTAATATTTTCACGACCTTCATAAATAATTAGTAATTAGTTTATATTTTCATAAAGAAACTGAAGCCTTTGACAAATTAATTGGTTTTAGATAATTATTTAGAAAAGTTTTATTTAAATATCAATATGATAATAAAATTATTTTAAAATATTATTTTTTTGGGTTAATAGATGTTTTCTTTTACTTTTTCTTATTTAAGTTACTCTTTAACAATTCAATTCCTTTTAATTTTAGAAAAATGTCATATTTTTTATTTTATCTTTAATTTCAAATTTTTAATTATATTTTATGTTATTTATTATTTTTTCCTTTTTTAATTTCTACTTTATTTTTTATTTATTTATTTATTTATTTTTATTTATTTAATCACTATTATAAAAATACAAGTTAAATTAAAAATATTTTTGTTAATATATATAATAATTATTTTAAATTATTTCTATAATTTCTCGTGTTTTGCTTATTCGGAAACTAGCGGTTAGGTTAGTTTTCATTAAATTTAATATTAATAATTTAAAATTTTAATAATTTAATAATTAAATATTAATATAAATAATTTCATAATTTTTTTTTCACTGTTTATATTAGTCATATTTAAAAAAAAAAAAAACTATTTATTGAGATTAGTTTTTATTAAATAATATTATAGTTCTAATAATTAATTCTGAAATTTGAAGTATCATGTAGTTATTTAATTTCATTGATCTTTTTTTTACATTGGTCTTAAATATGGATCTCATTATTAGCTTCTAAATGTAAATCTGAAAATAATTAATTTTAAGTCATTAATATGAAAATAGTCTCAACAAATCATTATGGATCACAATAAAACAAACATCAAAACCTAAAATCATATTTCTATTAGGGAACTAATAAACATTCTTTGAGTGGATGAAATTAAGAAAAAATGGTTATATATATAAGTCATAACTGGAAATGTTCCATGTAACTAATAACAAAAAAATGTTTGAGAAAGCATATAAAGAATGTACTTTTCTAATTTTTTCAAAAAATTAATGAAATTGCCATAGAATTTTGAATGTATTAAGTTGTATATGATACTAATGATTTTCCTAGTATGGCTAAAAGTGATATGTACAAAGTAACATTAGATTGTATTTACACTAGAATTTGGATTGAGTGTGAATGGTTTCACTTAATTATAAAATGATTTGATGCATTGATTGTATTTTGGATAAGGATAAGAAATATTTTGACAAATAGATCTATCTATGGGTAATGGGGTGGTAAAAAAAAAATATAGTAACATAAAGGAGAGATAAGTGATATTCTTATTTAAAACTACTAGCACTCATATTCTATGGTCTATTTTAAAAAAAAGACAAAAATTTACTTAAGAGTTCTATATTATTATGAGGTGTGAAGTGAATTAAGTCACTCACAAGATTTAAATGAGGGGTATATAATAAGATAATAACTTTATTATTTAATTACCACAAACATATCAATAAAAATCACAAAATATTAAATATTAAATTAATATGATCTTAACAATTACACTATTTTATCTAGTGAAAAAGGTGGATACTTAAATGGCATTTCAAACTTGATACCCTTTGAATATATTAAATGGTAATCTTCAAATAACATGAGCCCGAGATATCAATTATAATTCCTCATAAAGAAAATTGATTGAAAAGTTGAAATCTAATTAATTTAATAGATGCATATTTTATTTAAATGAAAAAATAATCATATAATTTGTATAGAGTTAAAAATTTTAATTGAATGTAAGTATTATAAATAAACATTAATATTATTTAGCATTTTATAATTAAAAAAATTAATTAAAAGTTATTAAGAAAAATAAATACGTTCTAGAATAATGTGCATGAAATCGGAAAAAAGTAATTAACTAAATATAAGTGTATTTTATAATTAAAAAAAAATAATTAAAAGTTATTAAGAAAAATAAATACATTCTAGAATAATGTGCATGAAATCAGAAAAAAAAAATAATTAACTACATATAATTACTAATTTACTTAGAAAACGAGGAGAAGAAAGGATTAAGAATTTAAATTGAAGGAAAAAAAGAGGCTGAGATGAGAGAAGTTAAATAGAGAATATCAAGGAAATATTTAAGATTTGAAATTAGAAATGTGAGAGTTGAGTGACGATAATTTGTTATCTAATATTTTTAAATAATTAATTATTTGTTCACGCGTTTATGTGGGTGATATATAGATGAGTGAATAATAAATAATAATTGATTAAAGAAATTATAATTTTGTATAAGTTAGTCAAGTAACATGAGCCACAAAATCTAAAAAATAAAAGTTGGAATTAAGAGTAAAACGCTTTTACACCTTAATATTAAATAGTTATTATGTTTGAGAACTTTATTTTGGTGATTGTTAAGCGAGCTTGGTCCATTGAAGTTGCTTTGAAGAGGATATTTTATATTTTCTTATAAAATTAGGGGTTTTATTTTTTTTAATTGTTAAATTAATATTGTGTATTTAACATCATTATGATTAAAAAATTATTGAAAAAATAACATATTAAAATTAATAAATATTTTATAATAAAAAAATAATACACAAAATTCAAACTCATCATTTTAAATTCAACAAAATAAAAATTAAATCTTCCATAATTTTGGCAAAAATTACGTTTTAAATGAATGTGATGTTATTTTAAAAAAACATAATCTTAGTAATTAATAAAAAATATATTATCTGTTTTTTTACTTTTATTTAAAATAAATTATTTTTTAACTAAGAAAAAATATGTTATAAGATCTTTTACTTTTATTTATTTGAGATATATTATTTATTAATTAGTTCAGTAAGTTCATCTACTACCTACAAAGATAACTAATATATATGTGTATTGTAACCATTTTCTTTTATCTCTATAACATTAGAAAAAAACATTCTTATTTATTAAATATTATCTAACCTAGTATATGTGTAGTGTAACCATTTGGTTTCATCTCTATGAGATTAGAGAAAACAATTCTTATTTATTAAATGTTATCTAACATAATATTATCCAGCAATGATAATAACACATAACGAAGTGCATGCTCTAGTATGTCATGCCCTCTAGAGCAACAATTTAGGCCTGATTCATATGTTGGTTATTGAAAGCCTTAATTCTAAATTTGATGAGTATATATGAATGAATAGTAAAATTATATTACAATTAAAATACACTGTTTTGTTATTTGAGAAGCCAGATTATTTTTTTCCCACAAGAGAAAAAACACTGTTTCGAGAAGCCAGATTATAGCATGAACTCAAATTCTTTTAAGATTGTTTGGACTAGGCTTTTGCTTCAAAATTGGATAACCAAAAATTTAGATAAAATTATTACATAGAAAAACATGATTAGACTAGATAACTTAAAAAAAGCTACTATAGATAAAATTGTTACATAGAAAAGCATAATTAGACTAGATAACCTAACAAAGCTACTAAAAATTATCTTTACCGACCAAAGATGACAGATAAACCATACTTACCCTTTCCTAAAATAGTAAAAATAACCTGCACCGAATTGAAACCATGAAGTTGAAATTTGAAGAACGATTGAAAGTATTCCACAAATTCTGATTAACCAATAACCAAGAAAGTGATTTGAAGATTCAAGAATTTCACTGTCTACAACTTGTTCATGGCTGCGTGCAGCGTCTAAAAACCGAGGGGTTGAGTTAGAGCCCTGCGGGTGCAACAGTGTTTAAGTAATTTTCCGCGGCATTTATTCATGACTCTACTACGGGTGTGTACACGCTGCCACCTCTGTCACTTCCTTTGGCACATGCATTAAAAACACTGGCAGTTGTCAGGAAATGGCTAGCTGGTTAGATGACTTATTTGTTCTGGACCACACGCCAGTAGAGGACAAAGGTTCCATGTTCCAGAACCTCTAAGAGTCGAATCTAGGCAGGAGGTGGATGCCATCAAAGAAAATAAGTGTGTTGGAGGTCCTTGATCCAGATCGTCCTCCTAGAGATGAGCAATCCATGCGTGTAGTATTCTTTGCATGTAATTTGATAAAATTCAGTAATCATAATCACTATTTTTTATGACAAAATATTGATATTTTAAAATTGTTTGGGTGGTAATTTTCACAATTTTGATACTGTTAATAATTTTTAAAATGTAATTGCAAAGAGTTTATAACTTAGCAATTAAGGGAGTGATCAATATGGGCTCTCTCAAGGGAGTGGTCAATATCGGCTCTCTGAAGAACAATAGAATAGTCCTTTTCGCTATTTTTTTTTTCTTTAAAGAATATGATACAAGTTTATGCTTTATTGTAAGGTTTTTGATTAACTATTCTTATGAAGTTTACAAATTAATTTTGATAATAATACTTGATTTAAAATTTAAAAAATTAACTAATCGTGATTATGGACTTTTGAATAACAATTTTAATAACTAACCAATGGTGATTATGGGCTTTCGAAGAACAATAAAATAGTCCTTTGCTGATAATAGTTTTGCTATTTATTTCGAGAAAATAACAATAAATTATGATTCATTAAAATGCTCCTAACTAGTTCTTAATTTTGAAATTATGTTTTTTATTACCACTATAGATTTATTTTAAGTACTAATTTAATATAAGCTTAGAGGGATCAAATTCCTTCAGGTGCAAACTTCTTTAAAGTGTAAAATACAATGGGTTATTTTTCATCATTTAAATTGTATTTTAGAATGCTAAATAGAGTATATATATGACCACATAAATGTTTTAAGATTAAAAAATAAAAGATAAAAAATTGTCATGATATATTCATAACATTTTTAAAATAATATACAATGTATATGAAATTAGTACTAAAATATGTTACATAACATGTATATTCACATTTAAAATAGTTTTTTATTATTAACATATCTTTAAGTATATGTCAATATTAATTCCTATTAAAATATTTTACCAAGAACCAAATTACAAGATTTAAACATCTTACTCACACATTCTTCTTTACTTGTAATCACTTTATAAATGTGCATTATTTTTCTATTTAAAACATAATTTTCAAATTTTATTTTTATTTTTATTTTAAATAAGAACAGCGGGACTGGCAAACTTACAAATCCTTCTCATGGTGGGTTCTAGAATGAGCCTCTGAACTCAATAATAATAATCCGTTGAAAATTATTATAAAATTAATGGTAGCAAATGTAATTTAAGTTGATATTGTTCTAATTTCATGTGAGAAGTAAAAAACAAAGTGTCATTTCATAACCATTTTAACATGATAATCTATACACACAATGTCACATGGCTCGTAACATGGATAGCAAATCATGTAGCAAGGGGAATTATGTGAAACATCTTAAGACACTTCTTCCCACAACTAGACTTTGGTAAGAAGTCACTTATGTTTTTTCTCTTGTTGAAATGGATTATGTCTTCTTTAGATGCAACTTGACTATGGAGCCTCTAGTTATCAATTTGGTGGGGAATTATTCTTTTGGGGTGGTTTCTTGTTCATTTCAATGTTAACTAGGAAAAATAAGTACCCTCCTCTATCTTCGTCCATATCAAGGGAGTCTTTATCTCAGCTAGAGCTCCCTTCATCTCAGCTAGAGCTCCCTTTATCTCAGTTAGAGTCATAGTTGGGGAACCCTGTTGGTGTTTCTTTCTCATATTTTGAGGGGATCTCTCCTATATGTCTTATTTATCAACGAATTTGGAAAGAGTTATGTTGTGTGAAAGTATAATTGTTAGTTTGGTCAAAGGAACTAGAAGGTTTTGAGCTTGGTACACGATACATATCAGAGGGATTTTTCTTCTATGTTCTATCTTTTTACAGTGGTTTCTCTTTCTCTTCCTTATGAATTCACCTACGTTTCTCTTCTTTTTCATTTTGAAGCCTAGTTTTCCTCATAGGGATATCATATGTCCACAAGTGGATATTACTCTCTAGATATATAGGAGAATAAAGCATCAATAGAAGGTTGGAATTCCCCGCTATTATAGACTCATCACAGATTTTTGCAAATCGAAGAAATATGGTCATGCATTAGAAAATAGTGAAGTGGCTTGAAGGAGTTTTGGATCGCGTTAAAAAATCATGAAGAGATCATTGATGTTAATAGAACTTCTTTTTTCATATCCTTGAACAAAAAATAATGAATATGAAAATAGGTACTCACAATTATTGGCATGCTTTTATGGTAAAAAATTCAAATAGATATTTTTATAGGTCATATGTAAGACGTTTCAAAACATGGTTATTAATATAAGAAAGGGAAAATGATATACGGCCTCAAATTAAGTGTAATGTATAAATTCAAATGATGGAACATCAAGGGAAGAAGTGAGATCCAAATCAAGTGTAGTGTGTAAATTCAAATTATGGAGAACCAAGGGAATAAGTGATACCCAAATCAAGCGTAGTGTAAAAATTCAAATTGTGGAAAACTAAGTGGGCAAGTGACACTATGTCAACTTGTTGAAGACATTGGCATTGCAAAACCAAACGAAGACCCAACCCCAACACCAAAAATTGTACCAGTGGAAGAAGTTTACTATTTTATTAAAATTTACGATTTATAATTTTTTTTATATCTTAGGTTTATTTTGTTAAATAAACATATTTTAGAATCATGAGGAAATTTTATGAAAGAGTATTGAATAATGGGGGAATTTTATCAAAGAATATAATTAAACTCTGATATAAACTTCTCAACAATATGAAAAATTGAAGAGGTATTTCTGATGAACAAGGATTCAGTTTTAGTACCTTCTTGCAAGTGTTTTCATGGTTAAGTGGAGTGTTATGAGACAATACACATCGAAAATTTTTCACATGTATCCTCATGATTTCCTCTCATAACCCTTTTCACTAAACATTTAATTTGTATGTACTGCAAACATTCAATAAGATGATTTTCATTACAAATGGGATTCACTCACATTGATAGAAACATTCTCATCTAATGAGGTATTTATTTCGTCTCTTTGTAAATCGCTCCATGTAAGTTTCATGGGTTTATTCAAAGGTACATATGACATTCAACATAATGATTTAGAAATAAAAGTGCCAAAAAGTATTCAACAAGGTCTATAGGTTTCCTTCCCACAAGCCTCAGCATTTCAATGTCCTTTTGCTCTCCTCTTGTGTCTCAATATCAACCCTTGACTAATCCATTTTCCCCAACACCCTCGATATTTTTAGTTTTATCGTCATAGAATAAGGTCAAGGGTTTACCAAAGAAAGTACACATCCAAGTTATTTTATAGATGAAGGAAATTGTTCAAAAGGGGATTTGGGAATATTTGCAGATGAATGAGATCTTAGACTACTTAAACATGGAAGCTAATGGTATGTTATATGGAAAGTATAGGGGTTTACTTTTAAAGGATTATTTGGAACAAGATTTGTCGGGGATGATTAGTTATTATTTATATCTTTTTCATTGGAGCTCAAGATGGGATTTTTTTTTGTTTCTTGTTGTCACATGATCACAAAAACTTTCTTACTAAGTCTCGGTCTTGGGGTCCTTATCGTCTCAACATCAAGAATTGAGATTTATATTCTGACCTTCAAAAGGTGCCTTTTCCCATTTTCTATATTTGGCTCATTATTAGAATCCTTCAAGACTTATTCTAGACTAAGTCTTTTCTGGAAAAAATAAAAAATATCTTAGGCCAATTATTTAGTGTCGAAAATGGGCAGGATTTGAAATGTGATAAGAAATGACATGGACATTGATGGATATTAATGTGTTTAAGCGTTTATTAGAACAAATAAAATTATATACTGATTATCTCTAGAGGGTAGTGAAACTATACTACTAGATATTACCTCTGTAGTGTTATAGATTCCATGACATAGAGCATACCAAAGGCCAATGTACATTTTTTGGATATGATGATGCTCCTTTCAAGAAAATATGGCATTTGAAATACATAGAGGTTATGTTTGAGTATCTTATGCCACAAACAAAAACCCTAGTGGAAAAGGAAGAGTAACATCCAAATATTAGGGTAATCTTGAGGTGTAAAATGGCCACAAAATTAACCTCATAAGGAAAATAATAAAAGAATACTTAAAATAATAAAATGAGAGTTGTGATTTTTTAAAGAAAATGAAATAAACCTACTTTTATTGTATTTCTAACTTTTCTCCTTATAAATTTACTCAAATTTAAAGTGTATACACCCATTGGATGTGGAATTGAATCCCACATCCAACACGTACTCGCATTACATACTACTAAGCATACCCACACCAAGAAAAACGAAAATTCATGAAAAAATGTGCTTGAAACAATTTTTCATGTATTCTCAATTTTTTTTGTCTACTCAGAAGTATGTATAGTGGATGCTTGGTGGATGTGGAATAAGATTCAACATCCAATAGGTATCTACAATTCAAATTTGAATAAATCCGTAAGTAGAGAAGACAAAAATACAATACAAAATGTAGTTCTCTTATTTCGCCTATAAAAATATTTACCGCTATGGAGGACATCATCATATTGAATCATAGTAGTTCTTTTAATGTTGATTTTGTTACGGCATTTGTTATCTTTAGGCCCATTTTTTACCTCAAAATTCCCCTAATGTGAGCTGAAGGGGCACACTATACCAATGTATGGACTCAAACATAAAGTGAGGGTGTCTCAAATCATGCACTCTTGTAAGAATCCCCATGATGGCACCAAAATTTTTGATTTATTTAATGTTCCCCTGATAAAGTATCTGTTATAGTGGAATTCCCTCTCCTTAAGGGATTCCAATCCACCTCTCTTTACTATCTTCCATTGAAATTTTCTTTTTCATATTCTCTAAATTGGTCCCCCTACAACAAGCCATCACTATACCTTGACGAATATCAATAATATCAACTATTCCATCCTCCCCCCCTACCACGTTGTCCCCACCTAGGATTCAAAATAATCCCAAGAAATCTTGTACCAGAAAAATTCTGCGCTATAGGGTAATGTTACTAAATGCAGGGGTGGAAGAAGGGGGTTTAGATCTACCCAAATCCCTAGGCCCATTGGTGGGTATGAAATGGCATCACACATTAGCTAAATTATAATTAGAGACAAAATCTAGGACGCAAAAAATGAACTATAATTTCTTATGCCCTTAGAGTAACTATGGACTCCAAATTAAGTTTCTCTCTTTCAATGTCAAGGGGCTTGGAAGTGATTTAAAAATATTAGTTCTCAAAAGGTTGGTTTTTTCCACATCTATAGATGTATTATTCCTATAGGAAATAATGTGCTTACGTGGGAAAGCATGAGGACGTCTTTATCCCTTGCCTAAATATTATATATATGTATATTTGGAGGTTTAGTGGTGACATGGAAGATATTCTTTTCACATTATTCAATTTCAATTCTTGAGTCATGGATCTGGGTGGATTTGGAAATAAAATGAATGGACATTTCTATTTAGCTCATAATCATATTTGGTCCTTATTTGGACACAAATACTTACTAGGACTCTTTGATGACATCTATTTTCCTTTATATTCACAATATAGTGGTGATCTCAATCTTACTTTCTCTCTTTCAAAAGTGTAGTTACCTTGCTAAAACCCATTCGAATGTTATTTTAACTATCAAACTGAATTAATTATTTTGGTATACCTCCCCCCTATAAAGATAACACCCACCTTGAATAATTTTTATAAAGGAGAAGAAGTCATAGTGAAGAGGTTTGAACATTTTTTCCTATTTTCGAAAGAATATTACATTTTTTATGGAATGCCATGTTATGGGTGCAGGTGTTAGAGTTTTGGATCATATTCCCATATCACTATAGATATATTACTTGGATTCTAATCGTATTTCTGACAATAATTTTGTCCTGGGTTACTTAGGAGAGGAATATTATCAGTCTCTTTTTTCCACAACTGGGGTACACTATTCTCCCTCTTCTAAGGATTATGCAATGAATAATTTTTTTAATAGACTCAACATGGTAAAACAATTGAAAATTACCTAGCTTGTTTCCTTTAGATTGATTTAAAAAATAATCTAATAGAGATTCAGAACGTGAGCGAGGACCTTCTAGTGGAGAGTGATATATTTTCTTTCATTGAGGAAAAAAAATCTTCCCTTAATTCTATTTTATATGTCAGTAAGGACTTATTATTTATGGAGGAAGATATGTCGAACATTAAGAGCATGCAAATATGGATAGCTAGACGAGACAAAAACATAAAAAAAAAAATCTACAAATTTTCTAACCATTATCTGAATGAAAACACCATATGGAAAATTCAAGCCAATGATGGGTATTACACTTGTTCTCTAAAAATGAAAAAATGGGAGACAATTTTCTTAAATATATTTTCCTTCATATTATAGGCTTCCTAATTAAATGGATTCTAAAGACCCTTTGTTTGTTTCCTATAGAACTTTTCAATGAAATGAACAATGATTTGTAAAATTATATAACATAAGGTTAAATTTGCTCCATATTTTTCTTCTTGATCCACAAAAGAAATATACGTAAGCTATATGGCCTATATATTTTATTTTCTTAAAGCTTCTATGACTTAGTAAAGGAGTATTTAATGTGTATAGTGAAATAGTGTCAAAATTCTAGCTAAATTCTAAATGGTTACATTTCTAACTATTTATCACTTATACCTAAGAATGAAGACCCATATGCTTCTAGATATCTCCATCTCATTTATTTTGTAACATGATATATAAAATAATATATAAAATTATTTCAAATCCCATAAAGCCTCTTCTTCGCTAATTCCTTCAAAAGAAACATTTCATCTTCCTTTTCCAACATCAATTTTATCATATGGAATCCTTAGCGCAAGATCCTATGGACATTATCAAGACTCGATACCTCCCTCCCATAATCTTAAACTTGGACCTATTAAAGAATATGATAGGGTTTTGTGGTTTTTCATTCGTTTAGCTCTCATACAAATGGGTATACACCCTCAAATTTCAAATTGGACTACATTCTACATTTTGTAAACATATTTCTAGGTTTTAATAAATCATTATCCTTGCCCTTTCTTGCATTCATCTATGGGTAGGGTTCTCTCTATATCCTTCTCTATTCCTATTAATTGTTGAAAGTCTAAGAAGAATAACGTCTAATTCTAAATCCAATTGAGAAATGATCAGGCTAAAAGTGAAATTTTTTTATTCTCTAACACGTGTTTCTCATAGACAATGTGTTATTGTTTCGTGAAGGTTCTCATCAAGAATTCATTAAAATGGAAAAATATTTTGGTCTCATTTTTCTTAGTCATAGGTATGGTGGTAAATTATTCTAATTCAAACATATTATTTCATGTTTTATCCAGGGATATTCATCCATCGATCGAACTCTATTTTCACCCTATGAGGTGAATAATGAAGAAAGGTGTAAAATATATTAATTCTAGATAAAGCATAATAGTTATTTCCTGAAAAACTAGACGTGTCCTCTAAATAATATCCAATGAAGAATAAATTTATAGGCACACAAATGACTCTCTAGGGAGATAACTTGGTATTGATAGAAACTATCATAGAAAGGATATTATTGTGCAAGAATTTAATTTTAAATGTCCAAAATGGTATATTAACTAGCATTAAAAAGGTATGCTTTAGGTTTCTATGGCATGGATATAAGAATGTTGAAGGAATATAGTTACTAAATTTGACATCCAGAGGATAGCCTAAGAGTATGGGAGGTTGGGGCTTAAAAACCATTAATATCTACTATAAATCCATAATGGAAAAAAAACTTGGGATATTTACATTCAATAGATCTCTATTGAGAAAACTAATGAACTCAATATATGAAGGGTATGGTGATTTTAGATTGGTCGAAAGTGTCTAGGAAATTTTATAGCAAGGGCAATAGTGTTGAAGCCTTTTGTGGATTTCTTCCCTTTGTAATATGGACAACTTGAAGGGTTCGAAATGGAAAACAAGTGAGGTTTAGAGAAAATAGGTGGATAGGGGTCGGTAAAAATTTCATGTTCTCATCGGAATTAAATAATAAATAACATAAAACTAGACATTGCTTTCCTTAGGATATTCATTATCCTAGGCATAATATTTTTCACAAATAATTGAATCTTTGTAGAACAATTGGAAATAAAAGGTCAATTGGCCATTTAATGAGATTCATATATTAACATTCCTTCTATGGGTTTTATTAAAATTGATCCTAATATTAAGAATGTTCTGAAATGACCCCTTATACATCCATAAGAGAATTTACAACGAAATTCATCTATACGGTTTCGTGTGAAGCATATATTTTTATAAATTTTAAGTTGTAGTGGGAGAAATTATGGAAAATTCATGCTCCTGCAAAAACAAAAAATTGTTTTCACATTCAAAACATTGTGGAAGTTGTTGTCTTAGAAACTCTGACTAAGAGAGGTTGAACAAGATTACTAAACTACCGTCTTTGTAAAAGTGAGTCAAAAACATTGACTCACCATCTAATTTCTTGCTCTAACAAAACATAGTTGTGGTCGATTCCAAAAATATTTTTTTTTGCATATTTTTGTTACGAAGGATTTAGCATAGAATCATACTTTTTTTCTTTCTATGATTATTTTCCCCTTGAAAGTTCCAAGTTTCTCAACTTTTCATTGTTTATTTCATTTTCCAGGGAGGAAATATGGTTATTTTTCAAGATAATTTGGCATAGATAAATATGATAGTTTAAAAACTTGGAAAGTTATCCATGGAATACAAATTATAACTAAATCAAGTAAAGTGTATACTCATGATAATTCCTTACCTAGAGCCTCAGTATCCCATGGGTTTTTTTTATGTATCTAGCCAAGGACATCTACCTCATTGTGGAATGAGATTGATCCTATTTCTATCTATTTCTCACTATCATTAGAGGAAATTATTGCCTAAATTTTCCCATGAAAATATCACGTAACTTCATGTCATAATATTTAAAGCAATAAAAAATATTTAGATTTAAAAAGTGGTACATCTAAATATTTTAGAGGAAAAAGAAGAAAAAATACTTATCTCCTTATAGGTTTACTAAAATTTGATGTGTATACAGCCATTGGGTGCAGAATTAAATTCTGCATCCAAAAAGTACCTATAAAACATACTTTTGAGAATACCAACGTTGATAAAAACAGAAGATACATTGAAAAAGAGTGTTAAACATATTTTTTTAATGTATATTCAATTTTTATCAATGCAGGTCTTCTCAAAAGTATGCATGATAGGTACTCATTGGATGTGGAATTAATTCCATATCTAATGAGTTTCTACACTTGAATTTGAGTAAAACTATAAGGAGATATTCCAAAAATACAATTAAAATAAGTAGTTGTTCTTTTCTCTCCGAAATTCATAACTCGTATTTTATTATTTTAACTATTATTTTATTATTTCTCCATAGTAGACCGGCTTGAGGCTGAAATTTGCTCTAATGTTCCAAACCTAGTATGCACTCATTCAAGGGAGTAGAATGAAAGAAAATGTTGTCACATTGTGAGCCCTCTTGTTTTGAAGCACTATGATGAACCCCAGTATTTCAACAACAATGTCGCAACTCCTGAGACTATTGACTTGAATTATGAACCTGAGGTTTGTACAAACTTAAGAGGGGTTGATATCATATGTGTAGCAGACACTTTCCTCTAGCTAGTATGGTTTCCTTTGATGAGAGCGAAGTAAGGAAATGAAACAACTTAAAACGAGAAAATATCTAGGTAAGTCGCGAATAAAAATAATCACATCTATTCTATTTTTGCTCGAAAGGAAAGGAAATATATTCTGTTTTAAAAAACGTAAAGCATAATGACAACTAAGAAAATATTATCTATCTTTCTCAAAAGTAAATAAAATTAAGGAAAATGTATTATGTTTTGCAGGAAAGGGAAATTCATAGATTACTCTTGCAAGAAGAAAATTATACTTTTCATAAAGTAAATTGTGGAAAGAAAATCTAAACTAATTGCAGAAATCATCATTCGAGAAGAAATAAATGCAAGAGATAAATTGTAACCTAACCAAGCCTCAACTTAACCAAAGTGGCCTCAGAGCATTCATAAGATATAAATGTATTTCTACCATAAATTTGGAGTGAATATGGGCAAGGAAGATCTCAAAATAAAATTTCTTCATGATGTTTGTTTCTCAAGTTAACTTGCGAAATTCCCAAGAAAATAAAATGGGATAAATTTTGTTATAAATTAGGATGTTGTTAGCAATAAATCCAAGTGAAATCACCTCAAAAGAGCCTCATTAACATGTGCTAAAAATAGCAAAACATTACTATTGTTTTGTTATACAATTGTTGGAAAAGACTTTCTATCTACTTTATCAACCAAAAAAAGTTCCTTCTACGTCTCTGAATTCATGTTATTCATATTTATGGTATTATAATAATTATGGAGTGCCTAAAGGTGGTCAGGAGTGTTTTGGGGAAAATCATAATGTGTTTGGATGTTGTTTTCATAGTGCTACAATATTGGGACAAATTGATACATGATTATCCTCTTTTGCTACATGATCAGATCCAAGGTTCATTCTGTGTGCTTAGAAGGTGTTCTCAAGGTACGAAATGGTGGGATATGGTAGGGGAAGGGTGTATGAATCACTTTCCAAACGTACTTCTCCTTAGGAGGCCAAATTTCATTAGGAAATATGCAAGGTGGCATTTAACAAATCTTGAAAGTGATATCTATAAATAGTATGCTCGAAGAGGTTTTTAGGGAATAAAGGAAAGCACTAGTGCTAGAATGAAAAGTGTGAATGAATATTGTCATCCCTAAAAAACCATGCCCTAAACTACACACAAGGTAGATTTTTTTTTGATGCATGAAAGGACTGCGAAAAAATGATTTAATTGCATAAAAAAGAGATGAAAAGGTAACTAATTCAAGATATAATTATTACAGCAGGAAATTAACTCTATTTTTGGCTTGGAAAAAAAACATCTACAACCACACCTCCCACAAGGGAGGTGATTAACAAGCATGCACAAGAAACTTTCTCATAAAAAAGTTCTGCTAGAAAGGAAAGAAAGTATTGCTAGCTAGATACAAGAAAGAAGAATATGCATGAATAAGATACAAAAATGAAGGAGATTAGAGCCTCTGAGTTGGGCCCTAACCCAGGAGCACTCAACCCTCTAAAAATGGATTCTACTAAAAGTAGGATAGCTTTGATTCACTATCAAAATAAAACATAACAAAATGATAGGAAAAACGACTGCCACCCCGCAAAATATATTCTCCACTATTTTGAACTCCCCATTAGGATATATGCCCCTTTATTTATACAAATTTTTTTGAGGAGAAGCCTCGTTTAAGAGGGATATTATTTCCCCCAAATTTCCTATAATTGTGGACTTAGCTACCTCAATGATTTCGAATGCCAAGGAGGATAAATCCTCTATAAGCCATTCAAGCTCAAGATCCTATTTTGGTGGGGAACAAATTCCTACATTTTCTTAATCAATGGAGCTCCAAAATATGCTCAATAATATTCCATTCATTTATTGGCAGGGAACAAGTCCCTATATTCTCTCATTTAAAATTTACTCAATATTCTCTCAATATTCTGAAAAAATAAATAATATTAGGCATATAGTATGAAATTATCTCTAAACCTTCCTAAGAACATATTAAAGCTAAAAATACAGTAAAAATACATTATTAAGTGTAGAAGGAGAGATTTAATATAGCCTTTATTTCCTAAGAAAGGTTATATGAGCGTTAATTTTTGTTTAATTTGGAGGCTGATCATAGCCCCTAATGAAATTGTTGTTCATCATTTGATCAACATACTCATCTTATTCCCTCTTATTTTATTCATTAATTTCCTTGATTTCTTTCTGACATGTAGTTTCCACTTCTAGATAAAATCCTTTATTTCCATTTCCTTGTGTATCATAGGGTATTCTACTTCTTCCTTTCTCTTATTAGTTGGTATTATTGGTGTATTAATTCCTTTTTAAGGCTCTTGAGACTCTATCTATGTTTATCACAATTTGAAGCTCTGATTAAGATCAAGCAACTCTATTTCATCTATTCTTGTCTCTTTTTTATTTTCATGTACCTCTATATTTTCCTTCATTTATTACTAAGTTTATATGAGATTGGAAAGCCCTGTTACACTCTTCTACAACATTCTACTACCTTATCCTAAATTCAGGCCACTTTTAGGACCCTAAGATCACTCTCAAATGAAATCCTATATCAATACAAGGCATATTATAGTAGTCCTGTAACATCCTATAACACTTCACAAGATTCACCAAAACTCATCGACACTTGCCTCTTAAGCCTATGTTTTTACTTTTCAACACTTAACAATGTCCCCTAATCACTGGAATCAAAATTAAAGAGACAAGGGACCCGTTGAACATCATCCTTTCATCATTGTAGTGGGGCTTCCTATGATTAGAAGGAATCTATAACAGAGGAAAGATGCATAGTTTTTTCCAAGGAGAGTAAAGGATACAAAGGTTAGCCAATAATATCATTCAAATTTTCACCATTTGTCACACTAATAAAAATCATACTACCTAACTATTGTATTATTTAAATAATGCATAATTTTCCCCTTTGATACACTTTGATCACTTTGGTGAAATGTAAGTGGAAATCATTTTTTAAATACATTTCCCTTGAGGATTCCCTAGGTTTTCATGTCATTTTAGGGTTTGGTGGCTATTTTGAGAAAAAACATTGTCTTCATATAGCAATCTATTTGTCCCCTATAACAACCTATAATTTTCTTGTAGCAGCCTATTTGTATCTTGTAACAGTTCATGTAGGGTCTTGTAGCAACTATTTTTCATGCCAAGAGGTAGTTTTTCCACCATTTTATTCTTATTTTTACATATTTTTTAAAATAATATTCTATGTCACTCTTTCTCTCTCTCTCTCTCTCTTCTAAACAATATTGCATGCAAAACTTTGAATTAAGTGAGTTGGCCCCACCTCTAATTTTTATGTTTTTATCTTTTTTCCTTAACAATATTGCATGCAAGATGAACTTGGAGTTCTTTGAGTTAATTGAGTTTTCCGACACCTAAGTTTTGTACTCCATGATAACATCCGATTTTGTTATGTGTTTTTGAAATTTTGTCTCATTGATATCCCACACATGTGGTTGTCCTTTGGAGAAACGTTAACTGAATTGGTAGATAAGAGTGAGGCTTCCTTCTATTAAGTTTGGTTATAAAATTCCTTTCCTTCACACAATTTCAATCTTCTTTCAAGATACCATAGGTTTAAATGATGAGGGTAGAGAGATGCATAGTTATGCCTTATCATAGGTTTTTTTTTAAGGATGTTTTTTTAGATGTGGAGGCTTCCTTTGATGATCCTAAAGTTACATGTGATTATATACTAGATGCCATATATTTTATAGCCTTGTTTTTGTAGGTATGTTTGGTATTATGTTGCTTCATATATCTCAGGTTCAGATGACCAAGATACTGTTGCTCAGTTCTACAATTGATAATTTGGTGTTTTCATGTCATTTATGAAAAAAGGTAATGACTAATTTTCTCTCTTCTTAGGGTGCCATATTCTCATCCTTTCCGCTCCATGCATTGCCACTTCTTTGAAAAAAAATTGTGTACTTTTTTATTGAAATGTACTTGACTAATCAAAGCTTGTGAACATAGGTTTTGCCGAAGGTGGATCAAATGTTGTTGTTGAAGGTGCATAATGATCTTGTAGCAACTTTTAAAATTTATTTTAGTTTCCTGATATTTAGGAAATGAGTCTTCAATCCCTCCATGATGGTTGATTATTCATTTTGAGTTATTCAAATGCTCTAACTATGGCCATGTAGGGTTTGTGAAAACTGTTATAGGATTGGATTCTTGATTGTAGCAGACATAGATATCCCTCAAATATCACAAAAATATTCATGAAATGCATTTAGGAGCTCTAATAACTCATGTTGAGTTGATGCATAGGGACCAGAAACTCTAGTGGTGGTGAAAATTGTGGAAGAATAGCTAAAATGTGTTCTTTTCATGGAAAAAGATGAATTTTGGATGGAGAAGTGACTAAATAGTGTGGAATATGGATGATGTAGGTGTGGTAGACTTATTTTTTCATTCCCCCAAAGCAAACACAAGATATTACCCTACTCTCTTTGTCAATCACAATCTTGTAGCAAATCTGCATTAATCCTATAACAGTTCTCGGACGATCCTGTAGTAGATTGATTTAAGCCATATATTTCAATAGTTAGAATGGATTCAACTAATTTTTTTTTATCTTGTTTCCATTATCCTTATGCATATCTACATAAAAAAATATTGGCCAAAATATGCACGGATCTTGAGAAGAAAATGAAACATTACTGTTGGTGATGGCAGCCAATTTCTCAAAATGTATGGACTGGTATTGGCTTAAATTTGTTAAGAATGTCAACATCATCCTTATATATCTCCCCATGAAAAAAATTGGAAAAAATATGCACAATTTTTGAGATATGGTCAAAACAATTTTTGCATTATGTAGTTTGGAAATCCTGTAGCAACACAAAAAGTTCCTTTATCACTTCACGAAAATGAGGAAAGTGAATGCAAAAGTGTTGGGAATAATGGGTGCATGTTGGAAATGGATGAGGGTGATGGATTGAGATGGCCTTAGTCTTGTTGGAGCATTTTGGTAAAGGAGGTGAAAGCTTAAGTTTGACTTCCCTTGACTAGATTTCTGATCAACCTTTTCTTATGGTGCTAACGTTTTGTTGTTGCTTGTAGAGGTTGGAGAGGACCCACATTCATCAGAGAGAGATACCTGGGGAAACAAATCTTTTTATTTTTTATTTTTTCCTAGACCTACTAGCTGCCCCAATGAGGTTTTCAACCAATAAGTTTACCTAGGCACCTCAAAAGAGGTTTTCACCTAGGATCCTATTTCTTTCTTCTTCATTTTATGTTTTTCCCAACCCATTGAACACCTCATACACGTTTTTAATAAATGATCCAATATCAGGTGCCTCAAAGGAGGTTTTCACTTGAGATTTTATTTTTCTCTTATTTTCTCTTCCTCTTTTTCCATTTTTTCTTTTTTTCTTCTATCTTACTCTACTTGAAAAATATAAAATCTCTTTCAAGTATAGGAATACTTCCAGTGAATACATGTGCATAATAAGATGATATATAAGCTGATATTTAGACTCAAGATATACACTTTGACATGTACCTAAATATGCGAGACAAAATTCTTTGATGGTGTCAGGAATTGTTGAAGAAGAAAGTAGTGTTCCAACTTAATGAATTTATGGAACCAAAGCTCAATATAACTAAGGTGCCCTTGGTTTTATTTCTCCTATAGATGATAATGTATGTCTTCTACTTCCATGAAAATCATATATTATTTTTCTAATTACTCTCTCTAAAACATAAAGGATCTAATGATAAGAATTGCATAAATTCTTTAATCTCACACTCCAATGACTTCTCTCCATCAAATGTAGTCCATGATTCTTTAGTCTCCTACAGATCTTGTTCTTTTGGATTTTTTTCTGCAATAGGAGAAATATAATATCTCCTCTAAAACACTCTTCTTGTTTGAAGAAGAATATCATTCGGCTCAAGAGGATTTTTTTGGAGTTTTGTATCTGAGCATTGCAAGTGGGGTGAGTTAATTTATTAATAGGATTTGGACATGGTTGTGTAGGTAGTTGAGTGGGAGTGGGTCTCTGAAATGGTGTTTTTTTTAGGATGGGATGGATAACATTGAGTTTGGTATGGGAGATATTGAGTATGTTGAGAAAAATATGGAAAACACCATTGAGGTTGTTGGTGTTTATATGGATGAAAAGGAGGAATGACATATTGGGCACGGTAAGACCGTGAATATGGAGGAAAATACGGATCACCCCATTGAGGAGGTGGGTGATAATATGGAGGAAAATAATGAATGGAATAATACTCTTGATATCATTGCAAAGGTTAAGGAGGACAAGACCCTTGTTGATATGGGTTGACAGAGTAGACATGCTCCATGCCTCCTTATAACCTCTCTGCCACATCTTATTCTTCTACCATATGTTCAAGTGAGGGGATTTGTGGTGTTAAAGAAATATTTGTTTGGTTATATATATATTTTCTTGAATAATAATGCTAATGCAATGCAGTGAAAGATGCCTAATGAAATTTTTGTTTTTTTTTGAAAATTAAGAGGGAACCATTCGAAGAGCAAGAGAGTGATTACTTTGACACCATTCCTTGAAAAAATTCCATAAATTAATGATCCCCAGTATTGCAACATGGATGTTGCAACTCCTAAGGATATTGTCTTAAATTATCAACCTGAGGTTTGTATAAACTTAATAGGGGTCGACACTATTTTTGCAGCATAGACCTTCCTCTTCCTAGCCTGGATCCCTATGATGTAAGTGAAATAAGACAATGAAAAAACTTGAAAAGATAAAATATCTAGGTAATTCTTGAATAAAAATAATCACACCTATTCTACTTTTGATGGAAAGGAATGGAAATCTATTTTGTTTGCAAAAATTTAAAGCATAATGAAAACTATGGAAATATAATCTATATTGTTGGAAAGGAAATGGAATTAAACAAAATATATTCTATTTTGTAGGAAAAGGAAGTCATATATTAGTCTTGCAAGAATGAAATCACACTTTCCATAAAGTAAATCGCAGAAAATAAATCTAAACTAATTGCATAAATCAACATTCGGGAAGTAACCATGTAAGAGATAAGTGCTGACATAAACAAGACTTAACTCCACCAAAGTAGCCTTATAGTATTCATAGGCTATAAATCTACTTCTACCATGAATTTGGAGTGAATTTTGGAAAGGAAGATCCCGGAAGAAAACTACTACACGAATTCTGGAAGATGTTTCTCTCTTGAGTTAACTTGTGAAATGTCCAAGAAAATGAAATGTAAATGAGATGGCGTAAATTTTTTTATTAATTAGGTTTTTTAGGATTAAAATTAATTTGTATCAACTCAAAATATCCTTGTTAACATGTGCTAAAAAATAATAGAAATTATTATTGTTTTGTTATAGGATTGTTGGGGATGACTGCCTATCTACTTTATTAACGAAATAAAAGTTAGTGCTAGGTATATGAATCCATTTTATTCATATTTATGGTATTATAATCATTATCAAGTGCATAATAGTTATGTTGGTAAAATCATAATGCATTTGGAGGATTTTTTCATAGTGCTATCGGATTAGGATAGAGTGCTACAAGCACTCTACGAGATTGTTCTATTTTGCTAGAGGATCATATCCAAGAGAAATATGTGGCCTACGAAGTTGTTTTGAAGATAATAAATTGTGGGATAAGGTAGGGAGAAGGGTTTATTAAGACCTTTTGAAGCCTAGCTCTCCTGAGAAGCTCATATTGCATAGATGCACACGATGGCCTTCAAAAAATTTGGAAAGTGATATCTGTAAATAGTTTTTGCGAATAGTTTATTGGGGAAGAAAGGAAAGAACCATTGATAGAATGGTAGATTTAAATGACGATTCTCATCCATGAAAACCCACACTATGACTTGTATATAATATAAATTGTTCTTTTGATGCTTAAAAAGACTTCCAAAAAAATTATTTAATTGTACAAATAAAGATGAAAAAGGAAAATAATTCAATATATAACTATTACAACATGGAATTAACTACATTTTTGGCTTACCAACACAATATCTACAACCAAACTTCCCACAAGAGAGGTGATTAACATAACTGCACAAGAAAATTTCTCATAAACAAATTCTGCTAGAAAATAAAGGAGATATTTGTAGCTAGATACAAGAAAGAGGATGAATCTATAAAATAAAAAAATGTAAGAGGACTCATCCCATTAAATTTGGATTATACTAAAAATAATATAGGTTTTATTTACTGTGAAAATAATACATAATAAAACACTAGGAAAAAAATCTTGCTACTCTTACAAATATATTCTCCACCAATTCAAACTCCCCATTGTGATAATAGGCCTCTTTATTTATATGATAATACTTTAGGGGAAACTTCCTTGAAGAGGTGGTTTTCTTCCCCCCCAATTCCCTTAAATTGCGGATTTGGTTTCCTCATTGATTTCCAATGCCAAGGAGGATAAATCCTTTGTAAGCCATCCAACCTCAAGATCCTCTTTTGGTGGGGAACACATCCGTACATTCTCTCAACCGAGATCCAAAATATTCTAAATAAATTCGTAATATTCCATTCATTTATTGGCAGGGAAAGTCCCCAGATTATCTCATTTAGAATCTACTCAATATTCTTTAAAAATAAATAATATTAGGTATATAATATGCAATTATCTCTAAACCTTCCTAATAACAAATTAAATATAAAACTAAATTATTAAGTGTATACAAGAAAAATTTAATATGGTATTTAGGTTTATAATAAAGGTTTAATGGGCCTTAATTTGTGCATAATTTAAAAGCTCATCACATTGAATATTAGCCTATCCAAATGGTAGGTTCTTTGGGACTTGGGAAAAGTGATTAGCTAGAGAAAAAATAAAGAACACATTGAAAATATGCACGTTCAACCCATTCTTTTTTAGATAAAATATCTCTTTTAGTGCATAGATTGGTACTTGTTTATGCACATTTGTAAGGATTTAAACACACGAGTTAATAAGTTTCCCAAACAACCACTCTGTAGCAAAATTCTATGAGGACCCTAATGTCTATGACATGTCTTTTAAATATTAATTTTAAATACAAAAAATGGATACATTAAAATGGGACTAGTATATAAATGTGGCTTACTTGTATAAAAATATTGTGCTTAATGAGCCTAGTATATAAATTTGGCTAACTTGTATAAAAAAAATTTATGTGAGAGGAAGAAGAAATTTTTAAAATATATTTAACGATATATAGAGATTTCTATCAAATTCTGTGATATGAAATATGACCTCCTAATGGATAACAATATGTCTATTTATGTTTCACAAGAATATCAAATTTGTCTCTATTAAAAAACTCTTTAAAGGTATAGTTTTTTCCATTTTTAATGCAAATTCTAAAATAAACAGAGATGTAATTATATATATATATATATATATATATATATATATATATATATATATAATTTTAATATTTTTCATTAATTTATAAATTTATTTTAATATTATTTTTTATATTGAAATTTTACTTATTGATTTTATAATTCCAACAAATATGAATATTCCTACTAGATATTGAAAACACTCCATTCCCCTCGCATGAAAAAATGCAACATCTTCGACCACATGTTATGCTTCTACCTATTCATTTTCAAATTAGAAATAACTAGAAATTACACCACGTGTTGCAAACGAAACACCTTAAGGCAATTTCATAGGAAATAGTAGCCTAGTAGAAATAAGTTGTTGCAAAGAAGGAGTCATTGTGAAGGAATGAAAGGCAATTTTTTCTTCCAGAGGAGCAAGTCATGGAGGTTTCAAAGATATTGATGATTAGAAATGTCAACTAGAAAATTTTGTTATAGATATTGAGATAGGCAACTGTGGGTGAAAACATATATATAAACCAACATAATATGTTCACATATATAAAATATTCGTTATAGATATTGAAATAGGAAATTGGGGTTGAAAATCTTTTCGTGATTAATCAACCTCTGAAATAAGCATGAAATGAGCATGTAACTTAAATAAGATATTTTAAATACATTCAAGTACAATCTATCTAGCATATATGTAAATAAAGAGAATTTTTATTAACATAAATAGAGTTTAGTCCAAGTTCATCTACATATCCGAGCTCTAATTTCATTCTTGTCAACAATTTTATATTGTATATGAATAACAATAGTCTTGGTATACAACAAAGTGAATGTATTTTTAATATGGAGAAATTTTTTGAAGGAGATATTGTTCTATATGTTATGTTTTATTTTATCAACTCAAAAATTGGTTTATTCTTTCTCTATATACATAAGGAACAAAAAATACAAAGTAATTTCACAATGTTAAGTTATAGTTTTATATTTTATAATTACAAATCTAGTTTCTTATTAAACTATTTTACACACATCTATTTATTCAAATAAATTATATTGTGAATATGTTTTCTCCTATTATTTGATTACAAAATTATTGTAATCACTACTAAGTAAAACAACTTTATTAATAAAGAATTTAATGCCAAATTGACATCTTGCTCAAGGGAGAACTACTAGAACATATAGAATTGATTTTTTGATGTATAAATTATTTGTTTTATGTTGTTTAATTTCCATTACCTATTATCTTCAAACCCCATGGGGAGTTATTGAACATGGGAGCCAACTTTAGGTAAATAAACATTCAAATTGTCAACTTGAAAAAAAAAAATTATAATCCTAAAATTCTCTTACCTAATCATATTTTCAAATATATAATTGAGTTGCATTTATTAAAAGAAAAGGCAATATTAAGAACCTCCTCGAGTTATAAAAGGTAATTGACATGAAAAATAAAAAATCTCTTCATCACAAAATACAAATGTTAATCTTGATTGAATCATTAAAAAACTAAAAAGGGATTATAGATAGTATCACAGTTTTCTTATGAGAACTAAATGTTCCTATATGAAATAATGATGGCTTTCATCAGTTCAAGAGCAGTAAAAAAATTTTTACTAAGAAAACAACTCTAGCACTGAGAGAGATTTGGAGGTAACTATTGAATTGGTGAACATGTCTTTCTCTATGATGTTGGATATTGGGCATAGGCAATTGTTGAATTGGTGAACATGTCTTGCTCTATGGTGTTGGATATTGGGCATAGATTTCTTGATCTTGTATACAAGACTGTAAATTTGCATGTACCTTATACTACATTAACCATGATATTGTCAGAATTTAGAACATACTTACTTTCACATTTGTAGAGAAAATTACCATAGAGTATCACATTTTTTTTATCATATCTAAATGTTCCTATATGCAACAATTACCTTGTGCCTCATAGTTTAAATTTGTGTAGAGAGGAGGAGAGGAGTGTCTAGGTGCAAGATAGAATAAGAAAGAGAAAGAAGAATCTTGTTTCTTACATGAGAATTTTCTTTGGGAATTAAGATAGATTCATTCTCTGCACATCTAGACTCAGAGCTTAATAAAACAAAACTCACCATACTTTGAATTTTTTAAATAAATATCTTAAAAATTAGAATATCATATCTAAATGTTCCTGTATGCAACAACTACCTTGTGCCTCTTAGTTTAAATTTGTGGAGGGAGGAGGAGAGGAGAGTCGAAGTGCAAGATAGAATAAGAAGAGAAAGAAGAATCTTGTTTGGGACATGAGAATTTTCTTTGGGACTTGAGATAGATCCATTCTTTGCACATCTAGACTCAAAGCTTAATAAAATAAAACTCACCATACTTTGATTTTTTTCAATAAGTATCTTAAAAATTAGAATATCAATTTAATACATTTTCCAAAATTACACATTTAGCAATATTCATTTAAAAAAATACAAATATAAATTAATATTTTAAATATAAATATTACATCACATTTAACAATATTCATTTAAAAAAATACAAATACAAATTACTATTTTAAATAAAAATAGTACAAAGAATCACATTAATTACCATGGCCCTCATGTACCTTCCTCTTATTAATTTTTAAATACATTTTAAAATACTTAATTTTTGTAACTTTTTCTTAATCACATCCTGTCAATTTTTTAAAATTATAAGCTACAAGTCTCATATAACTTTGGTGGAAGGATAGAGTATCTAGACATCTTAGGTTATTCTAAATTGATCGAGAGTATAGAATTTTTAGGGTGGTGTTCTATGTTCACTAAAATTTCCTTGATGTCCATCACTATGTATGGGCTTCATTGCAACCTTGGACATATTCTGTGAGTTTTTGTGATTTTTTTTCTTGTGGCTAGAACTTTTTTTGGTTGTCACCTAGCTATCATGATTTAAAACATTTCTATCATCTCAAATCCTATATCATTAGATATATTTTGTGAGCTAATGTGATGTTTTGTTTGTCACAATGATTCAAAAATCAGCTATTATACCACACTATTGACTTTCTCATTATCTGTTTTCTTTATGAACCCTTTAAAAAAACCACATGAACATTTTATTTTACAGTCTGATCTCCCGAGCATGGGTGGGGGTTTGAAAAATTGGAGAGTAAATTGAACGGTTATTGTTAGAAATTTTTAGCTACAATTAGGTAATTGAAGATATGTATATAGTTTTTTTTAATAGAAGAAGTTTGATATTCATTAACAAAAAAAAATTAGAAATAAAGTGTATGTATGTAGTTACAAAATGTTATGTAGTTAGAAACTATTACATTTAAGTAATTAAAGGTAAATTTAGTGTTATTTAAGAAATTAGAATTATGAGCATTCATCATTATTGTTGAAGATAAATCATGTCCTCTGAAATAATTTAATAAACTATATTCCACTTGAATACCATGGGTCAACACCATGGGCTATTTTTATAGTTTATTATTATTTTATTTTAATTTTATTTTTACTTAGTTAAAATGATCATTACGTTATGTCAATTTTTGTATTAATTTACTTTTATTTTTATTTTTGTGTAATTTTACATAATCAAAATGTTAAACATGACATTACTACATTTCTATTATACATCTAAAATCAATCTAACTTATTAAAAAAAAAAAAAACTAAATATAGTTTTTTTTATAGAAGAAATTTGATATTCATTAACAAAAAATAATCAGAAAGAAAGAGTATGTATGTAGTTACAAAATGTTTTGTAGTTACAAACTATTAAAATTAATTAATTAATTAAAGGTAAATGTAGTGTTATTTAAGAAATTAGAATTATGAACATTTATCATTATTTCTCAAGATCATGGATCAATACCATGGGCTAGTTTATTATTTTTTAATGTGGTTAGGTAATTTCTTCACCACTTTACATCTAATTTGAAAAAACACATATAAAAATAACACTCTTAATGTTAATGAAATGTAAATAATTTTATATTCGAGTGATATATAATTTATTAAACACAATTTTTAGTTAAAAAGATATTTTATTATATCATTAAATAAAATATTTCAATGATTATATTAAATATCATAATTTAATATATATATATATATATATTCCGTTTTTATTATAAGAAAAATGTATAATTTATTTTATACTTAATTCTATAAAATATTAATAATGAAAAAACTTTATTGAAGGTTATAAATAAATAATTCAATATGTATGATATCCAATATATATAGAGAGAAAAGGAGCAAGGAGTTCTATTTTATCCATAACTGCTTTCTAATTTATGATTTAAAATGGATTTATAATTCTTCTAATGTTTAATACAAAGTTTATATGTAAAACTTTACAAAATATTAATAAGAAAAATAATTCAATGCATGTATATATAAAGATTATATCTTATAAATAAATGTTTTCTATTTCTGAATATGAAGGTATAAATATTAATATTTAACTCTTGAGAATGTGAATCCTAATAATGAGTTTTCTATCTTAACAATATATATATATATATATTCCAAAAGTCTAGCTAAATCAAATATTTATAGGTGCAAATATTTCTTAAGCTTTTCACTTAAAATGAGGCATCTTAACTCTGTATTTATCCACAACCTCTTTATTTACCCACAATCGATAGGAATCAAATATATGTAGGATAAAACCATTATATTCAAAAGGAGATTTGCATTTTGAAATATTTGATACCTCTAGTGCCTCATAGATCCAAGATACGATGAAGTTTTTCAATCTTAACTCTGTATTTATCCAAAACCTATTTATTTACCCACAACCCATAGGAATCAAATATATGTAGGTTAAAACCATTGTATTGAAAAGGAGATCTGCATTTTGAAAGATTTGATACCTCTAGTGCCTCGTAGATCTAAGTTAAGATGAATCTATGTTGATATATTTTAAAATACACGTGATGGATCTTATAATTTATTTATAATTCACGTTAAATTTTTTATTATTGCTACTACTTTTTAAATGCTACATATTAATTTTATGATAAAATTTAAACATCTTCATCTTATTAATTTTATCATAAATTAATTACATTTTTTACTATAAATTATGTTCTCTTAGAACGCATATATGAAATTGATATTGAAAAAAAATAGTTACTGTCTACATAGAAACATATTATTTAAAATGTCAAAATTTTAAAACTATGCTTTTAAGTGAAAAGGTAAGTATATTTTTTATTTTACTTACTTTATTTATTTAAAACTCAAATAAAATTATGTTATTTCACATGGATATTCAAATTTTCTATTTATAGTTAAAAGTGAGAATGTAATATTCTTAGAATATTTTCTTATTATGAATTGTAGTAGTAAGAACCATGTGAGTGAGATATTATTTTATAGTATTTTTAATCAAAATTAACCCTTCTATATATCTTTTATTATAATTAATAGTGTTTTTTTAATTAAGAGAGTATTTTAGTTTTATTTTAAAAAATTGTGTTTTTGAGTATGAAAATAATTATAAATTACAAAATGTGCCTCTCCTCACAATAAATTGAAATAAAAATTTTCTACCACTGCATAGTAATTATAGCCACGTCCATCTGAGAAAGGTCCCATACTTAGACCTTGGAACATAAATTATTTCTTTTAGAAACATAAATGATAATAGTTGCACCAAAGGTGTTCCTTTTTTAAATTAGTGACGCTAGGGATTTTTCTACCGTTTTCACCTTCTTTTGACATGTGTTTGTCTCTTGTTTTTCCCATTAAGTAGCATATGTATGTTTATTGTTTTTCCCATTAAATGACATATGTTTGTTTGTTGTTTTGAGTTTGACCAGGTGAGAAAAATTATAAAAAATTTGTTCCTAATGTTTCGTGAAGGAAATACTTGTTGGCTATGTGTTATATTATTTCCATGATTAGTCGCACGTGAGGGGGGGTCAAATGGGGGTGGTAGCGCCCCCTTTTCAGGGTCTCCATGGCACCACCCTAGGAATATTTTTCTGGACCCTATTTTTCGGTGGGCAAACCTGACCATGGTTTTGTAAATGGGTTTGCACATGGTTTTGGGGCATGATGGTTTTCGGCCCCTGGTATTTTATAGATCTAGTGAAGGGAACTATGGTTATGTTCTAATCCAGGGTTAATGGATTGGGGTTTATGTATGCTTCAGAATGTATATATATGTGTTGTAACACTAAAGGGAACATAATGAAAAATCAAGTTGGTAGTCCCAAGTTGGGATCCAGGGGAGAATCTCTGTGTATATATTTTTTACATTTTATGCTCTCACTATTGTTTATTTTCTGTTTTTAAGATTTGTTTGCAGTTAATTTATGTACAAAGTTAAAACTTACATTTGGTATCGGAGATGTTTCAGTCTCAAGGGAACGCCTTTGGTGTTGAGAGGTTTTTTGCTCGCGCCTGTGGTAGACCCTGTTCAGTGGGAGATCTATGAGATCGATTCGTGAAAGAAGATGACGAGCAGTGTAAATATACAGATCAAGAAAATTAATTGTCAGAGTTTTGATTTGTGGAAGCTCAAGATGGAGGAGCTGCTGGTGGATAAATATCAATGGACCATAGTAGATCCATGTACTAAACCAATGGAAATGTCAGATGAAGACTAGAAGAAGCTAGATCGGGAGGAAAAGAACACAATACGGTTGTGTGTCTGACATTCAGTATTGTTGAATGTATCTGGGGAAGCTACAGTGAAGGATTTATTAGACAAGCTAGAGACTTTGTACTAATATAAGTCTATGGTGAATAAATTTTTCCTGCGGAAAAGTTGTATAACCTAAGGATGAAGGATGGAGACTCGATGATAGAGCATATTAACGCCTTCAATACTGTGTTAAGTCAACTATTATCTTTTGATATTAAAATATCAGATGAAGATAAGTGCATTAGTTTGTTTTGTTCTCTACCTGATTCATGGGACAGTACGGTTATTGCAATAGGTAGCAATACAACTACCTTTAATTTTGATGATGTTGTATTAACCTTGTTCTCGGAGGAAATGAGGCGGAGAAATATAGAGGGCCATAATGGAGATGACTTATCTGTACGAGGAAGGTACCAGAGCATAAACAAGAATAAGGTTTCGATTGGGAGATCTAAATCTACAGGGAGATCTAAATCTCTAGGAAAGTTTGTAAAGGTGTGTTGGAAATTTTTAAAGGAAGGCCACTACAAATAGGATTAGAGATCTAAAGCTCCTGAGAAAGGAAAGGGATCTAATGATGCTTCTTCTACCGAGGCAAAAACCACCTCGTATGAAGGTGGGGATGTATATTTGGCTTCTTCCTCAAATACACATGTGGATCATGAGGCATGGTTGATTGACTTAGATGCATCCTATCACTTATCTCCCCATAGGGAGTGGTTCTGCGAGTATGAGAAGTATGATGGTGGTGATATATTCTTAGGGGATGATAGGAAGGCTATAATCATCGGACGTTTAAAATTCAAGCTGAAGCTGCAAGGTGAAAGAATTAGAACACTTCTTGGTGTTCTACATATTCCTACATTGGCGAGAAAGCTGATTTCTGTAAGTAAGATGGATGATGGTGGTGTAAAAACAATTTTTGAGAAAGATACCTGCAAGATGGTTTGGGGAGTAGTGGTATTAATGCAGGGATTTTCGATTGGAACTCTATACAAGCTTCATGGTAGCACTGTTATTAATGGGTGCAATAGTTCTGTGGTTCTTGGATTGGAGCGGAAATCCTAGTAGTCTCTGGAGAAAAGACCATGCTATGGTATCAAAGGCTTGGACATATTTAAGATAAGGGCCTTAGAAAACTACATGGAAATTGTATGGTAGAAGGTATGTCTAATTCCTCGCTGGATTTCGATTTTTGTGAATATTTTATTCCTTCTGGTACTAAGAGGGCGAACAAGATATTAGAGTTTGTGCATAGTGATGTGTTTGGACCTTTGTTGGTTCCATGACTAGGAAATTCTGTGTACTATGTTTCATTCATAGATGAGTTCTCAAGAAATACATGGATATATTTCTTGAGGAAAAAAACTGAAGTCTTTAACAGATTTAAAGAGTTTAAGGCTCTGGTGGAAAACCAAGCAGAGAAGAATATAGAGGTGCCGAGGATATAAGAAGTGTGGTATAGCATGACAGAAGAATAATTCATTCACAAATCATCAAAATGGAGTTGCAAAAAGAATTAACAGAAAACTGATGGAAAAGGAAAGAAGTATGCTCAGTGGTATCAGGTTAGGATAGGAATTCAGGGTTGATGTAGTGGAGACTACATGTTACCTGGTTAATAGACCACCTTCATCAGCATTGGAGGATAAGACTCCACATGAGATATGGACTAGTAAGAAACCCTCTCTTTCATATTTGAGGGTATTTGGATGTGATGCATATGTACTTGTTCCAAAGGAGAAAAAGACCAAGTTGGATAATAAATCTGAAAGGTGCATCTTTATTGGTATAAGGATGGCTTAAAAGGTCACAAGCTTTGGAACCAAGAAACAAGGAAGGTTGTGTACAGTGGAGATGTGGTGTTTAGAGAGGTGAAAGATGTTTTTAAATATGAAGTCCTACCAGAGGAACCTCAGAAGATAGAGTTTGAGTTAAAGGATGATGAATTATAATCTACAATAGAATAAGATTCAAAAGAGGAAGAGCCACAAACTCAAGCTGTGAGAAGATCAATTCGGGAAAAAAGGCAGCCAGAAAGGTATAGTCCATCTGATTTGTGTTCAAATTTTTCTTTAACTATCACTAATGATGATCCTAGAACTGTCAGGGAGGCAGTGGATTCGAAGGATGGAAAACTCTAGAAAAAGGCCATGGTTGATGAAATGCCATCCTTGCACAAAATGAGGCATGGGATATGGTGGATTTGCTGGCTGGAAGGAAGCCCATCGGGAAAAAATGGGTCTTTAAGGAGAAGATGAATGTAGAAGGCAAGGTGGAGAAATACAAAGCTCAGTTGGTAGCGAAAGGTTATTCCCAGGTGCCGAGAACTCATTTTGGTGATATTTTTTCTCCTGTTGCCAAGGTTAATTCCAATATATTACTTTTATTTGTTGTTGTTGAATTTGATTTTAATATAGAACATATGGATGTGAATACAACATTTCTTCACAGGGATCTAGAAGAGGAGATCTACATGAATCAACCTCAAGGCTTTTTGGTGAAGGGTAAGAAAGAACTGGTATGCAGGTTAAAAAAGTCTTTGTATGAGTTAAAACAATCACCAAGGATGTGGTATCAGGAATTTGATACATATATATGAACTTGGATTCACCAGAAGAACAGAGGATCATTGTGTTTATTTTAAATTAATTAGTGACCGTGTTATTTATTTTGCCTTGTATATCGATTATATGTTTTTGATTAGAAATGACAAAGAAATTATCCAAGATTTGAAGAAGGAATTGTTCTCCAAATTTGACATGATGGATCTTGGTGCTGCAAACTATATTTTGGGCATGGAAATTAAGAGAGGTCGACAAAAGAGGAAGCTCTGGTTAAAAAAAAGGAAGTATGTCGAAACTATATTGTAGAGGTTCAATATGCAGGATAGTAAACCATTGAAGGTTCCCATTCTTGTAGATGTAAAGTTGTCTTCCAAACAGTGCCCCAAGACACAAGAAGAAGAGGATAATATGTCCCATGTTCCATATACAAGTGCAGTGGGTAGCCTGATGTATGCAATTGTCTATACTAGATCGAACATTTCACATGCAGTGGGAGTGTTCAGCAGGTTTATGTCAAAACTAGGGAAGGAGCATTGGACGACAGTGAAGCCATTTTTTCAGATATTTGCGTGGCACTAGTGATTATGGTTTGTGCTACCAAGGAAGACCAGGATAATTCATAGTTTTGGACATCCGTGGTTTTGTTGATTTAGACGAGGCTAGAGATCTGGACCAAATATCTCTACAAGTGGGTATGTGTTTATCCTATTTGGAGGTGCAGTTAGATGGATGAGTAAAAGATAGTGTGTAGCGGCTCTTTCAAATACATAGGAATAATACATTGCAGCCACTCATGCAAGCAACGAAGTATTTTGGTTGCAGAGATTGTGTTCAAGTATGGGGTTGGTCCAATGGGCTATAAGGATAGACTATGATAGCCAAAGTGAAATTTTCTTGGATAAGAACCCTACTTATCATTCAAAGACAAAGCACATTAATGTTCAATATCACTTTGTGAGAGATATGGTTGAGGATAAAAGGATGTTGCTGGTAAAGGTGGCCACATTGAAGAATGTTGCAGATGCATTAACGAAGTCTGTGAGCACTCAGAAGTTCTCTTGGTGTAGGGAAATAATGGGTGTTGCAGAGCTAGGCTGATGACTAAGCTCTCCTCTGGCCCCCTGTGGAAAGAAAAAAATAAATGGGAGAATGTTGGGTATGTGTTATATTATTTCTAGAATTATTCGCATGCACGGGGGGAGGGGGTCACAACACACGGTGTACGTTGTGTCGGGCGCAACAAGGGTGACAAACCCCCCTATTTGGAGTCCGGGGCAGCACCCCGGGAAATTTTTTTTGCACCCTATTTTTCGGTGGGTGAACCCACCCATTGTTTTGTGCATGGGTTTGCACATGGTTTTGGGGCATGATGGTTTTCATGCCCTGGTATTTTGTAGATCTGGTAAAGGGATGTATGGTTATGTTCTAATCTAGGGTTACTGGATTGGGGTTTATGTATGCTTCGGCATGTATATATGTGTGTTGTAATAGTAAAAGTAAAATAATGAAAAATCAAGCTGGTAGTCCCAATTTGGGATCCAGGGGAAAATCTCTGTGTATATCTATTTTATGTTTTATGCTCTCGTTATTGTTTATTTTTTGTTTTTAAGATTCATTTGTAGATAAATTATATACAGGGTTAAAACCTACAATATTTTGTTGTGTTTTGTTCTGCAAACAAATCATTGTCCAATAATGAGTCCCAATTCAATTCAGAATTTTCAAGGTTAGGGAATGAGAAACCCGGATCATGCAATGGAATAACATCGATGTCAGTTTCTGTGGGATTGGCCTCAGGATTTATAGGGTCCTTTGATAAGTAGTATCTCAAAACCAAAGTTTGCAAGGAAAAATACAAACCATCCTTACTAGAGTTCTCCTCGTCGTATCCATAACTAATGGTCGGCTACCCATGGGAAAGAAAATATCGTTTGGAGCATTTCTTGATTAGTGCAACTAAATCAGGGGATATTTTCACTTTACTAACTACATCTCCAAATAATACAATGGTAGGCATGGCCGTGCTATCAGACCCAGTTTCAATTCCCGCAAATGTGCAAGGAGCTATATTGGGTGTGGTTAATGAAGTGGTCGTGTCAGGGAAATGAGTTTCAGCTGCAGGACCTTTGAGATTTTGGGCAACATTATCATAGGCCCTGGAAGCATCTTCTACATTTTCAAATGTTCCTAACTAGATACATACTCCCTTATCATTTCCCCAGATATCTCCAACCAATTTTTCGCATTCCCTATGCCTAACTCCCTTGAACTTCTTCTTACTAGCGTTGAACACATCATCTTTCTTGTTGCGTTTTTGTCCGTCTTCTCACTATTCCTCAAAACATACTTGAAAGAAATCCATTTCTCATTTTTTGCAGGAAATTTGGCAGAAGTAGGTTTTTCTTGGATCCTCTTCCTCCTCCTATTTCTTTTGCTCAATTTACACATCCATCGAAACTCTTCTCTTTCAACCTCAGAACATGTTCTGACCCATCCTACAATTCAATATAAATTTGTTGTTTATGCCACTTCACTCGTCCAAAATAAAAGGTTTTCCCACTGCCATCATATTTTTCTTCCTCTAAGGACAAATGAGTAGGATCAAAGTCAGTGATGATAAATTTCACTCTCGTGGGAATCATTTTCCCCTCAAACACTCCACCATGAACCAAACTCTCTTCTTCAAATTTCTTCATAATTATAGTCTTAAACTCCACTGCTTTCTTGGGCACAAGGCTTCTACCAATAGTTATCCCCATCACAAGCACATTCATTTACATGCACATCAAATCTTGCATCCATGCGCCAAAGTAGAGTTTTAATCAATATATGGAAAAGGATGAACAAACAACCTTTGTGGGTAGTAAAAAAACCTCCTAAGAACATCAAAGACTAATCTTATGAAAATTTTCCAATGTGAATGCTATGGTGAGCCTAATTAGAAATAGATTTTGTGCGCCCCCCACTTTCTATATTGTTTCACACCAAATACAACATAGGAGCCCGCATTTAATCCCAAAAAAATATCTTGATGCAAGGGAAGAGATCACATCTAATCACCATAAAAAATGCTCATAGTTTCCCTATTGATTGCAAATGCAAATAAATGGTGGGCATAATTTTTTTACAAAAGCACCCACATATTCATTCACTTTGATAAGAAAACCAATATTTTGTAATATATGTGATTTGAAAAAAACTAAAGTGATTGAAATCATAATCAACCATTGCAATCATTATCAATATATATTAATTTATGTTGCAAAATAGAAGAAATTGATGATTTTTTAGTGTGTTAATTTAATGTTTGGAGAGTCCCATTAGTTTCATATTGCATGTAAAAATTTAGAGGACCTAGACCTCAATCTAGTAGGAAACATTTTATTAGAGTTGGATTGGCTAAAAACATGTCTCGAGAAAGAATTTTCTGAGAACTGAGACATCTTCACATTTTGGTAATCTTGGTGAGAAACCAGCCCTTTGTCTTTTATCATAAACAACGAAAGAAAATTCTTAGGAATTAGTCACCTTGATGCAACCTTGAATCAAGGAGTTCTACACAAATCAATGAGATTCAAACAAAGGGTGATGTAATTGGAAATCTATGCATAACTAGAAAGGACATGTTTCCATATAAATCCATTAAGAAAATAAGGGTATGTTGAGTAAAGAAGAAAAAGTTTCCATATAAATCCATTAAATAAAGAAAGGTATGCCAAACATAGAACATTATATTCAAGTTTCTCTTTTTAAAAAAGTTAATTCTTAGAACATTATATATAGTTGATCTAGTTGAAAATTACATTCATGTAAACTTATACCTTTCAAGTTTCTCCTTTGAGCTCATTATTTTTAGTTGGATTGTTAAGTGACATTTAAATTGGTTCTATGATTTCCTTTTGCTTGTAAAGTGCAAAGTGAAATGATTGAAAATGGTAGATAACAATAAATGTGAATATATTTATTTCTCAAATAAAAATACTATAATATTTACACTCAATGTCAATAATATTACAATAATAAAAATAGAAATAATATTTACACTAATAGAGATAGATAACATTCAATGTGAATATTTTCATGGTTGTACGTAATTTACACTGTTATCATAATAAACAGTGCGGATGCTCTTTAAAGCACAATTTCAAAGTATTTTCATGGAATGTTTGTAATATAATATCAAAATAGATAGTATTCAATATATATCGTGAATGTTTAGCAACATAAGCACAATACGAAATCTTGAAATGGTGGATAGAATATATGAAAAATTAATATTAATAAAGTAAGGATTGGCCACACTTTCATTGCTTGGCTTATATTTAAAATTAAACCCGTATAAGATTAGAGTTTAGAGTTTTTTTTAATTACAATTTTTGTGTGTATGCAAAGTTTTAGCAAAAATGAATATTTATTTGTTATAATTATTTGTGCTTTTATAAATAATCATTTATATTTTTAGGTTCTACACTTCTGTGATCCATATAAATTAGTAAAAACTCTTTCGGTAATAATCACATGCAAAATAACATTGTTGGTTCCAAACGCGTTGACAATGTTATTTTGCATGTGATTATTACCGGAAGAGTTTTTTGTAAAACATTTATATTATTTGTGCTATTAAAAGTTTTTTTTTTTAATTATATAATTGATTTCGAATTCTAAAATTTAATTATGATCTTTTTTTTTTGCTCTATTCTTAAGGAGATGATCTTCCCAAAGATTCTATTCATTTTTTCACCTCTTAAAACAAATGCTAATAATATAGCCACTTCTAATTTTCATATTGGCCATCATCTTCATACTAATGTTCATAAAACATATATCAACCTCTGACTTATGGACCTTGGGATCAAAACGAGACGCAATTTCCAAAAAATTATGTAAACTAGAAGGGCATGATTACCACCTATTAGTAAAGAAAAATATTCATTTGGTAGTCCAAATATAACCAGATTAAATTGTGTTGTTAATTACACGAGTAACATATCATGGAATCGTGTCTGCCACATAAAATACTTCTCCCAATCACTACTGCCCTCTTTCGTTAAAAAAATAAATAAAATAAATCCTCGTACATATAGACATGCACACTAATAGGGTGGTTTGAACCACTCCCTATATAGTAGGATCTGAGATCTAATCTTAGAGTCTCAATCCCATCCTCATCACAAAACACATCTAAGTCTAGCTTTCCCCATTAATTCTAACACTCCCCCTTAATGGAGAAAGGGTACTCAAAGAATAGCATATGCATGTTGGTCTAGTCTCAGCTAGGCTTACAATAGTACATAAAAATCTCGGTAACAGAGTTTTCATTTTAGTCTTGTTTCTTGAGAGTCTGTGCTTGTTCATTCCTAGGCGAGGCTTCATTTTTACTTTTCTTGCCATGAGGTAGTAGTAGATCTTCTCCTCCTTTTTACATTTTCTTCCGCAAAGATGAAACACTTGAACTCTTATCCTCCTCGATCTTGATTGTAGGTTTTCATTTTTTATATCTTGATTGCCTGTAATTCATAACACTTTAGAATGTACAAGTGTGATAGGATAATTCTTCCTCTCACTATTTCCAGTGTCAAACATCTGAACGTCTCCCATGTTGTCTTCAACATTCATTAATGAAACTTATATGTTGACTTCATAAATACATGGTGCTTCACGCCATGCTTCAAGAAACTTTTATTCCTCTTCAAATTTTGTTGCTTCTTCCTTGTATTTGTTGCTAACATCTGCACACATAGTAACATTCATGAGATCATCATAATTTGAATTCTTAGCTTTGTCTTCTTCTTCCAAGTCTTTGCAATCAGCTTCATGTGGCTCGTCCAATTGATCTTCAACCATATGTTCCTCTTCACTTCCTTCCTCAAGAATGACTAGTGGGTCTTCTTGATCTTCAACAATATGTTCCTCTTTACATCCTTCCTAAATAACAACTCGTGAGTCTTCAATCTCACGTTGTTGCAGAGCATATAGTATCTCTCAATAATTGTGGTCATTAATAAAACCACCAAACCAAATGAAAAAAATATCATCAGGGTCAAATACATCTAAAAAGCATCCATATTGGAAAATTCATTCTTATCTCGCTTCCATATTTCTTTCTGACTCCACTGGGTCCTCTCAAGAGCTCCAACAACCCCGTTAATACACAGGCAGGAAACTTCTCCCTTCGGAATATCTTCAACTGTACAACCTTGTGGTGCAGAATATGGCTTCTATGCCACACAACCAAATCTAAAGAAAATCATTAATGTAACCTGAACTTGAGTGAATTCGCACCAAGATTCTAGATTGAGGTTTCAAATCGCCTCTCAATGCAGATCGCCTCTTGATCTGCAGGATCTACAGAAACTGTGACTTAAATTTCTCAACACGCTCACCTCCTCTGATCCTGGCATCAGAGATTTCAATCTTCCATATGTGTGCCCTAATTTTGTCTCCTATTAAGATGTTGGGTATCACCAAATCTCCTCTAGATCACAAGACAAGTCATAAACACCTCTCAGATCTCGTGCGTTGATCTACTCTCAAATATGCTTTTAGCCAATGATCGAGTGCCTTGAGATTCACAAGTTCACGGGCCCTTTTGTGATCGACGCCCCACTGAAACTCATATGTTGGGTTGGCCATGCCAGGAATAGATCTCTGTAAGTTATTGAGTGACCGACGTGCTCCTGTCCCATAGGTTTTCACTTTTCGGCGCGTTCCTTCCTCCCAATTACGCACTTATCAGTGTGTTTTTACCATCAGAAATTGTGCTGATCACCCTATCTACGCTGGACTGCATGAATTCCACGGTCCCCATTCAACAGTCGAATAATGTAGAAAGGAAAATCCTTAAACGCATGTGCCTTAAATATAACTCTTGCAATTGTGGCATATCAAATAATGTAGGAGGTTAAGCATTTTCCACGCTGCTGCTATGAGGTGTGCTCCATGCTTCACTTAGCATAAATTGTTAGGAAATCGAAAAATACTTGGAGATCCACACTTACATTGAATTTCCAGGAAAACTATAAACGACATAGCGGTTAACGATAATATTTATAATTGTATTCGATTGCATTAGTGAGAGAGGTTATGTGAAGCTGCAAGAGCATAGATTAATAGTTGGATTCCTTCCATGGTTGCAAACGCCCCTATGTGTCATTTATACTCCTGGTCTTGAAGCCCAACAACACCTTTAGATCTCCTCCCGCAACATTACTTATTGAACTCGAGACTTATTGCCTCTACAGGAATATCGTGTGAACTAGTTGGCCTCCAGAAAGCAGAATTTCTATACACTATCATGCAAAAAACGCTGAATTCCACAACCAAATCTCCAACTCATAGATCACTCATGCAACAACAACGATCCACCACGGATCCTCACGTCCTCCAACGATCGTCCGGCACGTAGAACAACAACAATTTTTCCCCCCTCTTTCCACAATCTTTCCATGGACAAACAAACTCGAACTCAGAAAACTCACAACAAACTTATCTAGATTTTACTTAAGGCTCTGATACCATGATAAAAAAACTAATAAGCTATTTAATTAAGTGGCTCTCTAGGTGAAATACCTCGAGAGTGCCCAATCACTACACAAAATTAACTATCCCTTTATTCAGAAAAACTTCGTACATATAGACTTGCACATTAACACGGTGGTTTGAACCACTCCCTAGATAGTAGGATCTAAGATCTAATATTAGAGTCTCAGCCTTATTCTCATCACAACAAAAATCTAAGTCTAAGTTTCGCCATTAATGTTGGAATGTAATTTCAATTGCTCAGATTAGTTCAGAGGCGGCAGCATCGTCGACCAACCCAGGTTTAAACCAGGAGCAGGTTCGATGTGAGATATCCGATTCGACAGGTGATCAACGGAGTGCGGGGGTTCAAACCGCTCGACGGTTAATGGAAGGCGACCCCCCGTAGTTGACCAGCTGATCGCGGGTTGACCACAAATCGACGACTCTAATTTACTACGGGGCCTCACCCATTTGGTTTGTACGGGCATACTTGTACCCCCCGTAACCACCAGGAGAGGTGGCTCTGCCTCGTGTGCCACCCACGCACCACCGTTCTGCCACCACCGCGGAAAACTCACCGCAGCCACAAAATCAAATTTGACATAATTTTTTTTTAAAAACGGTGCTGACAATTTTAATGGCATTAATGAAATTTTTAAGCGGTGATATTTTTGGGTATTTTGTCAATGAATGGAATTAAATAGAATTTGAGATATTTTGTTTTAATATATATAAAACAGAATTGTAATTTTTAGTAGTTGTTGTTGAATGCACAGCAGTGCGTTAGTTTTTTTTTATAGGACATAGCAGAATTAAATATACACAGCAGTGTATATTTTGAAAAGAACAGTGAATTGTTTTTTTTTGACAGAGAGTGCAGAACAAAAAATATACACAGCAGAGTATATTTGTTTATTAGACAGAGGCAGTAAAAAATATACAACATCGTATTTTTTTTGTTGAGACAGAGGTTTTATGTATGCACTGTGTTAGGAGCAGTCAATAGTTTGTAATTCCCTCTGTGTAGAGGAAGAACTTGTAACAGATTTTATGGAATAAAAATTTGTTTTATTAAGTTGAAAACTCTGTTTTCTGAGATTGATATTTTATTTCTCTGTGTTGTGGAGAGGAAGTTTTATTTCTCCATTGCTTAATTCTGAAATTTGTAATATTCCAACATGGTATCAGAGCCAATTCAGGCTATTTGAAGGTCAAATAAGCTGAAGAAAAGGAATTCGTTATTACAGAAGCCTCTCCAGTAGAGTGAAGGTTCAGACAAGAATAATTCAAAGGTAATTCTCTATATAGTTCTTGTGTTACTGTTGCAGCATAGTTAGTTAATTTAAACACACAGTCAAGTGTTTTTGAATCATAGTTAAGAGTGCAAAATGGTTGGAGCCAGCACTAGTATGGGTATGGGAAATATCCATCTCCCACAATTTAATGGGAAAAATTATGACTACTGGTCAATAACTATGAGGGCTTTATTTGTCTCCCAAGACCTATGGGAATTTGTTGAGGATGGCTTTGAAGAGCTAGAAAATGAAGCAGAGTTTTATGTTTTAACTCAAGCAGAAAGACAGATTCTGAAGAGCAATAAGAAGAAATACGCCAAGGCTCTTTTCTTCTTGTATCAAGCAGTGCATGAGAGTGTGTTTCCGAGGATAGAAGCAGCTAACAGATCCAAAGAAGCATGGGAAACTCTCAAGACAGCCTATCAAGGCATGGAAAGAGTGAAGACAACAAAACTTCAGTTGCTGAGGAGAGACTTTGAGACTCTTTGTATGAAAGAGTCAGACAATTTTGACTCATTCTTCACTCATGTGATTGGAATGGTCACACAAATAAGGTCACATGGAGAAACTCTTGAAGATAAGAGGATTGTTGAGAAACTCTTGAGGAGTCTACCTTCAAGATTTGATGTGATTGTCACCACCATAGAGGAGACTAAGGATCTCACAAAGTTTTCAGTAGATGAGCTACATGCATCACTGATGACCCATGAACAGAGATTGAGTAGGAATGAAAACTCATATTTTGAACATGCTTTTAAGACCCAGATGTCTTTCGGAAGAGGAAGAGGGCAAGGCAAAGGAAGAGGAAGAGGAAGAAGCTAGAACAGAGGTGGAAGGAACAGTCCAGCAAATGCTCAAGGAAGGGGCAGCAATCCAAATCAGCATCAAGGCCAAGGAAACAGCCAGCAGAGTAGTCAGTAGAATGATCAAGGACAAAGGTATGATAAATCCAATGTCCAATGTTACAATTGTAAGAAATATGGTCATTATGCTAATGAATGTAGACAGAAGAAGCAAGATATGAGAGGTAGAACTAGTGCAAATTTCACTAGAGAAAATATCAGCCAAAACAATTTGTTTTTAGCTTGTAATATGGCTGAAGAAAAGAATGAGGATTTATGGTTTCTAGACTCCGGTTGTAGTAACCATATGACAGGAAATATATCAATGTCTTCTATGTTAGATGAGAGTGTGCAGTCACAAGTCACAGTAGGAACTGATAGCAAAGTTTCTGTTATGGGAAAAGGAGATGTAAATGTTTTAACAAGATTAGGAGCAAAGAAATCCATAGCAGATGTTTATTATGTTCCAGGAATGAAGTGTAATCTCTTAAGTATTGGAAAACTTGTCCATAAGGGGTATAATGTTTTCTTTGAGAATGATGTTTGTACCATGATGGACAAACCACCCAGCAACCAGTGTATTGCTGAAGTAAAGATGACAAGGAGCAGGATGTTCCCTCTCAGAATGAGAGCAGATTTGAAGAATGGTGAAGAGAAAGCAGCAGTTGCACAGGAGATTTTCCAAAGCGAACCAAAAGATGATAATTGGTTATGGCACTTGAGATTTGGACATCTCAACTTTGGAGGTCTTAATTTGTTGAAAAAAAAAAGAATGGTAAGTGGTTTACCATTGATAGAGAAACCGGACAGCCTTTGTGAAGGTTGTATCTTGGGGAAACAACACAGAGAAAGTTTTCCTTCCGGGAAAAGCATAAGGACAAAATCACCCTTAGAGATTGTCCACTCAGATGTATGTGGACCGATGCAAACTCCATCACTTGCAAGCAGCCACTATGTGCTAACATTTATAGATGATTTTACAAGAAAAACTTGGGTTTACTTTTTGAAAAACAAAAGTGAAGTGTTTGAAAATTTTTGCAATTTCAAAGCACTTGTTGAGAAACAGAGTGGGCTGCATATCAAATTCTTAAGGACTGATAGAGGAGGTGAGTATATATCTAAATATTTTCTACGTTTTTGTAGAGAAAATGGTATTCATAAGCAGTTTACAACTAGATATACTCCGCAGCAAAATGGAGTAGCCGAAAGGAAGAACCGAACCATAATGGACATGGCAAGGAGTATGTTAAAGGCAAAGCATTTTCCTAATGATTATTGGGCTGAAGCTGTACATTGTGCAACGTACATCTTGAATAGATGTCCTACAAAGGTAGTTATGAACAAAGTGCCGGAAGAGGCATGGAGTGGCAGAAGGCAAGATGTCACACACATGAAGGTTTTTGGATGTGTGGCTTATGCACACATTCCGGATCAGCTAAGGAGGAAGTTGGACAGCAAGGGGGAGAAATGTATTTTCATTGGATACAGTGAGGAATCCAAGGCATACATGTTATATAACCCATCCACCAAGAAGTTCATTGTGAGCAGGGATGTTCAGTTCATGGAAGAGGAAGCTTGGGATGGAAGTATAGAGAAAATAATGAATGTTAAAAACTGTTTATCTCATGATGAAAATGAAGATGAGTTGTCTGAAATACATCCCCAAACAACACCACCAACACAAGAGCAGCATAGCACACCCTTAAGGAGAAATGACTGTGCTTCTCCAAGCACACCACAAGGAGGAAATTCAAGTGCTTCTTCAAGCACTTATACACCTACTGAAAGAGGTAAGAAATTCAGAAGTTTGAAAGATATTTATGAACAAAATATATCAAATGAAGGTATCAATTATTTGTTTGCTTTATATTTTCATGTTGATGATCCTATTCATTTCGAAGAAGCCATCGAGGATAAGAAATGGATAGAAGCTATGGATGAGGAAGTTAATGCAATAGAAAGAAACAAAACTTGGGATTTGGTTGAACTCCCAAAAGGTAAAGATGTAATTGGTGTTAAATGGGTCTACAAGACCAAAAGTAATGTTGAAGGCAAAATAGAGAGACACAAGGCAAGACTTGTTGTCAAAGGCTATAAGCAGAAACATGGGATAGATTATGAGGAAAATTTCGCACCGGTTGCCAGAATGGAAACCGTGAGAGCAGTGTTGTCCATAACAGCACAAAAAAATGGAAAGCTTACCAAATGGACGTGAAGTCAGCATTTCTGAATGGAGTGTTAATGGAAGAGGTTTACATTGAACAACCTCTCGGTTATGAAAAGAAAGGCTAAGAGAAAAAACTTTGCAAGTTGAAGAAAGCTCTTCATGGGCTGAAGCAAGCACCAAGAGCGTGGTATAGTAGAATAGACTCTTATCTACTGGAAAATGGATTTGAGAAGTGTGAGGGAGAACCCACCCTCTACATCAAAGAAAAAGACGGTAAAATCTTGATTGTAGTCTTATATGTTGATGATGTTATTTTTACAGGTAATGATGATTGCCTTATTGAACATTTTAAAACAGTCATGAAAGAAGAATTTGAAATGGCTGATATGGATTTGTTGAGATACTTCTTGGGAATAGAAATAAAACAAGATGAAAGTGGGATTTTCATCTCACACGCAAAGTATGTCAATGAGGTACTTGAAAAATTTAACATGCAGGAATGCAAAGCAGCAATCACTCCCACAGTGATGGGATTAAAACTCAGCAGAGAAGACAGCAGCAGGGATTTTGATCCTAGTTTATACAAAAGCATAGTTGGCAGCCTCATGTACTTGACTGCAACTAGGCCGGACATAATGCATGTTGTTAGTTTGATTTCTAGGTTCATGGAAAAGCGAAAATATGCACATTGGCAAGGAGCTAAAAGAATTTTGAGGTATGTTAAAGGTACTAAAAGGGTTGGTATCTTTTATACTACTTCAGAAAATTCAGATTTAGTTGGATACACAGACAGTGATTGGGTTGGAAGTGTTGATGATCGGAAGAGCACTTATGGTTATGTTTTTCACATGGGTTCAGGAGCCATTTCATGGGCTTCTAAGAAATAGCCCATTGTAGCATTGTCTACAGCAGAAGCAGAATATGTGGCAGCTACAGTAGCAGCATGTTAAGTAGTTTGGATGCGGAAAATGTTGAGAAGTTTGTGTCAAGAACAGGTAAAAGGGACAGTGATATTTTGTGACAATAGTTCAGCTATTGCATTGTCTAAAAATTATGTTTTTCAAAAGAGGACAAAGCACATTGACACCAAGTTTCACTTCATACATGAATTGGTTACCAATGGAGAAATCGTTTTGCAGCATTGTAGAACGGAGGATCAATTTGCAGATATCCTCACAAAGCCACTTGCGCAGAAAAGCTTTGAACATTTAAGAAAATGCTTGGGTATGCAAGAAAACCCAGCAATTGAAATTAAGGGGGAGTGTTGGAATGTAATTTCAATTGCTCGGATCAGTTCGAAGGTGGCAGCATCGTTCACCAACGCAGGTTTAAACCAGGAGCAGGTTCGATGTGAGATCTCTGATTCGACAGGTGATCAACGGAGTGCGGGGGTTAAAACCGCTCGACGGTTAATGGAAGGCGACCCCCCGTAATTGACCGGCTGATCGCGGGTTGACCACAAATCGACGGCTCTAATTTACTACGGGGCCTCACCCATTTGGTGTGTACGGGCAGACTTGTACCCCTCGTAACCACCAGGAGAGGTGGCTCCGCCCCGTGTGCCACCCACGCACCACCGTTCCGCCACCACCGCGAAAAACTCACCGCAGCCACCAAATCAAATTTGAAATAATTTTTTTTTAAAAACGGTGCTGACAGAATTTCAATGGCATTAATGAAATTTTTAAGCTGTGATATTTTGGGTATTTTGTCAATGAATGGCATTAAATAGAATTTGAGATATTTTGTTTTAATATATATAAAACAGAATTGTAATTTTTAGTAGTTGTTGTTGAATGCACAGCAGTGCGTTAGTTTTTTTTATAGGACAGAGCATAATTAAATATACACAGCAGTGTATATTTTGAAAACAACAGTGAATTGTTTTTTTTTGACAGAGAGTGCAGAAAAAAAAATATACACAACAGAGTATATTTGTTTATTACACAGAGACAGTAAGAAATATACAGCAGCGTATTTTTTTACAGAGAGAGACATAAAGTTTTTTTTTGTTGAGACAGAGGTTTTATGTATGCATTGTGTTAGGAGCAGTCAGCAGTTTGTAATTCCCTCTATGTAGAGGAAGAACTTGTAACATATTTTATGGAATAAAAATTTGTTTTATTAAGTTGAAAACTCTGTTTTCTGAGATTGATATTTTATTTCTCTGTGTTGTGGAGAGGAAGTTTTATTTCTCCATTGATTAACTCTGGAATTTGTAATATTCCAACAATTAATTCTAACATGACCGTGTTTAAACCCTTAGAGCATTTAAGAATATTTTGGAATCAAATAAATTACAGTGAAGTTAATTTAATTGGAATTTCCATTTTAAAGATATTTTGGAATCTAATATTAAAGTGAAATTAATTTTTAAACCATATAGAATCTAGAGTGTTTAAGAATTATTTGGAATCAAATAAATGAAAGTGGAGTTAATTTAACTAGAATGTAGATTTTAAGAATATTTTGGAATCTAACTAACCTATGTCATATTAATATACAATACAACTCCAAAACTTTGCCGAAATCTATAAAATTCAGATATGGAGATAAGGATTGGATACCCCATAGTTTTGCAAGGTTTTAATTGGAGCTTTCTTTAGTGTTGACTCATTTGTGAACAATTTGAAGAGACCTTTACAAGCCCAACTAGGTTTGGAATTTCAAATTTATTTTTAGAATTAAGTGAAAATTTGATGATAAGCAATTTTTTTTTCCATACCTCACTTTAGGGTTTCAAATTTTTGTGTATTATTATATGAATTTTGTTTTAGAACAAAAATGAAGTAAAATTTAAAGTAGTGTTGTGATATGCAATTTTAAAAAAAAAATATAGGGAAAGTAGTTATCTTTAGAAACATAACTAGAAAATGTATATCAACAATATTTAAGTAGAAAATGTAATTACTATCATTTTTCTTCTTATTTTTTTCCTGTGTTTGCAAGAATCTCATTCGGTACCAGTTAGCAAAAAAATGGTGACGAGAAATAGATCATGCAACTAAAGAGATTGTTAAACTTAGCCTATGTCTAAATCGCTACTTAAAATTTAATATACGCAAATATAGATGTCAAATTTACAGTTTAAAAATATTTTTAAAAATGTAAAAACAGTTCAATATAACGTCAAACTCCAAGTCTCAGCCCGACAGTCAACACCACAACCGCTTTAATTAAGGTGAAACACAATCACTGCGTGAGAGCATTTGTATCATTATAGGTTGGCATGACGTTTCCTGCAGATAATGGGTTCTGTGTCAGACATTTGTATCATTGTATGTCAGGCATGGTGTTTCATCTGGATAATGGTTTGTGAGTCGGACATGATGTTTCATATTGGTAACGGTTCTTGACATTCTGCTCGGTTTAATATTAATAAACATTTGGATTAAGTTTAATATTAATAAACATTTGGATTAAGTTTCACGCTGCATATGCATGGTTTTTTTTCCGTTAGTAAAGTTTCATGCAATTTTGACCAAAGTTTCATGCCGGACATGCATGGAACATTTGTATCAAGTTTCACGCTGCATATGCATGGTTTCTGTTTCGTTAGTAAAGTTTCATGCAATTTTGATTAAAGTTTCACGCCGCCGGACATACATGGTTTGGTTTAGTATGTGCCGTCACATTTAGCAAGGCGAGGACTCTATACCCTTGAAGAGTTCTTAGCAAACCCGCCGGCCCTCAAATTATAAGCCACTAGAACCTGTTTCCCATTGTTATTCCATTGAAGAGTAAGAACTGCTAGTTTGTAAGGCGGGATGGTGAAATGGGATAGAGCAAGAATTATAGAGGTGTTTGGAGATACCGTGGTTGTGAGATCTAATAACAAGTTGATGAGGGCTAAGTGAGATAGAGAAAGAATTATAGAGGTATTGGAGTTAACGTGCGTGTGAGATCTAATATCAAGTTGAGGAGGAATTGCACTACCATAAGTGGGAATAGGTGATGTGTAATGTGTAACGGTGATTGATGCTTTTAGTGGCGTAATTTTGAGGTCTTTGTAATATGATTTCATTATATTGTAGGTATGGTAGTAAGTATACAATTTTGTTTTTGACTGAAAAAAATTTATGTGGTTTTTTAGTAGCTTAATTTTATGAATTTAATCTATGTTATTTACTATTATCTAAATTTATTTATTTATAAAGTCATTGGTTGAAGTTTTATTATCAATTGTTTAGTAACTTTCATTGATAACAATAATTTAATACTATGAATTTAATTTTTGTTATTTATTATTATTATTAATTTTTTTTTTTTGTAAAGTGATTGGTTGAAGTCTTATTATGAGTTGTTTAGTAACTTCCACTAATAACAATAGTTTAACACTGTGAATTTAATTTTTGTTATTTATTATTATTATTTATATTTATTTTTTTGTAAACTGATGGGTTGACGTCTTATTATGGATTGTTTAGTAACTTTCATTACTTACTAAAGCATGATGAACTAGAATTGGAGAAAGGATAACTAATATTTTTTTTTCTATTAGTTATTTTTTGTTTTTAGTTTAAAAAACTTTTTCCCATAACTTCTTATTTTTCTTCTTTTTCTTTTCAATTTTATTACTCCTTAATTTGATGTGTATTTTTTTTTCTTTTTTTGTGTTTTTGCTCTCTTTTTTCAATTCCAATTCCATTAATCATAGTTTTTCCTTGATCCCTTCAGCTTTATATAATTCATTTTCTCAGAAGCAACAACTATACAATAAACCCTGAAAGCGGGTGTTTGATTGCAGGCGGTAGCTGGTAGTCCCAACGTGTGCCACATGGCCACGCATGGGGCCTGTCCACCAGCATTTAAAATGGCCAGATCCTTGCCTAAGACCACCTTAATTGCCTCTTCTCTCAGTCTTAATGCTCATCCAGCTCGCCGCCCTGAGCTTTCCTTAAGAACTCCGCGTCCTTCTTCTCTGTAATTCTCCTCTTACCTTATTTCTCTATTTGTTGTCTCAGAGCCAAGCCCTCACATACACACAGAGAAGCATCGCGATCTCCATTGTTATCTCTTGCTCGCTCCTTCGCTCATTCACAGCTGTTGTAACTCTATCTCGCAACTTCAGTGCACTAATCCCATCGGTCACTTTGCCTCCTCTCCTCCGCTCGTTAGCCTCCCCAATGCTTATTCCTACTCCAACATGCCAAGGAGGCAAAGAATGCGACCACTGTGGTAGAGGAAGGGGTCATTCCTCTCGACCTCCCATATCCATTCACTCCACTGCCCGCTCCCTGCCTCCTCAAGAAAATTCTCCACAATTCCACTATGATTGTTCCATGGATAGAGCCTGTCTTACAACCACAATTACTGTCAACTTCCAAGAAGCACCTTCAAGTTTTGTGGGAACAAGTTCCAGAAAGCGACCACGAAAATCCACATCGTTCTAGTGCCTCCACAACTGTCACGGAAATCTGGAGCTTTGCGGGTCAAGCCTGAAACTCACTCCTCCAGCAGCAAAGGCAGTGGTAGTGGGAGTCATGAATTGTTGGGTGATGGAATGAGAAAGGGAAGTGCTAGCCTAGTGCACACTGCTAGTACGCTAGAACCTGCCGCCCAACATTCGAAGAAAGTTGATGACTCTTTAGAAGAATACAAGGGTCTTATCATTGAGGAGCCACCGCCACAACATCATGACAACTAAAATGATATTCGTCCATAGAAATGAGAGGTTTATTCTCTCGATTTTGTTTAATTTCTCTGATTATATGTATTTCTTGAAAAATTTGTCAAACTCTCTGTCATTTCTGGACAATGTTGGTTTCCCCATTCAGGGCAATGATTTTCAGACCATTTTCCCCATCTGGGGCGGTCAATTTTTTGTCTTTTTGACCCATACTATGTTCGGGATTGTCTAGCATAGAAATTACAGAGGCAAGTTTCGACCTATACACTATGTTTTATTAATAGAATTAGTCCAATTTAGAAAAAAAACTATACAATAAAAGTTCCATTTCAATTAATATAATTAAATAAGTAAAATATATTTCTAAAAATAAGAAATTAATAAAAATGAAACAAAATTTGAGTGTAATTTTCTCTGGTTGTCTTATACATATTCATCTGATTCTTCATTTGACTAAAATCTTAAGATCTTCTTATCATTATTGTCCCCACTCAAATATCAGAGATTTAGAAAATCTCAACTTGTGAAGTTAATGTTGGCAATGTGATTCCTCTCATTATTGCATTATTATTATTCAGCATACCTATTATATGTGATACATGTCAGATTTTTTTTTTTTTGTTAACCTGGGTAAGAATTCGTCTTCATCATCATGTCCAAATATATCACCCTGATCGAGGTAGTGAATTGAACCAGTGAATTTACATCAAGTTTCTTAACAACGCACCCAATCACCATCTGTTCAAGACCACGTGGACAATTTTTTTTTTGTAAGCTCGGTAAGACTATATATTCATCATCATGTCCAATACATATCACCCTGATTAGAGAGGTGAATTGAACCGGTGACTTCACACCAAGGAGTTCCTTAACAGAGAACGCAATCACCATCTATCCAAGACCTCGTGGACATGTCAGATTAATTTATATTTTTACTTAAATCTATATAACTAATTATTCATATTTTTTATTTATCGATGTGTTATATGTTTAAAAAAATTATTTAACGTGTTCATATTTTATTGATGAGAATAAGAAATATGAGGAGCACATAGTCCAAACAAAATATTCATATATTTCATTCAAACCCAAACTACAAGCCACATAAATAGTTCTCATGAGATCTAACAGATTCCATACAAGGAGAATATTGTTGGGAGAATATCTCGACAATACAGTCTAACTAACAAATCGATCCTTCATGTTTATTAATGTAAGAGTTATTTCCAAGATCTCCTCTTAACTCTTACATTATTACATAAATCGAAAATTACAATATAGATAACTAGGGAAATTTTAGGGCATAATATTTGCAAGTAGGTTGATTTTCTCTATTTTTTCCAAAAAAAATCTCTCATTTCCATTTGTTTCTAAAAATGATTCGCACAAATTTTATTGTATAAAATTGTTTTTCCTTAAGAACCACCAAAAATTTATATAGAGACTATATAACATTATTATAAATTTTGATATTTTTACAAAAATATTTCCAAAGATTTTATAGATTTCATATTATGGACTTGTCAAATTTTCCAAGGATTCTAAACTTTAAGATAAATTTCCGTCGTTAAAATTTTCCCCGTAGATAACAAATATTACATCAACATAACTTATCTTTGTCTCACTAGTCTTCATCAACACTCACAATATTCTTGAATCTTGTAAACATCGTTCTTTCATCACCACCGCATCTTCAAGCTATCACTCTCTGACCATTGTTGACGAACTTTGTATAGTCGACACTTCTCGATCTCTCGAAGGACAATCTCGATACTAGACCACCCTATGCACAAACTATCATAGATAAAAATGCACTGAACTATATTTTTATAGTTGTATAGGTGAGTTTTTTGGGTAGTGAGTGCATCCAACAATCAATTATGCAACCAAAATTTCTACACACATGGATCTCATAACATAACCTATAAATGATGCTCTTAAATCCCAAAACACAAAAATACCCATCAAAATATAAGAAACTGACATAATAAAATTAGCGTCATGTTCTGTCGACATCGAAGAACATTAAGAATCACTAATTTAATTATATTACTCAATTCAATAATTGGTTTTTCATTTTTTTTTCAAAAAAAATTAAAAATAAGACAACAAAGTGTTTAATAAAGAAGGCACCACATCCCATGATGAAAACACTAATAATGATAAATTTTCCACTGTCTTCCAAGAACAAACTCTCCCCTTGCAAAGCCGAACATTAACTCTGTCAAAAAAACCTGCAAAGTACAACAATAGAAAATAAATGCATAATATTGTTCCACAATAAAAGGTACCGACCAATGCAACAATCAGTATTTCCCACATATTATTGGTCAAAGAAAGCCAACAAGGGCCCCAATGACTGATTTCTATCATATATGTAACGCTTAAAACATTTTGACCTAAAAATAACTACCATGTCACTATGATCCATGGCCTACAAGGAAATCGATCAAAGTGAGTGTTGTCAAAGGAATAATAGTCGTCATTATTTATTTGAAATCTCATTTTCTTTTCGAGTCAGAATCATTCAGAGAAGAACCACAATGGAATTAAGTCGCTACAATAAATCATTAGGTTGTGATTTGAAAAACAAAAGCCACTATTCAAATCATCTACCATTGAAATCTACATTCCCATTATAGGATGCCCACAGTCGTTTCTATTCATTGAACTCTATATTGAAACAAGAAAACCCAAAAAGTATGAATACTCCACATAGCATATGGTGACTTAGTAATGCTTCTCTACAGCACTAACCATCATTATCATGCCAACGACTCTCCTGGATGTAGGCAGAACCCCACACCTACCACCCTGTAGAAATCATTAATTCAATTGCTCCATAATCTCGTCCAATGTATACCCATGGTTCCGCGGAATGAAACACTCAATTCCATCATCCATAGGTCTTTGCAACAAGGGTATATGATCAGAAAAGGGCATGTATATATCTATTCAAATGAGATTTCAAGCTAGAGCCACCATAATTATATCAGCCAACCATAACTTGTATCCTTTGATTCATAACCAAAATGAATCCATGAGGACCTACTACTTTTAATTATTTCTTTGCATTTTGATAGTTTGGTGATGATTGTGGATAAAATCTTATATCATATTAATTTTAGACAAACAACAAATTAGTTTTATGGACATATTCTCCAATAGCATATTACATATATATTATCCAAGAGTGATCAATGGAGATACAAAGCATAGGTAACAATAGTGTGACCCATATTATCACATGTAGAACATAATTTCCATGATCCATTGTTTTTTGATTGCAAGGGAACCCACACGAGACATAGATCACATCATAAATCACTCAGAAAATAAAATAAAATAAAATAAAATAAAATAAAAATAAAAAATAATAAAAAATAAATAAAAAATAAAAATAAACTTAACTAAATAATTTCATAGGCACTGTACTATTTATAGATATATAGCTATCGCAATTCTCACATTTTCATGGCCTTCCCATGAGGCAGTGAAGTCAGAATAAGCTTTGATACCAATAAGAAATCTAAGCAGCAGACAAAGTTCACACAAAACTATTCATATGTTCCATTCAAAGCCAAATTACAAGCCATATAAATAGCTCTCATGATATCGAATATATTTAAAATAAGGAGAATATTGTTGAGATAATATCTCAACAAGCCAATCAAAATAAAAAACCAATCCTACCCATTTACTAATGTAAGCTCTATTTCAAATTATGACAATATCTTGTGCCATCGTGTGCTTATTTGTATTTCTGCTTGAATGTAGCCTCATCATCGGTGAATTATGCACAATTTTTCAACTGGAAAATTTATTTTAGTAGCTAGAAATTATATGGTATAGTAGGGTTTTAGTCATAGAAATCCAACCATATATATCCTCAAATATTTTTTTGTCTTTTTGGTGAGCCCTGGTATTGCACCAAGACTGCTACAACTCCCATGGGCTAGTCAAATTTACTTTATCAACACGACGTTCATACAAACTTGGAGGTGATAGTGCTATATGCACAACATATGAGCTCTACTCATGCTGTCCTCATCTTAGTTCTACAATGAGGTGCTAACCCTAGGATTGCTTCTAGGAAAGGAATTCTATCACACTTATAAATGTAATCTAAGACTAAAAATAAATCATAACCATTACTATATCAACAAGGAAAGAAACCACTCTAGATAACACTGATTCATTTAGCTATTTGCAAGAAAGAGAAGTTCGCACTTATGCTAATGAAAGAAAGGAATTACACTAATTGGAATTCATAATGTAGATTGTTGAATTGAATTTAAGAAAAGGAAACTAATCTAGAGAACACATACAGAATCAAATTACTAACTAAGTCATATCTAACTTATGCTTAACTACTCTGTTTAATGATGAATCTAGTAATAAACTAATATCACTTCAAAATGACTCTTTTTTGTAGAAAAAGAAGGAGGTGCATAGGTGGTACAAGAAGGAGTTTTTTAAGGTCTATTGGTGGCTTGGCTAGGCTTAGATGTGGTGGAATAATGATTTGGGGCTGAAGGAGGGAGTGTTTATCCTTGCTATAGGAAGCTTCTATAGGGTTTTCTTGTAGTTCTACAAGATGTCATGAAAAGTTATAGAAATAGGTCGAGTGGAGGTTGAGACTAAAAATTGTGAGAAAAACATTAGGAGAGGTAGGTTAAAGGTGGATATTGGTAGATTAAGGGTAGCCATGCCCTTTTCTAAGCTTAAAACTCTTCACAAAGCCTATCTTTCACCCATAACGTTTATCTCAATGATGTTTTGGTGACCTCAAAAAACAGGGTTGTAGATGACTTGGATGGAAGGTGGTTGATGAAGGGTGAAGATTGAAGATAATGGTGCTAAAGGGGTCCTGCTCTGCTGCCCTATTCAAACTTGCAATCAAGATACTTGTTTATGCATTCATCATTGACAAAATTATCATGAAAATTGTGGAAAAGATTAGTTGAATTTAAATAAAACTACCTATGCAGTTGAAACGGAAAGAAACCTCTACACCTACAACATGTTCATGTTAAGAAAAGTAGAAATGTATAAATTTTAAAAGAAATAATAAACTAAAAATATATTTTGTCTGTGGTGGAAGACCTTCCTCCTCAAGCTCCAATGGAAGAGGCGAGAGAGAGAGGCTTAGCACACATTTTTGATGTTTTATATACTACCAAAAATTAAATGAGAGAAATTAACTACTGCAACATAAAAGAGAACCCAATTAGACAAGAGATATTGAGGCCAATGGATTGGGGCTTAACCCACAAGCTCAGCTCCCTAAAACTAACTGAGTCAAGAAGAAACCAAATGCTCATTTTATTTCATAACTAGTCTTTTACATGAAACATGAAAGTAAAAAATGTCCAATACAAAATCGAAGAGTGCTCTAGCTACATCCGAAAATAAAATCATAGTGAGCTCTTGCTCGAGCATATTTATGGTAGAGGGTGGATACCAAAAACTCCCTAAGACGTATGTCTTTGTTTCGTTGCAAATTGAAAGAAGTGGAGCTTGGCTCTCTTTGATCATTCACTTGGTTGGCTACCTTTGATTTTGAGCTGTTGGAGGAGAATCTTGAGGAGATATTGGGTTCCTTTAGGAGCTAAGAACATGGTAAACCCTCCTACAATCACTGCTTGATACTACTTTAAGCCCTGATTATGAAATCTTTCTCAAAAAATCTATTATTCCCTTGATTTTCCTGCATTTAAAACACACTAGGCCTCAAATCATGAAAACCCTTAATAGACTATTCTAACCAGGAAAAATATGACAAAATTGGATTAAATGTGTGAGAGAGAGAATAATTAAGCTAAAAAGGTGACAATTAACCCCTTAGAATGTAAGTAAAGATGGTTCTCATCACTTTTCCATGTGCTTTTAGTTGGGAATGATATTGTTTATGATATAAATTATATGGGGTAGCTTGTTGGAATTGTATGGGGATTTTGTGAATTTAATTTGTTTACGATATTTTCTATAGTTTCAATTTTTATGTTTTCCATTGAGGTCTAGCAGCATATATGGTGCATCAAATCACCCACTACATAATCATTACCATAATTTTCTACTTACGGAAAATGCAGATCTCCAACTTATTTTTTCCAACCTTTTACTTTTGCAAATATAACTGGTTGAAAATTAAAAATCCAGCTACAATGTTCGTACCATTTGTAGTTCATCTATATATCCACCATCAAATATTTATTGTTTTTTAATTAAACTTGGATATATTTAAACTAAGCGGAAAGTACTAAAAATGCAATTTTGCATAATAAAAATTGTGGTTATGTTTTTAGCCAAGTTGGTCGTGAATTCCAATTTTTCTCATTCACACCAACTGAGCTAGGGTACATCTTATTTCAATTCAAAAATTCCTCCGTGAACAAGTTCCTCATTGAAGAATTTTTCCATTATAGCATTTGTGCATCCAAATAAAATGCACCATAAAAAAATAATAACAACATTTTATCTTGAAGTGAGATTCAATTTCAGTCAATAACATCGAATAAGGTAGAAAGAAATTCTTGGCGAAGAAAATTTTCAGTACTTTCTGACTTATGCATGTTTACATTTTTTTATAGATAATATCCTTTGGAGAATACATTAGTTTTCAAGCATCAAGATAACAATTACATTGCACCAAACAAGCGATTGTACAAGTAACATGAGTAATTAATTGTTCTTGGATGTACTATTAGGTTATTTTCCTATGCAAAAAAGCACGATTAGCTTATTGAGTATTTAAGCATTTTATGGTATTTTCTTGAGCATATTGAACAATTTGATATTTATTTCTTAAAGGTGTTGATATTAGTAAAAGAGCTCCCATATGCATTGATGATGCAAGCCTCAAGATAGAAGTTACTTTCCACCCAACAAGCGATTTTATAAGTAACATGAGTAATTAGTTTCTCTCAGATGTAGTATTATGTTATTTTCTTATGAAATCAAGCATGGTTATCTTATTTAGTATTGAAGCATTTTAAGTTTTTGTCTTGAACATATTGAACAATTTTATATTTCTTTCTTAAAGGTGTTGATATTTTTAAAAGAGCTCCCATATGCATTGAGGATTCAAAATTTAATTATATTATTTAAGAACACCATGATTATTGTCCAAATAATATGTGTTTGATATCTATACAAGTAAAATATTTGGTTTGTTATTCTAACATATTATTTTTCGAAAAACATTACAAAAAGAATGCTTTTTTTAGAACATAAACTACAAATAATGGTAACAATGATATGGAGACTCAAGCAACAGGGCAACACAGAGTTATCTTTAAAGATAATGGAATATAAACTATCATTGAAATTTTTGTCTTTATTTTTTCTTACTTTAATTTATCTATTTTTAAACTAAGCAGTACAAACCAACTACAATGTAACATCGCTTGATCACATCTTTCTTAAAATATTTTATTTACTAACATGAAGCGTAAAAGAAAAAATATAATGAACAATCAATGAATTAACGACTATTACATTATTGTTCCTAAGTGGAATTGTCATGTTGTTTTATTGTTTTTTACTTTAATTTAGCTATATTTAAACTAAATGATAGGTACTAGCTACTATCTAGCACTTATTTTATAATGTTATCTTAAGATAAAAATTCTATCACTTTCCTTAAATTTATCATTTGGATATTTTTAATTAAAATTAATTATAAATTTAATTTAAAAAATAGTTAAAAAAAGTAATGAAAAATGATTTTATGAATAAGAGTAATATGAAATGAGTTATGGATGTATGCATATGGTATTAAAGCCTATTTACAAGTTAACCATTTCCATGGAAAATTGGAAGTGAACAAAAATTTACTTGGAGGCATGAGCGAGATAGATTATTTTTTCTCTGACAAAGAAATGGAGATTGAATTTTCACGGGGTTTAAGGGGTTCTTCAAACTATCGTGTCAAATATCTAGCTTTGTGGCACGGTTTGGATTTAGCTCTCTCCAAGGGAATTCCTCATTTGATGGTTTTTGGTTACTCAATTATTTTTATTCAATGGTGAGTAAAGTAAAAGGGAATGTGTAGCAGAACTTAGCCCCTCTTTTGCATTGAATCAATTTTATACTAGATAAATATGATTTGATCGAACTCTTACATGTCATGAGAAATATTAACATGCCGGACGATTCTCTAGGCAATCAAGGAATTGTAGTAGATCAAAGTGTTTTGAAGGTTGATGAAGGGGATATGATTAGTAATGTAATATCATGAAGAATATAATAATAACCCTAATGCTTTAGTTATTTATTATAATCAATTTTTGGATAGTTTGACGTGTCTCATCAATTTTCCCTGTTAGGTATAATTTTGAAACCATATTAATTGATATAATTCCCTTTGTGTAGTGGTGAAAATTCCTTGATATGGAGAGATGAGTTCGTGCAGCCACTTGGGAGATGTTCGTCATGCTTAGTTAGATAAAGTACAAGTGGACAATAGATTAAGCAGTTAATCAAATTAGTTAGAATGTTTGAAGCCTTCATTCATTCAATCAAGATGCAAAATAGATGTGATATATCCTTTCCCTCGATCTATTTTTCTCTAGAAAACAACATTTCCATAATGGATTTTGATTTCTTTGATCGATTAGTTCCTGCAGTTTAATGAGGCTTTAATGGAAGAGTCATAGGTGTCATTTCAAGATGAATTGGATCCACATATTATAAAGAGTTCTAGATAGACTTTGGAAACATAGATTTGAGGTTTAGAGACATTGTTTACAAGGATAAAAAATAGGCATGAAGTAGGATCAATTTCATGGAGCAAGAATCAAGTTTTGGAGAAGTGGATATCAACATTTTGTTAGTAGAAACAATGAGTGCATTGGAATTCCTCATCTCTCTAGTTTCAAAACATGCATAGATGACTTTGTCTGAGTCATGGGCTGATTTTGAGCTTTTAAATTAGGAGATGGGAATTATGGGGGTTAATATGGATAGGTTTTATCATGTGACTGAAATTTGGATGTTTTGAGTGGATAATTTGACCTCGTTGATGGAAGTCAATGTTGACAATTCTCATAATGGTGAATTTAGGGATGCCATACTATAGCTATATGGGAACTCATTGCTACATGAGGATATTGACATACTTATTATTGTTAGCCAAGTGTCCTCTCCTTCCTTGCCTGAGCTAGAAGAAAATGAAGTCCATTTTAATTCTGTTATGTGCGACATAGAGTGTCATAGTTATCTTTTGGTTGTTTTTTTCATGGTATTAGAATATATAGTTATTTTTGGAGTTTTTTGGAGGTTGTATGAAGAAAAATAGTTCATAACAGTTGAGTATAGACAACATGTAAACTATGCCAATCCTTCTTGGAATTTTGGGATATTAACATAAAAAATTTTAGTTGAGGATGTACACGGTTGTGGCCTTCAAACCAAAATAATTTAATGAAATATATAACCATTCCTTTAAAATAATAATAATAATTTAAAATAATATCTAATGTTGATAATAATCAAGTATATTTATGATTAATATTAATAATAATAATTTAAAATAAAGTTATCATTTATTACTTTTTATGAATTTTTTTAATCATGAAATTGTGATATGTTTCACAAAGTAAGGTTTTGATACTTATCATGGATTCATGCCTATCATCATTTTCCAACTATTTAATTTATATTACTACACTAGTTTTAACATAATTTGAAATATTAAAATATTATTTATTTTAATATTTTATAATTTAAAATATTATGTAAATAATTTGTAGATTAATAATTTTTTCATTATTAATGTTATGTAAATCATAAAATATATTTAAAAAATTACTAATATATATATAAAGAAATTTTAATAAAATAATAAATAAATATTTTGATACTAATTAATTAAAATTATTTAATTTTAATGAATAAAATAATTATATTGTATTATAAGAAAAACACAAACCATATTTTGTATGATTGTTCTGATGCACTAATGATATAAAGTTATGATGTTGATATAATGTCACTAGCATAGATCCATTTTAACTTTGGATATCTAAAGCATCGAGAGGGATCAAATATCTCAAGGTGTCTTTTGACTGAAAAACTTAAGGAAATATTTTTTACCTCAGGAGGTTTGATCCCTCTCAGTGCTTGACAGATCCAAATTTTAGATGGATCTAGGCTATATATATATATATATAAACTCCGTAAAAATATTTATAAGCATTAATTGGTTATAGTAATATAAGTTTAATTTTAATAATATTATAAGGTTATATAAAATATAAATAAATAATGAATGTTCTTATAAGCTTATATAGCATATGAATAAAAATTAAAAACACAAATTTACAATTTTGAGAGATGCATAAATGTAGATCATATGAATCTAATCAATTACAAAAAGTTTACATTGTGATCAATCTTAATCTCTGTTCTTCGAATTTTATCATAGACTCAACTATTACTTTTCCCATATTTTCATATTGTTGATATGAAAAGAGAGGTTGAAAGTAGACCATTCAAATCATTAACTCGAGATAACACAATAAAAATCATGCATTATCTCTCTTTCTTCCTAATATTAGTTGTAGCTTTCTCCAGAGTCAATCCTTGTGACTTATGGATTGTTAAACCACAAAAAAGTTTCAAAATAAGTAGTTACATTTTACCTATTTTAATATGTTTTGTAGGAAATTTTTGATGCAATAACTCATCCCATGGTACTACCATATAATTATCAAATCTTACGAAAACATATGTGGGTGGTTGTGGGGGTGAAAATCTAGGGCTATACATAATTTTTTCTACAATTCTAAGAGCAAAATTTAAGAGTCTTGCATTAGTCAATATGTTTGATGTAATAATTAGTTGAGCTCCAACTATAATAAATAACTCAAGTTCCAATTCTTCCTCATCTATTTCCATGTAGTTCTTTTTTCCTTTTCTCACAACATTGGTTGCAATGGGATAGTTTAGATTTATTTAACAAAACTTGTTATGATTGTGTACATCATAATTTGTGGAAAACACATGTATTTAATAATCAAATTACTTGTTGGACACCTAATCCTCAACGGGTAGGTGTGGAAGGCGAATGGACAAATGGAGTCCAAGAGACCACTTGGAATGGAATCCAAGGGTCACATCATTGTATTATAAATGTATATTTATGGTGAATAATAATATAACTGACGCTTATATTTTTCATTATGTGTTTACTTTTCTTTACCATACGTGTGTTTAACATGGTATCAGAGTCAATGATTGTTGGTCCTGCCAATTTGAGTCACTAGTTTTAGTGGTATTTCTGTGCATGTCAGCTCTACCATCAATCTTGCACTTCTGAGCCAAAATTGGAGCTGAATTATCTTCTATCTACCGTACACTTAGCTCGGCGTATTTGTCATTCTAGCTTAAGCGTTTTTGCAATAATACCTCCTTAAGTGTTTTTTGAGTTTTTGTAGTAGTACCCGCTACTTTGCAGTAAATTCTCTCCTATGGTAACGTTCAGTGTAACCAAGCTAGAGTAATTTGTATAGAAATCCATCTAGATATCCTCTCAACTCTATTTTTAGCATAACTGACATCCTCTGAAATTTTCTGTCATATGTTCCTGCGCGCTCCTGTTTTGTATCGCTATACATAGTCAGTTCTACCTCCATAAGTGAATCTGTTCTTAACCCCATGGCATCATACTCCTATACACCATGTGGAGCACACTCTGCCTCTCAGCACTGTGATTCCCCTCCCTTGGCTCCTCGAACGTGCTCTCTTCCCTTGGAATCTGTGCTCCTCCGATGCCTATCCACATTGTTTGTAGGGAGCAGTGTCAACATATAAAAAAGAGGACATTTCAATCTGATGAAGCCAAACGACCCCGAGGACCCACTCAGGAAATTATTCCTCTGCCTGAGACTCCACCATGAATTCCATGTTCATAGAGATCGAGGGTGAGGTGAACTATACTGCTCACAAGCGCCGAGGAGCCAATGTCGACATCGATTTCTAGGGCTTTTCCTAGTAGGCATGCCACGTGGTTCCCCATAGGGTGATGGTATAATGCTGAAGGCTTTAGTCTTCACTAAATAGATAGAAAAAGGATAGAGGAGTTGCTACATTAAATCAGAATTATTCAATGGGTTTTTCATTTTCTTGAGGTATCAACCTCCCTCTAGTACATTGGTCCCTCTCCCTGTTGGCCAACGATCCCTTTGACCATCCCCCAAGCAAATTTCCCACCTATTCTTTGGCCGAAAATGAATAGGGATGCTGCCTGGATTTCATTGAAAATCAGAGAGATGAACAAGAGTTTGTAACTTGCCCATTAATAATTTAGCGCTAGATCTCTTGTTTTTACAAAGCTAAATCTTGTCTTCATTTCCATTGATTTTCTTGTGTGGTTGAACATGATGCTGTGTTAATTTTTTGTTTATTGAAATTACTGCTCGTATTTTGATGGTTTCCCTCTGTCTTGAACCTTTTAGACCACACGTTCCATCAAGAAAGTCGTGAAGCGTGCTGGTATTAGGAAACCATAATCCATCACGGCATTTATGCTCTCACCCATGAGCCATGCGACGTTTCCATGTGCCATACAACCTCTAAATGCCGAATGTTAACTTTTGAAATGGATTTATGGGCTATTGGAATATTGCACTCTCATACACAGATCCAGGTGTACGCATTACACCAAGAGGCATGTTTTCTCATATGATTTGAAAAGAACCATGGGTTATCCCTATTGTGTGTAACCCAGTCCTCTGACACTTATTTTTTGGGCAGTGCTAAAGTGATTAATAGTTGATATGGTCGTTGATTGTGAAGATTAATCACTATAGATTTCAGTGAAATATTTCAAGGGAAAATATTCACCCTCAAACGAGTTGCAGTTTCCGCCAAGGAGAGTGGTTCAGTAGGAAAATATTCTCCCTCTTGCAAGTTGCAGCTGCGAAGATTGATGTGTTGATAAGACCCTCTCCTTACCTTTTCTTCATGTGTGAGAGGAATTTCTTAAGTGAGAAACATTATAACCTCTGTGGCGACCAATATATATCATAGAAAATGGTCAAATTTTATGAAGTATTACAGTCCCTAGAAACTTTTCTACAATATATTGCTGGTGACGCTATCAAAATCAGCAAAACCTCTCTTGTTGACATTAAATTTTGTCTACAAAATGCACATGAAAAGATTGATTTTCTTCAACTAGAATCTCAGCTCCAGCAAGAAGAATTAAAATATAAGAGTCATCATTCTGAACCTGTTTCTGTTCAGAACATTGAAACAGACTCCCATAAGCAGCAAGTCAATAATTTTGCATTCGATTCACATTCAGTGCCTAGTTCAAAACATATTTGCATACAGGTGTCGAAATTCAACATGTGCTTCCCAAGCCCATCATCAGTCCTTGGGAAGAGCTTTTCCACAATAAGCACATAAAAAGTTTTGGATAAGACAAGGAGTTTTCCTTTCATATTGTAGACTACTCCAAGCCCATAAAATTTTAGAGTGTTTGATTTCTTCATTACATTTCACCTTCAGCTGTTCCAGATCCTTCTCCTCTTCCACAACAACAAAAACAGATTGAAAAATGGAAACACTTTCATCGAGTTGGCCATAAGAAAGATCACTATTTTGATATTCACCCATGAAAGGACTATGGTTAGCACACCCATTCTTCACACATATGCTTCAGAAAAAAACCTCCTGCAAGAACAAACATTCATTTTGGATGGATCACTTCTTTGAAATGGGCATCAAAAACTAAGAAGATGTTGATTTCACGTGTCAGAGCTTGTTCTAGAATATTGAACAAACTTGCAGTTGATTTTTCGCCATCATCTCACCTTCTACTTGGCAGGAGGGAAAATAGTGGTCATCTACAAGCTTCGAAGCCACATCAAGAGAGCCTGAGCCACAGTCTCTCATTCCTGACTCAGAGTTGTAGCCATAGACACAACAGTTCAAGTGAGCCTGAGCCAGAACTTGTCATTCCAGATTCATATTTGTAGCTAGATACACGGATTCCCATGAACATTCCTTTGGTCGGTGGAAAACCTTAAACCATCTGTGCGAGGTTGATATTATTCCTCTTCAAAGAGTTCAGAGCACTTCCTCTGGTAGAAGACTTCAGCTTCTTGCCAGCTTTGGTAGAGTTCTAGGAAATGCATTAAGCATTCCAGTGTTAGTGGTTATCCTTAAACCATCACAGGTTGTAGACCTCCCTTCTCCTAGGTTGAAGGTCTCCCTCTTCAAATATGAGGGTCACTTCCTCTAGCAGGAGCCCTCAGCTTCTTGCTAGATTTCGAAGAGTTCTGGGAACTGCACTATATTGGGAAAAATACTGAGAGGGGGGGGGGGGGGATGAATCAGTATTTAGTGCAGACTAAATTTTTTTTACTTTTTCATTCTCTAAAACCCATACGCTACTTTACTGAACCCAAGTCGCGTATACACGTGGATATCCTTAATGAAACTCGCGTATTACCATAGATCTCATTATGCAGATAATTCTTTACTTAGGTCATTGAATAATTCATTCATTAGATGTTTAGAAAGTAGTAAACATGTGCAGTAAGAACAGAATAAATCATCACACATAAGAAACACACATGAACACCAGGATTTAAGGTGGAAACCCAATTCGGGAGAGAACCACCGCTACCGTCGTCTCAGTCTTCAATATTTATTATAAAGAAAACATCTTACAACATTGTGTTGGCGCAGACTCATACCAGCACGTAGGCGTCCACCTGCAGAAGGCTACAACCTTCTCTCATTTACCAGCCTCTCCTGGAAGGGAGCTACAACCCCCTACTCTCGTTTACCAGCCTCTCCTGGAAGGGAGCTACAACTCCCTGTACTCGTTTACCAGCCTCTCCTCGAAGGGAGCTATTACCCCCTGCTCTCGTTTACCAGCTACCACTGGAAGGGAGCTACAACCCCCTCACTGAAGGCTTCGACCCTCAGCGCCATTGCGGACCATGTTTCATCAATTTTCATACTGGATCCAATAGCTTCAATACAACATACCTTGTAGGCCACCTTTCATCAGATTTTCAGACTGGACCCACACCACACATTAAAGCTCATTATACATCAAAATAAAACTCATAACCTCATCAATTCATTCATTGTACCATCAACCAATCAACCAACAACTTGATATTTAATCAACGTAATCAGCAGCATAATCAACTTCAAACAACCCAGATCTGTATGAATACATCATTGACAGATAGAAGTAAAACAGAAGAACATATCAGACATTTCATTCCACATACTTCAGCAAAACCCTAGTTCCATACGCGTTTTTACTTCACTGAACCTGCGTATGCATGCGCTTTAACAGAAAAAAACTTGCGTATACATCTGCACATATTTCAGGACTGATTTCACATACCATACGCGCTTTTGATGAAGCCAACCCGCGTATATATGCGCTTTCTCTTCCACGAACCTGCGTATAGATCTTCAAGCTTTGTAGGGCTGCACAATTCTTCAGAACAGATAAATGGCTCAGATATTACCCTTTACTTCAGGAAATATTTGCCTCATCTTAGATCTAAACATTCCACAAACAGATCTAGAAAATACATAGTCTTCTTTAGATCTAGAGATCCCTCTTCATCATTTTCTTCATGGGTGCATTATTAATTCAGATCAACAAACTGTTACCCATTCCATGCAGATATACTTTAGAGTGAAGTATTCATTCAATGCCAAGACATATGCTCACCTTGCACTATGATCTTCTTCTCCTTATATAGATTTAGCCTTTGTCAATACCATGAGTCAAAACCACTCAACTACTAATGGTATTCGTGGACGAGATCAAATAGATATTCCAGTGCTCAATATAATGGGCCAATACCATGGTAAATTCCCTTGGTTTTATGAATTTAGAGTGCAAATAGGCATAAGCTACTTGGCACGTACTTTTCCGCGTACATACGCTACTTTGCCTTGACAAACCTGCGTATGCTTTGTGACATATCATATTTATCATTTCTCTGGCACTTACTGGAATTCCTTTCTTCTGTTACTTCTGAGCTGATCTCTAGATACATCATCCTTCCTTATTTAACACAAGATACATCATCCTTACATATTTAACACATAGGTTGCTTATCATAGGCAACTCATCAAGCAGGTTTCCATCAAGAACAACTTCATCAAGTAGGTTGCCATCCAAAGACAACTCATCAAGTCAATTTCCATCAAGGACAACTTCATCTAGTAGGTTGCCATCAAAGACAAAACATTGCATCATATTGCCAACAATCTTATTTCATCAAGTAGGTTGCCATCAAGGACAACACATGCATCATATTTCCAACAATCTCCCCCTTTGGACTTGATGGAAACCATGATGGTATTTGATCACCACAACAGATAGATACATTGATTATAACCATTATGAAAACACCATGATACTCTCCCCCTATTCAAACACGATGTTACTGTCCCCCTTTGAAATCAAGGGCAAAGGGCGGATCAAAATCAAAACAAGGTTTTTCTCCTCATGTAGAAAGAAGAGCTCTGTAGATCTGATGTGCACTGAAGTTACCATGCTCCCCCTGAGTTCATGTTGAAAACATATTTTTCAATGAAGTACATGACTCTATGACCTTTCCTATCACCAAGGACTCATACTTACATCAATGATCCAACCAAGTGGATTTACATATGTGACTCAAGTACCCAACCAAGTGGGCTTACACATTTTGACTCAACTACCCAACCAAGTGCGTTTAAAAATTTGATCAATTCCTTACATGATTGAATATTAGAATTTTACATCATAGGTCTCAACATGACCTTTTCATTAAATTACAAATATGATTTTTTATGACCAACATCAAAAAGACCTGAAGAGAGAGATCATATTTCAGAACCATCATAATGCCAACAATGCATCCTTTCCACATAACCAATGCTCCCCCTTAGCCTCTGCATCCTGGATACTTTCAACAGCAAATCATCAAGCCCTCTTCATCAAATATCAGAGAATGAAACAGAAATATGAGAACTGGAACACTACCAGAGATACCAAACAACACCGCAGCTGTACTGAAAAATGTTGATCCAGAAAAATTTGTGAGAAATCACCCATACACGATTTTCTATGCATAAACTCGCGTATATACGCGACTCTATTTCAAGAAACCCGCGTATCCCATTTAATCTTATGAGATTAAGCAGATCTGATCTTCTGAGAGGCAGATACAATTCCTAGCTTCTGTCTGAGATATTCGAATGCTTCCCTGGAAAATATGAGAGAAGAAAGATATGAAAATGTAACTGTGTTTTCAAGTGTCATCCAATAGTTGTAGCATAAGCACATCAGTAACCAAGCTTTCAGATTCTTTGCATCATCAACATATTCTTCCCAAGAGGAATTATCATACCAGAACAACTTCTTCAATAGATAGTATGTGTCAAGCAATCATCCATGTGATCTGATATCACCAATATCTTCAAGATTTATCATGATGTAGCATGTGTAGGAAAAATATCTCGACCATAGCAACAAACTCTGCATGATCTATTCTTATCTCTGAATCATAAGACTTCCAACTCATCCATATGTGAAATAAAAGATATTCTTCAGCAAAAAGAAAATAGGGCTCATCCATAATCTCATCATAAGAAACCATGTATCATGTCATCATCATTTGAGAAATAAGGAATAAGTAGATACAATGCCATTAATGCAATCATTAGTAGTTAGACTGATGCTCCCCCTGAACCTGTGCTCCTGTTCTTGAGCCATCGCACTATTTTCCTTAACAGAAGAGCATACGCTTCTGTCTCCATTGGAACTCGCGTGTATACATGGCTTTAGTTCACGAAACCCGCGTATGGAAAGTGAAATAATGAAAATTTCACACTTCTTCTTCTCCCCCTGAATTTGTACCACATGTACCTGTCTTCTTCACATCAGATGCACTGTCAGAAATAAACATAACCAGAATTACCAAACCAACCATGAGAATCACCATACATTGCTTCCCCTATGATGATACATTACTAATCTCTATAATGTATCTCACATCATTCCTGCAGTCATTATGAGAAATAGTCTTTAGAAGCGGATGACTGCAGTAGGATTATTATCCCCTACGTTTTTGACCGGTCCTCCACCTTTTTCCAGCTTTGCTTGAAATTTCTTTTTGTGTGCTAAAAATTATCCAATTTCTTAGATTTATTCATCCTGCATTCTTTTTCTACATGTCCATACTTGTTACAAACATAACGTCTTATGCGACCAAAAAAGTAAGCATAAGGATCATAGTATGTTTTTCTATTCTTTCTTCTATTGCAAAAAGCTACTTTATGACCATACTTGCTGCATGAAAAACAATATCCCTTAAAGAAACCTGAGTACCTTTCTGTGTAGAATATGTTTGTTTGTGACTGAAACAATCTACTTCTGCAATTGGCTGCAACATGCCCATAATTATGACATTTAAGGCATTCAACATTATTGATCAAAGGAGGGAATGATTTCTTTCGAGAGTTCAAGATTGTCGGTTGAACTTTTGTTTCTTTCAACACTTCAGGCTTTGCATTGATATCCTTTGAATCTTTAGCACTTCCTTGTGAACTAGATTCTCCTTTAACAGTTTCATGAAAACCAAGACCAAATTTAATAGAGGGAGACCTTTGACTACTAAGAATATTATCCACAATCTTAGTACTATCTTGAAACATCAAGAGTTTATCCTTTTCCTCTAATTTACCTTTTAAAATGTTTACCTCAACCTCCAATCTTTGGCATTGCTTATTCATATTTTCTTCAAACTTTCTTCCTTCTTCTACGTGATCATTCAATTTTAAAATCTCTTCCTTCAACCCATTTTCTTGTTCTTCAAATGTTTGTAGAAGTTCTTCATTCTTCTTATTTGATTTTTCCAGATCTTCTTTGAGAGAGATGATTTCTGCTTAAAGTTCTTCATTCTTCTTATTTGATTTTTCCAGATTTTATTTGAGAGAGATGATTTCAGCTTCAAGTTATTCATTCTTCTTCTTTGATTTTTCCAGATTTGTTTTGAGAAATATGATTTCTTCTTCAAGTCTTCTACTTTGATAGGTTTCTTTAACCTGTAGGCGTTGATACATTTCTATCTGTTACTTCATTCTAGAGATCATCTCTTTGTAGATAGATTCTCTCTCATTAAATGATCTTTGTTGATCTTCAACTTTAATCTTGAGAGCTTCTTCTAGATCCATAACACTATTTTCACCATTGCATGTATAAGAAGGTGAATCACAAGAACAACAATCAATACATGTTTCATCTTCTTCATTTTCTGTTGCACATGTTTTCTGAGATATCTCCTTTTGAGTAGCCTTATTCTTTTGCTTCCTTCCCATTATGACAGATCTCCTTCAAGCGATCAAGCTCCTTCAGAAGGACCTGCTCTGATACCAATTGTTGGGAAAAATACTGAGCCGGGGGGGGGGGGGGGTGGTGAATCAGTATTTAGTGCAGACTGAAAACTTTTTACTTTTTCTTTCTCTAAAACCCATACACTACTTTACTGAACCCAAGTCACGTATACACGCGGATATCCTTAATGAAACTCGCGTATTACCAGAGATCTCATTTTGCAGATAATTCTTTACTTAGGTCATTGCATCATTCCTTCATTAGATGTTTAGTAAGCAGTAAACATGTGCAGTAAGAACAGAATAAATCATCACACATAAGAAACACACATGAACACCAGGATTTAAGGTGGAAACCCAATTCGGGAGAAAACCACTACTGCCGTCGTCTCAGTCTTTAATATTTATTATAAAGAAAACATATTACAACATTGTGCTGGCGCAAACTCATACTAGCACGCATGCACCCACCTGCAGAAGGCTACAACCTTCTCTCATTTACCAGCCTCTCCTGGAAGGGAGCTACAACCCCCTGCTCTCGTTTACCAGCCTCTCCTGGAAGGGAGCTAAAACCCCCTGCACTCGTTTACCAGCCTCTCCTGGAAGGGAGCTACTACCCCCTGCTCTCGTTTACCAGCTACCACTGGAAGGGAGCTACAACCCCCTCACTGAAGGCTTCGACCCTCAGCACCATTGTGGACCATGTTTCATCAATTTTCAAACTGGATCCAACAGCTTCCATACAACATACCTTGTAGGCCACTTTTCATCAGATTTTCAGACTGGACCCACACCACACATTTAAGCCTATTATACATCAAACTAAAACTCATAACCTCATCAATTCATTCATTGTACCATCGACCAATTAACCAACAACTTGATCTTTAATCAACATAATCAGCAGCATAATCAACTTCAAACAACCCAGATCTATATGAATACATCATTGACAGATAGTAGTAAAACAGTAGAATAGATCAAACATTTCATTCCACATACTTCAGCAAAACCCTAGTTCCATACCCGTTTTTACTTCAATGAACCTGCGTATGCACATGCTTTAACAAAAAAAAACCTGCGTATACATCTGCACATATTTCAGGACTAATTTCACATACCATACGCACTTTTGATGAATCCAACCCGCATATATACGTGCTTTCTCTTCCACGAACCTGCGTATAGATCTTCAAACTTTGTAGGGCTGCGCAATTCTTCAGAACAGATAAATGGCTCAAATATTACCCTTTACTTCAGGAAATATTCACCTCATCTCAGATCTAAACATTCCATAAACAGGTCTAGAAAATACATAGTCTTTTCAGATCTAGAGATCCCTCTTCATCATTTTCTTCATAGGTGCATTATTAGTTCAGATCAACAAATTTTTACCCATTCCATGTAGATATACTTTAGAGTGAAGTAGTCATTCAATGCCCAGACATATGCTCACCTTGCACTATGATCTTCTTCTCCTTATATAGATTTAGCCTTTGTCAATACCATGAGTCAAAACCACTCAACTACTAATGGTATTCCTGGATGGGATCAAATAGATATTCCAGTGCTCAATACAATGGGCCAATACCATGGTAAATTCCCTTGGTTTTATGAATTTAGAGCGCAAATAGGCATACGCTACTTGGCATGTACTTTTCCGCGTACATACACTACTTTGCCTTGACAAACCCGCGTATGCTTTATGACATATCATATTTATCATTTCTTTGGCACTTACTGGAATTCCTTTCTTTTGTTACTTCTAAGATGATCTTTAGATACATCAGCCTTCCTTATTTAACACAAGATACATCATCCTTACATATTTAACACATAGTTGCTTATCATAGGCAACTCATCAAGCAGGTTTCCATCAAGAACAACTTCATCAAGTAGGTTGCCATCCAAATACAACTCATCAAGTCAGTTTCCATCAAGGACAACTTCATCTAGTAGGTTGCCATCAAAGACAACACATTGCATCATATTGCCAAGAATCTTATTTCATCAAGTAGGTTGCCATCGAGGACAACACATGCATCATATTTCCAACACACTAAGCATTCCAGTGTTGGTGGTCATCCTTAAACCACCTATTTATGCTGAGACCTTAGAGAGTTGATTTAGCCTAAGTGCTTCCATGCATACTTTGCAGATTTGTATTAAAACTCTCTCCTTGGACTCACACATACCCGCTTGGATTAAGGAGGGGAATGCTGGACACCTAATCATCAATGGGTATGTGTGGAAGTCGAATGGACAAATGGAGTCCAAGATACCACTTGGAATGGAATCCAAGGATCACACCATTGTCTTATAAATGTACATCTATGGTGAATAATAATATAACTCACGCTTATCTTTCTCCTTGTGTTTTTACTTTTATGTTTACCATGTGTGTGTTTAACATTACTCTATTGTGAAATCATCCAAGAATTAATTTGTACAAGTTGTAAGTGATTTCTTGTCTTCGATAGTTCCCATTGCAGTCCTTCCATTAAAAAAAAATGATGAAATTGTATTTGTTGATTGTTTTTTCCATCTTATCAAAAAAAAGTATTAATTTTAAAAACATTTGTGAATGTTTTCCATAATTCTCTTGAAACTTAATGATATGCATATACAAGTTTATCCATAATGGATGAAAATTGTCCCAAATCATTCGCCAATATGATTAACCTCTCACTAAAATGGATGTCACCATTTTCTGGGAAAGCTTGTCAAAGTCTTGAATCAATGTTTTTTAATAGATTTATTCCAATAAAATGCATTCCATATATCATAATATATATTTCATGTATCATTTCTTCATGTAATGTAATTAAATGTGATATTTGTAGAGGTGGTATCTACTTAAATAGAGGTTGAAGTGCAAAATGATTTTTTGTTGCAGATATGTGGAAAGTTGCAACCACTCTAGGAGCTAAAAGAAGTAATGAACTATTATTAGGAAAAGACCAAGTTTCTAAGTGATTTTTTAATAGTTCCAATGAAATAATACTTTATTATACTTGTAGTTCCTTGGATTATCATGCATAGTGAATCAACCTTTGATCTATAATGCTTATGGATAATATCAAATGCTTTTCATTGTTGGACACAAAGAGTTTAGAAGGATTAATACTTTCCATGTTGGTTACTGTGAATGGAATTCAACTTTCTCTTTCAATATTTGAAATTCATAATGTGATTGGATGTAGCTACATAAAAAAAAAAATGTTCCAATTATGGTCATGATCATGGTATATATGTCCAAACATATCATAGTCACTATAATTTATATATTTATTCTTGTGTAATTCAAAAATTATCTCCCACTCATTGTTCCTAAAATTTGCAGGTGGATTTTAAACTTATTCTTCATTAGATTAAACTAGATCAATTATAGGAACTCGATTCTGATCAAAATTCCATGAATGGTATCATAAATTTTCCACTTATGCATTGTCTCATCAGAGTTATAACCAATATATATCCAAGAATCATGAAAATAATTTTATAATACCAAGTCACACCCACAAAATTAAGCAAACATGCCATATTTTTAATAGGGAATTGAGCTAAATTGAGGCAACATATGTACAATAGATACATTCTTCCATGCCAACAAATTTTCCACACATATATGTTTGTCATATGACAATGATTTTTCTGCATCTATCAATGTAAGGTGCTAATTGTAAATTTTCCAATTATGCATTATCTCATCAGATGTATAACCAATATATATCCAAGAATCATGAAAATAATTGTAGAATACCAAGTCATACCAACCAAATTCAGCAATGATGTCATATTTTTAATTGGGAATTGAGCTAAATTGAGGAAACATATGTACAATAGATACATTATTCCATGCCAACAAATTTTCCACACATCTACGTTTGTCATATGACCATGACTGTTCCACATCTATCAATGTAAGGTGCTAACTGTGGGTAGGTCACTTGGTATATGTATCAATAAGTAAATTTTCATTGTTGACATTGTATGTATGAACCCGTGCATTTTATAAAGCCTTGATACAAACATTTAGAACCTCAAATAGATGACTACATTCAGAAAGAGGGAGCTCTAGAATCAAATGGTTTGTCTCTTGTGCACTTGTATCTTTGTCGAAAATATTTTCACACAAAAAATTCTTGTATTGCATGTGCCACTAGTTCATTTGGATTTTGAATACTAGAGAGATGCATCAACATATCATGAAATGTTTTTGATCTTTTTTTATATTTTTCTGCATATTTTCTTATGTTATTAATGATAACATGCTTCAAAAGAACAAGTTTCCAATCTATTTTATCCCTCCACTTCATCTACGTTTCATGATTATTTGTATTCAATATATTATCATTTCATCTTAGTTCATACTTCTTTTCTCCATTTTCATCAACATAAGTATTTTACTCATCACATAGACACCATGGAATTTGATATCGAAATACCAATCTTAGTTCATTATTTTGAAGGAAAGATATCTCATTGCAGGTGATGTGATGGAAAACAAAATTAATAAGTTTTTCATAATCTATCATAGGATCAAAATTGAAATATTTTCTATGTGTCCTTTCAAAAAAGGATAACCATTGAGATTGAGTCTAACCTAAATATCTCTTTGATGTCGATCACATGGATTCATTGCATGTACGGATCCATCAAAATATTCTTTTACAATTCCAACATTCAGGGGATCATCCCAATGCATGGTATCCATGTTGGGGGCATTTTTAACCATATCAGTCCATGCACATGCAGAGATACATGATGTTGGCACTCATAGCAACACCTTAATTTGTAGCTTGATGAAAATGTTCCAAAATTTCATATTGAAATATTGTATGTCTTAAGTGCATATAATAAGCTACAATATGAGTATTATTAGTTACATTTTGATGTCTCCATTTCCTTTCTTCCACCAGATCTATACGACATAGGCCCAATAATAATATATGTAAACATATCCATTGCTTATCTGCCACACCTAATGTAAATAATATTTAGGACTCACAATCTATTGAATCAAGTCAGATAACTTAGCATGCGACTTATTACAATGTGCATATGTGCCTCTCACTATAACTCAAAATCACATTATTCTTTGTCCAATTCATGTTTCTGGAAGATTTTGCAAATGTTCTCTTAAATCCTTCATTGTTGTTGGTAGATCTACCATACCCTTATTTATAAAAACTAAAATTAAGACTAACCCGATGTCTCGTGATTATATTTAGTAAAATGTATCTAAAGCATGGGTTCCTTCCAAACCTATTGTCATGATATTGAAGAAGATGGTTTGCATAGTTATATATATGGACTTCTCTTCCATGATTGAAACCAATCTTCTTCACCATTTGGGAATAATTTTGTAAATTCCATATTGAATAATCCCATAATCTTATACTCATTTATCGTAGATGAGCCAATGTCTGGCTAGTTAAGCACTTCCTCTACGTTATGGTTATGTTCCTCTACATTAGGGCTATTTTCTCAATATTTAATAATATCTATCTGTCGTCGTGCATTTAGAGGCTTTGTTGCAAAATAAATTGTTTATAATATATCTAGTCTATCATAAATCTCTGGAACCCCTTCCAAGATTACAAATTCAGTGTCATTTTGTATCTCTGGCAATGTAATAGATTTATTCCAATGTGATACATCTATTGTAATTTTAGGTATTTTTTCAAGTGCATTCTTGTCAACTTGAACACCACGATAATACAGATCATTATTAATATTATAATTTAATGCAGTGAAATACTTTACTTTTTTTTAGAGTAAAATCATAACTTGATCATTTTACCCTTTTTAACACAAAAATCATCAAATCTAAGTCTTCAATATGTGAAGGTAACCTCATGGAAATATTGCTAACCTCTTGTGGAAAATTTTGGAAAAAATACTGAGAGGAGGGAGGGGGGCGAAGGGGATCGGTATTTTGAAATTCAAATAATCTTTAATTTTTCTTTACTGATTTCGACACACGACTTCAATTAATCTGGCTATCATATACGTGTGACTATCTTTAAGGAAACTTGTGTATGTCAAGAGATCTTATTATGCAGATAAATCTTCACTTAGATTAATGCATCATTCATTAAAAAGTCATTTAGTAAGAATTAAATATGTACAGTAACAACAGAATAAAGAATCAAACATAAGAAAAACATATGAACACTAGGATTTAAGGTGGAAACCCAAGTCAGGGGAAAACCATCGATGTTGTTGTCTCTGTCTTAAATATTTATTATAAAGAAAACTACTTACAATATTGTATTGGCACATACTCATACCAACATCTAGGCACCCACCTGCAGAAGGATGAAACCTTCTCTCAGTGTCCAGCTACTACTGGAAGGGTGTTGCAACCCCCTGATCTTGTTTTCCAGCTACCACAGGAAGGGAGCTACGACCCCATGCTTTTGTTTATCATCCACTCCTGGAAGTGAGCTACTACCCCCTAATATCATTTACCAAAAAAAAATGGAAGGGAGCTTTGGCCCCCTCACTAAAGGCTCCAACCCTCACCCCCACCGTGGACAACAGTTCATAAATTTTCACACGGGATCCAACAACTTCAACACAACAGAACTTTTAGGCCTCTTTTCATCATATTTTCAAACTGGACCCAATCCACTCATTTAATCCTGAAGAACATACATCAAAATGAAACTCATAACTATATCAAATCATTCACTGAATCATCAATCAACTAACCAGTCACTGATCTTTAATCACAATCAACTAACAGCATAAGAAATACTCAAACAACCCAAATATATATGAAGAAATAATTGATAGACAATAGAAACATAGTAAAACTGATCAGTAATTTCCTTCAGCATTCTTTAGCAATACCTTATATTCCATACGCGCTTTTTCTTAAATGAACCTGTGCATATATGCACTTTTACCGAGACAAACCTGTGTATATATCTATAAATATTTAGGAATATGTAGCTATTCAGATCAATAGATTTAATGATATCATACCCTTCACTTCAGAAAACAATCGCCAGATCATAGATCTAAAAATCTCATAAACAAATTAAGAAAATATAGTCATTCAAGTCTACATATCCTCATCCATGGTTGTATCCACAGGTGCATCATTATTTTATATCTATCAATAAACTGTAACCCATTCCATGCAGATATACTTCATAGTGAAGTATTCATTCAATATTCATTCACCCTCACACTTTTCACTAAGACCTTCTCCTCATATAGTTGGAGCCTTATATAATACCATGAGCTAGACACCACACAAGTGTTGGTGGCATTCTTGGACGAGATCAAATATCCAGTACATTTCTCAATATTATGGGCTATTACCATGGTAAAGACCCCTAGTATCATAAATTGAGTGCATAATTACACACGCTACTTTACTTCTTTGTACCCGCATGTATACGTTACTTCTTTTGACAAAAACAACGTATATACTAATTCTGGATGTATACATGGGTTTTCTTCATCAACTCTACGAGTGTATGCGGGTTTCCTTCATCAAACCTACGTATACATTTTGAAACCTTACCTTTATCATTTCTTTGTCACTAATTGGAATTCCTTTCTGTGTCACAGTTGAATTGACGTGTAGATACATCATTTTTACATCTTTAGCAAATAGCTTGTTATCAAAAGGAAAATCAACGAGTAGGTTGCCATCAAGTAAAACATATTACATCATAATTCCAATAGGAAACTAATGGTGTGTCCTCTATATTTATATTTTCCACCTATCGAATGCATAACCTAAAAAATTGGATTTGTATGTGCTCTCAAAACCTTCTCAATTTGTGTCACATCTTGAATAACTTTAGGTTGTTCTCCTGGATTCATATGATTATCAAATGGAAATCTATGATGACTTCCTTCCCTTTTAAATCTCATGCATATTAGGCTTTTATTTAATTTAAATATATGAATTCTAGCATATGGCTCATCGTAGACATAACAGATTTGAACTTGACCTAATCGATAAATTCTATCACAAATTTTTGATGTGAAATATCCATATTAGTGAGGATTTAAGGCTGAACTTGGAAATTGATATTGGTTAAACACATTTTTTTTGTAGGATTCTCTTGCACATACTTTAAACACCTTCTTTTTCATATTATTTTCTTCTCTATCCCTTAACACATTTTTTTTGAGGATTTTCCTCTATATTTTCTTGCATTCTTTGCTTTTCACACTCTTCATATGTAACTTGTTGTGCCATCTTCTATTGATATTCTCTTTTATATTTTCATTTTCGTTCTCTTTGTCGTTCAATTCCTTCATCTATTCTTTTTGTTGTTTCGTTGTAACTTGTTCCACTTTTCTTTCTCTATATAGTATTTTAATTTTCCTTTGACATCTCTTTGTTATTAAACTTGTTCTTTAATGACTTTTTGTTGCTGTTTTGTTGTCATTTGTTGTGCTTTTCTTTCCTGATATGTTCCTTTAATTTCCCTTTAACATGTTCTTATTTTTCAATTTATTCTTTAATTTCTTCTTCTTGTTATTTTGTTTTCATTTGTTGTTCCTTTCTTTGTCGGTGTGCTCTTCAATATTCGCTTTTATATGATCTTCGTCATTTAATTGGTTATTTTATCTCTTTTTGATGTTGTTATGTTTCCATTTGTTGTGATTGCCTTTGTTGAAGTTCTCTATGTCATACCCTTTGTTGTTGATACTTCTTAGTTATCATTTCTTATGTGTTTTTGTGCAAAATTTATATTTATTGTTCATTAATATTCATTTTCCATTGTTCATGCTCCGTAACTTCCACATCCCCATATTGTTATTATTACAACATAGAAATCATTAGACATCTCTAAAAAATAACATATACACTCAAAATGAATATATCTAATGCAAACATTAAAATATTAAATAATATTACTAAAAACTTTTTCATAATTCTAATCTATTGAGAAAATTTATTAAACTACATTTTATAATATCTGTTTTAATTTATCAAGTTGAACTAAACTATATAAAATTAATTACAATAATATATATACTAGGTGCTAATAATTAGAAAACAATTTTAAAATTAAATTAAACTACATGTTTTAATCTACACAAATATAAGATAGATGTTAAAATAAACAACAATTAAAGTTAATTTTTTTTTGTAAAATTCTAAGAATTATAAAATTGATGTACATATAACAATAAGACTACATCCAATTAAGTCATCACAAAAACCTTTTAAATGCTCAAATAATAAACATATTCCAATCACTTATCACAAATTAACACGGTTAATCCTCGTCACCAATCTTTGGAAAAGGTAAAGATGCCTATGTATTTAGTTAGATAAAAAAAAAAAAAGAACATATGAAATTTAGGTAGTAGAACATCTTAGCTTAACCAAAGTGAGTCGATGTTATTTAATATCATTCATTTAGTGCTTATTTTGTTTTCGTATGCAATCTAAATACTATGAAGAGACATTTTAGTGTTTAGGAAGATAATATTTTCAAAGCCGGAAAATTTTGTGGAAGTTATTGCATCAACGAAGGGATTCTTTAGTGTAAAGAATACGATAGTAGGTGGTGTTATTCAATTTTATTTGGAGAAATACGTTATTACAAAAGAAAACTTTCGTGTAGTTGTTATAATCATTATAAATGATTTATTTATTAGTATTAATTTGGAATAAGGCGATTATAAATTGAGGTATCTTTTGTGGGTTTTGTATTTAATAATATTATCCATTATATTATATTGTTAGTATATAAATATTTTTTTAAGTTTTGTATAACTACATTTTTTTCACGTTTAATATATTATTCTGATAAAAAAAAATTAAATCGGTAAATTTTTACAACAAAAAATATCCTAAAGAAGTATTTGCTCACTTTTTATTCCAAACCCCGTGAACATTATATAAATAATTATTCAATTTACATAAAATAAATATGAAATTTATATTCATATTAATTTAATTTAATATATACACACATATGGTGAAATTCTATTCTGATCCATAAATAAACATTAAAAAATGTGAATATCAAAACACATTTTTAATACACAACAAAGAAAATATTTTGAAGAAATAAATGTTAATGTTTAGTAACTATTTAAATGCTAAAAAAAAAATCATTAATTCAAAATAATGTCTTATAACTTTGTATGTTGTGGAGCACCGTTGAAAAAATATTGAAGATTACACGTTACGAATTAGAATATACCACATGTGTCTATGGATACGAACAAACTAATTCATATTATTGTCCATGATTCTTAGCATGTTCATTATTATTCTTTTTACTAATTATGAAACCGACTATTACAAAAGAAAACATAAACAACCAGTTGTTAACACGAGCAAGCAGCCTGTCCCATAAAATGTAAAAGTGACTCCCGTCTGCCTCCATGAATATGGATTTCTTCTTTTTCAACGAAAAAACTCCATGGATATGGAAATATGTCGTAATATATTTTCAATTTGGGTATGTCAGGGTTAGTTTTCAATATATTTTTAAATTATTATGCATTTGTGTACATCTTACAAAATTTAAACATTATTATGTATATGCAAGCCTTGTACAATATTTACATGTTTATTTACATGTGTTTTTATAAGGTTTGTTTTAAGTTTATAATTAAATTATATTTAGTTTTCTTTAGATTTATAATTAAATTTTTTTATAAAAAAATGAATAATTAACTGATGTTACTTTATTTTATTCATTGTTCAGAGAGTTAAGTTTTGCTGATAATTTTTAAACAACGTGAATTCCATTTTAAATTATTTGTTGCTTATAGGCCTCCAATGTTGATGGAAGAGCTAAGGCTTTGATGGATCAACCACTTGAGACCACATCTAAAGTGAACAACATTATCATTGTTGAACTACATGTAGCAGATTTCACGCTTCTGGGTTGTTCATTGAATTACACTTAATAACAAAGTGGTTGCCACACAAGTGGTGTCGATTGTAAAGTCTCCTTCCATTCCTATATAAGGAGAGGAGTAGAGCTCATTGAGGCATCGGCATTTTGAGAGAGTCTAGAGCTTTGTCTTGGTTTGGAGTGTGAGATTATCTTCCTACTCTGCATCTATGAACATTTGTTCGATCTGCTTGCAACATGAAGAAGTTTTCAAATAGAGTTGAGTCATAAGTTTGGAAGCTTGCACATCAAGGCCTAAAAACCTTGGTGAGAACCTAAAGTGGATGAAATTTTATACGGTTTGAATCTATATATCGTGTGTGTGCAGATAAATTTATGTATCTTCTAAAAGAAAGAGTCTATAAAGGGCTAGGTAGCCTCTAGATCTCATCTTGTGTCAAGATAACATATCCAGTAAACTCCCCTATAGTCAATCTCTAGAAAAGATCTGAAAATAAATTTTCTACTATAATTGTAAGATCCATTTATGAAATAATAAAAGATAAATTTTCTGTGTTAAATATTTTTTCGCGTAATTTATGAGTATTTAATGTCTTCTATAAGCTTTTAAATATAATGTGAGAGGAGAGGTACATCTGAGATTCGTCAGAGGTTCACCAAGAGTCAAGGGACACTAGCTCGTTAAGGAAAGGAGGCCGCGAAAGAGCGTTTTGCAAGAATACTAAAAGGTTCGTGTATCATGACATAAATTAAAAAACAAGAAACCTTAAAGTAGCAAAGCAAGCTTCATTCCTACGTTGGAGGAAGCCCCTTCTCCAAATTGGTATCAGAGTCAGTAACGTCTGGTTCAACCGAGTATATCTAAAACTTCTAATACAGAAATGGAACCAGGAAGAATATATGTATCTTTCAAAGAATTGCATCAAGAAGAGCACACAGTTCTCCGTTCACCTTCTACTTCTGAAATAAATTCTGCAGATATAGAAATAGTTGAAAGTCAGCCTACATATCGTCGGGCTCTGCCTTCCATAAGTCTGACTAGTTTATATTTTGTTTTATCTTTTTTCCATTTAAAATCCATAAATAGGGTTACAGTAAAGGATTGTGTGAGCCAAATCCAAGAAAATGTTGAGTCTATTCAGACTATATCCCTTTTAAATCCAAAAAATCTACAAGAAGAAGCCAAAAGACATTGCACTTATTATTTGCATCTTGGTTGTGTAAGGGTGGGTATCAATGGTTTGACCCACAAAGGGTTGAACACATATTTCTTAGCAACCTTCAAAGACCTTTACCATAATAAGTACACTGATTCACTTATTGGTGGGATAGTGGCTCCATTATCGAATGGTCCTTTCTGGTTTGATTGCCATCCAAAATTTTCAGTATATGTGTATGGTGAACATATCAAAGACATCCTTCGGTTACAAATCAGAACATATATTTTTGACAGGAAGAAAAGAATAACTAATATTTCTGTCCATATGAGAGGATGTTTTACACACACCAACACCCTCTATCATGTTGTCCTTCATACACCAAGAAAAGAATCCAATTCCAACACATTGGTCATAACAGATGCTAGTAATAAAAAAATTGAGCATCAAACTATAAATAGCAGAAACCTTAGTTTTCCTGAGAATTTGGTTATATATCTTCCTAACACACCCAAAATCCAAAGTATAACCACAACTTACATTAAACAAACTCGCTCATCAACTGTGTTATCTTTTCTAGGAAGGTCTACCATTGATCATAAAAGGCTCCATAATCCTTATTCTTTACAAAAATACTTTGGCCATAAATATTTAGAGTTCTTTTTCGACCTTGCCATTAGTCGACCTACATCATCATCATCACCTGTAAACACTTATCCATCATGTATTCATGCAGATTTGTTTGAACTAGCTCAATTTCTTCATTTTTCTTCTTTAGAGGTCAAGTGTCGATCCTGCAAGCATTTGGTATATTTAGAATCTCTTGTTGACCTTGTCACTCACAAAAATCATAACATATAAATGAGAGAAGCTCCTTGATCCACTTTAGTACATTCCTGTCTCAATCCAAAATGTACATACATATTGTTTCCTCATGACATGGTAATGGTTATTGATGAACTACCTTCTCCAAAAAAAAAAATATCCCCACCTTACTGAAATGTTCCGTAAAATGTGCCTAGGAACCTAGTATGCCAAAATATGGATTAGGATATCTAGAGTAGCTTCATGACAGTCTAATCCCAACATCCAGATTTGAAAATCATACTTCACCACACTGTAAGAAACTAACCAAGCCAGAAATGTATAAATTCTTTGATATCATGGAGGGATGTGGAATGCACAAAATTGATATCAAGTGGATGAAAAATATGTTGAATTGGGATTTATATACACATCATGACGTCTAAGAATTCAATTTGAATACAACTTCAGAGCATAAAACCACACTTTCATTAGAATTGAAAGATTACAATGAAGTTTCAAATTCTTGGATCTCATTCTATGCTTGGAAAAAGCTGAAAGACCCACCTCCTATAACTATGGCATATGCAGAAAGTTCATAAGCATAGAAACATTCTTAGACACCTTGTGATGGTTCCAAGCTTGAAACAACTTCTACTTTTCCTCCCTATAAGGGAATCATACTAGGAAAAGCAGGAAGTTCTAGAAAATCTATTCCTATTGTTCTTAAAGATGATTTTGCCTTTAGCATTGATGGCAGAATTCAAAAGGCTAGTGAGCGAATAAATTGGACAAACACTACCTTAAAGGGACAAGAAATTAATGCTGCAAAGATTCAGGAACAAAAGGAATCTTTCAATTCCTTAGAAGTAGTTGTAAAAATTGTAAACCAAAGTTTGAATGATGTAAAGTTTTGTGTTTCAATATTAAAAGGTCTTGTAAGAGAATCTGCAAAATGTGTAAAGGAAATAATCATGTTTGAGACAAAAACTTCCCAAAATATCATACAAAATATTTTAGGCATGTTTGAAAAATTATTGATTACTCCCAAAGATAAGGAGATCCCAAAGTCCATGACGTTTACACACCAAATACCTATCCATCACCCAAAGAAACCAATGGAAAAAATTGCATTTTTATTTCCTAAAAAAATAAGCCTCAACCTACAAGAGAAATTTCTCTTATTTTCCCTAAAGAAACTCCTAAAGAAAGCCCTGAAACTTCAGACCATCATCTATTTCCTAGCTATGATCCCTTGTCTAGTGAGTTCACCAGATACCCAACACCGGACCTTAGTGGCAAAGAGAAAATTCCTGACACTCATAATTTCCAATCAACACCCTATAAAGAATGGAATATTGATGGGTTGAGTGCAGTACATATAAGACAAATGATAGATCAAATGTACACTAAGTAAAAACTCATGTGTATGAGGGGAAAATCAGAGGTTGAATCCTGCAAGATACTCATCGAATTTTTTATGAGAACATTGTAGAGATGGTGGGAGGTATAATCTTCTCCTGCCCTTGTTCAGAAAATGGAAGAACAAGTGGTAAAAGATGAAGGGCATGGCATAGTTCACAACAAATATGGTACACCTCATGATTAGAGCATTAACATCTTTCATTTTAGAAAACTGGTGTGGGATAACAATAGAGATGTCTAACACACATGAAATGGTTATTAAGAATCTTAAATGAACAAATATGTCCCAATATGAAGATTTCCACATAGATTGGACACAAAGGATATATGAAGTTAAATAAAGCCAAAAATCTTTGTGGAAACAAATATATTTGGCAGTATTCCCTTCCAAATTTGTGGAATATATTCATCACCAGGAAATATTCTCCCAATCTTTTGATACTTATACATGGGGAGAAATTTTTTGTAATATAACCAAAGCATTGATTGGTTTGTGTACATGATTAAAAGTAAAAAAATCATTAGAGAATTTTTCAAGGCTTCCTAACGGTAAATCAATCGGTAATAAATACGGGCTATCCATAGACGATCATGTTGTCCAAAGAAGGAAGTCCAGAAAATATCAGAAGAAAAATGAAAAAAAACTTACATGGAACGCCTGAAGAATATCATAATGTATTCTAGAAAAGGATACCGCAGAACTATGCCCAGGTCACACTACTATGAGCCCAAGAATATCCATCTTAAATCAAAAAAGAATAGTGTGATTACTTGTTGGCTTTGTCGACATCACGGAAATGCTGCAAATAAATTTCCACAAGCTAAAGAATCAAGGGCCAACAAACGCAAGAAGTATCAAGAATTTTCACGAAGAAATGGAAATAAAATAGTCACATCCCAGTGTACAAGGTGCGGATCAAAATTCTATCAGACAGAAAACTATCCAAACATATCTTTCAAAGAGGAGGTGCACCTAATGAAACAAAATTGTTGCAGTTCATATTCAACAACAATCAATGGCCGAACATAAACATATATTGGATACTCAGATCAAAAAATTAATGCATATATCAGAGAATGTGACTGCACAGTTTGAGAGGACTATCATTGTAGTATTTCTAAATGTGTTTGTGACTCTAGTTCAGAAGCTGAAGAACCAGACACAAGGAAGATGTAGAAAAAAGAGAAAGTGTGTATGGCTTACACTATTGAGGATAGATCCTTATACGCACATACCTTTTAGTCAGTTAATGCTGACGAAGGGAATTAGAAGAACGATGATAGTAATAAAAATTTGAAACTTAGACAGTCATATACGAAGCTCATGTTTTTGCATGAAATGAATTCAAGCATCTTAGTGCAATTCCTAGGGTTGAAACAACCAATCATAATTTTTTTCATGTTCCAATTGAAGACAACACTCTAATTGTTGGCTATTAGCAAGAAACATTGCATGTATTTCAAATTTCAATAATATTTTCTTGTGGGTATTGCAAGATTCGAGTTCACTTGTAGGTTTTCATAATGAAAACTTGATGCCACCGCTTTCCTTTACCAATAATAGTTGGAGCCTGCATCGGCCATGGCCCCTGTGAGATTGACAAGGTCCCAGTCCTTGCGAAGAAGTTTCTCTATGAATGTTTCTCACACAAAAGGATTGAAATATAAATTTTGGCATGATATAATAAATATAAAGAAGAATATGTAACATAATTGGCATTATGAAGGGCAATGTGGTTGAGTGCACTTGCTATCTACTTCATAGAAAATATTTTCTCTATACCAGATCCGAGAGCCATCAATCAACATTGGGACAAAAACTATGGGAATTAATTGGTAGGAATAATAGTCTCAATTGTGACTATTTATCAGTCCTAGATCCATTGTGACGCCATTTGATAAGCGATCAAATGGAATATTAGTGGAGTTTCCTCCATGATAAGGAAAAGAAGCTAAGTGAATGCTTAGCTTTGATTTGGATTCTTAGATGAAATCCGTAATAATTTCAAGATCAGGGTAATCATAAGAGAATATTACGAAAGTGGTTACTTAAAGAATATAATCTCGTAATATGAAAGTTATACCTTAACGGAAAATGCTTGTTGTTGATACCAAGTTCCAATACTAATTTTTGTTGAATTTTTTTCTAGTCCATCCTCCAAACACGTCCAAAAGCTTTGTTATTTTTGTGTAGGAAATTTATTGGATTTTTATTTTTTTCAATACTTTTACATTGGCAAGAATAACATGGGAAAAAACATGGGTTCTCAAAACACGGAGTCAAAATGTTTACATACCTTAAAAATGACAAGCAATAAATTAACTATTTTCCCTCAATTTTATTGTAATTAACTATTTTAATTTTAATTTTTGTTTTATTTTTATTGTATGTAATTTAACAAAGCTAAAATGTTTATAAGACATGACATTATAACATCTCTTCCATACTAGGGTGGAGATCACCTGTCCATGCAATAATAATATCATCACTTAAATAAATAAATGATATCACTATAATATTATTTATTAAAAATAATATAATTTATTATTTGTTATAAAGTACAATACATGGCTATTACATAGTGCAGTTGACATTTTATTTAATTGAGAATTAATTCATGATTTATTGTTTTTTTTAATGTTATAATAATAATATAAGTATTAATATTATTTACAATATAGTATATTTTAGAATATTTGAAAAATTTACTTTATTTTCTAATTATAGAATAGGTAATTTAAAGAAGGGATTTCGGTTAGATAGTAGATACCTACAAGTGGTAGCAAGAGTGAAAGGAGATATTTTTTTCCATAATGAAATTGAAATGAGATTCTCTTGGGGATTTGGGAAGAGGGCCAATAATCAAGTTGAAGCAAGCAGATCCCCTCCTTTGGTCACAGATGCTAGCTAAAAATTCAAGGATCCAAAATATCATGATAATTGGGGATACGAGGATAATTATTCAAATTCTTATAAAATTATCCACTACAAAGATCTACATCTAAAGGGTTTTATCAAAAGGATATTAGGCCTCTTAAACCAATTTGAATCTCTAAATATTTTAACTATACTAAGATTAAATAACTAGTGAGTTGATGCACTAGCAAATGATGGAGTTACCTTAGAAGTAGGGGAACTAAATGCTAACAATAACATGGGAATATTCCACACCCCATGAGAAGTACTCCAAACCCTAAGGACATCAATGCCTTGAGAGTGAGGTTCCAAATAGAAGACTTTAGGCCACAATTGCATGCAATAATTAAGCTCACAAAGAAAATGGATCGGTGGAAAATGTGTCGTGCATGTTTTTTCGAATACCACCATGAAAAAAAACAATTCAGGACAAGGGATGCAACACTTCATGGAATCAGATGAAGGAGTACATGATGTAATTCACACTATATTTTTGATTAAGATCTCATAACACAGGTGAGAATTCATGGAATTTCCAATCCGTCGTCACATCACCGGTTGGGACCTCTAATTCATATGCAAGTGCAGGAAAGAAATCGAGCATAGCTTGCATTTTCATGATATCTCTCACAATGGAGGCCAATAAATTCTAATTTCATGCTAACATGTGGCAAGAGATTGACATTCAAATCTTTTGGGGCAACCTTTTGCATTTGGAAAAATGTGATCGATGACGTAAGGAGCTATTTTGACTTGCTACAAAATACTAATCATCTGATCTTGCATGAGGAAGGGGGCTATTCTTTTATCTTTTCATACTAGACATGAGTGTAACAATAACTCACTTGAGTCCAATGTGCAACCAGTAACTCCAACCATAGGGTATGTGGTAAGAATTGACATTTTCCTTGTTTTTGTGTGAAAACCATTGTTTATATTTCCATATTACTAAGCTCTCAAGTCCGGAGGGGTATGAAGAAAAATAGTCGACATATAGGGGATTTTTATGAGTCTTGCGGCAATTACAACGATGACTAGTTGAGATAGGAAGAGGGATTACTATAGGGAAAGAGCTAAGAGGAATTCACAACCATGAAAATCATTTGAAATTAAATTTAGGGAAATTTATAATGTTACTCATATAACATACCAATGTGAGATTCAAGCATCAAATTTAGAAAAAATGAGAAATTTTGTTATCTAATTTAGATATCACTACCTAAATTACATATATTTCTATTTTTTGTTCACAATATGCTTCTTTAATCTACACTAATGTTGTTGATTCCTTTAAGAAGGAGAAAAAGTGGTTTGTGTTTAGTCATATTAATTTTGCTCTATAAAGAAATATTCTAGACTTGAAATATAATAGCTCACGGAGAAAATTAACCAATTATAAAAATAAATACTTACATTGTACTTAAAATTCAATCAAATAAAAATAAATACTTACATTGTACTTAAAATTCAATCAAACAAACTCTAATATCAAGATAGTAATGGATTTTGTTACCGATCATAGGACCTTAATTCATCGAAACTAAAATGAGATTACTAGTCTCTATCAATAAATATAAATTATCCATGATTTAATAGAGAGAAGAGCATATGATCCCTCCTTTTCATGTATAGAAAAGTGAAAAATAACTGAAGTACTTTAAGGGCTAATATAGATTGCCACTTCTCAGTAAGGAAAGTTAGGATCAGGAGGAAAACTACCCAGACGAGTTCCCTAAAATACTAAATTACAAATTGTATCTTATTTTACGTGGTCTTTTGGCATATTTAAACCTATAATAACAATAGTAAAAATATAAAATATGTGAAAATTTTGACTTTTGAAAAGGACATCAAGAGTATCAAGCAAATAAAAGAAAATACAATTAACGTTTGTGAATGATGGAAAGGGGCTCATAATGCCTATTTTTAAAGATAAAAAATTATTTTAGTAAAAATAAAATAAAATATCAAATCAATATCTAAGAGTATATTAATTATAATTCAAAAATGTATATAAGAGTTTACAAGTGATATATATTGTTTTTCAGTGATTCATCTTACTCAGGAATAATAATCAAAGTCATTACAATAAATTTCATCATGCCATTTTCTAGAATCTAACATGAATGATGAAGATACTAAACATTTCTCTAACCTACTTAAAATAAATCCATTTAACACCAAAAAATATATATTAATACATATAATCAATCATTTATATAATTTTTAGAGAAAAAATAATTTATTATATAAACATCCATAAATAAATATAAATAAAATGTATTTAAATAGCTATTATTATTTTGAATATATAATAATGGTCTCAAAGATTACACCATTTTTTCCGCCGTAAAGGTGGATGCTCAAAGGAAATGTCAAACATGGCACCCTAGGAATATACTAAACAGTAATTTTTGAAGAATATGAGAAACGTGGCAGCCAAGGTATCGATTATGAATCAAAAAATTATACTAAAAGAAAATTGATTGAAAAGTTGAAGCATAATTAACTTAATATATGCTAATTTATTTAAATGAAAAAGTAATCTTATAATTCGTGCATTTTACAAAGATAAAAAGGTGAATTATTAAATGTAAGTGGTTAGAATGATCACCAATATTATCTAGTATTTCAGAATTAGAAAAATTATTCATTTAATTAAAAGTTATTAGGAAAGATAAATGGGTATGAAATGGAAAAATAATTATTAATTAATTAAGTATAATTATTAATCTACTTACAATGGAGGAGAAAAAATGAATAAGAATTCAAATTCAAATAAAAGTGTGAAAAACAAAGAAAAAACCTGAATGGAGAGAAGTTAAATATCAAAGAGATAAGTAGTAGTGAAAATATGAAATCTGGAAATTGAATTAGATAATTCACTATCTTATATTTCTTTAAAAATAATCATGTATGCAATATATGAGTGATAGTGGTTGAGGAAATAACAAATAATTACTGATTAAGTAAATTATATTTTTGCAACGAGTTAAACAAGTGACATGAACCGTAAAACTTAAGAGACGAGAGCAAACACTTTTATGCTAATGTTAATGTTAAATGGTTTTGATGTTTTTGAACTTTCTTTTAGTGATTTATAAGATAGTTTTCTTTTTTAAATTTAATGGCTTCATTTTTCTTTATCGTTAGAAGATTAATATTTTTATGATTTAAAAATTCTTAAAAAAAATTAGAAATAATAAATTAATAAATTTGAAATAGTTGAAAAAATAAAAAAATAAATTATCATTTAATATATATCAAAATAAAATATAAAATAATCTTGCAAAATTAATTTTTAAAGAAATGTTGTGTTATTTAAAAAAAATAAAAATTATATTATAGGTTTGCACTTTGATTTAAAATATATTAGTTATTAACTAGCTTTCCTTGTATTCTATGATAGAGAAGCATTTCTAAATATAAAAAGTTTAAGGTTCCAACCAGTTCATGTACTGCCCAACAAATCAACTAGTATATTAGTTATTAAGTATATTTCCCTATTTACAGAGAAAGATATATGGTATTCTATGATACGAAAGCTACTCTAAATATAAAAATTTTAAAGTTCCAATCAGTTCATGTACTACTACAAGTTAACTAGTAGAATATATATGTGAAACAGACTAACCTTTGGGTTATATGAGAATAAAAAAAATAAAAATAAAAAATTACTTATTAAATTTCATTAAAATCCATATAAATCTCTTCTTTGACATGAAACTCAAACACATTGAAAAATAAAAAGTTCCATTTTGAAATGACCTAAAATTTTATGATTTTCAGCTATAATAACACATAAGAAGGTGCATGCTCTAATCGTATGTGATCTTATCTAGAACAATAATTAAAGTCTCATTATAACTTTAGTATTCAATTTTTTAATCTTATTTGTATTTATGATTGAATAATTTATAATTTTATATCACAATTTTTAATTTTTAAATTACTATATATATAATTCATGAGGAATTCGATCCATCCCAAATCCAAATATATGTGTCGAGAGATGGCTTACTTAATATAGTAATTCGTAATCAATCAATTTAGGAAACTATGTAAATGGTCAACAAAACATTAGAAATGGGTGTTACCTTGAATGAACGATAAAATTCGTCAAGATGAAGAGAAATAAATAATGCAATTGTTTTATAACATTCAAGATTGATGAGAAGCTTTAGCAAGTTATAATTTAAAAGATTAAAAATCGTAGGAATGCATATGATGATTTAGCTGCAGCTCTAATAGCGTAGATATGCTGTTTATAACTTTGACTTTGTAACGCAAAAAAATATAAAAAAAAATATTTTCCAGTGGACTCTCGCTTGACACTTCAGATAGTAATACATGATGATATGTGCAAGATGGAAGGACAAGTTTAGGCCACTTTAGATAGTAATACATGATGATATGTGCAAGCTGGAAGGACAAGTTTAGGCCATTGGACTATCCTTGATACTTTTAGATAGTAATACGTGCAAGCTGGAGGGAACATGATGGAACGCATTGTTATGTTCAAACAAAATGTGGCTCTAAGATAAACATTGAAACCATAGAGATGAAGCAGGATATACTACATATGCTCGAGCAAAACGTGGCTTAAAAATAATCATTGAAACCATAATGAAGCAGGATATACTGCATATGCTAAAGCAACATGTGGCTCTAAGATAATCATTGAAACCATAGAGACAAAGCAGGATAGACTACATATGCTTGATGTTTACATTATAAGTTGGATGCATTTGAATTGTCATATTTTGCTTCGTTTTTCTGATAAATTTCTAATGGTTTCATTGTCCTATAATTGCGGGTTATAAGTGTTAAACATTTATTTTTGAATCTGCAAACCTTCATCTTCATATAAAAAAAATTCTATTGCTTTTTGTGGAGAATTACACCTGAAAATAGCTTATCGCTTTCATTTCTTCAAAATGGAAGTTAATTTTAGTCCAAGTATATCTTGAATAGTAATCGATACTTTAAAAACATGTTTTCCTTCTCCTGCAAATTATCCGGCTTTCTATTAGATTTGATCGCTTAAATTAATAGATCAACGATGCAAGTTATCCGGCTTTCTATTAGATGTGCTCGCTTAAATTAATAGATCACCGATGCTTTTTTTATTATTGGGAGCATATACATTGGGACATCATAATTAATAGGATATATTATTCATATGAATCCTTGTAAGATGTTGATTAATCCTTTTAAGGAAAGCTGGACATGTAAAGAGTTGAATATATCTAATTAGAAGAGTCTAAGTTAAGTTTAAATATTTAATATATTGCATATATGAAATTTTGTCTTCAATGATGAGAATTCTCGCTCGGTATAATGATAGTAATGGCCAACAATTGCTTTGTTTTATGACTGGACAATCTATCTCTATGCTTGAAGCAATTTTCTATACACATAACCGTGGAAAGTACACCTAAATCTTTTGAACTAGCAAAAATAAAAAACTAGTCCAAAGCGATTGGACAAGGCATATTCAACTTCGACTCCTTAATTTACCTTCTTTCATCCTTGTTCCTAACCTTGCTTTTATGAAAGGAATTTTACTTAGCTACATCAAGCTTCATTTCATGAGGAATTTTACTTAGCTGTCCAAAGTATTTGGAAAAAGGCATATTCAACTTCGACTCCTTTATTTACCTTCTTTCATCCTTGTTCCCAACCTTGCTTTTATGAAAGGAATTTTACTTAGCTACATCAACCTTCATTTTATCAGAGGAATTTTACTTAACTGTCCAAAGTATTTGGACAAAGGTATATTCAACTTCAACTCCTTTATTTACCTTCTTTCATCCTTGTTCCCAATCTTTCTTTTATGAAAGGAATTTTACTTAGCTACATCAACCTTCATTTTATCAGAGGAATTTTACTTAGCTACATCATTTTGGAATGGCTATGGCTATCTGCTAATTTCTATTTGGAAGAGTATTGGATCGTTGTTACATTTGAAGATCGAAAGAATGTCATCCTATGTAAAGTCACATATGGAAACTTTTGAGAAGTATAGTTGACATTTTGCATGAAAATGAATGACAATGGTTGAGTTTTTTTTTTTCTCTGGTGAAATAGTTGATCCAGGTGGATATCGGTGGCTATCCACCTATTCCATTTGGACCTGTAGCATCAATTCTTTCAATTTTTCAGCTTCAGCGCAACTTACTATTTTTAGCCGGTTTTCGGGTCCTGCACTCTTGGAGTCGTTTTGGGGACTTAATGATCCAGTTGGATATTAGTGGCCACCCACCGAGTCCATTTGAACCCCCACCATTAGTTTTTTCACTTTGTAAGTTTGAGCACAACTTACTATTTTTAACAATTTTTCGGGTCCTGAACTTCTGAAGCCGTTTTGAGGCCCTAAACGATGTTTTTTGGGGAAAAAAGGAGAAATATGGATCTTTGATCGATGTTTATCACTCAAAAGTTGTATTCCTCGAATAGATATTTCTAACTAGCTATTGAGCGTGTCAAATGGAGATCATATGCCAAAGTTACGTCCCTGAGAAGTTGAAACACCAATTTACCCAAATGTGACCCACAGTTTTGGTGCTTCATCTCCTAGGGTTAGGTTTTTGGACGTTTCGGATTTTAAATTTTTTCTCAACAATAAATAGGCCTTCGATCCTTATTGTAACATAGTTCAGGGGGTTGGTAGCCGACACATCTCTTCTCAGGGATAAGCGCTTCCAATGCCCTAGCTCGCTTGTTCTGATCATGTCTATATTGTAACATAGTTCAGGGGGTTGGTAGCCGACACATCTCTTCTCATAGATAAGCCTACCAGCGCCCTCACTGTTTATTTACATTCTTTCTGTAAACAACATTCAGTTTTGTAACATAGTTAAGAGGCCTGTAGCCGCCACATCTCTTCTCAGAGATACGCTACTAGCGCCCTAACTATTTTATTTCAGTCATTTGATTACAATAAAATGAAACATTATTTCTACTGCATATCTAAGTTCAGCGGGTTGGTAGCCAACACATCTCTTCTCAGGAATAAGCGCTACCAATGCCCTAGCTCACTTGTTCTGATCATGTATGTATTGCAACACAGTTCAGGGGGTTGGTAGCTGACACATCTCTTCTCAGAGATAAGCCTACCAACACCCTCGTTATTTATTTACATTCTATCTGTAAACAACTTTCAGTTCTCTAACATAGTTAATAGGCCTATAGTCGCCACATCTCTTCTCAGATATATACTACTAGCACCCTAACTATTTTGTTTCAGTCATTTGGTTATAATAAAATGAGGCATTATTTCCGCTGCATCTATGTATCTATGGCTATATGTGTATTATGTTGTGTTCTAGCATAAATCTGGATCAGTGGCATTAGAGTTGTCTGCTCTTTCTCTGTCTTTCTTTTCATGTCCCCAACGTGGCCAGGGTATAAGTAGTTCAACCTCGCAACCCCGACGACCCCCCATTGCGGAAGGAAAGAAAGACGAGGGAGCAGAGGATCCTACCAAAATCTTGCTCTAGGAGGCCCTCGAAAAAAAAAGGAAAGAAATGATAGATAAATTTTCCGAGATCCTTCAACAGCTTCCCACCGACATCACATCTACATCTAGCATGTCTTCCAACAGGTCTATGACATCCTGGACAAATCCAATACCAAGTTTAGCAAAATTTTCCCCCCGGGGAGGAACTTAATGCAATGGAGACCATTGCTTCATAAGGAGGGAGGAATGATCCAGGTGGATATCGGTGGCCACCCAGCTATTCGATTTGGACTCGCAACATCAATTCTTTTAGTTTTTCAGCTTCGGCATAGCTTACTATTTTTAACAGGTTTTTGGGTCATGCACTCCCAGAGCCATTTTGGGGACTTAACGATCTAGGTGGATATCGATGGCCACCCATCGAGTCTATTTGAACCCCCACCATCAGTTCTTTCAGTTTGTAAGTTTCAACACAACTTACTATTTTTAGCAGTTTTTCGGGTCGTGAACTTCCGAAGCTGTTTTGAGGCCCTAAATGACATTTTTTGAGGAAACGGGTAGCAATATTGGTCATAGATAGTTTTTTCTCACTCAAAAGTTGTACTCCTCCGATATATATTTCTAACGAGGTATTGAGCATGTCAAATGGAGATCGGATGCCAAAGTTACATCCCCAGGAAGTTGAAACAACAATTTACGCAAGCGGGACCCACAGTTTTGGCGCTTCATCTCATGGGGTTAGTTTTTCGGATGTTTTGGATTTTATATTTTTTCTCAACAATAAATAAGCCTTCGAGCCTCATTATAACACATTTCACGGGGTTGGTATCTAACACATCTCTTCTCAAGGATAAGTGCTACCAGTGCCCTAAGTCGCTTGTTCTGATCATGTCTATATTGTAACAAAGTTCAGGGGGTTGGTAGGCGACACATCTCTTCTCAGAGATAAGCCTACCAGTGCCCTCGCTGTTTATTTACATTGTTTGTAAACAACTTTCAGTTCTGTAACACAGTTAAGAGGCCTGTAACCGCCACATCTCTACTTAGAGATACGCTACTAGCGCCCTAGCTATTTTATTTCAGTCATTTGATTACAATAAAATGAAGCATTATTTCCGCTGCATCTATTTATCTATGACTATATGTGTACTCTGTTGCGTTCCTGCATAAATTGGGATCAATAGTTGAATATTTTGTTGATTTCCATTTAGAAAAGTATTGACTCATTGTTATATTTGAAAATCAAAAGAATAATATTGTAATTAAAGGCACATATGGAAACTTTTGAGAAGTATAGTTGACCTTTTGCCTAGAAATGGTTGAGTATTTCCTTTAAGGTGAAATAGTTGAATATTTTATGGTTTAATTATAAAATAATACATAATACATTTATAAAAAATATTAAAACACTTATTTCATTATACATTTTAAATCAATTTTATTATAAAAATTAATTAAATTATAATTTTATTTTAAAATATTATTATTATTTACCATAAAAAAATTAATACATAAATTAAATATATATACATATTTTAAAAAGACATGTAGCAAGTTTTTTTATCCATTTCTCTAAGGTTTTGATCTTAGTGAATGATACATAGGAACTTTGCTTCCATGTTCTTTCTCTGTCTAATGATTGCTCTTTCTATTTGTCATAAATTCACTTAGGTTTATCATATTTTGCATTTTGAAGCATGGTTTTCCTCATTAGGCAATTAAAAGTCTACATGTGGATATTAGTCTCTAAGTAAATAGGAGAACATTAATAAGAGTAGGAGAACCAAACATCAATAAGAGGTTGGAATTTCAGCTATCATAGTTTTTTCATGGATTTTATTGAATTGAAGGAAATTGGCCACGTGTTAAAGAATAATGAATGTTTTTTAAGGATATTTTGAACATGTAAAAAACAAATGAAGAGTTCATTCATGTCAACAAAAGTTCAATTTTGATAGCTTTAAGTGAAAATTAATGAAAATGGAAATAGTTACTCAGAATAATTAGCACACGTGTTTACTAAATTGTCAAATAGATATTCTACAGGTTAAATAAGACATGGTTATTAATCTATATATGGAATAATATTAGGTGTATATATGAAATAATATTAAGTGGGCTAAATTGTGAAGTTGGGTTACACTTTTGTGCGAATCAGGGGCAGAATTTTTTTTTCGGCAATAGTTCGGTCGAACTTTATGAAAAGGTTTGGCCGAAATCATTCTGCCATTTAGATTGACGACACACTGACAGTGTGGGAAAATATATTTTTTTTCCGGAGATGGGAAAACCGACAACAACAGTTCGGCCAAACTTTTACTGTTAACATAGTTCAGCGGAACTATTTATTAAAAATACATCGCCCGCGAACTTCATTATTTTCCTACGTATTTGTTTGTTCACTTTTGCTTCGTGCGTCTGCTAATCTCTGGTCTATTGCTGGCACGTCTCCTGCTCTCTGGTCTCTTGCTGGCGCATCTCTTGCTCTTGCTTCACGCATCTTCTGTACACTTCTCTCTTGCTGAGGTAAGAAAGAAACCAGATTTCTCTCATCTCATATCAATGCCAAACATTTTACTATTCTATTGTATCATTGTATCTAATTTCGATTTAGATGCAAATTGCTTTTGATACCATTTTAAAAATTGTTCTAATTACAAAACACTAATTACTCATGTGAGCCTAGTGTCATGACCATTAGAGTTTGACTTGTTTAGCTTAGATACTAGTTCGAATGAAAATTTTTCCGGTGGACTTTTCTAGAGATATGTTTGCTGAAATTTCCCTGCCTTGTTAGCTTTTAAGCTCAAAATATTATCAATTCAAAAAAAAATTCCCTTTAGAGCCATATGAAAATCACCACGGCAAGGACTTTAATGACATTAGAAGACATCATCAAAATTTGTCCAAGTTAAATCTCTCTATCATATGTCGCCTAAAAGTATTACTCTGTAACTCTACTTTTCTAATACACAGTTGAAGCTCTTTAGCTATATTGGGTGGAGCATAGGGCTCTGTTTTGACCAAAAAAAAGATCACTGTTAAAATTGTCCTCATTAAAATTCTATGTATCTGCTTCCTGTTTGTTTTATGTTATTCCAATTCTATTTATTGAACAAGTATGAGGCTTTCCCTCTAAAAATGTAATCTGGAAATGATGATGAACAACTGAAGAATGAAAAAATTCTTTGCTCTGGTACATGAATATAAACCAGCTGTATTTTTTCATGCTGAAAAAAAAAAATCTCTCTATCATAATTATGACTAATTGGCGTGCATTGGATTACACTGCTTTCTCCGAGTCCCATCGAATTATTTTAATTTTAACCTCAACGTCGATTGCAAATATATTTTCTGTGCGTCTTTCCCCTTTTCTATAATACTGTGGCCGAAATAGCGAGCAAGGGATGGGATTTGTGTCTTTCTCTCTAGATTATTACTCTCACCGGAATACCAAGCAAGCTATGAAATTTATTAATTGATTCTCAATCTAAATAAAATGAATAAATTTTTATAACGACATTGTGTTGTAATTTTAACCTCAGTGTCGATTGCAAGGGATGGGATTTGCTTCTTTCTCTCTAGAATATTACTGTCACTGGAATACTAGGCAAGCTATGAAATTTATTAATTTCTTCTCAATATGAATAAAATGAATAAATTTTTATAACGACATTCTATTGTATCATTGTATCTAATTTCGATTTAGATGCAAATTTCTTTTGATACCATTTTGGAAATTGTTTTAATTACAAAACATAATCTATGTAACAATTAATAGAGAACCTGGAAGAGCATTACGAGAAAGAAACCAGATTTCTCTCATCTCATATCAATGTCAAACAACAACTTTCTGCAGTTATATTATATTAAATGAAACTAGTTTTTGATCTTACAGGCACTATATATGTGCCTCCTTAAGCTTGGTGCAACCTACTGCTCATTTAAATGCGCAACAGTAGGATTCTGCTATTATGTTTTATCATTGTGTCTAATTTCGATTTAGATGAAAATTTCTTTTGATACCATTTTGGAAATTGTTGTAATTACAAAATAGAATCTATGTAACAGTTAATAGAGAAGCTGGAAGGGCATTACGAGAAAGAAACCAAATTTATCTCATCTCATATCAATGTCAAACAATAGTTTTCTGTAGTTGTGTTATATTAAATGAAACTAGCTTTCGATCTTACAGGCACTATATATGTGCCTCCTTAAGCTCGGTGCAATCTACATCTCATTTACATGTGCAATAGCAAGATTCTTCTATTTTGTTGTATCATTGTATCTAATTTCGATTTAGATGCAAATTAATTTTGATACCATTTTGGAAATTGTTGTAATTACAAAATAGAATCTATGTAATAGTTAATAGAGAACCTGGAAGGGAATTATGACAAAGAAACCAGATTTCTCTCATCTCATATCAATGTCAAACAGAAGCTTTCTGCAGGTGTGTTATATTAAATGAAACTAGCTTTTGATCTTATAGGCACTATATATGTGCCTCCTTAAGCTCGGTGCAGCCTACATCTCATTTAAATGTGCAACAATAGGATTCTGCTATTCTATTATATCATTGTATCTAATTTCAATTTATATGCAAATTTATTTTGATACCGTTTTGGAAATTGTTGTAATTACAAAACAGAATCTATGTAACAATTTGACTTCTAGTTATGTTCATGTATACTTAATATAAAAATTGGTTTTATTAGCATTTGGTGAATGGTTGATTAATATGTTAAATTATTAGTAGCAAATGAACTGAGTCCCATTTAAAATTTACCTTGATATATAATAGAAATGTTTTTTTGTTCATCTCTTGCTTCGCACGTATTCTGCTCTTTGGTCTGTTGCTGATAGCACGCAATTGACGATTTTTTGCCATTTCTCAATTCAGTACATCATAGCCCCAAATATTGAGAAAGAATTGAGAAGATTATAGTGTGGGATGAATAATGCAACATTGTTCATTGAATAGTCCGAACTAGTCCTTGGGGTTGGGGAACCCATTCCCAGTTGTGGATATAGACGTAATTATCATAATGTACAATGATTCATTCCGTATTATTCATAAATCAAATGTCATGTCATTTAAATACAACATTTATCATAATGTACAATGATTCATTCCATATTATTCATAGATCGAATGTCATGTCATTTAAATACTTGAGATTTTATCATAATGTACAATGATTCATTCCATATTATTCATAGATCAAATGTCATTTAAATACAAGATTAATAATAATGTACAATGATTGATTCCATATTCATTTTTAGATTCAGGATAATAATGTACAATGATTCATGTTCCATATTCATTTTTAGACAAACATAATTTAATGTATTATGACATAATTTAATACATTAATTCATTCCATATTCATTTTTAGGTTCAGGATAATAATGTACAATGATTCATGTTCCATATTCATTTTTATACAAACATAATTTAATGTATTATGTCATAATATAATGTATTGGGACATGCTCCTTTAGGCTTGGTGGAATTACCTTTACTTTTTATTTCTCTCTTACACACACACACACACACACATATATGAAGAGATGATCCCATTTTATTTTTTATTCATAGATCAAATGTCATTTAAATACAAGATTTATCATAATGTACAATGATTCATTCCATATTATTCATATATCAAATGTCATTTAAATACAAGATTAAAATATTCAATGTAAAACACATGCACATTCTTATACACCCTTACGTCTACGTAAAGTAGTTTGAGTGATTCCACGGGTCCTCTACACCCTTCACACGGTAAAATTGGGATAGGTAGTGTTAACTTCTACAAGTTCTATAGGCAAAGTCTATAAACAGCCAGGTAGCCTCTAGATCTCATCTTTTATGAAAGGTGACATATCTAGTAAATGCCCCTACAGTCAATCTCTGGAATGGATCTAAATAGAAGTTATTCATTTTAATATCCATAAAACACAACCACTTTAAGGTAAACTGTGTACATGTGTCATTTCTCCCACAAACTAAAGGCTTCCTCTAATATCCATAAAACACAACCACTTTAAGGTAAACTGTGTACATGTGTCATTTCTCCCACAAATTAAAAGCTTCCTCCCATTAATTTTAGATGTGAAATCTACCGTAAAATTTTTAAGTCAAAATTTAAGATAAACAATGCACATGTCATTTAACTCATGATCTTCTGTCATTTCTCCCATTCATTTGCAATAAATGTCGATTTAATATATATATTTTTATTGAACTTGTTTTTTTTTCAGCGATAAGAAAACCATTAAATATGGTTGAAAAATGGAAATTATGCATAGAATTTTCTTTCTATCCCAATCCAGGGAAAGAAGTGATTACATATTTTATTTCCAATATTGTGACTAGAAAAGTCGTCCAAAGGAAAATGAATATACTGGGAAGAACAGCAAACAACGAGGCATATTATATTGGATTGATAGAAGGCTTGGGAACATCGATGGAATATGAATCAAATGGAATTGTAGTTTTCACCAATTCTAAACATGTATGCAACCAGATGAATGGCGTGTGCCAAGTTAAGAAGGAGAGGCTAAAAGAACTGTATGGAATAGCAAACAATATTGTTAGCCAATTTCAATTTTTTAGTATAAGGCATTGTAGAAATGTGAATAAGATGTCTGCTGATCTATTGCGTGGGGAAATGCCAATTCATGATCCATCTATCAAATATGAATTAGAATTATAAAGAGCAATGCCAATGCAACATTCATCTCTCAAAGATGAATTGGTTTTGAGATGATCTTCTTCAAAAATTCAAGATTCATCTCTCAAAGATGAATTAGTGTTGAGACGCTCTCCTTCAAAATTTATTGATGGACATTGTAACATATATTGGATATATGTGTGTTGTGTACTTATAAATGCGTCTTTTTTAATGACCATGTATTTTTTTCAATTATATACCAGGTGTGCTCCCACCACACCATGTAAAGCACAACTTGGTGAACTTCACATTTGCAACAGGTGGTGAACTTCACATTTTTATAAAATTAAAATGTGGGGACTTCAACAAATTTTTGTTTAAATGGAGTTTGTTTCAATGCAGTTTCACTTATTTTTTAATGACCATGTATTTTTTTCAACTTTATACCAAGTGTTCTCCCACCATGTAAAGCGCAATTTGGTGAACTTATCATTTTTATAATTTCTTTTTTGCTTAAATTGAGTTTCACACATCAATTATTGCTTTGAAAGTTGTGTTCTACATAATTTGTGTACACTAAATTACAAATTGATTTTCTGAAATTTATTTTGTGTAAATGTCCACCAATAGATATATATATCATGGAGGATGAACAGAAAAGATCAATAGAACCCCATATGGGGGTTCAGGGATCAAGGGATGTTCACGGTATTTAAATATAATCTTAAATCTCCATACATGTGTGTACATATGGAATTGATTTTTTATTAACTTTGTGAGTTAAATTAGTTGTTAATAAGTTTCATTTTTTATTTTTTAGGAGATAAGAAGAGAAGGGTCTCTACTCCATCCAGGGAGCGTGCCCATGGTTCACACAGTCATGGTATGGTTCACGCAATTTAATCAATGAATATGTACATGTACTTATATGTACACATGAATGTATTTTTCAATTGATTATAAATTCTTATTTGTTTATGAAGTTTCTCTCTCGTCTCAAGAGGTTGGCGGTGGTTCAAATCCCCTTAGAGGGCCATCAATGAGTGGTAGTATGTTGTGTGAATGTTGTGATATTTATTTGCCCGAAGGCCAATTAATGGCTGGTGGCGTTGGGTCTCAGCAGGGTCGTTCTGGGTCTCAAACAGTTTCATGGTGGAGAAGATGCTAACCAACCACGTCAAGGTTGCCATCAATTTCAATATTTTTTTCATTGAATTTGTACAAATTTTTTTACATGTGTTTTTTATTGTATACAAAATTATATATATATATTGATGCAGAGGTCGAAAATGTTCCAAATACTGGTCAAAATAGACACAGGGCAAAACGCTACATTCAAGAAGGATGTCTACCCACCACAACTTATCCAGTCGACATTTCTGATATACCATGGGAAACAAAAATGGCGCAATGCACCTTACAAATGTGTGAAAAACTTCATGCAAAATTGCAGAGAGATCTCGTGGCTTTGACTCTACCTATTGAGAGTCGACAAAGCCTCGAAATAGTTACACATTCATTGGGCGAACTTGTAAATGTGTACAAAAATCTTGGGCCAACGACTGATACATTTGTAGAAGTGATGAGAAAAAGAAATGAAACAGTAATGGGTCCAGATAAATGGGAGGATGTAAAACAAAGAGTTACAAAAGATATGGAAAAGTCAATGTTTAATTTCAAGGAAAGGCCAAAATTAAAAATGCTGAAGGTGTAATATTTCAAGCACTCAAATATAGCTCACGATTTTTATGATAGCCACCTTGCAGCCTATGGAAGGCTCCCATGGAACGATGAGGTTCCTGTTTATTTTGCACAATTGTTTTACGGAAAATTTCTTTTGGATATGAAACCCAACTACAATGAAATTTCATCAGAATTTTTTGGTCCAGGGAAAGGTTGATTCAATGACCGTAAGGGCGCTAAGCTAGATGTGGAGTTGCCTCACCCTGAGCCACCATTGGTCAGTCGACCTTTTCAGGTTGAAACTCTGTGGTCAGAGATGGATGTGACTTCTCAAATAAGTCGAGAAGCAAGGGATGTCATGACCGACAATGTTTACAACGGATTGGGTGGAGTCGATGTTTGTCTAAATGGACAAAGAGCACATGAAAATGCACGTGCCAATTTTGTGTATTGTACAGATGAAGAGATTGACAACATGAATGTTGAAGATCTCTGAATATATGCAGAAAATTGTCGCAATGGTTTTCAAGACCTAATTCTTCATGAGGAAGAGGGCACGGGAACAGTATGTGTTAATGACCTTAGGGTTCAATTATTTTAACATGTATACATGTGTACAATTTGTAATAAATACATGTGTATGTACATGTATACATTTATTTTTATGTACATTAATCTAACAAAAATGTATCATTATATGTTAAAACACCATTTGCAGTTGTCACGCATGATGAATGACGGAAATTTTAATATCACGTTCGGGACCTTTGGTTCAAACAATGCAGATGGGTCTTAACATCAAGATATGTTGGAAAATGTTAGTGTTTTTTAAGTGATTTTAAAATAAATAATTTTGCACACATGTACATGTATGTATATATAATGATAAAATGTTTTAACAGATTCCGATTTCGTCTGATGTTTTTGGGATGGCGGTACCTTCTTCTTCCTTGGGAGATGTACCATCTACTTCCTTAGGAGATGAGCCACAAGTATGGGAAATTTTTCACTTTTAAAATTTATGTTTAAGTGATATATATATATATATATTCCACCTCAAAAAGTTCCATTAAAAATTGAGATATATATATATCTATATCTTGAATTATTTTAAATTTTTTGAATTTAGGTTCCTATAGAATATTTCTTTAATCCACGGACTCTAGCAACGGATATAGAAACATCCATACCATTTCAACCATTTGAACAAGTTGTCTAACTCTTTTTTTAATATTATTGAAAATAAGTTTATATATGTACACGTGCATTTTCATTTGAAGATTTTAATATATATATATATATATATATAATTGTACATGTATATTGTACAGTTTACCGTTGCAGATGTTCCCATGGGGGCGGAACTTGTTGCAAGTTATCAAATGGAGAGGGAACCTCATGAGGTATTGCATGATTTTTTTTTTTTTTTTATATTTTGTTTTTTACATGAAGTTCTATATATATTCTCACTCATTTTTAAAACATCAAATTTTAATGTTCAAGTACATGTGCATTGTGTATGTAGGTTTCCCATGCTTCACATGATAGTGCGCGGATTGAGACCCTGATAGGAAAGACGCTAGATCCATCTCTGTTTGATGGACATGATTTGTAGATTTGATTTCAAGATTTAGATAGTCATATATTTTCTTTTATATATATTATCTAGATGCACTGTCATATATATAAATATATATATATATATAACTCGATACAGTTTGATACTTGTGAGATCTACAATTTTTGGACATATTTTATTACAGTGTTAATATAATTTTTTTTGTTCCAAAAAGTTAATTTTTGGATGGTTTTAGTAGTTTTGGCATGTGAATGTGAAGTAATGTTGTTATATCATTTGTTTGGTTTTTAAAAATTTTAAGTTTTGGATAATTGTACTACTAGTAATGGTGTCATCTATAAATTAATGTTGGCATCTGAACTACATTTGGCATGTTATGTAATGATGTGTTATAATTTGTTTTTTTTTTTTAAATTTAAGTTTTCGATGCTTGAAGTACAATTGGCATGTGATATAATGTCAAATGTTTTTATTGGATAGTTGAACTATAATTGGCATAGCATGTGAAGTAATGTTATGTATGATATAATCAAAAAGTTTTTAAAACTCAAGTTTTGGACGGTTTCAATCTACACTTCGCATGTGATATTTAATGTTTTAATGTTGCACGATATATAATCAAAAAGTTTTTATAACTTAAGTTTTGGATGGTTTCAATCTACATTTGGCACATTTGGTATAATGTTAAATGTTTCTATTGGATAGTTGAACTATAATTGGCATGGCATGCGAAGTAATGTTGCACGATATATATAATAAAAAAAAAATTAAAACTTAAGTTTTGGATTGTTTCAATCTACATTTGGCACATGTGTTATAATATTAAATGTTTTTATTGGATAGTTGAACTACAATTGGATGGCATGTCAAGTAATTTTGTGATATAATAAAAAAGATTTTAAAACCCAAGTTTTGGATTGTTGAAGTACATTAATCATGTGAAGTAATGTTGTGATATAGTCAAAAGGTTTTTAAAACTAAGTTTTGGATACCATTTTAATCTACATTTAATGTAAATCACTTTAATTTTGATTTAATTTTAAATGTTTTAAATGTAAATCCCTTTACTTTTTATTTAATTTTAAATGTTTTAAATGTTTTGATATAATATTAAATGTTTTGATCTAAGTTTTTGATGGTTTCAATCTACATTCGGCCTATGGAAGACCCCATGCGTAGACAACGGATGCGTTGCAGAAGGGGAGGTGGGGGTAGCGATGGAGGGGGCAGGAGTTTTGGCTCTTTCCCTCCTCTTTCCATCCATGACATAGGTAGCCACCCTCCTCTTGCAAGAAATGAAGCACAATTTCACTTCACCAGCGCTATGGTCAGACTGCAAATTACGACGACCATTTCCATCTCTTTTTAGGAGGAGCCGCAAGATGAAGGTTATTCTAGTTCCAGGAAGTGGTGGAGAAAGTCCACCATCCCAACCCATCAGCCCCAGGACATCTGGAAGTCGGCAGCTCTTCCATTCAAACTCAGCTCGACGAACTCCAGCAGCGATGGCGCAAGCAGTGACAACTCATCCCAACACTCCAACGGAGTAGATGATGATCTGGAGGACTATGGTTTTCCAGTTGTGGAGGAGAATCCTCCTACAGACATTGATAGCTAGCTTGATGTCAGTTCCTCTTTATCTTTTTCCCGGTTATGGGCAGCCCCTTTTCTGTTTTTTTTATTCCAACCCCCTCTGGTGTTGGATAGTTGGGCAACCCAGGAGACGAGTCTCGCTATGTAAATTATGTTCATTACATTTATATATATGTAAGTCCTTTAATTTTGATCTAATGTTAAATGTTAAATGTTTTGATATAATGTTAAATGTTTTGATCTAAGTTTTGGATGGTTTTAATCTACATTTGGCCTAGACAGAAGACTCCCATGTGAAGTATTGTTTTGATTGAATAAAAAAGAGTAAAGAAGTAGTTGTATATGTAAATCCCTTTAATTTTAATTGAATGCTAAATGTTAAATGTTTTGATCTGAGTTTTGGATGGTTTCAATCTACATTTGGCCTAGATGGAAGATACTCCTATTTGAAGTATTGTTTTGATATATTCAAAAAGATTAAAGTAGTTATATGTAAATCCCTTTAATTTTGATTTAATGTTAAATTTTAAATGTTTCAAGATATAACATGTTAAATGTTTCGATTTAAGTTTTGGATGGTTTCAATCTACATTTGGCCTAGATGGAAGACTCCCATGTGAATTATTGTTTTGATTTAATCAAAAAGAGTAAAGAAGTAGTTATATGTAAATCCACTAAATTTTGATTTAATGTTAAATGTTAATTGTTTTGATCTAATTTTTGGATGGTTTCAATCTACATTTGGCTTAGATAGAAGACTCCTATGTGACTTTTATTGATTTGATTTAATCAAAACATTTTTAAAACTCAAGTTTTGGATGGTTGAAGTACATTTGGCATCTTCAGATTTCTTTTGATCTCTACATAGTCTTGTTTGAGTGAAAAAAATTCCAATAGGAAGAACATAGCTTTTCAATGCAACTAACCATGTATCAATTGAGCTTTAATTGAAAAAAGAGTTTAAAGAAGTAGATATATGTAAATTAACCCTTTAATTTTGATTGGAAATATAAGAAGTACATATATGTTTGTTGAATTTGGGTCAATGTCATTAATGACCTCAAATAGGTAGCCTTGTTGATTTATAATTTGGTAAATTGATGACATTCAGTTAATTGCATTCTAAAACATAGAACATATCCGACCATTGGACAAAAAAAATTTGTACTAGATTTTCAATCAGGAATAGAGATGTGGGTCAAATCCCACCAAAAGTCGGTGAAGTGCTCTGAGTCTCTTGTCTGAAAGGAATATTCGTACAAAAATATACTGTGGATGATTTATTTACATTTCACGGATATTTTTTACCGGAAATCATCACAAGAAAAATTGGGCACATTCAGTTCGTGTATATATCCAATACGTGCAACATTTTTCATCAACGCACATAGAAAAACTACTTTCAGTTAAAATTGCATTCTAGAACATCTATATTGAGCACATTTAAATCATTTTTCATCAATGCACATAGTAAAACTACTTGAACAATTAATTTCATTCTAGAGCATATATATCCAATATGTAAGTAACATTTTTCATCAATGCACATTGAACATATCCGAACATTGCACAAACGAATTTTGTACTAGATTTTCAATCAGGAATAGAGATGTGGGTCAAATCCCACCGAAATTCGGAGAAGTGCTCTGGGTCTCTTGTCTCAAAGAAATCTTCGTACAAAACTATATTGTGGATGATTTATTTACATTCTGGATACTTTTTACCAGAAAATCCAACTAGTTTATCATCAATGCACATAGAAAAACTAGTTCCGGTTAATTGCATTCTAAAACATATATATATATATATATATATATATATATATATGTATATATATATATATATATATATATATATGTATGATTTATCATTTAAATGCAAAAAAATGCTACCGTGATACTGAAACGCGTGCATATGTAAACAATTTGTAGTTGTCTGTAAACAATTACCCACAAATAACATAAGCGACTCGATTTTAGTTGATGCTAGGTTATAAAAACATAATTAATCAAAAGAGAATAAATTGTTGTGCAATTCAATGAAAAAAAATTCGATGATTTAAATACTTTATCCCCAATGTGATCGGATTTTGACATTTTCCATTTCTTAATTTTCATTTTTTTCTTTGATTGATCTCTATCAACTTTATGCATGCTGCACAAACCAAGTGACTATATTGACAACTTATGGAATCAGGTTCATAGTCTTCAAAGTAAACAAAGTCTCCACTTTGATTAGTTTTTCTGAAAAAATAACCTTTCAATATAATAGATCCTCTTTCATATTGAAATCCATGATCATTATAGTTTTGTAAAAAAATGATTTTTCGTTTAGTGCAACGCATCAAATAATACTTAACATTTTCATCGTTGTCAATAGGTGCAATTACAACAAAAACATCTCCTGCACAATAAAACAAACTTAACAAAATTATACATATTTAAATTTATTTCTAGATCTTTAAATCATTAGAAAACAATTCAAATGTTAGCTTCTCTAACAAGATCAGAAACTCGATCACCATCGGATGATATTGTAGTTTCCTCTGATTTCATTTCTTCAAAAATTGCAATAGTCATTTTTCCCTTTGTACTTAGCTCTGTATGTTTCCAATCTTTTACATATATTTTGTTTTCACAAACGTCATTGGATTTTATGTTGTCTATGCAAACATCACAAAAACAAGAATATTTTCTTTTATCCAATGCAAACACATTTCCGGACGACTTTGTTTTAATTGAATGCAATTTTCGAGTCCCTTTTACTGTTTCAACGCCATTTCCAATTGATCTATATATGTCTTCGATCCCAATATGCCAGAAAAGCCTTTATATTTTAAATTAAAAGAAGAATTTGTAAATATGATATCAAAATGCAATCAAAGATAATCATTGCACGATAAATTTACAATGTTTAAAATTAGATTTCCAATAAAAATTAAATTGAATGTACCTTGTCACTTCCCTTGATGGGTTAGTCTCATGGCTTAGAGCAGTGATGCACCATTAAACAAATTCTTTAGCATTCACAAGTCATCTTGCAGAGGGGTTCATTTGATATCTTCGAAGTGCTCGTTTTATGCATGCTCCTGCACCGCCATGTTCTCCTTTTCCATGGCCAGTCTCAAAGAAATTCCAAAAATGTTTAATGCAGTTTTTCTTATGAAGACAACACAACCAAAAGAATGATCGTGCATATTTGAATTGACCTGCGCATCCGTCTGACCATATCCAATGTTCATTGAATGTTATTCCATAATTTTTTAAGGAATCATAAATTTTTCCAAAACAATGTTGTACAAAATATGTATCATGTGTACGATCGTCACTGATATAAAAGTGATATTCTTTAATGATATGTCAATTTTCACTCGTGATTTCTATATGATAGACGTTTTGTTCAACATGTCTATATAGAATATGAACGAGCGTGGATACTTGGTTAGAATGATAGTATTCACTATGAATTTCTTTTTTTGGAACAAATGTGTAGTTTTCTGCAAAATCAATCACTGACAAAATGGTCCCTAGTTGAAAAACTTCATGAGATTTTTTGAATTGCAAGTCTCAAAAAGTTTATCACAAAAATTTCGTCTTTTAGTAATTCAATTCTTTTAACACTATTTGCACCTTGAATCAATGTATCTATATATTCATATCTCTTCCATTTCACTTTCATGTTGGAAAATGATTGATCATTTATATCAGTACGATATTTGTTTTGAAATTTAGTCAAATTTCCACAATCATCACATTTTTTACCACCAACACATTTCTTTTTGTAAAATAGTCCATCGCTTTCTCTTTCACATAGAATTTGAGATATGAAATCACGGATAGTGGAAGGAGGAGGTGAATCCTTCCATAATGTTCTACCAAAATCAAGGAATGTGTCATATTATAACTCAAATTACACATGATGATGGCAACAACAACTGTTGCATATGGTGATAGGTTTTACATACCATGGTTTTTGTTGAACAAAAGAACTGATTGGAACATGAATTTGACGATTCTCTTCTTTGAACTTGTTGAATAACTCTATCTGAGTCGTTTCCAAGAAATATTTTTCATGTTCTTCGTACTGATTTCGTGTTATTCTTCTTCGCATCACATGCCTTACAGTTGGCGAAGAACGTGAATTCTTCTTCCAATATTTGTATATTATTTTTTTAACATTTTCTCCAAGTGTAGATTTGTATGGTTGCCTACAAATAGCTCTCCAACAAGCGACTTCATCATTTACATCTACTTGCAGCGAAAATTTCCGATGTTTGTGCAAAGTTTTTCGCAAGGTTCCTAATGCTCGTGCCATAGATGTTACCAAACGATTCTCTTTAGTACTTGATGAAACCATTGCCATATGTATTCCTCTACGTACAATTGAAACATTTTTCTCTCTATATCTCCTAATTGAATTTATAGCACTACTTATATTTTGTATCACATCTTCCTTCATTTTTTTTTATCTTTGGTTGATTTCCAAATACCCAGTAGTGTCATAGCTTCTTTCAATTTCCTTAATGATAGGATACCTTTAAACATTTGAGCTTGAACTGCCACTCGCTCATTTAAGAAATACTTTTCAAAAATGCAGTTAACATGATATCGTATAACATGGTCAGGTTTTTTATCTCCATATGTGTGAGTTTCAACATTTTCTAACATCTCATCATCGACACTAATTTCATCTGTACATATTCGAAAAAATAGTACATAATAAGTTTATATATGAACAATAAATAACTAAATTAATAAATATATGTATAATTTCAATAATACGTGCATGTGTTCCATATATATATATATATATATATACCTTTTGATTCAATTTCTTCATTTGAATTTCTTTCAATATTTTCACCATCTTCAATCATTGGTTCAATATCTCTTTCAATTTCTCTTTCAAAATTTTGTATCGCATCATCAATGTTTTGAGGAATATCTCTGTCTGTTTACATTAAACAAAATATTTTTGAAATTAGTTCATCAAATAGAAATTAAGCTTCACATTTTACACTAGGAAAATTTTAAATATATCAATAGATCATAATATTTACATTTACATACCTGCTTCAATTTCTTCTTGAGGTTGATTTTCCCCTTCAATATTTGAGAGGGCTTCTATCTTTTTTTTGTGAGATTGTCTCGTCTCTTCTCTATGTTCCACAGGGTCTCTTTTTCGATCATATTTTCTCGCACAAGTCCTTTGATTTCCCATGATAATAGAGTATGAAGTTCAAAAAATTTCCTTCAAAAAATTAGACAATAACTCAATTAGAAAAAGCATCACAAAAGATTTAATTTAAAAAAAAAGTCATTTTGATTTTTTTGCGAAAAATACATACTCCAATCCAAAACACTTACTTCAAAAAATTCGAGAAAAAATTTCTTATAAAAATTAAACGAAGCTCAAAATATTTACTTCAAATCAAAACACGTACTCTAAAAAAATGTCACTTCAAAAAATGCCTCCAACTTAAAAAAAAAAAAACATCACTTTAAAAAATAATTCAAAAAATACTTCCAGAAAATGTCTTTTCGAAATTAAGCCCAACTCCGCACTTTCAAAAAAAATGAAGCACAAAAAACATCCAAAAAAATGTATTACATACCTCCAAGAAATGTCCTTTGAATGTACGTCCAAGAAAATTCCTTAAACCCAAAACAATTCTTTGCAAAATTAGGCCACCTCCAAGAAATGTCCTCCAAGAAAAGTCTTTAAACCCAAAACAATTGTTTTCAAAATCAGACTGTCTCCAGGAATTCAAAATTAAGCACAAATCCATACTTAAAAAAAAATGAATAAAAAACATCCAAAAAAATGTATCACATACCTCCAAGAAATGTCCTTTCAATGTACGTCCAAAAAAATTCTTTAAACCCAAAATTTTTTTTTGAAAAATCAAACTGTCTCCAAGAAAAGTCCTTAAACCCAAAACAATTCTTTGCAAAATTAGTCCGCCTCCAAGAAATGCCCTTAAACCCAAACCTCCAAGAAAAGTCTTTAAACCCAAACTAAGACCTTTATAAAATCAGACCAAACTGTAATTTATAAATTCAAATTATGGAAAACCAAAGGAAGAACTGACACTATGTAACCTTATTGAAGACATGGACATTATAAAATGAAAGCAAGTCCCAACTCTTACACCAAAAATGGTAGCAATTTTGTATTTTATTAAATTTTATGATTTCGGTAATAGTAAATATTTTAGGTATTTTTTTTAAATATACACCATTTAGAATCATGGTAGAATTTTATGAAAAAATATAGAATAATAGAATAATGTTGTGAAAGAATCTGATTAATTTCTCATAAAAAATCTTCACAATGTGAAAATTTTAAAAGGTTGATTTTATGGACAATGATTCATTTCTATAACTTTCGTGAAAGTGTTATCATGGTGAGGTGCAGCCTTGAGAGACAATGCATTGGAAATTCATCACATATAACCTTCTCACTGGCTATCAATACCCTTTTCACTGCACAATTAGTCTTTTAGTACCATAAATATGCTGCAATAGTACCACAAACATGTTGCAAGATGATTTTGATTACGAAGAGGATTCATTAACATTGGGAAATATTTTCTCCCTTCCATCATAAATTCTTCTATGTCCGTTTCCTTGTATTTTTTATAAGGATAGATGGCATTCTACCTAATTTTTTAGCATCAAAAGTAACAAAAATTATTCAGGAATGTATACAATTTTTCCTCCGCACATTCCCTAACATTTTGGTGCCCTTTCCCTCTCATTTTGTGTCTCAATAACAACCCTTTTCTCATTATTTAGATTGGTACCCCCATTAGTTTTAGTTATATTTTCCTAGGATAAGTTTGAGGGTCTATCAAAGGGAAAAAGAAATCCAAGTGATTTCACATATGAGGGAAATGGATGAGATGGGGATTGGGAACATTTGCAGATGAGTGAGATCCAAATTAGTTAGACATGGAAGTTTTTCATAGGTTCAGTATTAATTATTTGAGGGGTTTATATTTAAAGGCTTAGTTGGAATAAGATTGGTCAAGGGTGATTATTTATTGTGTATAATTTTTGTTCTTGGTCAAGGGCGAATTTTTTTATATTTCTCCTTGTTAAGTGATAAGGTAAAGGTTTCTATTTAGCCCTAGTCTTGGGGCCCTTGGATTCTTATTCTCAAGAAATGGGAATTGTCTTTCCACATTTGGAAGGAGCCTCTACCAATTTTCTATTTTTGGGTCATTATCACAAGCCTTTAATTCTGATTTTGGACTAAGTCTTTGGAGGAAAAAATCACAGATATCTTGGGCGAATTTGTTAGTTTTATAATTTTGTTGGATTCAAAATGTGATAAGAAGTTCCTATGAATTCTGATGGGGATGGATGTGTATAAGGGTTTATTATACCAAATAGAAGTATATAATAAAAAAATCTAGTGGTTTGTGAAGATGTAATATGGGAGAGTTACTCTCTATCGTTATGAATTCCAGGCCAAGGACATACCACAGTGTAATGTATTTTTTTTTGATACAATGATTCTCCTTTCAAGAATAGATGGAATTTGAAATTAGTACAGGATGGTATAGATGATCCTATGTCGCTAGAAAAAACTGTAGTGAAAAAGGTAGAGTGACATCTCGATATTAGGTCTAAATAGGCCTCCTAAGGAAAATAATAAAATAAGAGCTATGAATTTTTAAAGGAAACAAAGGAAACCTAGTTTTTTATTGTATTTTAAATTTATCTCCTTGTAGGTTTACTCCAATTTCAACTATAAATAGATGCAAAATCAAATCCCACATCCAACAATTACCCACTTTTCATTGTTTTTAGCATACTCACTTTGTATTTTTTTGAGTAGACCCACACTAGAAAAAATTGAATATACATGAAAAGATATGTTTGAAACACATATTTTCATGTATTTTCAATTTTTACAAATGTGTGTCTACTAAAAAGTGTGTTGAGTGGGTACTTGTTGGATGTGGGATTTAATTCCATGATGAAAGAATATATAAACTTGAAATTTGAGTAAACCTATAAGGAGATAACCCAAAAATACAATAAAAATTGGTCTTCTTGTTTTCCCTCCAAAACCATATTTTAGCCCTAAAGACAACATCTTCTTGAATCTTATTGGTTCTCTTCAACTTGATTTTGTTAGTAATTTTTTTTTATGCCCATTTTTTATCTCAAATTACCCCTTATATGTTATCAATGGGGACACTTTCCCAATGAAAATACTAAAATGTAACTAGTGTCTCCAATCATTCATTCTAGATACGCCCCCAACTATCACACCAATACATCCAACTTATTGAATGTTTCCCCTATAGGTCTTCCCTAAAGTCTCTAGGCTAGTGGAATCCACTCTCTATAAGGACTCCCAATCCCTCTCTCTTTCCCCTCTTCCATTGTTCTCGTTATCCATATTCCCTAAATTATCTCTCCTAAAACCCTTTTGTTACAAGATATCCCTGTAAATTGATGGATCTTGGCCATACAAACTAATTCCCACCTAACCCCAAAGTTTGTTTAAATTAATCATAGTATCTCCACAAAGCTTTTGAAATATAGGGTGAAGTTATTAAATCTGAGGAGGATGAAGGGTGTTTGGATCCTCCCAAATACTTAGGCCCAATGGTGGGTAGGAAATGGCATCTCACCTTGGATAAATTAAAAATATAGAAGAAGTAGGGAGAAACAAAAAAGAAATAATTTCTTAGTTAGAGTAGGAAAAACAAAAGCTATGCACCCCAAATGAAGTTTCTCTCTTTTAATGTTAGGGCACTAGGAAGAAATTCAAAAATAGTAGTCCTCTAAAGGTTGGTTTTATCCATCTCTCTAGATGTATTATTATTGGAGAAAACAATGTTCTTAGGTGAGAAAGCATGGGGATATATTTATCCATAGCATAAATGTTGGAGATATGTGTCTTTGGATGTTGACGAGATGTCCAAAGGTCTAGTGGTGCCTTGGAAGCTATCTAATACCTTAGGAGCATGGAAATATAGATTGTTAAAGGTTAGGAAAACACTAATTTTTTCCACAAGTTATTTTATCCATTATCTAAATGGAAGCGGAATATGGAAAATTCATGCCAATGATGACTCATAGACTTTCAGGTTCTATGAAAAAGAAAAATTGGGAAAGGAATTTTTTAAATCTCTTTTCTTTTCTTGAGTAGGATTCCTTATTAAGGATATTCTAAAGAACTTTTCATTGCTCCCAAAGTCTTTTCCAATGGAATGGAAAATGAATTTTCAAAAGATATATCATATCCTTAACTATGCTCCACCTTCTTCTTGATGTAGAAAGGAAATATCCCTAGTGTAGATGGTTTGTGTGTTTAATTTCATCAACAATTTTATGAATATTTACTCCATGTAGTGAAAGAATCTCAAAATTCCAATTCAATTCTAAAGGGTTCTATTTTAACGATGTATCATGGAATATACAGGAGTGAGATGAAAAAAAATAAAAATTTCGTGCGCTTGTTTATAGAATTCCAAAATATCACAGAAATCAGTTATAGAGATAAGGATGGTTTTATTTTTGTTTTTCATCGTTTTAATTAGTTTTCTCTTTTTTTCAGAATGGTGGTTTCATTTTTAATTACTCTAATTTTCCTCTTTTCTTGTTAAATGACATGTAATCTTAATAGCTTTTTACTTATTAATTGGTTTTGGATTTTATTGAACTCACTTGATTTAATTTCAATATATATAAAAAAATTAATATGAAAAAAAGTGCTACTTAATAGTTAGTATTTTTTTTAGTTTAAATATAGTTAATTGAAGTATGATCTATTTAGATGATGTGAGATGATAAATTAAATATTTCATAAAAAAATTACTTGTTTAATTTAAATATAGCTAATTGGAGTATGAACTGCTTAGATGATGTGAGATGATCAATTAAGTCCTTCATAAAAGAAAGAAATGAAAGTGAAAATGTTGTGATACAATTTTGTGAGATGATCAATTAAAACCTTCATAAAAAAATGGAAGTGAAAGTGAAAATGTTGTGCTAAAATGTTACTTTTTGGTGAGGGACCTACCTCAAAATGGAAGTGAAAGTGAAAATGTTGTGCTAAAATGTTACTTTTTGGTGAGGGACATACCTCATTGGTTGTAATGAAACTTTATAAATTTATTTCTTTTGCAGTATTTGGTTCAAATTGATATGGAGAAATTTAGTTTCAACTCAATGAGATGTCAATTCCAAGAAACTTGTTTTGGACAACCAATTTTCTCCTACAAAGTTCATGGGAATTAGCGTTGAACCCAATCTTCTTTCTGGTAGTGAGAGCATGAGAATATGGAACAAAATTTTAATGTCATCTCTCAAATAGTGTCCCATTTTAAACAAGACTTATTTATTTTGCATAAAAAAATGGAGTTAGGATGATCTATAATTTGCGATTTAGTATTAAATTAATCTTTCAATTAAATTGTAAAGATGAGTTCATTAATATTTATGAATAATTCGTAGAAACTATTATTTTACTATTTATTTAACAACTAAATTATGAATAGCACAGTTATATAAACTAGATCACTAGTAACTATAGGTGGATATCAAAACACTTAGTTTATTATCAAAATTCACACATTTAGTTTCTTAGATTAAAAAGCTTTAACAAAATTCACACATTAAATTTTTGCATGGTAATTGATTACAATATTCTATGTTTGGTTCAATGAAAGAAGATAAAACAACTTTAACAAACCAAACATTTTGCATGGTAACTGAGACCCATCTTCTATGTTTGGTTCTAGGAAAGAAGATAAAATAACTCTAACCAACCAATTAAAACAGATGAGAAATTGAAGGCTAATATCCCAACAAACGTGGAGAAATCTCCAAAGACTTGAAGTAGAATATGCTGGCAGGAGTTTCAAGTCCTTTGACCTAAAACTTATTGAATTATTGAATGCAAGAGGATCACTTTTTTCAATTATTGAATTCAATTTCTTGTTATAAGATGGATTTATTGAATTCTTAGTATATTTGGAGGCACAAATTCTAAAAAATATGCCTAAATAAAACAAATTCAACAAAGTTTGCAAAAGAAATGCTCATGATATCTTAAAAAATAGTAACTATATCAGTAAACATTTCCTTATAAAATTAAGACATAAATGCTCACAAGATTCTAAAAACTAATAACTAATTATCATAATAGTTATTAATTATAGCATTTATGTGAAAAATAGAAAAAATATGATTAATGTAATTGGAATTGAGAATAACGAAAAAAAAGAAAAAGACAAAAAAATATAATTCAAATGAAAAAATTATATATATATATATATATATATAAGTGTTTTTTTCTTTTTTAAAATTTATAGTCTTTAAAAAAACCTACAAAAAAAATTATTATTAATTTTTTAAATTATCATTTAAAATACTATCATTCATGAAAATTAATATGAACCAGCTTCCAATATGTAACCGCTACAATATGTAACAGCAATGTGAGGAGGTGAATGCAGACTCACAAAATTTTCCATCTGAGTTGCAGAATTTTCATAAGAACCTTGTATTGGCACCATTGAATCCCTTGTAGAGTAATCAAAATTAGATCAAACGGAGGGAGGATCAAATTCTTGAATCTTAGCCAAAGAATTAACTGTTGAACTCATGTGAGTGTTCCATATAGGAGGAGGCCCAAATTTCTAAGTTCCAACAGGAGAGAATGTAGCCAAGTCCCCCACTATTGATCAGTTATGATGCAATGGAAATGAATGGTGGAGTACTATTATATGCCATAGTTGGTCGAATTTGCAGTCTTGAAATAGAGTCATTTACCGAATCAACTCTACGGTAGGTACGAAGAGAGATACCTACAATGTTCACCAAGGAGCTCAAAGCCATCGCCATATGCAGATGAAAAGTGTCTCTGTGTCGAATGACCTACAATTTACTTTGAATTAAAACCTGTGAATAATTAAGAAATCAAAGAACCGACTCCAGGGGAAGATAAAGGCTATGAGGTCGGTAGGTAACTGCAAGAACCATGACCATCTTGTGAAATGGGGCCTGAAGGGTCTGAGCAGAATGCCCATTGAAATGAGGGTGTTTAGGCTTGGAAAATGGACCAATTGTCGATTGGGAGGAAAGGATTTCCATGAAATACATTGACTCTACCTGTAATTACCGCCATACCCACAATTATTTTCGATGTTTATGTCATTTTTGTAACATACATCACAACATAAAAAAATAAAAAAATTACATTACACTTTTTAACACTATAATTTGCTACATATTTCATGTACACATAAAAACTATATAGTTAAACTATTACTTGACACTTACCATTCATTATTGATATGTCAATGCCTATGTCGTCCTAACCCTCGGTTATTTCCCAGCACTTATACGTTGTTGGTATCAATGCACAAGTTTTAATGGTTCATGAAAGTTGGCATAATTAAGTTAAATACTCCACTTTGCGATCATTAATACTATGGTGACTAGTACCATATTGCATAACTTGAAATTTGTTTTGTATGATTTATTAATTGTTAATCAAATCATGTTGGAGCTTAAGGGTTGGAAACATTGATTTGATATACTGTACTTTGCAAGGGAAATTGTAACGCACGGGCAACACTTGGCCTACATATTATCATTGGATCTAGGGTTATGAGATCCACAATCGAGGTTTTCTTTGGTACCCGCTTAGGGTATCGACCACCCCCTAGTAACCCTAACTAATCCCTCATTCACATTTTTTCTCTCCCAACATCTTCTTTGTAACTCCGTTGTGATCTATGCTCTTTCGAGCTACTACCAATACTCCATCCTCAACTCTCACTCACCATGGTGTGTGCCGAACAGGTAATGCACTTCGCCCTTGTAGGTATATGGTTTTCATCCTTTGTGACAGTCTGAAACACCTTTCTTAATTTTATTGATCTCTTCTTGTTTGTATTGAACTCAAGATGCCAGTAGTGACCCTCTGTCGTTCTCTAGGCATTCATCCTTAATCAAAATATGACTTGTATTAGTGAAGAAATTCTCTAAGCTCATGATGTTGGTTTTTACAGATTTGATGACCCATTTCTCCTACTGACAACTAGCAGCAGCTGCCTTCAGGACCGGTAAGCCTTTTCTTAAATATATTTTTTCCAACCATTTTTATTGATACCTATTCGTGCTTACGTTAATCATATTTTTTTATATTTTTCTAAACCTCTTCTGAATTTCGTTGATACAGGGTGTCCACTCCAGACCATAGAGTTTCTAGACTAGGTAAAGGCCGTTTACTCTTGTCTTTCTTGGTCTTACATTTCCTTCTAAATTTATAGATATATATATATGTAGGCTACTAATAAGTTACGAATTTCTTCTTACACCGTGGGTAATTTTCTCCCTAGCCATATGAATTGGTTCTCGAATATCACTCGTCAACCTATTTGGATTTCTTCAGCTTACACGTCCATCCTTACCATTTCACTTTATAGGTATTTGAATATATATAGTGTGGGACTTGATTTCCGGAGCTGAACTCAACAATTCTTTTGGTTATTCGGTGTTTCGATTCTTGAATATTCTGGTAATGAATTTCGTTAAGACACCCGATGCCTTTTCATGGTTACCTTAATGTTTAGGGCTTCGCCCAAATGAAAAATTTTATATACAGTGATAATATATTGTTTAAATGATTTCTCCTTATATGTTCATAGCATTTTTTGTTCTACCTAAGAGGAATTTACCTCTGTGGTCAGGGTTTAGCATTATGTAATATGTTTGTGTAGAAAATTTATTTAACCTCTGGAGTTTTCAATTAAAAGTATTGTTCTATTTCCGTCTCTATTGTGGCTATCCTTTGGGAATGTTAGAGGTTGTGTACTATGGCATTTTCCCTTTGGTGAAAATATATATGAATATGTTGCAGCACCCTTCTCGGGAGCCTTTGCGCTATTCTTGTTTGTCTTCTAACAAATCTTGTCATCTGAATTGCTCATAACAATGCGAGTTTCATATCCATAATTTATAGTCTGATTATATTTCTTTATTGCTTATATTTTTCATAGCAGTTATTGTTTATGGGTTTTTCTCTGCACCTATTCTTTCTGGCAGTTTGCATGTGGCTATTTCATTTCAGCAGTAATTTTATCCTTCTTTTGAAGAACTGAATCTATATTTCTCTCGTATTTTTTAGTTTAGGGCTAAATGAGATGTCCATATCATCCATGTTTCTGAGTTTCTTCCTACAACTCTAACTATCTGAGTGTATCATAGGTTATTAGTTAACGACTAGTTTCAGGGTCTAAGTTTTGACTACGGACCATGGAATAACAGGTTTATGGGTTTAACTTCCAGTAGATGTTTTACCTTGTTTTCCTATTTATATGATAGTACACATACCATTTATTCTAAGAATCAAGTATTAAATTTAACACTAAACTCCTACACAGTTCATATATATTTCTATCAGCTATTTTATGATCTTCTCGAAGACATTAGAAAAATGCAATAGTAATCATATATACATCATTCTGGAAAAAGAATCCTCATTTCATATTTTAAAGAACATTAACTGTATTAAAGAAATATATCTGTCTAGAGAGCATATCGAGCACTTAATATTTATGCAGTTTGTTTACTTATCTAGTTCTAGATTTAGCTGATGAGATTATTTCCTCATCGCCACCCGTGATCCACACTGAGATGAATAGGTTGACATAATTTCTAGAAGAGACCTCAAGACCCCTAGTCGAGTACTCTTCTTCTTAGGATTCAAGAACATTGTGTTTTTCATTGTTCACAACCAGCTCATGAATTCTCCACTCTCTTCCTTCCTCTCCTTTCTATCCATAGTTACAAAACCCCTTTTCATCACTAAAATGTACTTTTTATTCCTAGAGAAAAGGAAAATGTTTCTAACTATTTTTTTTCAACCACTCTCCGTTCTTGGAATAATTTTATCATCAGTGTTCTTTTAATTTTTATGGAACCACAATTCCATAATTCAATTTTTATTTCTAAAAAAATAATTAATTTTATGTTCATCATTTATAATCCTTTTCCAAAAATAATGACCATTTAGTCTTTTTTAATTAAATAACATAACAATTAGTTGGCACATAAGCCATTTGTCACAACTTCCCCGTCTAGAAGTAAACTCCATCCTCAGTGTTTCATTCCATCTCGGAAAATAATTCTGGGTAAGTCGCACGAACAAATCCTTCATCTTCCCAGGTAGCCTCGTTCAAGCTAAAGTGCTTCCACTACACTTTAACCTGGGTGATGGATTGCCTCCAGAGCATGATTTCTCTCCGATCGAGTGCACGTTGAGGTTCGACCAGAAATTCACCGTTTGGTTCGACTTGCATTCAAAAATACCTTGAATTACAATATCATAAAACTTAGTATTTTAAGATAGGAGTTTAATCTTACACTACCTAAATGCTTTTCTAGTGGATTACATGGTTTGGGTCATGCATGTATCATTTTAGTAAGGAAACATGAAACACATTTTGCACCTAGATATGTCTGGGTAAAGCCAACTAATACACCACAGGTCCCACCCTTTCCAATATCTGGAAAGGTCCACAGAACCTCGGAGCCAATTTATCACAAGAGGTCAACCTTAATGTGATTTTCTTAGGTTTAATCCTTACATACACATGATTGCCCACTTAAAATTCTCTGTAAGTTATCTTTTTTTCTGCATATATGGTCTGTTGATCTTGAGCTGCTTTCAAATTGTGTTTGATATTTCTTACTTCTGATTCCATTTCGGCCAACATTTCTGGTCCAAGCATTAACTTGATTTCAAGGCTGCTCCAATTTATGGGAGTACAACATTGTCACACATGTAAACCTTCAATGGCTCATCTTAAGAGACTCTTGGTAACCATTATTTTATGCAATTTCTACCAAGTGTAGATATTCTTCCCATTTCATTGGTTGCTACGTCACGTACATGCGCAACATATATTCCAATATTTGGTCCACCCGCTCAGTCTATCCATCCATATGGGGATGATAAGTAGTGCTGAAATTTATTTCGGTTGCGAAACCCGTAAATAGGGTCTTCCAGAACATTGAAGTAAACTTCACATCCCTATCTGATATAACAGTCATTGGAATTCCACGCACTCTAAAAATCTCTCTCATGAAGATATTTATTATTTGTATGGTTTTGTAAGTAGACTGTACGGGTATGAAATGTGATTTTTTACTCAATATATAAACTACCACCATAATGGAGTCATTTTTCCCTTTTTATCTTGGCAATCCAGTAATAAAATCTAGGGATATAACTTCCCACTTCCATTACGGCACTAGTATAGGCTAAAAAAATCCTGCTAGGTATTGATGCTCCACCTTAACCTATTGACACTCTAGACATTTGTTTAAGTATTCTGCAATATTTCTTTGCATACCGTGCCAAAAATAAAATTTTCTAATTTCTGCTAGCATTTTCTGATATCCTGGGTGTCCTGAGTAATTACTGTGCTGATACTCATCCAGGATCAACTCTTTTAAACTTATTCGGTTTGGGATATATAACTTTCCTTTTAGGGTTAACAATTGATCATTTTTAATTCCATAGTCAGCAGGTTTTCCTTCTCTTCTGACTTCTTCCACTTGTTGCCATAGAAATCGACATTCAGGATCCTTTTTAGCTTCCTCTTTTATCTGATCTAAAAATTTACATTCAATTTTACTATAGAAAATTTCATAAAAAAAATGTAGTTTTCTTCTTAAGGCATCTGCCACATGATTTTTCTTGCTTTTCACATGCTATTTATCAAAATCAAATTCTCTTAGGTAGGCATTCCAGCTTTCCTATCAAGCATTTAAATCTCCTTGCTTAAAGTAGCTGGTTAGGTTATGATAGGTTTTTAACACAAATATTTTTCCTACCAAATAGCGCCTCCATACTGGGAGTGCATGCACTACTGCTATCATCTCTAAATCATAGGCTAAATATCGTTGTTCATGCTCCTTTAATTTTCTCGATTCATAAGCGATCACTCTTCCGTCTTGCGATAAAATTGCCCCAACTCCTTCCTTACAAGCATCGATACAGACCTAAAATTCTTTGTTGGGGTCAGATACCCTCAACACCAGGGCGTTGGTTAGCACATGTTTCAACTTATCGAAACTATTCTGACACTCACTAGTCCACTTAAATATTTTTCCCTTTCTCTATAAGGATGTAATTGGAAAGACAATCTTCGAGAATCCTTCAATGAACCATTGATATTATCCATCCAACCCCATAAAGGAACAAATATCTTCCATGTTTTGGGGTACTTTCCATTCCATAATAGTTTTAATTTTATTTGGATCGACAACTATTCCTTCAGCAGAAATGATATGGCCCAGATACTAGATCTTTTCTTTGAAAAAATCACATTTGCTGAACTTGGCATATAGGTGATGTCTTCGTAACATATCCAACACTATACTTATGTTCTCGTTATGCTCTTCCACACTTTTTGAATAAATCAAAATTTCATCAATGAATATCATAAAAAATATGTCCAAAAAGGGGTCATATGCGATGCATCAACCTCATAAATGTTGTTGGCGCATTAGTTAAACCAAATGGTATTACCACAAACTCGTAATGCCCATACTCGGTATGGAAAGCAATCTTTTATATATCCTTGTATTTAATATGGATCTGGTGGTATCCCAATATTAAGTCTAGCTTCAAGAATACAGTGCCCCCCTTCACCTGATCAAACAGGTCATCAATCTATGGCAATGGATATTTATTTTTTACTGTCAATTTGTTGAGTTGTCTATTGTCCATCCAAATTTGCATGGTTCTATCATTTTTCTTTACAAAAAACATTGGTGCTCCCCAAGGAGACACACTCGGCCAAATGTACCCTTTGTCCCACAACCCTTGCAGTTGCGTTTTCAATTCAGGTAGCTCTAGTACACTCATTTGATATGGTGCCCTTGAAATTGGTGACGATCCTGGCATCAACTCCATAGTGAAATTGATGTCCCTTATTAGAGGTAAGCCTGGTACATCTTTTGCAAACACGTCCATGAAATCTTGTACTACTGGTATGATTTCCAGCATAGCGGTATTCTCCCTAGAATTAGAAAAACCCACATGAAGGGCGTAAATTTGACACCCCTTTCTCATAAACTTACTCAATTGAGAGGCTGTGATGGGACGCAACTGTAAGGTTTTCTTGATTCCTTGTAACTCTTGGCGAGTTCCATCTTGAATTCTATAGTATATAATCTTCTCTTTAAAATCTAACAGTGTCCAGTGTCTCTCTAACCAATCCATGCCCAGTAATACATCATTGGAATTTGGTTTCGAATTTCCAGTGTATAGTTTGGAATTTTGGTAAAAACCTTTCCTTTTGTCCTAGTGGCTAGCTCTACTAGCCAGGGATTTTTTGAATTTTGGACTTTGTAACTTACATATTTCTACTATTTTTGGGTTTACATAACTTAAATTGGCACCTGGGTCAACCAAAATAGAAACAGGTTGTGAAAGTAACTTACCTTCCAACTCTGTCATCGTTGGTTGATAATCGATCTGTTGATCCTCAAAAGTTGTGTTAATTCTAATTATCTTCTGGGCTACATCACACACTATATAGGATTCTTGTAGATTGGATATTTTATCATTTCTTCCCCATTGTGGGCAGTTCTTATAATAGTGAGCCTTGCCACACCCCCAACACTGTGGAGATGGTTTCTGCTTTGGTCAAAGTTCTGGCTTACTAGAAGCCTCTGTAGGCTTTTCTTCCATAGGCCATCGGGTTCTCTAATGGTTTCTTCCAAACAGTTTTCTCATTGAATTCCTTGCAGAATTCTTAAGGTTATCGGTCCTAAAATTTTTCAAATTTGAGCTGCTTTTCTGCCCTTTTCTTGGCTGTCAATTTTTACCTATCTCTCCTTTTTCCTTGGACTACTGGTAACACATTCTTGCTTTTCGAATTTCTTCTTCCATGGTCCTTGGATTCACAAACTCAATTTTTTCTTTCATGTGGTTTGGAAAACTACTCAAGAATTGCTGAACCTTAGCCTTTTCATCCTTTAAATAAGGAATGTATCTTAGTAATGAAGTGAACTTGGTTATGTACTCATCCATTGTCATTTGACCGAACGTCAAATCATGGAATTCTCTGAAATTTTCGTCATAGAATTTTTTTTTAAATACTTGTCCTTGAAGTATTGTTGAAATGTATCCCATGTCACGTCATGGTCTTCAATACTACGGACATTCTTGACTTCTTCCCACCACAGGGTCACCTTTTCTCTCAACTGATAGATGACCAGCCTAGCTTTTATATTTCTACTGTATTCATAAGCTCGAAAGTATTTTTTCATAATCATCAACCAAGCTTCAACCACCTCCTTCGCTTCTCCATCAAACGTAGATGGTTTAATCTTTTAGAAATCACCTTGTAACTCCACCTTTTGTTTCTTAATTTCTTGCTACTCTGACACGTTACCAGACTCATCCTCATTATAGTTCCTATTTTTGTTACTTCGTTGTGAATGGATTCTATCCATTCTATTATTAGCTTATCATTCATTTTCTTCCGGCATATCTCTTTCTGGACTGGGTTGTATCACTCCTTGATTTTTTTTATCAAAAAGGCTTTTGAGTATCCTTTCCTACTCTTGCATTAAGTTCTCTTTGTCATTTCTAACTTAGACCATTTCTTCCTGTAACTTATGCACAGTGCTTAGTAGTATATTGGTTTGATGTTGTTGTTCTTCCAGTAGTCTACTGGCTTTCTGGTGTTAGTCCATACTCAGTTGAATCCAAATTTCCCAATTCATTTCCAGTTGGGGATTGGGGTGTCGGTTCCCCTGGGTGCCAGGGAATTTGTTGTGTCGATCCCCTCCTAATTTGTGTTTCTTTATCTTATTTATTTTTTCTCCACCATTTACACACAACAGTTTATCACGTTAGGTGACCCATTAGGTCCCAATGTATGAATGTTGCTCTAATACCACTTGTAACATACATCAGAACATAAATATTTTTTTTTTACATTACACTTTTTAACACTATAATTTGCTACATATTTCATGTACACATAAAAAATTATATAATTAAAGTATTACTTGGCACTTAACATACATTATTGATATGTCGATGCCTACACGGTCCTAACCCTCGGTTAATTCCTAGCACTTATACATTGTTGGTATCAATGGACAAGTTTTAATGGCTCATGAAACTTGGCATATTTGAGTTTAATAATCTACTCTACGATAATTAATAATGGGGTGAATAGTACCATATTGGATAGCTTGAAATATGTTTCATATGATTTATTAAATGTTAATAAAATCTCGCGGGAGGATAAGGGTTGGAAACACAGATTTGTCGTACTATACTTTGCATGGGAAATTGCAACGAATAGGAAACAACCGGCCTGCAGATTCCCATTGGATCTAGGGTTATGAGATAGACGATCAAGGTTTTTGTGGTACCCGCTTAGGGTTTTGACCACCCCCATGTAACCGTAACTAACTTGTCATTCAAATTTTCACTCTGCCGACATCTTATCTGCAACTCCACTGCGAGCTATGCTCTGTCGAGCTACTGCCAATACTCTAGCTTCAACTCTCACTCACCATGGCATGTGCCGACAAGGTAATGCACTTTTCCCTTGTAGGTATCCATTTTTCATCCATTATGACATTGTGAAGCTCCTTTCTTAATTTTATCAAGCTCTTCTCATCTGTATTAAACTCAAGAGGCCAGAAGTGGCTCTCTGTCATTCTCTAGGCGTTCATCCTTAATAAAAATTTGACTTGGATTAGTGACAAAATTCTCCAGGTTGATGATCTGGGTTTTCAAAAATTTGTTGGCCCATTTCTCCTGCAGACAACGTGCAGCGACTGCCTTCAGTACTGGTAATCCTTTTCTTAAATATAGTTTTTCTAGGCATTGTTATTGAGACCTGTTTGTGCCTACATTAGTCTTATTTTTTTAATTTTTTTCTAAAACTATTTTGAATTTCGTTGATATACAGAGTGTCCACCCTGGACCACATAGTTTCTAAACCAGGTAAAGGCCCTTTACTCTTGTATGTCCCGGTGTTACATTTCCTTATGAATTTATATAATTTATGATACTAATAAGTTACAAATTTCTTCTTGCATCACAGGTAATTTTCTCCCTAGGAATATGGACTGGTTCTGGAATATAACTCGTCAACCTATTTGGATTTCTTCAGTTTACGCATCCATCGCTGCCATTTCACTTTACAGGTATTTGAATATATATAGTGAGAGACTTAATTTCCAGAGCTGAACTCAAAAGTTCTTTTCGTCCTTTAGTATTTTAATTCTTGAGGATTCCGGCAATGAATTTCGTTAAGGCATCCGTTGTTGTTTCATGGTTACCTTAATATTTAGGGCTTTTCCATAACGAACAATTTGATATATAGTGATAATATATTGTTTAAATGATTTCTCCTTATATGTGGATAGCACTTTCTTCTCGACCTAAGAGGAAGTTACCTCCGTGGTCAGGGTTTAGCATTATGTAACATGTTTGTAGAGAAAATTTATTTAACCTCTAAAGTTTTCAATTAAAAGAGTTATTCAGTTTCTTCCTTTGTTGTGGCTACCTTTCGGGAATTTTAGAGGTTGTAGACTGTGGAATTTTCCCTTTGGTGAATAAATAAATATTTATGAATATGTTTCTATTCCCTTCTCGGGAGCCTTCACGTTATTCTTGTTTATCTTATAATGAATCTCATCATCTGCATTTCTCATAATATTATGAGTTTCCTGTCCATAATGTTTTACAAATTCATTATATTTCTTTATTGCTTATATTTTTCATAGAAGTTACTATTTCTAAGCTTTTCTCCTCACATATTCTTTCTAGTAGTTTTCATGTGGCTATTTCATTTCAGTAGTAATTTTATCCTTCTTTTCAATAAGTGAATCTATATTCGTCTAATATGTTTTAGTCTAGGGTTAAATGAGATGTTTGGACCACCTATGTTTCTGAGTTTCTTCCTACAACTCTAATTGTCTGAGTGTATCATAAGTTATCAGTTAACCACCAGCTTCAAGGTCTAAGTTTTGACTACAGACCGTGGACTAACATTTTTTTGGGTTGAACTCCAGTAGATTTTTTGACATTTTTTTAATTTTTATATGATAGTACACATACTATTTCTTCTAAGAAACAAGTATTAACTTTAACGCTACACTTCTACACAGTTAATATATATTTCTATCAGTTTTGTTGTAATCTTGTCGAAGACATTGGAAAAATATAGTAAATAATCATATATACATCATTCTGGAGTAAGAATCCTCATTTCATATTTTAAATAACATTAATTGTATTAAAGAAATATCTCTGTCTAGACAACATATCCAGTACTTAATATTTCTGCAGCTTGTTTACTTATCTGGTTCCAGATTTAGCTGATGATTTCCACCCTACCATTAGAGAGGCGATTACGTCCTCATCTCTCCCTGTGCTCCACACTGAGATGAGTAGGTTGACAAAATTTCCAGAAGAGACCTCAAGACCCCTAGTCTAGTACTCTTCTTCTCAGGATTCAGGAACGCTAAGTGTTTTCCATTGGTCATAACCAGTTCAGGAATTCTCCACTCTCTTCCTTACTCCCCTTGCTATCCACAGTTAGACAACCCCTTTTCCTCACTGGAATGTGCTTTTTATTCCCATAGGAAAGGTAATTTTTTCTAATTGTTTTCTCTTCAACCACTCTTAGTTGTTGGAATACCTTTATCATCAGTTTTCTTTTAATTTTTATGGAACTACAATTCCATAATTCAATTTCTATTTCTAAAAAAATAATTAATTTTATGTTCATCATTCTTAATCCTTTTAAAAAAAACAATGTTTGTTTAGTCTTTTTAAATTAAATAACATAACAATTAGTTGTCACTTCAGCTAGCTATCAAAATTGTAGAGGTTGAAATAGTTATAGGATGGTGCAAAGAGGGATGACAACTCAATTTGATGTCCTATATGATCTGACCCCGCAATGGACCATTATGGCTCACTCCTAAAATTTCATGAATTATGATGAGTCAATGACTAATTCTCATTATGATCCCTTGAATGAAATTACTTGCATATTACAATCCCCCGCATCCTACCTAATCGAGAAGCATGTTGAACTAAGTCCTGACGTGCATAAGTTTTAATGGCTTGGTCATGTATTTTTCACCCTCCAACATTCATATAAACTTGTCGACCAACATCGGGCTTACCCATCTACAGTAGGAGATTAATTATTATTATTTTATATAATATTATAATTTAATTAATCATTATGTTTATATATATATATATATATATATATATATATATATAGATATAGATATATTAGCCAAAAGATATATATAAAGTATATTTTTATTATTAATTGATGTTTATAGATATTTATTAGCCAGTTTAATTTATATAGTTGCATTAATGTAAACTTACTTTTATGTTTTTATAATGTTAGCTTAAGATAAAAGGTGTACTAGTATCTTTGATGCATCACCTTAATTTTTATAATTGGAAACTATGTTTATAAATTTAATTTAAATGTGAAAATTAATTATATGAACAAATATAATATACAATAAGTTATAGTTTTTTGGGCATGTGGTATTGATAAACTATGATATTGACTCATGAGATCATAACACACCCAATTTTCATCTTAACAAATATCTATGAGAAATTAGGAATGAATAATCATTTAAAATAATACTTAACACTAATAATAATGAGTTATTTTTATAATTAAAATTAGTAATCATAATTTAAAATAAAATTATAATTTAGTTAGATTTTATGATTTTTTTAACTTTCATAATTTGAAATGTTTCATAAAGTATTCTCTTATTTTTCATGGATTCATGCATATAGATATTTAACACCTATATATTTAACTTATATTTGTAACATACCTCGAAACCCAACTTTCTTTTTTCATCGTTTTGTGACAATCATACTTCATACAATTTTCTAACTCATAGTTACTCTTGTCCATCGACTAATTTTCCCCTCTTATGTAATTTGAGTAAAGGTTTTCCCATAGTAATTAAATCTATGTATAATAACTGTCTATATTAACTTTTCCTAATTTTCCCCAAGTCTATAATGTTTATACGTTAAGTCTTGATACTCTAAAATTTGCCCCCTTCTTCCTTCCTACTTAAGAATTATGGAAAGACCTTATTATTGATGTATGAATATGTCAAAGTGTTCATTTATTTACTCATTTCTTATGGAATAAACCCGTACTCCTATCGTTGAATTTACACAGGCCTTAACCATAAACTTAACACCATGGATATTATCTTTATCCACTCTTTGTATTGTTATTTTCGATGGATAGTATAAGCATTGGTGTTTATGGTACAATTTTTTTTTAAATTATTAATATGATTTCGATATTGCCATCAGATGGTTTCAACTCAAGCTTACCTATGTATCCACAGGGCCTACGTTATTGACCTCTTTAATAGTTCATTGTTTGTATGTATTCATGTTAACTCATGTGCTGGAGACTTGATAAGTTTGGTATCTTCGCTGGTGACTTGAAATGTTTGTATCATCGACTTGACTATTGCCATTAATGTCCTTACTGTCGGGTGTTATTAACAGGTAGTTTTCACGCAACGTTTCTACTTCTTCCTTTCTCGAGTTTTCTAGCGTAATGATCAAGTAGATCTTTGGGATTTCATTCATATCATCGTATTAAATGTAAACGTATGAATTATCTACCCACTGTCCTACGCATTTAATTGTATTGATTTTACCCTATTAAATTATACGACTTCATCATAATACGCCACTTGTAGGGCTAGATGATGTTAGGGTTTGAGAACTTCATTGGATATTTAATGTAAGAGGTAAGAACAGTGATAGTTCATTTGCGTCCATTATCAATTCTCTGGTCTTGCTTGCCATTCTATTGACTTGCCTCTGCAATGTGACGTCGCACTCTTGGCAAGGGTTTATCCACGAATTTCTTTGGACGAAAATCTTCCATTCGATAAGAATATTATTATTACTCAAATTTTGACTTTCAGCCTAGATTTATACATATAATCTGAAGGGCATTCTTTTGTGTTTGATAATGCATTTAAGAAGAGCGTATGTTCCAGATATATGATTAATAAACTTCTCCCCCTTAGAAACTTTGTTGTTTTCCTTTCATACAATCGTTATGGTAATGTTCTTGAGCGTATTTGGGCCATTTCTATCCACGTTAAAGCCTATCTGATGTTCAGTGAACCCCATCATCAAGAATCCAAATTGTGTGTTTGGTAATCTCTATTCATTTGATAAAATTTGTGTTTTAGTTGAACGCACAGTTGGTATTATGGAATCACTCTTCCACGCCTATCATTTTTCCCTTTTTACTGGGTAATTTAAATTTCTTCCTCTGTATATAACTAATATTATAGGAATTTGATTTGTAAATTTTTTGTTTCTCGCTACCTTCAAGGAATGCGACTGAGATTCTGCCATGAAGATATAAATCCGAGCTTGAATATATCTCCATTCACACAGGTAAACCATGTTTCGCTTTAGATTATGGTATAACAAGGTTTTGTTCATTTCTGTGTGTTATATTTTCCCTAACTCAATGTTAAATGAATGATTTCAGGGAAAATTTAAGTCCTTTCCTCACTCCATCGACATAAAAGTTATATTGTGGAAATTTTGAGCTTTTTCACTTCATGGAACTAACTCAATCTCTCTTAATATAGGCCGGTTTTCCTTTTTGTTACTCCTCCCCAAGAATGATTACTTAGTTTACAGTGGAGTTATCATTATACTCTTTAAATTTGTAATTTAAACATTTATATTACTCTTGGCATATTACTTACTCAGAAGCCAATATTATATGGCTCTGTCGTAGTTTCCTAGTATCATAATATGCATATGAACTGAAAGGTTAATTGTATAATGTTAAACCCTTTTTCCTGGCTTATATTTTGACACTAAATTTTATAGTGGATATGGTTTCTAACATCATTCCTCATGGATTTCTAGAATGTCATCCTCTTGTAATATAGTAAGTTGGTATGTATTTTTACTTGTAGGAGTAGTACTATTCATACAGATGTAAGTATCAGTACGATGTATTTTCCTTAGTTCATCGATTGTTCATCTTAAATGACAGTAAATATAAATTCTGCAATAGGTCTTGGTAAGTGCAGTGTATATGTGTATCTCTTGATATTGATACTCGTCTCTTTAGAATTTTATTTAGCTATGGAAATTATTAACCATAGTAATTTCCTACAGTTCTCTATATTGCTCTTAACAGATTTTTCTTTAGAGGTTTGTTCAGTTTTATTTACTACAGTGCACAAGAATATTTTATGGTTAATTTCGGTATTTTAATTAACAATTATAATTTATAATATAACTCTTCATTTTCTTCAGTTACCTCACTGTTGGTTTTATAATTCCATTTTGATAATGATGATAATTAACACTAACCTCTATTCAAGAGGATATTTAAAACTCATTTTGATTTAAATTTGTAGAGATCTACTGGTATGGATATAGTTTAATTTAAACTATTAACATTTTCCAAATCACTACAGAAGTAGGAGTTATCCATTTGGATTAGACTAAATGTTTTTACATATTCCACATGCAGATCATTTGCAATGAGTTAATATCTTATCTAGTACTTAAGAAGGTGATCAACATGCAAATATAACTAAATTCCTATTATGTTCCTGCAGTCCTAATTAGTAAAAATTCTGGATTTCAGTCCTCAAGTCTTTATACTTGCTCTTGAAGATAGCATAATAATTTATTTTCTAGAATCCATGAATTTCTGCTTTTAAATAATAGGACAAAATTTTCTGTTTTATCCACTGTTACTGAAACTTGAACTTCTTTTCCTTTAGTTAAATTTATATACTAGAAACAGATTATACAGAATTCAATCTTCTGTGGGAATAGCACATATCTTCATATTTAAACTACTATTAGTTTAGAAACTCTGATTGATATTTTCTCACAGATTTTTATTCCTACAACTATACAGATTTTATAGGATTTTATCCTCTAACAAAATCTGTTAAATGTGAGGAATCTAATTTTCATAACTTGAACTTAACACTGTTTAATTCAGACAAATAATCACTATAAAACTAGAGTTAGCATATTATAAATTGAATGTGCATACCACTGATTCTAATGACCAGTCCTCCCAACCTTAGAGTTCCTTTGTCTCCCAAACTGACCCCCGAGCTGAGATCCCCTCCAAGAATAGACCAACCTCAATCTGTTATGGAGTAGCTTATTTAATCTTATGCTCTCCCCAAAGCCTGTTTCTAATTCTGCGTCTAGAATTTTAGGATGCTTTTATTCCTATTTGCCTAGGCTTCCCTTATTTAGGGACTTTAAAGTTGCTTTCTGTTTTTCCATCTTTTTACCTCTTCCCAACTACTCTCCATATCATTGGGGAAATTTAGATTTTTCCTCAGGAATCTAAATTAGAAATAAATTCTTTCAAGACTTTTTGAAATATTTTTGGGGAAAGTATTAGCCTCTTTCCACACCTCATGGATTAGGCAAGTGATCTCAAAAATCTCATTTGGTCAATATGCACAGAAGTATTTTATTTATTTTTCATAATTAAATGATTTATTACATCCACACAATAATTATCCATTGGGGTCCACTCCCCTTTGGACTGAAGTTCAAATGTCTAATTTGAAAACATAAAACTAGGGGTGTTACATATTCCCCCTCTGAAAACAAACACCGTCCTCAGTGTTAACAGCTAACTACTAGAGTTTATTTTGGAAATAGATATGGATATTTCTCCATCATCTCAGCTTCTCTTTCCCACGTAGCTTCTTCAGTAGTAAAGTGCTTCCACTGCACCTTTACTCTTGCTACTATTCGATTTCTCAATTAAATTTCTTCCCGCTCCAATATTTGAAGTGGTTCTGGAAGGAACTCCCCTTCTAGTTCCACCTGTATCACATTCCAATCAACAATATGAGAAGCATCATGTACATATATTTTTAATAACGAAACATGAAACACATCATGCACTTTAACATGAGGAGGCAAGGCCAGCTTATAAGCCACTGGTCCCACCCTTTCTAACACCTCAAAAGGCCCACAATATCTAGGAGCCAATTTTGCACAACTTCCAGCACAAAGTGTGCAATTTTTGGGTTTAATACGCAAATACACATGATCACCCACTTTGAACTCTCGATCACTCTCTTCCTATCAACATAGTTTTTCTGTCGATCTTGTGCTGTCTTGATGTTCCTCTGTATTTGTTTGACAATCCTTTCCATTTCTTGTAGAGTATCTGGCCCCAATACTAGCTTATCTTCAGGTTGGCTCCAACTTAAAGGAGTACAACACTTTCTTCCGTAGAGTGCTTCAAATGGAGTCATTTTGATGGAGGATTGATGGCTTCTGTTGTAAGAAAATTCGACTAAATGCAAGTAGTCTTCCCATTTTTATGGCCTATCCATCACATATATTCTCAGCATATCCTCCAAAATCTAATTTTTTCTCTCTGTTTGACCATCGGTCTTAGGAAGATAAGAAGTACTAAAATGCAATTAGTGCCCACGCCCCCAAACAGACCTTTCCAAAAGGCAGCTATGAACTTAGCGTCTCTTTCTGAAATAATCATCTTTGGGACCCCGTGTAGCCTTACTATTTCTTTTAGGAACACATTTGCTACTTGGGCTATCCCAAAAGTAGATTTTACAGGTACGAAGTGTGCAAGCTTTGTTAAGGTATCTACCACTACCATCACTGAGTCATGCTAATACTTTTTTCTGGGTAACCCGGTTATAAAATCTATAGAAACAGTGTCCCATTTCCATTCTACAATTGGAAAGGGATTCAAAAGACCAGTTGGGTGCTGATGTTCAACTTTGACTAGTTGACATTCCATGCATCTAGCTAAATAGTTTGCTACATCCTTTTTCATTCCTGGCCAAAACAATTTCTTTTTCAAAGCTGTAAGCATTTTCTGATATCCAGGATGTCCTGAATATGGTTGTTTATGATATTCATCTAGGTTTTATTTTTTCAAAGACTCCACATTGGGGATATACAATCTGTTTTTATAGCAGATTAACCCTTTCTAGTTTTGGGTTTATTCAGCCATTTCTTTTTTTAGCATTTTCACTCGTAGATTCTAATAGTCTGGATCTTGATCTGCTACATTTTTAACTAGTTCTTCTAAGTCAAAACTAGCACTACTCCCAATGCTTCTTATGTTTTGACAAGCATTTCTGCTTAGCGCATCAGCAATTTTGTTTTCTTTCCCTTTGATATGTTTTATGTCCATATCAAATTCACTCAGAAAAGACAGCCATCTACCTTGTCGAGCATTCAAATCGGTTTGAGAAAATAAATACTTGAGACTAATATGATCTGTCATCAATGTAAATTTTTTTCCAAGAAGATAGTGTCGCCACATCTTCAAGGCATGAATTACAACATCCAATTCCATATCATATACACTGCAATTCTATTCATGTTTCTTAAGTTTTCTAGACTCATATGCAATAATAGAATTTTATTGCAATATAACTCCTCCCAATCCCTCTCTACATGCATCCGTACACACAACAAACTCTTTGTCAGGATCTGCAATTTTCAGTATAGGGGCTGTAGTAATTTTTGATTTTAGTTGTTCAAAGTTGTTTTAGCATTTTTCAGTCCACTCAAATTTGGTGCCTTTTCTCTGTAGTGAATTTATGGGATATGCTATTGCAGAAAATCTTTCCACAAATCTTCGATAATAACCTACAATTCCCATAAATGATCTTACTGTTGAAACATCAGTCGGCACTGACCATTCTCTAATAGCCTTTATTTTCTCTGGGTCAACAGCCAATCCTTCTTCAGAAGTTATATGCCCCAAATATTGAATCTTGTCTTTATAAAATTCACATTTACTGAATTTGGCATATAACTGGTTTTCTTTCAAAGTCTATAAAACTATCCTTAAGTGTTCTTTGTTCTCTTCCTCACTTTTTGAATAGACTAGAATATCGTCTATGAACACTAGTACGAATTTCTTTAAGTACTTGTTCAACACGTTTTTCATTAAGCACATAAAAGTGGTAGGGGCATTTGTCAAACCAAAAGGTAGGACTACAAATTCGTAGTGACCATACCTGGTTTGAAAAGCTATTTTACTAATATCTTCCTCCTTAATTCTGAGTTGGTGATAACCAATCCTCAAATCAATCTTAGAAAATACTGAAGCTCCTCTCACCTAATAAAAATGACCATATATTCTGGGCAATGGGTACCTATTTTTTATTGTCAAATTATTCGGTTCACGGTAGTCAATGCACATTCTAAAGGTTTCATCCTTCTTTTTGACGAACAGTACTGATGCTCCCCAAGGGGATACACTCGGTCTGATGCAACCTTTATCCAGCAATTCTTGTAATTGCATTTTTAAATCGATAAGTTCAGGGGGCTCATCCGGTAAGAGGCTCTGGAAACGGGTGTTGCTGCTAGCACCAAATCGATTGAAAATTCAATCTCTCTCTTGGGGGGAAGATGAGGAATCTCATCTAGGAAAACTTCCTTAAATTCTCTTACCACTGGTAAAGTGTCTAGCAAGTTTTCTTTAGGTTGATGTCCTAATTCTTCAACATGTACAACATATACTTGATATCCTTTTCTAACTCTTGTTTTTAATTTTAGAGTTGATATTTGTCTTACAGAGATTGCTTTTGGTTTTCCTTTGAGTATAAAGGGTCTCCCTTCCTCATCTATGCAATGTAGGTTTTTATCCCAAAAATTCATCATAGCCTTTCTTTTTTCTAACCAGTCCATTCCTATGAGCAAATCATATGAGCCTAAGGGCAGAATGTTTAAATTTACTTCTGTTTGAAAATCATTTAATTTAATTGCTGTTTGAGGTAACTTATGAGTTACTTTTCGCTTGGTGCTAGTGGCTAACTGGACCAACCAAGACTATTGAAATTTTTTAGTTCTGAGATTGCATTTCTCTACAACTTGTGGACTAATGTAACTGAAAGAAGCACTTGGATCAATTAAAACTGTGAGAGATTGGTCAAAAATCTTACCTTCCATCTCGACCATAGTAGCCTAGTGTTCTACTTGTCGGTTCTTCAAGGCTACACTGATAGTGGGTATATTCCTTGCTATATCATTCACTGTGGTAGCTTCTCTATCTCTCATAATCATATGAATATTTCGGTGTGGACAGTCCCTCAACAGATGAGGTTCTCCAAAACCCCAACATTTCAAAGGCTCCTACATTTTCATTGTTCCTTCCTTCTTATTATCTCCATCTATTTGTTTTGAACCAACTTGGGACTGTGTAGTTTTACTTTCCTTTCGTTTGTTAAATTTCTTTTGCTGATGATCCCTACCAAAATTCTTCAAGTAAGCTGGTTTATGTTTCTTTCCTTTGAATTCACCCTTGTTTATCCAACTTTTCCCATTTTCACTCTTTCCTTTAAACTACTGGTAGCATAATCTATCTTTCATCAATGGAATGAACCATTTTTGTCTCCTTCCACCATAAGGTAGCCTTACCTTGCAATGGGTAGATAGCTAATCTGGCTTTTAGATTGCTTTCATATTCGTAAACCTAAAAATACTTAATCATATTCAACAGCCATGCCTCAGCATCTTCCTCCTTCTCTCCATCATAGGAGGGAGGTTTAATTTTGCTGAATTCTCCCTGTAATTCCTTCTTCTATTTAGATTGATGTCTAGTAGTTTCATCTTCCTCATAATCATTTGAGAGCTTGCCTTTCCTCCTCTTTCCGGAACTTGCACCTTCTTGGCTGTTCCGCGAGGTCACTTCTCTTATCAGCTTTTCCTGCTCCTCACTGGCTAATGACAGACTGTCATTCTGGCTTCTTAGCTCGGCCATACCCCATTGCAACTTGTGCAACATAGCCATCAAAGCAGCATTGGGATCGGGCGTGTTATCTCCATCACCCATATCAACATAAATTTCATCTCCTTCAGCCATTCATTTTTCAGTTTCACTACCTTTGTACACTAAAACAAAACAACATCAGTAATTTTTTTTTTCTTCTTTTCAGAAAATAATTTAATTTATAAAGTGAGCACAACAACAACCCAGTTTTTCTAACATGGGCTCTGATACCATTTGTAACATACCTCAAAACCCAATTTTTTTTTTTTGTTGTTTTGTGACGATCATACTTCATACAATTTTCTAACTCATAGTTAATCTTGTCGACTGACTAATTTTCCCCTCTCATGTAATTTGAGTAAAGGTTTTCCCATAGTAATTAAATCTATGTATAATAACTCTCTATATTAACTTTTCCTAATTTTCCCCAAGTTTATAATGTTTATACGTTAAGTCTTGATACTCTAAAATTTGTCCCCTTCTTCCTTCCTACTTAATAGTTATGGAAAGACCTTATTATTGATGTATGAATATGTCAAAGTGTTCATTTATCTACTCATTTCTTATGGAATAAACCCATACTCCTATCGTTGAATTTACACAAGCCTTAACCATAAACTTAACACCATGGATATTATCTTTATCCACTCTTTGTATTGTTATTTTCGATGGATAGTATAAGCATTGGGGTTTATGGTATGATTTTTTTTCAAATTATTAATATGATTTCGATATTGCCATCGGATGGTTTCAACTCAAGCTTACCTATGTATCCATAGGGGTTACGTTATTAACCTCTTTAATAGCTCATTGTTTGTACGTATTCATGTTAATTCATGTGCTGGAGACTTGATAAGTTTGGTATCTTCGCTGGTGACTTGAAATGTTTGTATCGTCAACTTGAATATTTCCATTAATGTCCTTACCGTCGGGTGTTATTAACATGTAGTTTGCACGCAACATTTCTTCTTCTCCCTTTCTCGAGTTTTCCAGCATACTGATCAAGTAGATCTTTTGGATTTCATTCGTATCATCATATTAAATGTAAACGTATGAATTCTCTACCCACCGTCCTACACATTTACTTGTATTGATTTTACACTATTAAATTATACAACTTCATTAGAATATGCCACTTGTAGGGCTAGATGATTTTAGGGTTTGAGAACTTCATTGGATATTTAATGTAAGAGGTCAGAACAATGATAGTTCATTTGCCTCCATTATCAATTCTCTGGTCTCGCTTGCCATTATGTCGACTTGCCTCTGCAATGTGACACTGCGCTCTTGGAAAGGGTTTATCCATGACTTTCTTTGGACGAAAATCTTCCATTCGGTAAGAATATTATTGTTACTCAAATTTTGACTTCCATCCTAGCTTTATACATATAATCTGAAGGGCATTATTTTGTGTTTGATAATGCATTTAAGAAGAGCCTCTGTTCCAGATATACGATTAATAAACTTCTCCCCCTTAGTAACTTTGTTGTTTTCTTTTCATATAGTCATTATGGTAATGTTCTTGAGCGTATTTGGGCCATTTCTATCCACTTTCAAGCGTATCTAAGGTTCAGTGAACCGTAGCGTCAAGAATCCTAATTGTGTGTTTGGTAATCTCTATTCATTCGATAAAATTTTTGTTTTAATTGAACGCATAGTTGGTATTATGGAATCACTCTTCCATGCCTATCATTTTTCTATTTTTATTGGGTAATTTAAATTTCGTCCTCTGTATATGACTAATATTATAGTAATTTGATTTGTAAAACTTTTGTTTCTCACTGCCTTCAAGGAATGCGACTTGGATTCTGCCATGAAGATATAAATCTGAGCTTCAATATATCTCCATTCGCACAGGTAAACCATGTTTCGCTTTAGCTTATGGTATAATGAGGTTTTGTTCATTTCTGTGTGTTATATTTGCCCTAACTCAATGTTAAATGAATGATTTCAGGTAAACGTTAAGTCCTTCCCTCACTCCATTCACATAAACGTTATACTGTGGAAATTTTGAGCTTTTTCACTTCATGGAACTAACTCAATCTCTCTTAATATAGGTCGGTTTTCATTTGTGTTACTCCTCCCGAGAATGATTACTCAGTTTACAGTGGAGTTATCATTATACTCTTTAAATTTGTAATTTAAACATTTATATTACTCTTGGAATATTACTTACTTAGAAGCCAATATTATATGGCTATGTTGTAGTTTCCCAGTATCATAATATGCATATGAACTGAAAAGTTAATTGTATAATGTTAACCCTTTTTCCTAGCTTGTATTTTAACACTAAATTTTATAGTGGATATGGTTTCTAACATCATTCCTCATGGATTTCTAGAGTGTCATCCTCTTTTAATATAGTAAGTTGGTATGTATTTTTACTTGTAGGAGTAGTACTATTCATACAAATGTAAGTATCAGTACTGTGTATTTTCCTTAGTTCATCGATTGTTCATCTTAAATGACAGTAAATATAAATTCTGCAACAGGTCTTGGTAAGTGCAGTGTATATGTGTATCTCTTGATATTGATACTCGTCTATTCAGAATTTTATTTAGCTATGGAAGTTATTAACCATAGTAATTTCCTACAGTTCTCTATATTTCTCCTAACAGAGTTTTCTTTAGAGTTTTCTTCAGTTTTATTTACTACAATACACAAGAATATTATATGGTTAATTTCGGTATTTGAATTAATAGTTATAATTTAGAATATAACTCTTCATTTTCTTCAGTTACCTCACTGTTCGCTTTATAATTTCATTTTGATAATTATGATAATTAACACTAACCTCTAATCAAGAGGATATTTAAAACTCATTTTGATTTAAAGTTGTAGAGATCTGCTGGTATGGATATAGTTTAATTTAAACTATTAACATTTTGCGAATCATTACAGAAGTAGGAGTTATCCATTTGGATTAGACTAAATGTTTTTTCATATTCCACATGTAGATCATTTGCAATGAGTTAATATCTTATCTAGTACTTAAGAAGATGATCAACATGCAAATCTAGCTAAATTCCTATTATTTTCTTGCAGTCTTAATTAGTAAAAACTCTAGATTTCAGTCCTCAAGTCTTTATACTTGCTCTTGAAGATAGAATAATAATTTATTTTCCAGAATCCATGAATTTCTTCTTTTAAATAATAGGACAGAATTTTCTGTTTTATCCACTATTACTGAAACTTGAGCTTATTTTCCTGTAGTTAAATTTATATACTAGAAATAAATTATACAAAATTCAATCTTCTGTGGGAATAACACATATATTCAGATTTAAACTACTATTAGTTTAGAAACTCTGATTGATATTTTCTCACAGATTTTTATTCCTGCAATTATACAGATTTTGGAGGATTTTATCCTCTAACAAAATTTGTTAAATGTAAGGAATCTAATATTCATAACCTGAACTTAACACTGTTTAATTCAGGCAAATAATCACCATAAAACTAGCGTTAGAATATTATAAATTGAATGTGCATACCACTGCTTCTAATGACCAGTCCTCCCAACCTTAGAGTTCTTTTGTCTCCCAAACTCACCCCCGAGCTGAGATCCCCTCCAAGAATAGACCAACCTCAATCTATTCTGCAGTAGCTTATTTAAGCTTATGCTCTCCCCAAATCTTGTTTCTAATTCTGTGTCTAGAATTTTAGGATGTTTTTATTCCTGTTTGCCTAGGCTTCCCTTATTTAGGGACTTTAAAGCTTCTTTCTGCTTTTCCAGCTTTTTACCTCTTCCCAACCACTCTCCACATCATTGGGGAAATTTATATTTTTCCTCAAAAATCTAAATTAGAAATAAATTCTTTCAAGGATTTTTGAAATATTTTTGGGGAAAGTCTTAGCCTCTTTCCATACCTCATGGATTAGGCAAGTGATCTCAAAAATATCATTTGGTCAATATGCACAGAAGTATTTTATTTATTTTTCATAATTAAATGATTAATTACAATACACAATAATTATCTATTTAAGTCCACTCCCCTTTGGACTGAAGTTCAAATGTCTAATTTGAAAACATAAAACCAGGGGTGTTACAATATTGTTATGTTAATATTAACATAATTTAAAATATTAATATAATACGTTTTAATATTTTTTAATTTAAAAATATTATTTAATTAGTTTATAAATAAACAATAGTTACATTATTAATATTATGTCAACAATAAAATATATTTAAAAGTTTTATATCAATTTTTAATCAAATACATTTGTATAGTTGTTATTAATAATATTTATATATTTATATCATTGAAAATTTTGTTGAATTTATAAATAAAAGAAATAATATATAATTAAATAATTACTAAATAAACAACTATTTTATATCATATTATTTATTTTATATTATAATAAAAATGCAAACCATATTTGTATGATTTTTTTTTTATGAATTAACAATATAGTGTTATGAGATTGATATAATGTCATCATGATACAAGAAGCACAACCACATGTATTAATGTCGTTGATAAACGTTAGTAAGTGATAGATATGGATTTAATATCAATATTGATATTGATATTAATAAATATATAGTTATAATGATGATGATTAATGTCGACCAAGACCAATGTGGCCTATCATAACTCAAGAAAAGAAAAAAGAAAAAGAATCTAAGTGTGATTCTTCAAAATCTTGTTTCGATGATCAAAGAGAAGGGAAAGAAGCACTTTGATATGGCTATATATGGGTTGCCTTAATAAGTCACAAAGATTGGAAGGGTTGCAGATGTTAGGGAATTGAGAGCGAATGTGAGTAAAAGACAGACAGTCTAAAAGAAAGTGTTTTTCATCTTCTACCAGCATAGTATCACAAATCTAAAAAATTATATCATTCTAGGGAGTCTTGGAAATAGACCACTGCCCTGTCTCACTCCAAAGCTCATGAGAATTAGTTATAATCCTACCGATGTTCATTTTTTTCCTAGTGCTAGTCAACATAGAGAGATAATTTTGGCTGTCAAGGGTGGGGTTGATCACCTCCTTAAGGTATCTTAGCTTCCTTTTACCCTTGAGCTCCTTATCCTCCCACAACTTGTCCTTAAACTTGGACATAATGGTATATTTAATACTATATTTTCTTCCCACACTAATCTCCTCCTTAATTCCCCAATGGTTGAGCCAATACTGGTCATCGTTATGCCACCCATACTTGAGGTGAAAGTGGGGGTTTTGACTAAAGCTAGAAGAAATTTCTAGGAGCTAGGGGTGACGAGAGTCTCAAAGAGGAACCTCTTTTTACTCCAAATACAAAAATAAACCAATTTAGAGTTGTTCTCAAGCTCGTATTAAGATTTCTAACCTCCAATAATCCTTTTCTCGATGCTATAAATCTATTTAATTTGATGAGGAAAGGTAATATTGAAATATTTATAAGAATAAATATGCTCTAAGTACTCGTTATTATAAATGAAACTACCATGGGTGATATTTTTCGATTTAATGATCATGAATTTAGTATTGCCGGTATTAACCATCATACCCATCTTGGAGTAGTAGACATGAAGAGTCTTAAGCTTCTTGTCTAGGCCATCATGGATTTTTTCAAGAAGAACGATGTCATCTACATAAAGGAGAAGAGTAATGATTATACAAGCAAGCTCGGTTTCCTTGCATCTCGTAGTTCCCTTACATTCCTCTATGTTGTCGATATATATACCAAAAAGGGTAGGGGATAGAGGACACCCTTGCTTGACTTTGATATTGAATTTAATTTATTTAGACCACCTTTCATTGGTCTTAAGCTTGGCAGTGACAGTATCGTAGAGGAAGATCATAGCAATCCTCAGTTCAGGAGGAACCATGATCTCTTCAAGACTCTCCCAAAGCGTATCTCAAGGAATAATGTTGAAATATTTTCTGAAGTTGACAAAACAATAAAAGAGATTGACTTTACTATTGTGAAATTCCTCTGCAATGATTCTGAGAGTGAAAAAATGGTCGATAGTCGAGTGATGTATCCTAACACAAACTTGTCCTTTAGCTCTTTTTCCCTAGCTTTCAAGCCAAAGGCTAAGCTTCTTATCCAAAATTAGATTGTTAAGCTTGGATAGGATGTGGCTAGTCATAATGGTCATGTAGTTAGAAGGAATTCCTTTTTCCCCATTTTTAAATATAGGCATAATAAGGCTTTACATCTGCAGTTGAGGGAAGCCCTGCTTTATAACTAAATTGAGAATATTGTGGAGAAGAGGAAAGAGGATAGATATTCCCATTTTAAGGACCTTAGATTGGTATCGTTTAATATCTTTGGCTTTCCCATTAGTGAACTTATTAATTATATATTCAACGTCTTCTAGAGATAAAACATCATCCTTAATAGGAGTGTTTAAGGTGGTGCATGCTATCACCAAATTGGTACTAATTGGGATTCTCAACAGTCAATTCAGTGTAACTATTTCAAACCACTTAGGTTTGGAAGTTATCCCCTCCAACCAGAGAAACCTCTCTCAATAAAATATATGATATTCAATAAAAAAAATATTAAAATGAAAATGGCTAATTCTTAAATGTATTTTAGATTATTTCTTGCACGTGAAAGATGAGTGAGGGCTACCATTGGGCATGGAGTCAGTATAGAAACTAAATTACATAAAATTATCATTCATGGAAATTGAGGCAGATGAGTTCTTATAAAACAACTATGAAAACAAGAAAGATACATAAATGAAGTTGAAGTATAATAATTTATGAATTCCAAGTAATTATGTATGAGCAAGATGAGATAACATTCAAAATATAAAGGACAAAAATACAAGCTCAAAATGAAAATGGCTAATTCTTAAATGCATTTTAGATGATTTTTTGCAGGTGAAAGATGAGTGAGGGCTACCATTGGGCATGGAATCAGTATGGAAACTAGATTACATAAAAGTATCATTCATGGAAGCTGAGGCAGATGAGTTCTTATAAAACAATTCTGACAACAAGCAAGTTACATAAATAAAGTTGAAGCATAATAATTTATGAATTCCAAGTAATTATGTATGAGCAAGATGACATAACATTCAAAATATAAAGGACACAAATACATAATAACACAGATAGAATGATAGGTCTGAAAAAAATTCTTCTGAAACTATCTATTAACTCAGTAGAAAAAATATTACAATAGAAGCTTTGGTCATTACATCCATCCACCCTCCTCTAATTCTCAACACCTATCATTTATAGAGTGAGGTTACATAAAAATGGTTTTCCACATGACCTAGCTTGTAATTCCTACCTAAAATACCTATTTCAAATAATATTACATCACTTGGATACTTCCTAGGGATATTTTCTGTTTGGCAGATTTTTAAGACAAAAAGGACTCTTCTTTCATAAAATAACTCAACAAATCCCATCAATAACCCTTATCAAATGAAAAAAAATAATTTTCCAAGTGTGCTAGAATGTTGATGTGTCATTATTCCAGGTGTATGATGAGTTGGACCTCTTCCAAGTTGAATTATAAATTTTTTACACAAATCTGGTTAGTGAAAATTTTGAAAAATGTTCCTCAAAGATGAGTTCATAATTTCCAAACCCTGATGGATGTACAAAACCTGAGAGAGGTTTTTCTAGATAGGATTGTGTTGAAGAAAAATGGACTTCGTATTTCCAAAATTATTTTTCATTTGATCAGAAATTGAAATTCAAGTTATCTGCTAAAACATTCATGTAGAGGAAATTTCGTAGTGCCCATTTCGTAGCAAACTCCAAAATCCAGCTTTTTCATAACATTTTACATTTTTGACTATTGGAGTGTCTTCATTTGGTACAATAAGGTAAAATCATGTCTTTATTTACCCATAACATGATATTTTTTGGAATTTTTGCTTCAAAAAATTCTATAGAAACTTCGTAGTGAAAACTTAGCTTCAAGCCCGTAGCTTGCTACGGACTTTCCTAACTTCACTAGATTTTGCAATTTTTTCTATTGAACTCCAAAAACATGCTTGCAGCTCTGTAAATGACTTGATATGGTACTCTAAGACAAATAGTGGCCAAAAAAGCTATGTCTTACCATCTTTCAAGGGGCAAGAGGGTCATCCTCCTTCACAATAATATTTAAATGTTTTTTCTTCAACTCAACTTATACCATCTCTATCGAACCAAACTGCCATGTTGAAGTGTTAGCCAACTGATACATTGGAGTTAATAAATTTTAAACCTGATTTGATATGGTCAATTGTACAATTTTCTGAGGTGGAATCATGATCAGCTGTTTAGCCATGGCAGCCATGTGGAGTGGATGTTGAGTTGTCTTCATCAATAGATGTCCCAATGACACTTCGAAATAAACTTTATGAATCGTCTCCTTCTTGAAATGCATTAAATTCCTCAAAAAGAAAAAAACTTTAGCACGCTAGAAAAACAAATATTTTAGGCGAGTTCGTAGCGAATTCTCTTTATTTCACACTGATTTCACTATGAACTTCGGTAGAAGTGTCAAATTCACTCTAATGACCAAATTTTCTCATGCATGAGGTATTTTTGGAATTTTCTTTGACATTGATCCCTATCACATGAATGATGACCTTAAAGACCCCTCACATATGTCATTTTTTTTTTTAAATTACAAATTTAAAAGATCCTATTCAACCCTAACTTAACCTAATTGACTCATCACTCAAAACATACCTAATGGTTATCTTGGATAAAAATGTTTCCAATGGGGATGTTTCACCCCTATGGTGTAGTAAAGAACCAACAAACCAGGTGCCCTATCAATTGGGTTGATCCCAACCTCTTGTCATATTCTTTAGCCTGCATTCATCCCTTAACATGCTCTTGAAGCAAAGAACCGTACAAACCAAAACATACAACTAAAATATTCAAACTAAATGATGGAAGAGATGCTTGCCCAACAAGATTATTTATGTACCAATAACCCTACTCTAAGAACTGAAAACCAAATTTTCAATATCAAGCAATATGAAATTTCCAGTATAGCGAGTCAAAGAGCTGATCCAACACCTCGACTTCTTAATTGTGCTTGAAAAACATCATAAGTGAATCATCTATTGGAAAATCATAATCAAAATTTAATCCTTGATCCATAAGAAATAAAAAAATTGCATTTCCTGATTGATGTAATAGAATTATAATTGGATCTTAGAAACCATGAAAAATCACCTTTTCTTGATGATTAAAACTATGAGATCTGAATGCATTCATAACTGATGGCTCATTTTGGCCTCTGTCTTCAATTTTTACCTGATTTTTAATACATGACTATGAATTTTCATGAAAATATTCAATGTGAGAAAGCATATCATGTGCTACATGGATGTTTAAAAATTACTTTTCATGCATTACAATGATAATTTCATGTATAAACCATGCATAAACATAAATTTTTCATCACTTAAATATGTAGCAAGATATTTTGAGACAGAAACTTGTAGATCAAAAAGTTGTTGATTATTGTCTATTAATGCTTCCTCATGACAACCCTCAAGCATACTTAAGGAACCAACCTCCTCCTCTTGATAAAAAGAAACATGTTTCACATATGCCTTTCCTTACTCCTACCAATTTTCATGTTCCTCGTCTTTCAAGGGTTCAGAAAATGAACAAAGTAAAGAACCTTGTAACTAACCATATTTATGTTCCTCTTTGTCATCTAAAGATTGGGAAATATGCTGCAAATTTTCACAAATTTCATGGGATATAACTTGGCTACCAAATTGTTGATCTATTTTATTTTCAAGTGAAGAAGAGACATCTTCTTGTTGGAAAATTTCTTGATCATCATAAGATCTAGCTTGTGAAGAAAATTCATCAAATGCCTCTAATCTCTCCTCATCATCCATACATTCAACATCATCATGAATGATTTTAATATATTTAATCAAACCTTTCCAAAGGTTGCTACAGTCTTGAAAAGTGATGATAAAGGATGCGACTTCTCACAATGTTCGAAAACTATTCTATGGAAAACTTTAAGAGAACACAAGCTTTCTTATTTCAACCATTGAAAATATACTCGAGCTTTGTCTTCTCCAGTATCCATAAACATCTTCATGAGATAATCTTCAGGAAACTAAAACCTTAGTCTACATACATGTATGTGGAATTTAACCAAATGTAGACTAGCATCATCTTCGAAAATGGGAAGATGGGTTTACCAATCAACACGAGGAATAGGATTTGGAAAACCATAGATGTGAGACCGATCCATAGGAGCATACCTGGGATTTATTTTTGTAGTAGTATTCATATTGGAACTTCAACAAGCTACTGATATTGAAGCAGTGGACTCACCATGAAGCTTTGAATTTCTGAATTCTTTAAGAATGGAGTCACCAGGGTAGAAGTATAGCCTTGAATATTTCTGATCTCCTGCTACCTTCAATGGTTCATTTTATTTGATTGAACACAATTTTCGGGGTAAATGCAGCTTCGAGCTCCCAGTAGATACACAAAAATTTTATAAAAAAATTGGGACTAATTGGGTTGCTCAATAGTCGATTCGGTGTAACTATTTCAAACCACTTAGGGTTGAAAGCTATCCCTTCCAACCAGAGAGGGATATCTCAAGAAAATATATGATATTCAATAAACAAAGCTTGAAACAAATATGGATAACTCTTAAATGTATTTTAGATGAATTTTTTAGGTGAAAGATGAGTGAGGGCTACCATTGGGTAAGGAGTCAGTATGGAAACTCAATTACATAAACGTATCATTCATGGAAGCTGAGGCACATGAGTTCTTATAAAATAATTCTCACAGCAAACAAGATACATAAAGGAATTTGGAACATAATAATTTCTGAATTCCAAGTAATTATGTATGATCAAGCTGAGATAACATACAGAATATAAATTACACAAATACATAATAACTCAAATAGAATCTCACGTCTAAACAAAAGTATTATAAAACTGTCTATTAACTAAGTAGAAAAAAGATTACAATAGTATCTGTGGTCATTAGAGCCATCCACCCTTATCTAATTCTCAACACCTCTCATTTATAGAGTGAGGACTCATAAAAATGGTTTGACACATGAGCTAGCTTCGAATTCCTTACTAAGGGGCCTATTTCAAATAGGATTACATCACTTGGTGACTTCCTAGGGATATTTTCTGTTTGGTAGACTTTGAATACAAAAAAGTCTCTTCTTTCATTAAATATCTCAACAAATCGCTTTAATAACCCTTATAAAATGCAACAAAATATTATTTTGAGTGTAGTGAAATGTTGATGTTTCATTATGCCATGTGGATGTTGAGTTGGACCTCTTGCAAGTTGAATTTTAAAAATTTTATACAAATCTAGTTAGTGAAAATTCTGAAAAATAGGCCTCAAAGAAGAATGCATAATTTCCAAACCCTAATGGCTTTGCAAAACTGAGAGAGGTTTTTGTAGATTGGCTTGTGCTGAAGGAAAATTTCCTTCATATTTCCAAAATTCGGTTGATTTGGTCAGAAATTGAACTTGAATTTGATTGCTAAAACAGTAATGTACAGGAAATTTTGTAGCCCCCATTTCGTAGCAAACTCCAAAATCCAACTTTTGTATAATATTTGACCTTTCTGACTGTTGAAGGGTCTTCATTGGGTATAATAAGGTAAACACATGAATTTATTTATCCCTGACATGATAATTTTTGGAATTTTTGCTTCAAAACATTCTACACTAAGTTCATTGCAAAAACTCAGCTTCAAGTCTGAAGCTCACTACAAACTTTCCTAACTTCACCAGATTTTGCAATTTTTCTATTTAACTCCAAAAACATACTTGCAGCTCTGTAAATTACTTTATATGGTATTCTAAGACAAAAGGTGGCCAAAAACGGTGTGTCTTACGATATTTCAAGGGGCAACAGGGTCATCCTCCATCACAATCATCTTTACACCTTTTTTCTTCAATTCAACTTGTACCATCTCTTTCAAACCAAACTGACATGCTAGGGTGTTAGCCCACTGATACACTGGAGTTAAGACCTTTTAAACCTTTGTTGAGATGGAGAGTTGTGCAATTTTGTGAGGTGGCATCATGATGAGTTGTTTAGCCATGTTAGCCATGTGGAGTGGATGTTGAGTTGTCTTCATAAACATATGTCCCAATGACACTTCACATTTTTTTTATGATTAATTTCCTTCTTGAAATGCATTAAATGCCTAAAAAAGACAAAAACTTTAGCACGCTGGAAAAACAAAATTTTTAGTCAAGTTAGTAGCGAATTGTGACTATTTTACATTGATTTCACTACAAACTTTGGTAAAAGTGTCAAATTCACTCTAATGACCAAATTTTCTCATGCATGAGATATTTTTGTATTTCTCTTTGACATTGACCCCTATCACATGAACGATGACCTTCAAGACCCCTCACATATGTTAAATTTTTTTTTAATTATGAATTTAAAAGATCCTATTCAACCTTAACTTAAGCTAATTGAATCGTGAATCTAAACAAACCCAATGGTTATCTTGGATAATCGTTCCCATAGTGTCCGCAGAGTCATACAACTTCTTAAGATAGGTGTCCCGGTTTTGTACGAGGGTAGAATGATTATATTCAGTTTGACGAACACGCACATTCTGCTACAATTTTCTCGGCGTGACTTAGAAAGCATGAGAAGATGATCTTGTCTTTTATTAATATATTACCTATTCTTCGTCTTGATGAGATATTTGTGTATATTGATATTGAAGAGCTTAATGATTTCATTACGAGAGTCTTTGATCACTTACGTGGAAATTTTATAATATTTTTCATACGACGAATTGAAATTTATGTTATTCTACTTAAAAGAAGTCTGATTAGAGAACTTGCTAATGGTATTTGACATGGTAGTAGTAAAATGGTAATAAATTTGATCAATGTGACTATTATAAGTCATGGAGCCGAAATCCCTTTCTAAATTCCTTAAGAAGAGGTCGATCTTACTTATATTGAAGCGAATGTGTCTTTTGCTTTCACGGGTCTCCTACACGTGGGTGGTATGCCTAACAAGGTTGAGGGATAAAGAGAGAGGTATATGGTGAGATTTAGGATCAAATCCGTTAAGTAGCTCAAAGTTTGTAATATGTTTTAGGACAAGAGTGACAGAAATTGCATAATCCAAGACGTTGCTACCCAACGCATGGAAACGGGTGATCTGACTGGAGAGTGGCCACTTGATAATACCGTTACCGATGATTAGGTCCTGGGAACTACAAAGCTTGAGGAGCTCATTGCTGAATAAGTTGTCGATTATGTCTTCATATTTTCTTTTAAATCTATTACCTAAGATACTATCTTCATCAAGCCACAAGAGGTCTCGGTTAGAGTTGTTACTTAACATAATAACCTTGTTAGTAGCAGTTCTAGCATTAAAGTCTCCAAGAAAAGGGATATTACCTTCATTCCTTATGTTGAAGATGTATTTTTCTAAGGTATTGAAAGGGAAATTCTTATCCAAGTTCTTTTTCTTAAAGGATGTAGAGTTGATAGGAGCGACATAGCAGATTAAAAGAAATATCATATATGTGTAGAATAAGATATTTCGATTGAAATTTATTAATTGAAGGGGTGGGTTTTATGAAGTCGGATGTGTGAGGAAACAATGTTCCATATATAGTATGGTATACCACCAAAACGCCTTCGACAGAATTTCTTATTCCAAACTGACCAAATAGTGAAATCGTCAAGGTGAGGGACCCTAGATTCATCATGCTCCCAAGTTCCAACTAAAAGAATAAGGTCAATATCACTCGAGATCGAACTTAACATAAAACCTTTACACCATGGAAAACCATGATAGTTCCAGAGTGATGCAAGTCCCTATTTATCACTTGTGCTTCAAACTTTATGTCTAATAATAGCTTTCATATTTCTAATGATTTCCCATTTCCCTACATGTCTTGTCTCTTTCACCTTTTGGACTTCTTTCGTAGCTTCAACTTGGCATTCTGGAATGAGATCTTCATTTATAAATATTATTTTTCCTTTTAGGCTTGGGGATTTCCTGAGTATATCCAATTTATGTTCATTACACCTAACCTTGACAGGGATTAGTGTTTGTTTATGCTCAAGTATCTTTCCTAGCCTTATCGCTTCCTTGAGATAAGTTGTTTGAATTTGAGATTTTGTTTTTAATTGTTCTTTAAATATTTATAATGTATCTTCATTGTTTCGTTCTTTTATACGCGCAATTATCAGGATGAAGGCTCTTTTGTGGTGCCCATGGTCAAGAAAAAATATTTTATTAATTTCCTCTTTTATGGGTTTAATATCTAAGTTATTCTGTGTATTATTTAAGGCTGAGATATTATGTAGTTGTTCTTTATATTTTTAATCCTTATTTTCATGGTGTCAATTTCTTTGACCATTGCTTGTTTACTATGTTTTATTTTTTGAATTTCACCATTCATTTCTTGGAGTTCAGTTTAGAGTGTGATTATTTTATCTTCTAATGATTTTTTGTTGTTGTCAAGAATTGTAGTTAACTCTAGTTTAAAATGGTTTTTTTTTTGTTATCTTCGCATTTCTAAAGATTATATGTACTCATAGAGACTCTTTAAGATAAATTTACTTAATTTTCTTTCGCTAGAAAAAACTTAAAAATATGAAGGGAAATATTCATAATGTAATAAAATAAAATTTAACCAGATGAAGTTAAGTGAGAACGTGTGCACCTATTAGGAAGAACCATGCGACGCTGGTATTCAGAATTGATGCGAGGCTACACCGAATCAATTGTACCAAATCACCGCACTAAAGAGAGGTAGATATAATTCGAGATATACAGGTGCTGAATGACTGCTGTTTGGCCTTGATTCCCTACTTTTCTAACCGGATTACTGATAAGATTAAAAAAAAACTTCATAAATATGTGAGTTTTGCTTCAGAGTTGATTCCCTAGAAGGGCCGAGGGTTGATTCCCTAGAAGGGCCGAATTTTGTACAGATGAACCGTCAAAAGGGTGGAGAACACCAAACCCCCTCGCAAAGTTGTGTCTTTAGTCCACAATATAAAGGATTGCAGAGTTTGTTGACACCTCTTTTGCATTCAAGTGAGATCCTTGTATAGATTTGATTTAGATGATGCGATGGATCCTCTACTTGATCCAGCTACGATTTTCCCAAATCTAAAGTCGTTTTTCTTGAAAATTTTCAGGAGATTTTGCTATCTAATGCATTCGGATGCGGCTACCCGTGCGGGGTTGGTCAACACCTGCTTTGTGGCTGTACTCGGCTGCTCACACTTGATACAAGCTCATTTCAATAATGGCTCTTTAATGCACATGTATTGAAGTGACTACCTTTACTCACTACTATCCGCATGCTTAGTATCTTGAAGCGACAATATTATTCAATTTTTTTATTTTTTTCATGAGCACCCTTTCGAATCAACAGAACGGATAGATGGCGTAACCCAGCGTTAGAAGGAAGTTGGTGTACTGAGTGGGATTGATTGCGTTACGGCAGATTGCTTGCCCGACGACAGCTGTTGCTGTGGTTCAGTCTGTGACCTTCGCGTCGTAGTTGTAACCATTGATAATCAGCATGGATAACCCTCGCAAATTCAGAATTCATCTAACCCTCACAAATTCAGATGATCCTCGCGAATTTAATAATAATTAATATTGAAAATCTCAGTTCTACGAGTAGGTTTTCCACATTAAGGAAGAATGGACTTCCGCTCGCGATTTTCTATTGGTGACAGGCACCCATTACAGGTGTAGAAATAAAAAAAAATTCACAGAATCCCTAGCCGAAAGAAAGTTCAGATAACCCTCCCAAATTCAGAATTTAGATTTAAAAACATAAAGATTAGAATAATCGAGTAAGAAAAACAGGTTTAATTCAAATTTACGTACGCATTTGTATTTTTCCAGATTTAGCAAAAGGAGAATATTTTATTGTGATAATCAGATATGAAATTTTAATAGTTAGCCGTTTTGTATTTTGGAAAGAATAATAATATAATTAGTAGTTGTTCTCATGTAAAAATACACGGAAGATAGTTCATCTTGTTAAGATTTGTGAAGATTTGTCTTTCATTGTTGTGTTTAAAGTAGCAATTTTGTCTTGTGGTTATGCATACAACATTTTAAATGAATTATCACCAAAATTTCCATAATGTTAAATTTTCTATTTAGAAGGTTCAAATAATTTATTAATGCTATATTGTAGTTGTAATAGGCTATGAAAGCTATATTGTAGTTGTAATGGGCTGTTAAAGTTATGCAGACAGAAAACGAAGAGCTTGGAATTATTCTGCATTTGTGTTATTTGAAAATGTTTGAAGCAATTAAATATTTAAAATATAGCAAGCATTTTAAGATAGGAAAAAAAAAAGAATGTATTATTTTGTATTTGTGTTATTTGAAAATGTTATCGAAGCAATTAAATATTTTAAATATGGCAAGCATTTCAATATTGGAAAAAAAAGGAATTATGTTAAGGAACAATTTTAATGAAACCCCTTCATATAAGGAAAAAAAAGAAATGATGTTAAGGAACAATAATAATGAAACCCCTTCATATAACTGGTTTACTTTACTTGTTAATAGTATTTGGTTGGTTGGTAAAGTAGGGTCATTATTAGTTTTTTTTCCTAACATAAAAACAATCTTTTATAATATATATATTTTTTCAAATAATATCTACGAACATTAACTATATTGCATAGGGCTTGACTATAAAAATTGGTTTACTTGGTCCAATTATTATTATAGTTAGGATGGGGTTCATGCATAGTTGGATTGTATTGACTATATTGAGCTAAATTAAAGGACCAAAACAAAAATTTTCACTTGATCCCTCATATCCTTTGGTATATTGAAGTTAAAATATATCTAGATTGGTTATATATATATATATATATATATATATATATATATATATATATATATATATATATAACTCACAAAACCACTATAAATGATAGATTGGCTATTTTATCTCAACTTTATTTTATTTGTTTACTGTTAAATAATTTTACCAAATCACACTACACGGAAACAAAAACTCTTCAAATTTAAAATTTTAAAGTGCACCATTTTTTTTTCAATTTTAAATTTTAAAATAATATTTTATATAAAATTTGGATATAATAAATTACAAAACTTAAATTAATTATATATATATATATATATATATATATACTTGCAATTGTGATGATAATAACATAGTGATAAAAATTATATAATAATTTCAAGTGCGACTAAGTCTGAAATCAATTGCTCGCTCCTGGAATCGATTGCTCTTGCAATGTACAACCATGTTTTAATTTAATATTTTTTCATCACGTGGCTAAAAATAATAAAATACAAAAAACATTCATTTTGAAATGAAGAATTGCATATGAAATGAATTTAGTGATCGGTGAGACTTGCTCCTCCTATTAATATTCAATATATCAACCCTAATATCATATATTTAATAACATAAATAAATTATTATTTAATAACATAAATAAATTATTATTGATAAAAATGTGGATGTAAACGGAAATGGATGGTGAAATGAAGAATTAGTTACAACACGGTTCTTTATTTGTTTATTTCTTAAACTGGTCCATAGAAAATTTGAAATACTCACTCTCAAACACATTGTGAAATACTCATTTATGCTTCATTTCAAATATTACAAATGTGATAAAATTCCATCCCTGAATTTCCATTTAGACGTAATTAGCTACGAAATGGTTCTTTGAATAATCTCTTGCCAAGATCAATGCTTTCATCCCATCCCACATGCTCTGGTTCCCTTTGCAACCTAATCTAAAATTAGAAAAGATCGTCATTTGTGATTATTTGAACAAATGAAGACTTTTATAACATGGTTACCTAGTCGAAATGTATTTAAAACATAAATATTCAAAAAACAATCTATATATAAAAGAAAAAATTCTAAACAATCTATATAAAAAATGACAGTGTTAATTTTGATAATTTTTTACTTTGGGTATCCCAGCGAAGTGATAATTTTGATTCCATCAATGAAAAACCAGCCCATTTTCATGTGCGATAAATAGTCAAAGGGAAAACCACTAATCACAAACACTTTTTTTTGGCTAAGCTACTGCGAGGGTCTTCCAGCGCAATCATTCAGGCTTTTCACCGTGCTTCAATTCCTTCTTTATACTTCTGGGGGAACTGAACATTGTAGACTTTTACTATGACTTTATACTTCGAAATTTCAAATTCAAGAGTTTATTTCCTGATTCTCTAACAGAGATGTACATCCTCTACCCCATACGAAGGATTGTTCTTAACCATTCGACTTACTCAAGCAGTAATAACTTGTTTGGTTTGACACTTTCCACTAAGGTGTAACGACCAAAGAAGTTAGGAGGCCACAGAACCCATTCCCACAGTCTTGCAATATGACCAACCGCGATTGCATCTGGTAATTAATACCACCACCCATCCAAAAAACCGAGGGTGTGATCAATGGGCCACTGGAAACGTACTAACTTCCTCATCTTAATAAAAAAGCATATATATTTGTGTATCGACAACAACATCGAACTATTATATAGAAATTACTCTTGGGCAATGGGAACTCACTAAGATGCATGCAAACCCTTCAGATGCAGGATAAAATAATATTGATATATTTTCAAGTGTTTCAAGAAACCCTACAAACCCTATATAGACCTTCCCCCTCAACCAACCCTCGGTCAACATTCATACGGATTTTGAAACCTTGATATCTTTGATACACAATAGAAGAAAATTTGACAAATTAAAATCTTTAATCAAAAAGAAGCTAAAATTAATGAAGTATGACAAACTTACCCTCTCAGAGGCAGAGGTGTAGTGCTAGCCTCATCCTCGGCATCGGCGACCTTATTGGCACATTTTCCAGCGCTTTCGTCATCCATCTTCTCTTCACCAAGAACCCTATGTGCCTCTAACCCTACCTCGGCCTTCACCTCTAGTTGGGGCTGATTCGTTGGAACCACGGGTTTGTTGGAATTTTTCAGAATTCAAAAATAATAAAAGTCCCTTCCTTAACATAGAGAAATACTCTTAAAATTTCATTGACAGACAGAATTTCAACTCAGAAAAAAATTTCTATTTCATAAAAAAAACTTGTTACAGATTCTTCCTCAAGAGAGGGATTACAAAATAATTTTGACTTCTGCAAACACAGTTCAAAAATTATCACTCTGTCATTCACTAAAATATATACTGTTGTATATACTCTGTTTTTCCAAAACACTCTGATGTGTTTTTTAAACAATACACTGTTGTGCATTCACTTCTCTGTCTTTTACAAATGCACTCTGCTGTGCATAAAAATTCTTCTCTGTGTTATCAACGCACTGTTATGCACACACTACTATTCTGTAATAATAAAATTACAACACTCTGTTTTTGTATAAAAACAAAATATCTCAACCAAGTTTAAGTCAATGTCATTAATTGACATACAACCAGAAAATTCACCGCTTGAAACTTTCATTAATTGCTTCATAAATTCTGCTGGCACCGCTTGGAAATGCATTGAAGTCGAATTGGCATGGTGGCACCTTGATTTTTTTTCTTTCCTGCACTATTGTGCTTTCATAAACTCTGTTCTGTGTAATTAAAAATTACATCTCTTTTGTTTTCTTCAGCGCTGCTGTGTTTACATTTCTATGTAATAAAACATTCACTGTTCTGTGTAATAAAAAAATTACACTACATGCCTCATGGGCCTTTTAATATATATTTGTTATATATATTAAAAATAAAACAAATAAAATTTAAAACATTAAAACAAACTATTGAAAAAAAAACAAATGTGCGATGGGCAAATAACATTAACCCAAAGTATTTTGTTAAACGCATTTGTGTGGGCCCCCAGCTGATGACGTCAGCTTATTCCGATGGGGTTCACACCTCCATCTGCCTAAACTGCCAGACCCCCGCGGTCTTGAATACCGCTTGGCCTCTTCTGCTGTTTGCTGGGCAATTGGAAATTAATTCCAACACTCCCCCTTAATTTCAACTACTGGGTTTTCCTACATACCCAGGCATTTCCTGAAATGTTAAAAGCTTTTCTGCTACAGTGGCTTTGTGAGGATATCTGCAAATTGATCCTCTGTTTTGCAATGTTGTAAAATTATTTCTCCATTGTTAACTAATTCACGTATGAAGTGAAACTTGGTGTCAATGTGTTTAGTCCTTTTATGAAAAACATAATTTTTAGACAATGCAATAGCTGAGCTATTGTCACAAAAAATCATTGTCCCTTTTACCTGTTCTTGACATAAGCTTCTCAACATTTTTCTCATCCAAATTGCTTGACACGCTACTGCTGTAGCTGCTACATATTCTGCCTTTGCTGTAGACAATGCTACAATGGGATGTTTCTTAGAAGCCTATGAAATGGCTCCTGAACCCATGTGAAAAACATAACCGGAAGTGCTCTTCCGATCATCTACACTTCCAGCCCAATCACTGTCCGTGTATCCAACTAAATCTGAACATTCTGAAGCAGTATACAAAATACCAAACCTCTTTGTACCTTTAACATACCTCAGAATTATTTTTGCTGCATGCCAATGTGCATCCTTTGGCTTTTCCATGAATCTGGAAATCAAGCTAACGTCATGCATTATGTCCGGCCTAGTTGCAGTCAAATACATGAGGCTGCCAACTATGCTCTTATACAAGCTAGGATCAAAATCCTTGCTGTTGTCCTCTCTGCTGAGTTTTTATCCCATCACTGTGGGAGTGATTGTTGCTTTGCATTCCTGCATGTTAAATCTCTCAAGCACCTCATTAACATACTTTGCCTATGAGATAAAATCCCCATTTTCATCTTGTTCTACTTCTATTCCTGTTGTACTATACAACAACCCTCCCTTTTTCTTAAATTTTAGAAATAAAATTTATTTGGAAAAAGGGTCCCTTTTTTCTTTTTTTATAGAAATAAAAGAATTAGAAATAAAGATTCATTGTTTTGAAAAAGCTCATATTTTGTTTACTAACCAAATATAACATTCAAAACTTCCGATCCGATCTAATATAGAAGACCTTATCATAAAAAAACAAATCAAGTTTAAAATTCCAATAAATAACAATCGCAATCGGAGAATCGGAGAAAACCCTTAGAAGAATCTTGACATACAAACCCAAATCCTCCGATGCGATTAATTCATTCGCAAAACTTCAATCGCAAAGAGTTTAAGTTATTTCATTCACATACTTCCGATGCGATGCGACCCGTCACAATCGCATGATCGGGATACTCTTTAATAATCTCTTTGCGGTCAATTGAAATTCCCCAATCCGACGCGCGTTATTACAATAAACGCTTTCAAAAGAAAAACAAACATTTGTTCGTTTAAATTTTATATGGTAGACCCCACCATTGGAAATCGGAAAAGTTATCAATCGGAATCGGCCAATTGAAGAAATCTGTGTTATGATATTCATGTGCCAGTTGAAAACTTTCGATGCGATTGATAAATGATATTTATTACATTGGAAAAGTTTCGGATAGATGAATATTATAATATTTTACAAGCGCCAAATCTCCATTTGTACGTAGCTATTTAATAGCAGATCGAATGAATATTGGGTGATGATTTGGTTTTAATACGTGAGTGTGACCCAAAAAGAACATTTACGTGCTATACGAAACCAATTAATAACGAATCATTTGTTCATAAGCGTTCCGTTCAAGTTGCTTGTTTGTCACGACTGAGAGTTTATTGTTTTGCAGAGCCAAGGAACACCAAGCCCTTTCATTCACAGATAAAGGGAAGCAATAGCAAACGCAGAAATGTCGAAGAGAGCGAGAAGAGCCAAGACTATTGTTCCTGTTAAGTTTGTTGAGACTCCTACGATTTCAAAAGAAAATCCCACGAAACTAAGATTAGTCACAGATACATCATGCCAAGGGCTTGGGAGAATCACGTGGGAAGGAGTCTACAATCTATTGGAGAAAGAAAACCCCAAAGTCACATTGGAAAAGTTATCAGTTCCGAATGAAGATAGCTCAGATTCTGACTCTGAGATTACTGAAAGATCACTCACAAATTCATTTTTGCATCGAATTGCAGCCAGAGCGAGCATCATGCCTTATTATGATGTAATTCGATGGGTCATCGACAGTGTGAAGATATAGGACAGAACGTTTGTTTCAGCTTCTGGAGTGTCTTTTGGCTCGTTCAAAGCAGAAGATATTAAGGCAATGTATCACCTTCCGGACCCGCAGAAGGTGTATAATAAAGAATTTATCAAAGACTTTGCTGATGATAATAAATTTCAATCCGATCCTATCAAAGATTGGAGAAAAAATCCTGAGAAGCACAAAAATGAAGCATCAGGTATGTATTTTGTTGATTCCCTCTTACCCCCGTATTGCTACGCTGCTGCCATGATGTGTAGATTATTTGGCAATAATAATTCCGCTAGGTTTTCTATACAAATGGTCCCATTAATCTTAGCTGATGTCAATTCCGACATTATGGATTGGGTTGTTATTCTTTCTGATAAAATGGCTAATAGAATACTTGAGTACAGACAAGATAAGACCGCTGGAAATTCCACTCCTTTTTTCTTTTGTGCCTATATTCTAGATGCTCTTTGTTTTAATTCCGAGTTTCCCTTATTTGGATGGAAATGGACTCCCAAATACCCTACCCCAATTCATGTATATCATAAACTGCTTTGGAAAGTTCATTTCCAAGATAATTTGTATAGATTCTTCCATGGTTTCCTTATCCCTGTTTTCCAAACCATTTTTAATCGCTTCCCTCCTAGGTTCTCTGATAAAGCTAAAGCTGACTTATCCGCAATAGGAGATTGGTTTGGGGAGGAGAAATTTACATACATCAGAGTTTTTGGTAGTATTGTGGAACCACATGTTCTTCCTCTTATTGTTCCAGAAAAACTTCTCGCTCAAGAGATTTCCTATCAATTAACAGTTGAAGGAATATCCAGGGCTTTAAACAACAGTAAGAAGAGAATGTGGCCTCAGTTCCCCTTCAATTGTGGTCAGTTTACTTTAAATGAATTTAAACATGCTGAAAAAGAAGTCGGAAAAATAAAAGGTTGTAAATTTGCAACCATTCCAGGAAGACAATATGATCCGCAACAGATATCCTTTAATGTTACTGCTTCATTTTCAATTGCTCGATTTGAGCATGAGCTAGATCAGTTTGATGATTTGTTTGTTTCGTTGGATAATTTTCCTCAAATTTATGATTTAGCCAAGTCTAAATTCCAAAAGGAGGAAATGAATAAATTTTTGTTATTCAGAAGTCAGAGATTGTTAAGAGTCCCTCTAGACCAACTAAGAATTCCAACACAAGGGTCAGAGACAGAAGCTACATCTAGAAAAACGCCAGTAGAAACATCTGCTAGTAAAGTCATTACACAGTCGGCTGTTAACCAGCCAACTGTACATACTCCAAAGGTGGTCACTGTTGGCAAACCTGAGGCTCAAAAAAATAATACTGATGATAAATCCGATCAAAATACTGGTCAGCAATCCACTGCTCAAACAATAGAAAAATGCACAAGTACTGATGCTGATGTGCATAATCAAAAAGGAGGATCGGATAGCAAAATCATTGAGCAGAAAACAGATACAGGGAAAACAGACATGCAATCGGGAGGAAAAGAAACGACTAAGGAGATTATAGACTCTGCTGATCTTAATGTTTCTTCTCAGTTATTGAAACAATATGATCAATTTGCTCAGCAATTGGGACTACAAGATAAAGATAAAGAGCAAATAGAGTAGGATGTCGAAATCATTCCTAAGCATCCGACAGGACTGATTGTATTGAAGATCGAGGAGATCCCTCCTTTGGATGTATTTTACAGCCCTAAGCATAAGGCTATTGTTAGAAGACAGAGAAAAAGAAGGAAGATGGATCAGGACATGTTTTCTACTCCATCGGAAGAATTTATGAATATTTTTTACAAGAACACTAAAGTGAATCCATCTCAGGATCTTACTAAGTTATCTCAATATGCAGGGGCATATAGTGCTGCAACAATTGATAAAGTTGCAGAAGTTTCTCAGATGATGACTCAGAAAGATCTCTATATAGCTTCACTTGAAGAGCAAACTAAGGAAAGTCAGCAAAAAGTTGCTCAATTGCAACAACAACTACAAGATCAAGAACTCAGGTCCAAAGAGTTAGAAGAAATGTTGGCCGAAGAAAAGAAGAAAGTTAACGAACAGATCTTAGGAAAACAACAACAATTGAATGAAGAAATTTCGAAGTTGCAGGGTTTATTACAAAATGAGAAAAATGCGAAGGTTGCACAAGAAAAGGAATTTCAAACAGCATTAGATAGGTTCAAAGATTTTCCAAAGTTAAGTGAATTCAAATCGGAAGCTCTTGAAGCTAATAAACTACTATCTCAGCAATTGAATGAATTTTGTGTAAAGCTATCACAGGCAGAACCTTTTTGTGATATTACGTCATCCTTGATCCATAATGTTATTACTCTCAGACAAGAAATATATGATGCTGATGAAAAGATTTCTGAATTTCTCAATTGGCAAGATACAGAGAAAGGAAGAGAAGCTAATCTTCCTAGAATTGAGGAAAGACATAAAGAAATCTTGTTTACAGAATGGGAACATCAGGTAATGAAAGCTGAGAGAGCAATATCAAGGGCTAGGAGTATGATGAATAATATCACGCAATTTATAAACGACAGCCTGTATTCAATCAATCTCATTTCAGACTGTGTTCCTGGCAGTTTGCCTAAAGTCAAAGAAACTGAAAACAGATGGAGAGAAGAAATGGTGAAGAAAAGTCAAAAAATCGAAAAACTTCAAGCAATATCCTGGGACAGTATGTGGACTCATTTAATTAAGCCAAAAAATCAACAAATGGATATTAAATTTCTTTCAAATGCTGTCGATTGATTAATTCCAGAATTTTCCGATGCCACCTACGCTGGACAGCTGCATTCTGAGATGAGTCATCCACCGAGGCTCCAAGATATGTTGAAGATTTGCAACTTGGCTTCATCAAGCGAGAAAGACAAGCAATGAATCAGTTTCATTTAAGATAGCATTTCTGTTTTAATTTGATAGATTGTAGCAGTAGTAGTAGGATTTTGTTATGTAATTTCTTATTTAAATCCCTCTCATGCATTTATAGAGGGATTCGAAGTTGTAATATTTTTTGGATTTGGAGTTTACATTTCTGTACTCCATTCTCTCTTATATTCTATGAAGGATCACATCTGGTGATTTGGTGCTGAAATTATCTTTGAAGTGTTGCATTTCTGTATCTTTGGATTTAATTTTACATCGGAGTTACTGGGTTTGAGTATCAGATTTCATTTGACAATCTTGAATATGAATGAGGTATTTCTATCTGTTCACTGTTGATTTCCTTTTTTATATGATATTCGTTTGAATAATTTGCTATCACTTATATATTTGGTTTTAATAACATTTCCTTTTATATATCATTTCTGAGTATAATTGAAATGTCATCTTTCATAAGCATATATAAATGGTATACAATGATGAATGCAATATGTCAATATAACTCTGTTTAATTTCTTAAACAAAGTTATCTTTATTTGTCTCTGTACATTTCAATTTAAATAATAATACATTTTCATGGTTATTGTTAAATTGGAACAATCTTAAGTTGTATTCACATATAATTACCTGGGTTAGTGTTAGAATTTTCTTATCAGCATTTAGTTTAATTAGATATTTTTATTTCAGTCAATTTAGTCCCATTTCCACTCATCCAAATCAATCCCCTCACCAACCCATTTAGATATAAGGAAACTGGTCCTTTAAATCCAGTCGGAGCCATCATATCAAACGGAAAAGGAGTTGTCTTAAGGTCCCGACCGGGTGGTTATCCCCGATGTTTGAAGCAGAGATTTTCTAGGCTTCAACAATTCCCAAGAATTATTTCAACAAACTCATATCAGTCATTTCAAATTCTTCTTTCATGACTGTTTTAAAATGTTCAACAAGGCAATCATCATTACCTGTAAAAATAACATCATCAACATACAAGACTACAATCAAGATTTTACCATCTTTTTCTTTGATGTAGAGGGTGGGTTCTCCCTCACACTTTTCAAATCCATTTTCCAGTAGATAGGAATCTATCCTACTGTACCACGCTCTTGGTGCTTGCTTCAGCCCATAAAGAGCTTTCTTCAACTTGCATACCTTGTTTTCTTGGCCGTTCTTTTCATAGCCGAGAGGTTGTTCAATGTAAACCTCTTCCATTAACACTCCATTTAGGAATGCTCACTTCACATCCATTTGGTAAACTTTCCACTTGTTTTGTGCTGCTATGGACAACACTGCTCTCACAGTTTCCATTCTGGTAACCGGTGCGAAAGTTTCCTCATAATCTATCCCATGCTTCTGCTTATAACCTTTGACAACAAGCCTTCCCTTGTCTCTCTCTATTTTGCCTTCAGCATTACTCTTGGTCTTGTAGACCCATTTAACACCAATGACATCTTTACCTTTTGGGAGTTCAACCAAATCCCAAGTTTTGTTCCTCTCTATGGCATTTATTTCCTCATCCATAGCTTCTATCCATTTCTTATCCTTGATGGCTTCCTCGAAATGAAGAGGATCATCAACATGACAATATAAAGCAAACAAAGAATTGATACCTTCATTTGTTATATCTTGTTCATAAATCTCTTTCAAACTTCTAAATTTCTTACCTCTTACAGTAGGTGTATTAGTGCTTGAAGAAGCACTTGAATTTCCTCCTTGTGGTGTGCTTGGAGAAGCACTTTCATTTCTCCTCAAGGGTGTACTTTGCGGTGTTGGTGTTGCTGTTTGGGGATGTATTTCAGCCACCTCATCATCATTCTCATCATGAGATAAGCAGTGTTTAACATTCACTGTTTTCTCTATGCTTCCATCCCAAGCTTCCTCTTCAATGAATTGTACGTCCCTGCTCACAAGAAACTTCTTGTTGGATGGGTTATATAACCTGTATGCCTTGGATTCCTCACTGTATCCAATGAAAATACATTTCTCCCCCTTGCTGTCCAACTTCTTCCTTAGCTGATCCGGAATGTGTGCATAAGCCACACATCCAAAAACCTTCATGTGTGTGACATCTTGCCTTGTGCCACTCCATGCCTCTTCTGGCACTTTGTTCATAGCTTCTTTTGTAGGGCACCTATTCAAAATATACGCTGCACAATGTACAGCTTCTGCCCAATAATCATTAGGAAAATGCTTTGCCTTTAACATACTCCTTGCCATGTCCATTATGGTTCGGTTCTTCCTTTCGGCTACTCCATTTTGCTGCGGAGTATATCTAGTTGTAAACTGCTTTTGAATACCATTTTCTCTACAAAACCGTAGAAAATATTTAGATATATACTCACCTCCTCTATCAGTCCTTAAGACTTTGATATGCAGCCCACTCTGATTCTCAACAAGTGCATTGAAATTGCAAAATTTTTCAAACACTTCACTTTTCTTTTTCAAAAAGTAAACCCAAGTTTTTCTTGTAAAATCATCTATGAATGTTAAGATATAGTGGCTGCTAGCAAGTGATGGAGTTTGCATCGGTCCACATACATCCGAGTGGACAATCTCTAAGGGTGCTTTTGCCCTTATGCTTTTCCCGGAAGGAAAACTTTCTCTGTGTTGTTTCCCAAGAATACAACCTTCACAAAGGCTGTCCGGTTTCTCTATCAATGGTAGACCACTTACCATTCCTTTTCTATTCAACAAATTAAGACCTCCAAAGTTGAGATGTCCAAATCTCAAGTGCCATAACCAATTATCATCTTTTGGTTCGCTTTGGAAAGTCTCTTGTGCAACTGCTGCTTTCTCTTCACCATTCTTCAAATCTGCTCTCATTCTGAGAGGGAACATCCTGTTCCTTGTCATCTTCACTTCAGCAATACATGCTTTGCTGGGTGGTTTATATGATGGTACAAACATCATTATCAAAGAAAACATTATACCCCTTATGAACAAGATGTCCAATACTTAAGAGATTACACTTCATTCCTGGAACATAATAAACATCTGCTATGGATTTCTTTGCACCTAATCTTGTTAAAACATTCACATCTCCTTTTCCCATAACAGAAACTTTGCTATCAGTTCCTAGTGTGACTTGTGACTGCACACTCTCATCTAACATAGAAAACATTGCTAAGTTTCATGTCATATGGTTACTACAACCGGAGTCTAGAAACCATAAATCCTCATTCTTTTCTTCAGCCATATTACAAGCTAAAAACAAATTGTTTTGGCTGCCATTTTCCTTAGTGAAATTTGCACTAGTTCTACTTGCCATTTCTTGCTGCTTCTTTCTACATTCATTAGCATAATGACCATGTTTTTTACAATGGTAACATTGGACATTGGATTTATCATACCTTTGTCCTTGAGAATTCTGCTGACCATTCTGCTAGCTGCTGCCTTGGCCGTGGCTGTGATTTTCACTGTTGCACCTTCCATGTGAATGTGAAGGGTTGTTCCTTCCACCTCTGTTTTGGCTTCTGCCTCTTCCTCTTTTGTTTCCTCTACCTTGCCCTCTTCCTCTTCCGAAATACATCTGGGTCTTAAAAGCATGTTCTAGAGATGAGTTTTCAATCCTACCCAATCTCTGTTCATGGGTCATCAGTGATGCATGTATCTCATCCACTAAAAATTTTGTGAGGTCTGTATTCTCTTCTATGGTGGTGACAATCACATCAAACCTTGAGGGTAAACTTCTCAAGAGTTTTTCTACAATTCTCTTGTCCTCAAGAGTCTCTCCATGAGATCTTATTTGTGTGACCATTCCAATCACATGAGTGAAGAATGAGTTAATAGTATCTGACTCTTTCATACAGAGAGTCTCAAAGTCTCTCCTCAGCAACTGAAGTTTTGTTGTTTTCACTCTTTCCATACCCTGATAAGCAGTCTTGAGAGTTTCCCATGCTTCTTTGGATCTGTTAGCTGCTGCTATCCTCAGAAACACACTCTCATGCACTGCTTGATACAAGAAGAAAAGAGCCTTGGCATCTTTCTTCTTATTGCTCTTTAATAAGTCTCTTTCTGCCTGAGTTAACACATACAACTCTGCTTCATTTTTTGGCTCTTCAAAGCCATCCTCAACAAATTCCCATAAGTCTTGGGAGACAAATAAAACTCTCATAGTTATTGACCAATAGTCATAATTATTCCCATTAAATTCTGGAAGATGGATATTTCCCATACCCATACTAGTGCTCGCTCCAGCCATTCTGCACTCTTAACTATGAATAAAAAACACTTGACTGTGTGTTTAAATTAACTAACTGTACTGCAACAGTAACACAAAACTGTATAGAGAAATACCTTTGGATTCTTCTTGTCTGAGTCTTCACACTGCTGGAGAAGCTGCTGCAACTAAGAACTCCTTCCTTCAGCTTATTTGACCTTCAAATAGCTTGGATTGGCTCCGATACCATGTTGGAATTTTTCAGAATTCCAAAATAATAAAAGTCCCTTCCTTAACACAGAGAAATACTCTTAAAATTTCATTCAAAGACAAAATTTCAACTCAGAAAAAAATTTCTATTTCATAAAAAAAACTTGTTACAGATTGTTCCTCAAGAGAGGGATTACAAAATAATTTTGATTGCTGCAAACAAAGTTAAAAAATTATCACTCGGTCATTCACTAAAATATATACTGCTGTATATACTCTGTTTTTCCAAAACACTCTGCTGTGTTTTTCCAACAATACACTGTTGTGCATTCACTTCTCTGTCTTTTACAAATGCACTATGCTGTGCATAACAATTCTTCTCTGTGTTATCAACGCACTGCTGTGCACACACTACTATTTTGTAATAATAAAATTACAACACTCTGTTTTTGTATAAAAACAAAATATCTCAACCAAGTTTAAGTCAATGATATTAATTGACATACAACCAGAAAATTCACCGCTTGAAACTTTCATTAATTGCTTCATAACTTCTACCGGCACCGCTTGAAAATGCATTGAAGTCGAATTGGCATGGTGGAACCTTGATTTTTTTTCTTTCCTGCACTGTTGTGCTTTCATAAACTCTGTTCTGTGTAATTAAAAATTACATCTCTTTTGTTTTCTTTAGCGCTGCTGTGTTTACATTTCCGTGTAATAAAACATTCACTGTTCTATGTAATAAAAAAATTACACTACATGCCTCATGGGCCTTTTAATATATATGTGTTATATATATTAAAAATAAAACAAATAAAATTTAAAACATTAAAACAAACTATTGAAAAAAAAACAAATGTGCGATGGGCAAATAACATTAACCCAAAGTATTTTGTTAAACGCATTTGTGTGGGCCCCCAGCTGATGACGTCATCTTATTCCGATGCGGTTCACACCTCCATCTGCCTAACCTGCCAGACCCCCGCGGACTTGAATACCACTTGGCCTCTTCTGCCGTTTGCTGGGCAGTTGAAATTAATTCCAACAGGGTTTTGAAGGATTCAATCTAACAACCAATGCCTTGGTGATCCTGCAAGTTGTCCTGGTGTTCCTAGTTGGCTAGGCAATTATGATATCATTACTATTCGCCTCGTTACTATTACTATCTCTAATGCCGCCTCCCTTTCTACCGTTGCTCTAGTTCGCACACGAGTTAGCTTGCACTGTACAGGGTAAGAAAAAAATACAGGTTGGGGGAAATAAAAGATGATTACCTTAAATATGATCAGATATGAACGATCGATGATCTATGAAGACCTGAATCTCGCCATGGTGTAGTGATGGGGAATGAATAGGAAGCTGATGATGATCGATCCGTTTCCCTTTTCAAGCAAATTTCAAGGTTTCGAGTATTGAAAATGCAGGTGAGACCCAAGAAAAATCATGGAACACAACTTTTTTTATGGCTAACGCAGGTGCAGGGAGACGTTATTTTTTAACTTACTATAGGGTTATCGGGGTGTAAGGGTTTTTAAATTTAATATTTTATTTCCTGATTTTCTAGGCTTTCTAGCTTTTTAAATTATTAAAGAAAACAATCAAATTAAAAAAATTCTATATTTAAAATTATTTCCCATTTTTTGTGATGTAATTTTGATTTCATGTACTAGTTTCCAATTAGTTTCAAGCTGGCTTGCAATTAGTTTTCATTTCTAATGCTACACAGATCCAACGAACAATATGACAGTGGTTTACTTGAATCAATGACACAAAATAAAAAGGTCGACTACAGTGAGAGTGGAATGATTCAAAAGTAAACACCTTTGGTGTAATAATAATAATTATAGTATAAAATATTATTATCATTATATTAGAAATATCATAGTAATTTTAACGATTATAGTGATAATTTATAATAATAATTACTATATTATAATAATGTCAATATTATAAAATTATTGATATTATTAATCGAATGGATTATTAATATTATAAATGTCAGTGATTGTTAATATTATAATTGCATGGACTAATAAATCCAAGGATTAATATTATAGATCTTATGAATAATATTAAATCCCAATGAACTCCTAGATTAATAAACACAAGATTGATATAAAAAATCGAATGAAATAATAAACCCAAGGGATTAATTTTAAAACCACAAGGATTTATAAATCCAAGGGAATAATATTAAACCCAAGGAATTAATATTATGAACTGAGGGTATCTAAACATTGTTATAAATATTATAAACCATAAAATAAACATGGTTGACCGTGGTTGACTATGATATAAACCCAAGGGATATTCAATCCTAGGAATAATAGTATAACCCATATGAATAACATTATACCTTGGGAATATGAACCTTTAGATTAATAAATCCAATAGATTGATATCACAAACCAAAGGAAATAACAAAAATAAGTAATTAATTATAAAACCCCAATTGGTTATCAACTCAAAGAAATAATATTAAACCTAAGGAATTAATATTATAAACCAAAGTTATATAAAACCCTAAGATAAATATTATAACCCTAAAATAAAGATGGTTTACCATGATTATAAACCAAATGTATATTAAATCCTATGATTAATATTATAAACCCTATGAATAATATCATACCCTAGGAATATTAACACTTACGTTAATAAACTCAAGTGATTAATATTAAACCCAAGGGGTTAATACTAAAACCCAAGGGACTAATATTATAAACACAATGTACATAAAAACTAAGACAAATATTATAAACTCAAAAATAAGCATGGTTGACCATGATTTACCATGGTTTATTTTCATATTGAGACAATCTATGTCACTATGTGATGTTGGATGACAGTTGACAATGGTTGATTTTGATATTGAGACAATATTTCTCACAGTGTGACATTAGACAATGATTCACCATGTTTAACCATGGTTGACCATGATTATAAACACAAGGGATTTATATTCAACCCAATGGAGTAATATTAAAACAAGACGATTAATATTATAAACCTAAGGTATATAAACCCTAAAATAAATATTATAAACCCCATAATGAACATGGTTGACCATGGTTTACCATGATTTATTTTCATATTGAGATAAAAATTGTCACAATGCAACATTGGACAATGGTTGACCATGGTTGAATTTCATATTGAGACAATATATGTGAAAATATGACATTAGACCTATAGGAAAAATATTGAGAGGGATGGGGGGGAGCGGGGGCAGGAATTAATATTTTACAGATTGAGGTGAATATTGGTGGCCACACGCCTATTCCACTTGGAACCCCACCATTGTCTCTTTCATTTTTTAAGTTTTCTTAATTGTAGAAGAGTTTAGTATTTTTGGGAGTGTTTTGGGTCTTGAACTTTGGGAGCCATTTTGAAGCCCTAAAAGACATTTTTTTTGGAAAATAGGAAAGGATAAGTTTTTTATTCACATTTGCAGTCAAAGGTTGTAGTCCTCGGATAGACATTTCTAACGAAATATCATGCACATCAAACAGAGATCGTATGCCAAAGTTACGACCTCGAAAGATTGATGTACCAATTTACCCCAATACGACCCACAGTTTTGGTGATTCATCTCCTAGGGTTAGGTTTTTGGGTGTTTAGGATTTTCCTTGTAACACAATTCAGAGGCATGTAGTAATCACACCTCTTCTCATAGATAAGCTACCATCGACCGAGCTAGTTTATTTCCATTCTATATGTAAGCATATTTCAGTTCCCTGATTTCAGCTCCTAATTTAACCATGCTTATTTGTGGTTAAATTACTGTAATGCATATATCAATACAGGTCGTAAATAATTTTATGTGCTTACACTAAAATCAATGCATATTGTTAATATAATTACTTTGAAATTAATGTACATTAGACATCTAGTTACCTCCAATCAGAAATCAACATGCACACTGAAATTAGTGCATCTAGAGAAAGAAATTCAATAGGATTAGAAATTAACATCTACATTGAAATCAATGCATCTAGTCAAATCAATAAAATAGGATTAAAAATAAACATCGAAACTAAAATCAATGCATGTAATGCAAGAAATCGAACATGATTAGCAATCAACATTTATATTGAAATCAATGCATCTAGTGTAAGCAAACAAATAAGATTAGAAACCAATATCTATATTGAAATCAATGCATCCAATGCAAGAAAACAAATAAAAAATAAACAAATACACTAAAATTAACGAATCTAATGTATTCATAGAAATAGGATTAATAATCAACATCTCCACTAAAATTAGCAAGTCTCTGCCTCTCCCACCCTTTTTTTGTCTCTCTTCTTCCCTCTTTCCCACCTTCATCTATATCTCTATCTCACTCTATATCTCCTTCTTTGTATCTCTATCGCAACCCCCAAACACATACACTCTCTCTCTCCATAGTTATCTCTCTCTCCCTCTCTCCTTCTATTCCCTCCTCTCCCTCTCTCTCTCTCTCTTCCCATTCTATCCCTCTCTCTCTCGTTCTCTCTCCCCTTCTCTCCCTTCTCTCTTGCTATCCTCTCTCCCTCATTATATCTCTCTCTCTCCCTTATCAATCTCTCTCCATCTCTCCACAATTCTCTTTCTATGTATTTATTCTTCCCTCCCTCTCTCTCTTCCTCCCTCTTTCCTTCTCTCTCTCAAGTACTCTCTCTCTTCCTTCCTCTCTCTGCCTTTCTCTCCCATCTTCCTATGTCTCTCCCCCTTGTAACTCTCTCTCTCTCTCTCTCTCTCTCTCTCTCAACCATCCAATGCTTTCACTATTTTTGTCTCTCTCTTACCCTATATCCCCTCTCCATATATGTGACTTACTCTCTTTTTTGTACCCTTATCTCCCCATTCTTCTCCTCCTGCCTCTCTCCTATCCCAATCAATCTCTCCTCTTATCTCCTTTGTCACTTCATCTCTCACTCCACCTCTATCAATATATGTATTTTTCCTTCCCTCTCTCTATCCATCTCTCTCTCCCATCCTCTATCTCTTCCTTCCTCTATCTCCCTCTTTCTCCAATCCCCCTCTCTCTCTCTCTGCCCTCCATCTCTACCAATATCCCCCTCCATATCTCCTTTTCTCCTCCCCCATCCATCTCAGTCACACACTCTCTCCACCTCTTCTCCTCACTCTATTTTTCCCTCTCTCCCACCTCAGTTTGTTTTATATAAACACATTACATATTATTATTTTTTTATATCAAAGTATTGTATACCGATTTTGTGCTTTATAAAAATAGTATATATCAAGCTATTAAAGATAATTGTTATACAAATTCATTTTCTATGGTTTGTATAAGTGGATTTCAAATTCAAAAGGCCATAAATTTGTTGCAACATGATTTGTATTGGCAATAGAACGAGCACTAATTCCTTTTTAAATCCAAGGTATTGATGAATCGACCTCTCTGCATTGCCAACACTCGTGATAATGTTGAAAACATATTCCGTTATAAAATAATATATGTTTCAACTCTTAATTCTTTTGAAAAGAAGGCCATTGAACCCTAAGATCTTGTTTACAAATATTTTACATGTATGTCATTATTAGAGAAGGTTTTATATAGCCAATAGATAAAATGTAATTTAATATTATTGAGTGTAACGACAAACCTACAATAAATACCATAATGAAAAATTGATTATTCTTATGAAAACTTTAGGAGAAATTAAAAATTAAAATCTTTTATTATTGAAATTAAAAAATAAAAATATTTTATCAACTAATTATATTGGATGAGTAATTTCATGTCATAGTGAATATTTTGAAATCCTACTTATTAAGAATGGTTTTAAAGATACCAGTTACCCAACCAATAACACAAACCAAGGTCTTTGGGATTTCCTCATAAGTTTTCTAAAATTAGTATGATGTGAAAATTTTAGATGAAAATGAGTGTTAAAGGATCATGGAATCAACATAAGGGGAAGGTTATATTGATATGAGGTGGTGGTTTCATGCTAGACGACATTATCGATGGCGTCCTAGGATTCTAAGCACAGTTGGTCATGGGTTTAAATAGTGAGTTCCATAATATAAGGTACTTTGTGTCTACTTTCAACCATGAAATGGGTTAGCGTAATTGGGTATTTTCTACTCATAATTTTTTAGGATAACTAACTACAATGTATGAGAAAGGTAATATGTAGGTCCTTTAGTTAGCCAAAGTCATTGATTCTATTACATCAAGAGTCAGAAAATTATTTTGTATTTTATATAGTCTTTTTCTTTTCTATAATCATTTCACATAGACAAATTGTTTGCAGAAATTCAAAAATCCCAAGGCAAATTAAAGTTACTGAATTTTTTTATCAAAGGTATCAGAAAATTATTTTACTGAATTTACACTCTTTTGTTTCTCTATAACTATTTCAGATAGACACATTTCTCATAAGTGCTAAAAGAGATCAATAAATATTAAATTTATTGATTGTGTTAATAAAAACTTGAAAGGAAAGAAACAAACTGAATAACAAGCAGCTCACAGGTGAGAAATGCACTTGGAGACAGCAAAAAATGGAGCATACACTCTACATTAAATTAATGAAGGATACATCAATAAATATATCACAAGAGAATAGGGAGTTTGGAACAAACTCCTATGACCTAGGAACTAATACTAACTTAAGGAGTTATGTTACAACCATGCAACCGTTTCTCCATTAATACAATATAATATTAATTATTTTCAACTCTTCCCCTTAATGGAGAACAGATTATCTCGTAGTCCTAACATCCCTCTAAACAATTCAAACTTCAATTTCTCAATAGGCTTAGTAGAAATATTAGCCACATTTTCATGTGTTTTACAATATTCAATAAATATTTCTTCTCACTAGAATTTTTCTCTAAAAAAGTGAAACTGAGTATTGATGTGTTTCATGTTCTTATGAAACATTTTTTTTTTTTTTAGGTTAATGGAGCTCTGATTGTCACATTTTATGGAAGTTTCCTCTTTCTACTCTTATCATGCATCATGGAGAAGGCTTCTCAACCAGATAGCTTCACATGTTGTTGCGCACAATGCTTAATACATATCTTCAGCTCAAGATATTCACATAATGATTTTATTTTTACTGCTCCACACTATGACCCGAGATCCAACACCAAATTCATAACATGTCATGGATCGTCGATCATTCAGGTTACCCGCCCAATCAGAGTCTGAAAAACCTGCTAAAATAACATCTTATATATAAATGTATAAAATACGATAATTACTACTACCATGAAGATAGCTCAACACACTTTTTGCTGCCACCCATTGCATTGAATTTCAAGAGGTTTAGACATGAACTGGCTCAGAACACTGACATAGTATCCTATGTTTGGTGTAGTTGTAGTTAGATATATCAGACTATCAACTAGATGCCTATACAAAGTGGCATCCACCTCCTTAGAGCCACCTTCGTTGAAAATTTTTAGATTCTTCTGCAAAGGTGTTGGTGTTGTCTTACACTGCTCCATTCTAAACTTTTTGAGAAGCCCTCTGACATAATTCCCTTAAGTAGGAAAATTCTTCCCAGATTCTCTCCATACTTCCGACCTAGACAATAATGTAAACTTTCGAGGTCTTTCATTTCAAAAACATGTTACATCTGCAATTTGATTTCTTTGATTAATGCATCTGCATTACTTTTTATAATCAAGTCATCCGCATAAAAGGAAATCGAAATATTTGGTCTATGGTATATATATTTGGATCATTCATACTCCTATGAAAACCATGTCGTAAGAAAAATGAATCAATCTTCTCATAGCAAGACCTTGGTGAGTGTTTTAAACCATAAAGTTCCTTTTCAATCTATACACTAAATTTTCCCACCCTTGCTTAACTGTAATATTCCAAAATAGGAAAAGCAGCAATATGGAAGATAACACTGGAAATAACAGTGAATATCAATACATAAAGATATGAGAGAAGTATAGAACCATATTATTATGAATATCTGCAGCAAATAGGTACAAAATATTTAGAAACAAATCACTCAAGCAAGGCAAGACAAGCCTGCGATGATCAACACACTCAAATGTGAAATGTTGCTGCCACTCAAAATGTCGGAGGACCAATACAGCGCAGTCTTAGTGAATACAACTACAAATGCAATATATATATATATATATATATATATATATATATATATATATATATATGGGTCAAAAAGTGTTAGGAATAGAGATGTAAGCTCCCAAGCACATTTCCAAGAGAACCCAGAAATGGTTTCTGGAAATACTCAAAATGAAAAAATGATGAAATGCAGCCCTAGGGCTCAATAAGCTCTGAAAATGGACCACTGATAGGATGTGGCTGATCTAAAGTAAAAATGGTTGATACTCCTCCAATAGATCTCCCAGATGAAGGGTTTCTCCCCTCACTGGAAATCTAACTCACCAACTGGGGCACTGAGCCCTCCACTGTCACTGCCCAATAAAATAATGCATTTCCTAAGGGAAACTTCATTGTAGATGATGGAAACAACTTGGATTGATTCTAGATGATAAAATTATGCTCAAAGATCCTCCTTGATAGCCTCCCAGATGAAGGGATGATCCCTCCACTAGAAAACAATCTCATAAACTGATCCTATCAATCCAACACTACTTATTCCTTGAAAAGCAACACAATATTAAAGGAGAATGCACTGTGAAGAATGGTTGAAGCTTTGCCTAATGCCGGATGGTGGAAATTCAGATCAATAAACCTCTCTTGAGTGGGCACTTGAAGTCCCCCAAGCATGAGGATGGGTTTTCTGTTTGGAAACACCCTTCTGCTGAACAACACAACAGACTCTGCTAAACAGGTGAAGTATGCAAGAAGTCGTAAAATACCAAAACATAAAAAATAAACATAATTCCCTCTATGGTTTCCATCATCTTCCTTTTATGCTTCGTGAGGTTTCTCACCCTGGGTCCCACTCATTAAAGATGCTACTTTCATGCATACACTCCTCCATCATAAATGTGTTGTCTTCCTTTAATGCTCCACTCCCTATATGACAACGTTGTTGATTTGGTCAAACTCGACCCTGTCCATATTATTTAGCCCCTTTTCATACCTAAAGGTGATTTATTTCACTGCTACAATGATCCACATTCATATGAGAAGTGGTTTTATTCCTACTAAGGAGATTGATGGGTCTCCCTGCCCTCTTATTCATCTATCTAAATGACAAAAGAAAATTTTAATATTCCAACTAGCTGAAAGCTAATTAGGAATATTACATTCCTCCCTCCCAAATTTTACCTATCCTCAAGAAACCGTAAGGGTGAATGCTGCAAAACCTATTCTCCTTCCCCAGTGGCACTTACGTCCGAAAATCTCCTCCACTGAATCAAATGTTCTCTAATCAATTTTCCTCTTAGTTTCTCCCCCCAAGTGTCCAAGCTAGCCAAATGGCTCACATCATAAGGGAGTAATAGATCCATTGTGGCAAGCACATACTGTCCAATGTTCATACTAAAGCATGGGATATGAAAAATTTTAGAGACCTCACTCTCAAAGAATAGCTCCAATCCATGTGCCATTCCTCCAACCATTCTAGAAATAATGATTAAGACATCATGAACATATGGAATTAAAATTAGAGACACTAAAGGGAAAAGGCCCTCTAGTGGAGGTTATAAAGGAGGTTTTTAGTGTTATAAAATTCGCCAAAATTGTTAAAAAAACATTTTCTAGAACATCCATTTATTGTTACGGAGGTTTTGGTGGAGCTTTTATTGGAAATTCAACACAACTAGAAAAACTGGGTGGCCGGAGGTTATTCCAGATGTTTTTTTCATCGGTGCACTACTGAGGTTTCAACGCACTGATGTGTGTCATATAGAAGGTGGCCTTGGGGCGGTTAAAGGTGCATGCACCGGGCCATCAAGGTAAAAAACCACACGGGGCACAGTGTTTGTGATACAATGCATGGGGCCATTCTAATTGGTCTTGCGATTTGTGCAGTGCCCATAGGTCATCTCAATGCACAGTACATATAATTATAGATATGCATTGGTGTGTTGTATTAGACAAACACACCGAGATTTATAATTGGTATTGGTATTTGTGCGGTGCCCATAGGTCGTACAAATTCACTGGTGTGTAGTCTCACATAAACGCACCGGTGCACAGTATCATAGAAATGCACTGAGATTTTTAATTGGTTTTAATATTTGTGTGTTTCCCATAGGTCGTAGAAATGCACCAGTGCACTGCATCTTAAAAACACAATGGTGTGCAATAACTGACATGCACTGGTGTTTATTTTGTGTTTTTTAGAAACATTGACCTCTAACAATGCAATTACTGTGATTTTTTGAAATTCATTATTCGTCAAAAGTAGACACATATTATAACAGTATTCATATTAATTAAATTTTTATTAATGCATTTGAATGTGGTGTTTGGATTAATTTTTTATATCATATCATAATTATTGTGATTTTTTAAAATTCATTATTTTTCAATAGTCAAATTTTTATAACAGTATTCATATGAATTAAATTTTTATTAATGCATTTGAATGTGATGTTTGGATTAATTTGTTATATCATATAACCAAATTTCGCATATCTTTATTATAATATTTAGTCATCGATAAATTTAAGCAGTGGTGTTACATTTCACAATGACAATGCAGAACGCAATAGAATAAATTAAACATATTATATATATATATATATAGAAGACAGTCGTTGTCATACAAAATGGGACAATTATTGGTATCCCTTTGTCTATCAATTGGGACACTATGTCCATTACATTAAACAAAATGTCTAATTTCATAGACAAATATTTTAAAAAATACAATTCCTTACTTTGATATCCAAACATAGTGATCATTACTCTTCGCCTGAACTATTGTCACTACTAGAGCTACTTCCATGACTTGGGTTATTTTCAGGAATGTTTTGTTCATGGTGTTGATTATTTTCTTCTTCTTCACCTTCTATCTACAACCACAAAAATAAACTATAATGAGTGTATACGCATTGGTGAGAATAATGAAAATTGCAATATTAAATAATATACATCAATGTAAATCGAAAATAAATGACGTATCATAGAAAAAATTGACTCATAAAATACAGACATTCTTTCAAAACACGTACCATGCCATCTTTCAAGATTTCATCTGTTGGTGCAGTTCCATACTTTGTTTCCTGCAAGTTTTACAACCCATAACAAATCCTATACTTAACATGAAAGATTTTTTTGTTCTATTAATTATAGACAGAGCTAGGTAAAACAAGATCGATAGATGCTTATAACTTCCACAATTAATTTTTGATATGCCAACATATACTCACAACCCATATTTAACTCAATCAATCAATTCGTCTAATGGTTCTTCTTTGTATGTTAGCACATGTTTGAAGACATTCAATGATGCTTTTTGTAAAACAACTTAAAAAATATAAAAATGAAATCTAGTTAAGTTGTTATAAGGAAGTAACAATTACTCACAAACTTAGCTATCAACCCTTTTCTTCCTTGTCGTCCTGTTGTATGTACTAAATGGGTTCCATTTTCTTTTATTTTCTGCAATAAAATACTTCAAAATTAATTTAATTGTAAATTTTTTATTTATTGTACCTAATGATCGAAAAATTCAATGATTACATATTACATTTGAAGCACGTTGTTGTTGAGATAGCTCCTCCTGCGATGCAATTTTTTCCATTTCTTTGACCATCTCCTTGTACACCTTTTTAGATATTCCTACTGGCATATTTTTGATATCAGCTTGTTCATCTTTTGAGATTTTCATAATCTTCCTGAAAATATAACATGACCATAAACTATTTCATTTTTATATTGATATATGAAAATTAAATATAACAAAATTGATATTTATAAATAATTCTAGACAAACATTTAAAGGAATATTACTTTTTCATTCCTTCTTTTTTTGTTGTTGTAATTTTTTTTCTATTAAAAGTTTGACATGTCTCATTAACCAATTCTCTGGAAACTCTTCCTATAGTTTAGATAAAATTTGGTTCGAATAATTTGATAGATTTTTTTTATTTTAAGTGGAAAGAATGTCTATACATTTGTTCCACTAGATCCCTCAAACTTTTGTAAAAGTTTTTCCCCCTTTCGTTAACCTCTAGCACCACTCTAGATGAGCTAAGGAGCAATTCATTTTCATTTTCATGTTATTTTTTTTTCCTTTTCTTAGAACAACATTCCTTTTCTGAGGTGTTGGTCCATGTAGAACATTAAACAAATGTGAATTAATATATTTCTTGACACATTTTATCTAATAATTTTAAGTATATTATTAATGAAAACTAAAAAAAGAAACTCATATTGGATCGATAGTATTTTTTTCATTCACCTGATTCATCCTTTTGCAATTTTTCCATCAAAATTTTATGCTCTTTTGGTCTTAGATAAAAAATAATCTTATTTATCTTCCTCATTTTGTGGCTCTACGTGATACACAGTAAACAATGCATATTAGTTAAACTTACATATAGTTCAAAAATAATTTTTTTGTAAAGAATTTAGAAAGAACCTGCCTTTTTTACTTTTCTTCATGTGTTAACAGTCTTTTTGTTACTCGCTCTCTTATCAGTCATTTATTTATCAATTTAAAACATGTACCATATCATTCATCAATATATTTATAAATAAATTGTCAAATTTTCACGCAATAAAAAAAATCTCAAGAACCCGGTGCGCCCTTCATTGTGTATGCACCAACGTCGGTGCGTGGGGGTCTAATAAATGCACCACACAAATAGTATAATAGACCATACGATGTTATGTGTCAACAAGGAGCACCGGTGCATTACATGTTAACCACCGCATTGATTAACACAGTGAAAATAATGAAAATCGTCCAGTGTTAGTTTTTGTATCCTAAACACCCCACGCAAACAAGGGACCACCATACGGTGCTCTCTGTCAACTAGGAGACCCGGTGTGGTGCGTTAGATGTTACATGGTGTACCGATTAACACAATAAAACATTTTTTTGTGAAACATCACGTTCACGTTGCACCATAACGAAATAGTGCATCGATGCCCTATTTTACATATGGCGCACTAATTAAAAAAAAATTGTTTTTAAATTTTTTATTACACAGTAATTTCATAGTGCGCTAGGTTACACAGGGCACACCAATCTATATATATATATATAATTCACACAATGGCCGACATGCATTGGGATCTGACTATGCAAGTCGTCCCATGGGTTGGATGTCAATCTAAAATGAAAAGCCCTAATTATGAAATCACAGAAATAGGGACAAGAAAGGGTAGAAATAAAAAGAATGAAGGGTTTAGAGTAAAAATGGATTTATTTTTTTTTTAAATGAAAAACAAATTGAAATTTTTTCTTACTTCGTAAAAAACCTGCAGAAATAGAAAAAAAATAATCAAATTTAATGACGAGATCATTTGAAATTCTATGCTATTGGGTTTGAATCACCAGAGGATTGGAATTTTGATTATCTGAATACTTTTGTTCGAACGTATTTCCCTGCTCCACAATGCTCTCGTGCTCTCTTTCTCGAGGTATATCTCCTACAAATCTATGGCTAAATTTTTTTGCAAAAATAGTGAAATAATGAAAAGTGTTTAGTATTTAAAGAATTTTTTATGAAATTAGATTTTCGCAGATATTTTGCTGCCCATTTTTCAATTTACCACTATTTTTCACATAAAGATAATAGACTTGCACTTTTTTTATTTGTGGTTATTCGTCACAGGTGCATTTCTTAATAGCACCGCATTAGTGCGACCATTGGTAACACGACACCGGTGTGTAGTAAATAAAATACACTAGTGTGGTTATATGTACATTAGCACCGATTTTCGGTTAAGGCACATAATTTACTTTTAGCTGTGTACACCAAAATTTAGTGAACTCCAACCATAGCAATTGAGAATTAGAATTTTGTTTATTGTTGAGAATTAGAATTGGATCAATTATTGATGGAAATAACTATTCTTCCAATGCATTTTATTTATTGCAGGAGGTGCCCACTGATTATGTGGAGAGTATGCAATGCGGGGCATGTGAAGATGTAATACTATAGGGCCCAAGTGGGAAATTGTGGCATGTTAACGTATGTTATGCTAAGACGTGGGTAGTTTTCACAAATGGTTGGGAGAGTTTTGTTTCTGAGAAGTTTATTGAAGTTGGAGATATTTTAGTTTTTAGACATGTTGGAAATGTACATTTTTCTGTGAAAATCTTTGGGCCATTTCTTTTCAAAACTACACCTCTTCTTCTTTCAGAAAAATAAACTTTAACCTTTCCACTACCTGTAACAAGAAAAGGTGCCAACAAGAGCCTCTGACATGCATATCTATTTCTTTTTTTGAGGTCTCGAAGGAACTGATTATTTCTAGTCTACTTCGCTGAGGAATCTGCCTGAATTTTCTTTGATTCTACCGAAGGGTGCAGTTGATAACAGATACAGGATTGTAAGCTCCCTCCAACCCTCATTAAATTTTAGAATATTGATAAAACTCCATAGAAATTCCTATCATTTGTGTAAAATGCCTCGAAACACAGAATGGATTGTTTTCATTTTTGAATGTTGTGTGTTATTATGGTGAAAGAAATTACTTTTTCTATTTTGTGCTAATATGGTGAAGAAATGGAATAGTGCTCAAGTATATAACAACAATATTCAATCATATTCTCAAAATATATGGGTTATTTGTTAAATTCATAACTACAAGATTCTGTCATATTGCTGCTAGGAAAAATTCAACTGAAATACCAATATGGAAGGCTCGAACCTACTGTCTACTATCCCATGAACCCATAAACCCCACAAAAAATCTCAAAAAACTTTTAATAAAATTAAAAGTAGTCCACAAATGTTTTTTTTTGTCTATTGCATTCTTGACACTCAAATTCTTTGAAAATTTGTTCATGGAATTAGCATCCATAAGAGGCAACGCAATGGTAATATACTTGAATTCTTCTAAAAATTGTTCAATGGAATTAGTACATGTAAAATGGTACATGTGTTATTTCATAAATATTTATAATTTTTAAGATAGTTTTTTATAAAGAATATGACTTAATTACCTTATACCTTATAAGACACTTTTTTTTGAAACATTATAATATGTATTTTGAATTAATGTTAAAATCAATATTTCAGTTGATAATTTGCAATTGTGTTGATCTCAATAAAAATGGTGTATTGTATAAAGTTCATTTTTTTTGTTATGTAAGATCATAATAAAATAATGATAATTCTAAAGTACATGAATTTATTTGCATTATTTTCTAAACTTTATTGTGTTCCAAAATTTCATATTATTCTACATTTATTATTTTACAACTATTTACAATTTTACAAATTTTAAAATTTTAATAAAATCATTTCACATTAATACAATTAAAATTACAATTACAATTATAATTATAATTATAATTACAATTACAATAGAATTACAATTAGAATTTTAGAATTTTACATACAATTACAATTATAATTAAAATTTTACAATTACAATCATTTCACATAATACAATTAAAATTTTACAAATATTTTACAATTACAAGTTGTGGGTACAATTACAATTTTAGAATTTACATACAATTACAATTAGAATTTTAGAATTTTATATAAAATTTACAATTACAATTACAATTTTACGAATTTACATATATACCATTACAATTACAATTTTAGAATTTTACATACAATTGCAATTTTAGAAATTTAAGTACAACTAGAATTAGAATTACAATTTTACATGTATACAATTACAATTACAAAATTTCACAGTAAATTAAATATTACAATTAAAATTAAAATTTTACAAATATATATATATATATATATATATTCTAAGTTAGTTTAATCTATTAACAAGAGAAATATTTCACATCATGGCCGAAGCCAAGTCTTTGCCCAGATCTGTGGCATACTTGACAAAAATGACAAAAAAAAGACTACCCACAAGGGGGAACCAGCCTCGAACAATTCTCAGACTATTGTGCTGCCCTCGTAGGGGTAACAACTGTGGATTTATCTAAAGATTACATCGATTATAACTTGTAAAAACAAAACTATAGACCGACATATCTACATAATCAAAGAGATATCTCTCCAATTGCATAGCTCTCCAATTCACCCGCATCCGAGAAAAATTTTACAAATATTTTACATACAATTACAATTTTACGATTTGTCATATATACAATTATAATTAAAATTAAAATTACGATCATTTCACAATAAATTAAATATTACAATTACAATTACAATTTTACTAATATTTTACAAACAATTACAGTTAAAAGTACAATTATAAATACAAATACAATTTTACAATTTTACATCCAATTAATATTAAAATTTCAATTACAATCATGACATAATATTTAATAAATATCATGGCCATTTAATATTAAATTAATTAATAAACATCATGATCATGATAACCATCATACAAACATCATATTCGATAAAAAACACATTCAAATTCACTAACATCATCGTGATCATGATCATCTAACAAAAAAAAAATAGCATTGTATAACATCATCACAACACAAACATCAAATATACATCTTATGTCAAATAACTGCTATTACATACACATCTATCTGCAAGGTGCACATTAAATGAACATATCTAACATGACCTAACAATATACACAACATGATGATCACCAACACGTAAATTAAGTACAACTGCAACATGAACATAAAATACATGGACCATATATATATATATATATATATATATATATATATATATATATATATATATATATATATAAATATATATAACTAAATAATGTCAAAAATATACAATTGTAATATAAATGGCATGGATCAATTGGTGGTACATCAGTAATAGAAGTACTGGTGGAGGCATGCTCAGTCAATGGTGCAGCCTCGACAAGCTTAGATACATGTTGATCATCACGTGCCTGCTGATCTGTTACTGGGGCCTCATGCTGATCAGGATCAATTTTCGGCTGCTCATTGTGATGACTCGACATGGTTAATGGTCTAGCCTGCTCTCCATGATGACTATTGCTCGATGCTAGTCGAGGTTGCTCATCTAGTGTGGAGCGAGGTGAACAATCATCAGATGATGTGTCACTGCTCACAGACTGTCAATCACGTGCTACATCTCGACCATGTCTATAACATCCAATGGTCCTCCTCAGCCGCGTAACTAAGGTCATAGATCCTATGACACGCCACATCAGGCTGTACATGTCACGTGACATGTCTCTCCACATATGTAACATCCTACCATCAGCCTATATGTCTCTCATATTAGTGGGCCTAACTCTCGCCTCAATAATTAATGCAGTGACTTGGTTGCCCAACTCCATCTTGTATCTACTATCAAGACTCTCGTGCCTAGAAAAAGGCGGTACTCTCACACCAAAAGGAGTAGGTCTCTCGGGACTGGCCTCCTGATGATCCTCAGCATCTCGCATACCCTGATCGTCATCAGGATCCACACTTCGATCATGTGGTGGTGCTGGCATGTCCTCGCCATCAAAAGACCCAATGTCTGCAAAATATATACAAGTAAAAAACAATAATTAAACAATTTCATTACACAATTTAATAAAAACAAGTTAAAGAACATGTTAGAATAAATTTAAATAAAAAATTAATATTACCTCTATCATCTAGTGGCTCATCACCTCTGAAGAGGATGTTGGCACACTGTCGCCAATCCAAACCAACATAAGGATAGGGGACCATAATGAAGTGATTCTCGTTAACATTGGCTAGCAACTCTACTGCATCATGCAATATCCTCGTTGGAAACATAATCTCGCCCCTCTTGGGCATCATATGTCCCCACATGTGCATTTATGCCTTGAACATCTGCCTACGAGGTTTCCAAAAAAAAGTAGGCCTCGTCTCTGGAAACCTCTCAGAAAATAAACAAAAAATCTTAGAAGTGAAAGGGAAGTTGACCCTCCCTTGTGCATGAGCACGAAATTTATCTAAGGTTGTACATAACTGCCACAAAAAAATGGTAGACCACCTAACAAGTCGTGCCTCTTGTACTAAAGAATCAACATAATATAGAAGCAAGAAACTAATGTGTTGCTCGTCACTAGTGTTGTGTGAAATGGTTGAAATCAGAAGCAAGAGGCCTCACCTCCTCACTACCAAATGCACCAATATATAACTGACCTTTGCAGACCTGAAAATCTGAAGGAGACAATATCTCTGTGCTAATGTATCTTTGGGAGTACACCAACTGAGTCCCTGCTGGATAGCCAATTGGAACATTTGGGAATAAGGGAGAAGCCACCCCTCTCCTCGATAGCCCTGTAATGAAATATATGTCCTCCTTAGTCGGCATGTACCACTGGTTAGGACCAACTCCAAAAGCTTGTAGGTGGGTATTCTACCTACGGATAAGATGTCTCAAAAACATGCCATGGCCCTTTAGGGAAGTAGACTCCTCATAAAATTTGAGGAGGCCTACCTGCCCTACGAGCCCCTAGGTAGCTGCTGTAATAGGGAGAGGGTATGCATCTCTCTCCCTCTCTCGTGCCTCCCACAGGAGAACCATGTTATACCAGTCTGCATGTTGTTGTTGTTGTTCCCACTCTTCTCTCCTTTCACTTTTTTGAATGATTGACATATTAAATACAATTTTTTTACTAAATGAGACATTTATTTAGGAATATACATATATAATTTTTTTAGGAAAAAAAAAAAGTTGCCGGTGCACCATAAAAAACATGCATGCACTGGTACCAGTGTGTCTTTTTTTTTCGCGCACCAGTGACGGTGCACCAAAAAATGTTTAGCACACCGGCGGTAGTCCACCTAAAAAATTTTAGCGTACTGTTGACTATGGACAGTGTTGGGAGTGCGGTGCACTGATTAAACTCTATGCCCCGGGGCATATAGCTCGGTCAGCACACCGACCTCCTGAAATCATTACATAGTCAATGATCCGATACTTGACCAAGCCGCACCGTTCACCTTGTCGAAATGCAAAATGCAGTGCGTTGACAAAAATACCCGCCTCAGGGCAGATATGTACCACATTGCCGCTATTCCATATGATCAACGGTGCAGCTGGGTAACTAAGCGCACTACACTTTTTTTAAAATTTTAAAACAACATGGTGCACCTTTTGTACTGCCCTGGATACCATTTGCACTGGTTGCGTTGTGGCTTGTGAATTTACAGGCAGCACCATGAATCGATGCGAGCCGAATGACTCGAGTGCCCCATGTGACAATTTTTTTTCTTTTTCTTTTAAATGATTAATTTTAAGGTAATTTGAAATTATAATACGCTAAAAGGCTTGATTATGGAAAAACAAGAAAAATACCTGTACATTTGGCCATCAAGGAGGCATATTGGCTGTAGAATTTTCAAAAGAAAATTTTCCCACTGTTTTGAAAAATTCACGATGGAGATGGGTTGGCAATTCATAGTAGTAGTGTGTGCACTGGGTGCAATGGGAGCACCAATGTCAGGGTGGCTCAAACAAGGATAAATTGCACCAGTGCTTGAGATATTTTGAGCACTGAGAAAAGTGAAAAATGTGGTTTTTCGGTAGTAATGTTTTTTTTATTTAACCCTCTTCCAGTGCGCAGGGTTTTATAGGCACACCACTATGGTTTCTTAAGACCACACCAGGAATTTTATGTTTTGGAATGGGGTTTTATGATGCATCAGTGTGGAATATTTATAAAGCACTAGTACACTATAGTAATAAGACACACTGGGCGGGCATGTATGGAGTGCACGGTGTCAGGTGTGCCATTGTTTTTTGTGCATTAGTGCTTTCTCTTGTTTAACGCACTGGTGCGGTTAAGGATGATAAGAGCACCGGACGAAAAACATCCATAAAAACCTCCACCTACCAACCTCCTCTAGTAACCTCCACTAGAAATGGATGTCTAGGGTATTTTTATAAGGGGTTCCTCAATAACATGCACTAAAGGGTCTTTTCCTTGTAGTGAGATATACTGAATTCCATATGAAATACTAGAGGGTGATAATAGTCCCTCAAGTGGAACCAACATTGTTCTACTCCTAACTGCCTCAAAACATGATGTGATAAGTGGCCTTCCAACCACTTTCTTGTTACCACTATCCTCTCACATGCCTGGAATTAGTAGAGGGCATTTGGTGGCAATTGAGCACACCCTGAATAAGATATCATTTACCTAAATCCTCCTAAGGAGTTGTCATTCCCATCACTGATTGTAGCCCCAAGTAGACCATGAGGTATAAAGAGAGTTTTTCCCTCTTTCGGAGAAATATAATGTAAATGAATGGAAAAGGAATGCAAATACTTGGTTATTTGATCAATAAGAATAAAAACACAATCCTTACCATATAATTTTGGTATGTTGGTGAAGAGGTTCATAAATGAGCCTTCCCATATCTCTATCGGAAAGGGAATTGGTTGTAAAAACCCTGAAAGATGGTTTTTTTCCTCCTCATTCTTCAATCAAAACATACACCTCCTGATATGTTGGTACACATCCTCTTTGAGACCCTCCCAAGATAATCCCACCATAATCGTCTGATATGCCCCCATGAAATCTGTGTGACCGGAAAGGAGTGCTTCATGTGATGCATGTGTAAGATTCTTCTCGAGCTTAGAGTCTCTATCCAAGAAGATCCTATTATGATAATAGATGGCTCCATCCATCCCTGTATACCTCTCATCTATCACCTGTCCATTAAGCACTTCACATGTGAAGTGATCCTTGGAATATTCCACCAATAGCTATGACTCCCAATAAGGATCTATTCCCAACTATGACAGCATTGTTGGCCCTCGTGGAAAGGCACCTGTCATTTTACTAATCCCCTCTTTAACATTTTCAATGCCAAAGTCATATGCCAGAATATTGCTATCATGCCTCTGCTACCTCCATTGTATCTGCTCCTTCTTAAGTAAGGGTTGAGGTTTATGGAGGTTAGTCTTCCCTTGGAAGCTATCACCCATCCAAAAAATTTTGAGTTTCGCCAATGTATGCATGAACACCAACAATCCTCTACCATATATGGAATATTATCTCTTATATGGAAGTATCTTCTGATTCTCAAGGGCCATGGAGTAGCCCCCTTCCACCATGATGGTGCTATCATCCATCTCTGAAACATCTCCTCTCAGCACAATATGCTTGGTGATAGTTGATAATACTGATACCAAAAGAATTTCCCTCTCCTCCTTGAGCCTACCAAACACTCTCTGCGTTGTACTTGTTAGCCATCAATATTTTTTACATGTTCTATCCATTTAATCCATTTTGCCCAGAGATCCCTTCTACTGTGAATCAAATCGGCCCTACAGCAGCTTTACATCATCACTTCATAGCTTCCTTGACCTGTTTGACCCCATAGCCCAATTTATCTACATCTTGTTATCCAGTTTATGTATTTGATCAGCTTCATCCCTCACAAACTTAAAAACTAAAAAAACAAAAACACACTTCATAACTAGCCTAATATCAGAACATCGCAAGTAAACACACCGACATCTTTTGCACTTATAGAGAGAGCCCTCTCTGAGTCCAGGAAGGCTAGTTCCTTGGGCTCCAAAGCTTGGTTTGATGTTACATCTTCATTTGGCTAGCCAATCGGCCAAATCACGGGACCCTAACAGTACTAAGCTCACCCAAGGTTCCCACCCCATCCGGATCTATGATTGGTGTAGCTTGTTGTGAGAACTCTTTAACCAACTACTGGTCTAGGGGCCTTCTTGGTGGAATGCCTCCAAATAATACTACATCATAGGTCAATGTCCACTGCATAACTAAGTGGACTAATGTGTGCTTGCTCCCACTAGACAAATCAGGCTCTATATTGTGTGCAGAGGCTATCTGAGGGGGATAATTTTGCATACCCGTGATCATCTAATTCTTACCACTCTTATTATCTACCCATTCCATGTAATATTCCTAATTATATTTTAGCTAGTTGAAATATTAATTTTCCTCTTGATTAAAATATAGGTGAATAAGTGGGTAGAGAGACCCATAAATCTCCTTATTAGGGAAAAAAACCACTTCCCATCTGAATTTGGATCATTATATCATTTGAATAAAACACCCTTAGGTGTGAATAGGGGATAAAGCATGTGGACAAGGCAAAAGTTGACCAAATCAACAATGTTGTTATGGAGATAGTGGAGGATTAATGGAGGACAGTGTAGTCATAGAAGAGGAGTGTATGCATGAGAGTAGCTCCTTTAATGAGTGGGACCTAGGTTGAGGAAGCCAACCAAGCATAAAAGGAAGAGGATGGCAGCCATTGAAGACATGATTTTGGAATATTGATATTGTATTGGTCTTGTATGACTATTTTCATGCTTTAGCTGTTTAGTAGAGCCTGTTGTTTTGTTTCGCACAAGGGTGTTTCCGAGCGAAAATACCACCCTCATCCTCGAGGTACTTCCAGTGCCTATTTAGGAGACGTATATTGAGCATCATTTATACCATCAGGAATTTGACCAAGATTCAACCATTATTCCCAGTGTAGTCTCCTTCTGGATTGTGTTGTGTTGCAGGGTTGCGGTAGTGGAGCGTTGAGAAACCCAATTTCTGATCTTGTTTTCTAGTGGAGGGAGAAACCCTTCATCTCGAGAGCTTGTTAGGATGTTCTCAGATCTTCATTCCACCATCCAGCATTATACCAAGAAGCAGCGCTCACCGACAGCGTAGTGTCCTCTAGAAACCATGTTATTTTGCAGTGCAGTTGCAATGGGAGGTCAAGTACCGAAATTCTTGACCCCGTTTTCCAGTAAAGGGATCAGCCCTTTATCTGGAAAATTTGTAAGGAGGTATATCAGCCATCTCTACATCATATCATCCACCTCCTATCAATCTTCATTTCTACAGAATTATTCAGCCCTAGGGCCACATTTTATATATTCTACATTTTGAGTATTTCCGGAAACCCCTTCTGGGTTACCTTGGAATAGTGCTAGAAGGCCCAGTTCTTTGATCCCAGAATTTTCTAAGCACCCTATCAGCAGATCCATGTGTTTATATTTATAGCATTAGTAAGCCCCATCTAAAACTGTGCTATCTTAGAATCTGGAATTCTGGTATAGTAATTGTGCTTCATATTTCATGTACTTGGTCTATTGAGGCTTGTTTTCATAGCTTGAGTGTATTTTTCCTCAAGATATTGTATACATTTGATTCTATAATGTTTAATATGATGGTTATATGATATTCTTTCACTTTATGTGTTGATTTATCACTTCATTTTCCATTTCATGTTCTATATTCATGTCTTTTCCATTTTGGAATATTACACCGGTATCAAAGCATGATCTATGGCTGAGCTTGTGGGAAATACATCTATGACACAAGAAGAAGAGATCCATAATGACGGAGGGAATGATTTATGCCTCATTTATTTTCATATCTATGTTGTACCTCTCCAAGAAGGTAAAAAAAATGAGAAGGGAGAGATGAAAGAAGACCTTAAGAAGGTTTCAAGATGAGGAAGGTCCAAAAACATCCTATCAACAACAGAAGAAACCAATATTGCATAGAGCTCCAAAGAAATCTACTATGTCCAATTTATTGGAAGAGGAAGGTGAAAGGCATGGAGATGGAGGAAAATTAGATGATGATACTCTAAGTGATTATATTTTAGATTAAAAATGTCAATCAAGCGATTTTAAGGATAATCTAACTCTCCAACAATTCATTCAGATCAAAGAAGAGCGGAGACCTCATAGCAGCAATAGAAGGAAAAGACACAATATATTTCTATTGTCTACTTTTGATGGGTCATCCACAAGCACAAGAAGGGCTTGGAGGAAGGAGTTAGATGCATTATTCCTACTACATTTAGTAGCAGAAAGAGAAGTTGTTCAGATTGCAGCAGTGCACCTTGAGGGTGAAGAAAATTTTTGGTGGTTCAACCATTTGAAACATGCAAGAGTGATTGTTTATGCAGATTTTACTCAAAGGATGATCGAGAAGTTTGATAAGAGGAAACCATAGGTAATTTATATTGATACATTTCCTAAAATAGATGAGAAAACACATGAGGATCCAAGGGGATATGTCATCATTATCACTCCGGAAGAGAAGAAACTTCCACCACCTTTAGCTGCAAGAGTACCTGCGTCAAGAGAAGGAACACTTGCACCTTTGCAAGATGGTATTGATCTCTTGAAATTGAGAGTCACATGCATGATTCAGGAGATGCATGAGGAAGAGGAAACATATACCAGAGCCGATGCAGCAATAGAGGAGAAGCCATCATCATCACCGCTAGTTGGAGGAGTCATTAAACCGGTAGAAGGAACCCTTATAGCTTTACAATATGTTCCCAAGGATCAGCTTAACCAAGGTATGCAAACATTTCCACCCAATATTATTTCAGCACATCATATGGAGAGTTGTAGGGACATGCCATCAGGGAAATTTCATGTCCAAGGGTTAAAGCACATTGCTAATTTCGAGTAGAAGACTATCACTATGCAGAGGACCCTTGACTGGTTTGAGAAGGAGATGTATAGCCATCCTGGTTTTCCATTATTGAGCTGCACACAACACTTTGGGTTGGAGTGTAGATTTTTGGAGGATAGGATTATCACAATCCTAATCAATCCAATGCATAACTGTGTGTTCAACATTGTGCATGACCATGAGACAATAGATGCACCATCATGGAGATCAACGGAACTCTCACTGAGCATCAATGATAAGTTAGGGGCCCAACTATTATTGGAGCATTCCGATGATGATTCTACTTTTGTAGCAGTGGATAGAAAGATGGTTAATGAGATACATCATATGATGGATAACATCTCCCATTATTATTATAGATCCTTCTCGGTGAGCACCTCATAGCTCAATGAAAATATTTTGCCTACATCATATTTGGAACCTTATGGGTTCAACTTGGTTGTTTATGAGTAGCATTTATGTAGAGATCTCTAGGAGGTTGCACTTGAATATATCATGAAGTGCAAAGATAGTCATCATATTTACGAGAATGGTATACTTCATGAGGTGGATACCAATCTCGAGCATGATAGGAGACACCCATAGTTGGATGGATGGGTGAGGTTGATGGCAAAGGGGTTGGTGAGCCACTTGCAGATCTATGACATAGGGCAGCAGGAGGCTTGGCTGTGCTGGCTACTCTTGAGAGAGTTTGGCCATCACATGACATATCCTATGTCAAGGATGTATCATTTTTTGGGACATGGCATGCCACTTACATCATGTGGTAGCAAGGAGTTTGGTTATATTGGGATCATGTGATATTTTTCATGTCAATCATCATGTTTTTACTCCATGGTCTATATGAGGATGATATGAGAAGGAGGACAGAGTCATTGTTTCCTTGGTTACTCTTAGGAGAGTATGAGTTGACTTTCTCCCATACCTTGCATGATGTTTTAGGAGTAGATGGTGGCACTATCATGGTGCAAAGGGGCTACTCCATGGCCATTGAGGATCAGAAGATACTTGCACCAAGGAAGGGATCTTCCATATATAGCAAAATTCTATTATGTGACTTTGGAATTGGAAATTTCAAAGAGGGGAGTTATGAGATGAGAGTAGCCCTATCACAAAGGCCAACAATGTAGTCACTTGGGAGTTTGGACCTACTGATTGATTGTTCCAAGGATCACTTCATATATGAGGTACTTGATGGGCAAGTAGAAGAGTAGAGGTATGAATTGGTGGATGGAGTAATATATCACCATGACAGGATCTTCTTTCTCAATAAGAAGACTCTATGTGCATCACATGATTCATGCCTTTCTAGCCACCAAGGTCTCATGAGGACATATCAGAACTTTATGGATATATTCTCATGGGAGGGCTCATCCATGGATCTCATCATCATCTTACTCACACTACATGGTATGAGTTATGTTTTTTTACTTATTGATCATCTAACAAATCATTCGCATTCTCTTTCCATTTATATACAGTGCATTGCTCCATAAGAGGGAAAGCCTCTCTTTGGGCTTCATGGTCTTCTTAAGAACAAGATTAGTGATGAGATAGTCATTTCTTGTATGTCTTGGGGAAATTATTGTTCTATTATTGGTATGCTCAATTGATACACAATGCCATTTAATACCTTTTAGTAGATCAAAAAACATGCACAACTAGCAAGTGGTTGGGATAAAACTTGCCACATTATGATCAAATGCAGCAGGTAACCAAACTGCGTTGTGTCCACTTGGGGAACTATTGGCACTATCCAATAATTCATATGACATTCAATATATTTCTCATTTGGATTCCATATTGTGATGATGTTCTATTCACTATATATGGGATGGCTTGGGCAAGCAAGGTTCATAAAACCAAAGAATGGATCCTTGAGGGTCTAGTTTCCTTTTGGCCTCTTGAGGGAACCATTATTGCCACACAAGGTCAACAAAAGCTCTATACATATATAAATGGAGAGAGAGACATCATGGGATGGAAAATTTGGTCCATCATGTTCAGCCATATAGCCCATCTACATTATAAGAGAAAGATATGGAGGACTCTTTCTATGAGCTACCACTTTGGAGGGTGATTCATTCTATTTGGATGATAGCTTGGGGATTGAAGCTTCTCATGGGGGTTGAAGTTCGCAACATTTTTCAGATCCCACACCTCAAGAAGGCCTCTAGACAGCATGTAGTTGCCTCCATGGATATCCCACTTCTTCATGATGAGATCCATTTGGATTTATCACCAAAGCCTAACTTGTACACTTGGGGGGAGGAACTAGTGGATAGATTGATGAGAGAGTGTTACACCAATTTTTGTTCATATAACCTGTTACTATTAGATGGACTAAAGTACACCATATAAAATCAATTTTACCATAGTAAAATTTCTTTCACTATGAAAAATAACTTAGTAATCCATAATTTATTAAGTTGTTTCTAGTCTAAACCCAAAACCCCATGGGGAATAATTGAATAAATCCTTATTTTTTTATTTTCCTCAAGGGATAATTAGTTAAACCAATGTTTAACTAATATTCCTTGTCATATTTAACACAAAATAGGAAAATTAATTAGATAAATCAATATTTATCTTATTATTTTCTAGGAATAATTATCTAAAACTTTATTTAAATAATATTCCTTGTTAAATTGGACTAAATCGTATATAAATAATTGAATAAATCATTATTTATTTAATTATTAGTCAACCACAAACTTAAAATAATAATTAAATAATTTATTTATTTATTATTTATAAATAAATGGATTTGACCAAATTCAAATTCTTTTTCCCTCCAACAAAAATAATAAAATATTCCATAAAAGTTGGATCTAGATTTGGTTAATAATATTTTAATTATGCACCACTATCTAGACCAACTCAATATTTTGTTATAAATAGAAAGATTTTTTTATTCATTCACTACATTTTGTTGCCTAAACTTCACTTTGGATCTATAATTTTAGTCTGACTTTGATCCTCCATCATTGTCATATTTTCCTACTTTTTTTCTTGTGAGCTCCCTTTAAGTTCCATTTTTGTCTGGGTTTTCTACACTATCAAGAGAGAGAGATCTTAGATTTGAAGTGCTTAGGACATAAAAGAACCCATCCCATTGAGGGGGACTGGTGACATCTTTCTATGTTACCTTCCCAAGTGTCATAATACAAAAAATTCTTTAAAAATTCTTGTCCTATTCATTAGATGCATGGAGAAACTCTTTCTTATTATTTGTTGTTTAATATCTTTAACTGCATAGATCTGGATTTTTGTGGCATTTATTATGATCAATAACTACAGATCTAAGGAAATTCACAGCCATATTCAATGTTAGCGATGTTTGTTATGCACAACTAAGTGAGTTTTTTTTTCACGCTTGTGATTATAATTCACACTAACAACTAGCGACTCCACTGGGGATTTATAATTATGACTTGTGTCGTTTTCGAGATCCCTGCATGAAAAATTGCCTCAACCCCTATTTTTTTTCTTTAGCTTCCTATTTTTCATATATTTATGTTTTTTTTAAGCTTTAAAACCCTAAAAGAGTCAAAATTCTAACTTCTGTGTGTTTCTAGGCCCTTTTTGCAGGTAACAAGTATCAGCTGCAGTAGAGATGAAAATTTTTTCTGAAATATATTCTCCCAAAATAGTCAGAAGTGCAGGTCACAATTTTTGGGCCAAAAACTGTGACCTCAGTTCTCATGTATTGAAAAACAGCCTGAAAAAAGTGACCTCAGCTGAAAACAGGTGAGAAAATGTGACCTGTACTTTTTGTAGGTTTTCTTCTGTGACTTTTCTGGGTTTCTCTGGGCCATTGTTCAGGTTTTTTTGAGCTCCCTCTTCACCCGTCTTGGACTTGTACTTTATTAGTTTTACTCGTTGAAGTAGGAACCAAGCCCCTTAGGGCTTCAGTATGCTTCCACCTTTTTAGGAGGATTTTAGCTGAAGCAAGTCTTCTAAGATTTCAGTGTTTTCAGCCATTTTTTCAAATCTAAACCTTCACTTTCAGATACATTTCAGATCGGTTATTAATCAATCCAAAACACCTATTTTCAGTTTTTTTTGGTCCTCCTTTAGGGTCCCCTCTGTTTCCCTTCAGGTTGTAGCCTTTCACCACCTTTTTTGTATAATTCTTCCTTCCGGTTTTTAGTTATTTTCTGCACCTATTTCCAGCAGATCTAACCTTTAGATCTATGTCCCTCTTGATTTTAGATCCATCGGCCATTTTGTGTGTTTTGGATATATTTCTCCCACCCATAGACTATTTATTGTGAAGCCCTCCTCCTTGGGTTTAAATTGATGCATCTTAAGCTGTTTATTTTACTGTCGCATTCAGTTTCCATTACTATCATTTTCAAATTTATTTACTGTTATACAACATATTTTTTACTTTTTCTCTACACACATCTAGGCTTAATTAAAATTAACATACTTATCACAGACATGCACACCCTAAGTAAAGAGCATTTGGTTACACCGCCATGCCAAGAATTAGACATTGTAATCAATTGATGTTTTACCTCCTTTCCCTTTTTCACCTCTCTTGATTTTTATGTTTCATGTCTCTTATCCATCATTGAGTCCCTAAGGCATTTATCCCAGAGACTCCAAGGCCTTCATCCTCAGTCTCCATTAGGACAACTTACTCCTTCGCGTAGGGTTCAATTTCATCCATCTGGTTCACCAGGTTCCCCCTCTAGTTTTACCCCTTGCTCTCCTCCACCTTTCACCTTCACCATGTCTGGTTCAGGTTCTAATGTTGGTGGCAGCCCCAACCCTAATGCTGGGAATGCTACTAGTGCTGCCACAACAGGAACTATCCTGGCTGCTTCCTTGCTTCCTTATATGGCAAGCCTAAGCCTTCCCAATTTTAGCTAGTTGATTAATGACCCCATACACCATGATCTTGGTTGGTCTACTATGCCAACCAAGCTCCCTTCAAACATCCCCATATTTGAAGGAATTGTTGGAAAGGATCCTACCAAGAATTTTTGTTCTTTCCACATGTGGTGTTCGTCTAACTCCATCACCGATGACTTTTTATGTGTTTGATTATTCCAGCCTACACTTACTATAGAAGCTTCCAAGTGGTATGCCAACTAGGCCTCCTCCTCTCATACTACTGTTGCGATCCTTCTCAAGGATTTTTTGTCTTTCTTCCAACTTCCCCTTCACTATGACACTGATACCAAACTCTTGACCTATTTCTGTCAAAATTCTGCTACCCACCTATCTGACCATGTTCAAGAATGGTGGAGAAGAAAGAGCCTATGTCAAGCCCCTAATTTTGAAGACTGTGTCGACATGGATTGGTTTCTCAGATCTCTTTTTCCTGCTATTAGAAAATATTTCGCATCTCACTTCCCTCATACCAAAGATGATGCCTTCTAGATTGCGTTGAAATATTAGCTGATCTACCCACAATCTTTTTAAGTTTATACCATCTTACCCAATCTCGCTAGACCCGGTGGTGCCAACGCACCGGGGTATCCCATGTTTCTGACAACATCGTTGGATCTATTTCACGTCTGTACACTCATCCTCCCATGGGTTATGGTTTCCCTCAAGGAGTGGCCATCTCCTCCAGCACTTTTCCCCCTCCCGGTAGCATGTATTCAGAATACATCATGCCTCCTCCTTTTTCCCAACTTGTTTACCCCAATGTTTCCCAACATCCTTATTATCTGTATCCACAGCTTGGTGCTCCATCTCCTCCAGCATTAGCACCTCAGCCTCCCTTGCCTTGTCAAGCTCCACAATAGCATCCACCCACCCTAAGGGTCAGGTGTATGCACAACAGAGTACGGCTAATCCTCCTACTTCCAAAACGAAAAGGAAAGACAACCAAAACCAATATGCCTAAGCTAATATAGGAAAAAATCTCTAAGGTAATGCATCTAACATTGCAACCCAGTAATAGGGAACTCGGCCCAAGCATGCCAAACCTATTCTCACAAATAAGCCTTGTTCTTGTTGCAGTTTCTATGGTCACTACACCCATGAGTCTCCTCTTTTATCTCAGATGCGTTAGATGTGGGAAGCTCAAGAAGAATCTCGAGGATAGCAAGCCTCCCCTTCGGTTCCTCCCAATGATTCCCCTATCCAACCCATTTTTTTTTACCAATCCTTTCCCCCAACAAGGATATGTGGCTGACCAGCCCCCTCAAAGTCAAGCGGCCACTCATCCTCCTCCATCTGGTACCTCTGATTACGAGATCCTCATGATGAACTCTGACCAACCCAATTTCGCTAACCTCAACCATTATACTTGGTCCCATCAGTACAAAAAGCCCCCCACTACATCTTCCACTGAGCACCCATATTTAGGTTCCATAGAGCCTCTTTTGACACCCAATGGTCCTTTACAGATCCCTCAGCCTAAGACAGAGGTTCATACCAAGATCCCCAAGGGACCATTACACCGAAATGCTGCTTCTAGTAAATCTTCCCTCTCCTATAGTATAGTAGATGAATTGGCGCAATCCCCTACTGCCATGTCAACGTTGGAAGTCCTCTAGTCACTTCCTTCACAATGAAGAGCTATACTAACTGCTATGGGCATTATGGATACTTCAGATGATCGTTTGATTATCTTCTACATTGACAAGTTAGAACATCCCCCCCTTCCTACATCCCTCGATTTCGAATCCCTGTCAAGATGTAGAATGCCAACATCTCTCGTCGTATAATTGACGAGAGGGCACCCACTTGTGCGATGTCCAATTCTGTTTGGAAGAAGCTCAGATCCCCTGATTTAGCCCCACCCACTATCACCCTCTGTGCATGGCATTGCCACTCTTCTTATCCCCTTCACATGTTCCACAATTGTCATATAACTCTTGCAGGCAAGACTGTTTGTGTTGACGTTGAAGTCATTAATGCCCCCTTAGACTACAACATTATATTGGGTCATCGCTACACTTATGTGATGTTTTTTTCCCCATTTTGGGTTCATCGTAAGATGTGCTTTCCTCATAATGGAAAGATCATCACCATCGATCAGTTGACATATTACGAACCAAAGTCTTAGACCTCTCCTCAGTATATTATCTCTTTGGTGGCCAATAAATAGATAGTTGAACCTCTGAATAGTGTATCACTTGGAGTCTATAAATATTCCTCGTTGATTGGTTCATTCCCTGGTCTTCCCCCTCTCGTCTCTAACCATAGCTCGTCGAATGTTTGCATCATGCAATTGTCTTAGTCTGACCTCAAATGGACTGGTTCGACTAGCCAGCAACCCCACCCCCCATAACCTTCTACTATTCATTTGACTCAAACTTCAGGACCCCCTCCTCAAGGCCCTCATCTGTAGCTGGTTTCCATGATCCTATCTACCCTCCTAGTATGGTTCCCCCTAGCCAGCGAAAATTTTAAGGATAAAAACTTATCTTAAAGTTTATAAACCTTAGTGAATATTATTAGTCCCTAATATGAAAACTATAAATTTTTTAGCAATATGCTTGTAAAAATATTCAAATTTCTATTTTTTTTTGTATAATATCTATAAATTTTTGGTGAATTTTAAGGCGAAATAATTTTATGATATAAAATTTGGGCAAATTGTTTTTAAGAAAAATGGAAATTTTTGAATCCTATTTTGGAAAAAAACAAATAAAATTAGCCCACCTACGAATATTAGCCCCTAAAATTTTCCGTGCCCCTGGCCTTAACCATCTCGAAGTTGTCTCGCTTGGCCGTTACCCCTTCAGTCAAATTCTGTTTCTTGTTCCCACCTTACATTATTTTTGGTACCTGTTATGGCTACCTTGTCTCTTCCTAATATGACCCTAGGGATCCCAATTTGGTACATTGATCCCCCAGCCACTATTCCACCTGGTCAGCCCAAACCTTATACTGCTTTGACCTCGGTCCATCCGGCCACCATGACCTCTCGCTTTGCTTTTGTGCCTCAGCCACCTCAAGAGGAACCTAATCCTATTTTGAAAGCCTTAGGATAGGGGGGGAAATCCTTCAAGAAGGCACCTAAGGATAAGGCTGGTCATAAAACCCCTGCTCCTCCTCAGCCTCCAAAGCATACCCCTCCATGTGATTTGTGTGATGTTGTTGGTCATCACACACATAACTGTCCTGAAATTCCTCGTATCAAGCCCATGGTCAATGTCATGTTTCTTAAGTCTAAGGTCCTTGAAGCCCCTATTACTTTACCAACTACAACCAAGGAAACAAAGGATGTGCACACCAACCACCCCTGTGCTTTGTGTGATCTCCATGGAAATTATACACACCTCTATCCCTCCCTGAAAGACTATCGCACCTATTTGGAAGTATTATGACACTACAAGACCGACTACCATGAGTTTTCTTCTCCTTTACTTGTGCGTTATGCTTCGGGTGAACAAGAGGACCCACCTCTCCCATTGGCATTCCCCCTCCCGATGTCAACATGATGGAGCCTGTTAGCCACCTATAAATTTCTTGTCAAGCAAACAGGTGGCTAAATATTTTTTTGAGCCTTCAAGAGATACATTTCCTATGAAAATTTCCCATTCTTGAAGCCTCTGTTTGTCATTTTCCTTTGAAAAGATATTCACTACTATTTCCATCAAGATATCCTCACTGTCTATGAAAAAATTAAGCTCAGAAAAGCCTCCATTTGCCCCTTCGTATCCCTGCAAAATTCCTCATTTTAACCCTTTTTTTCCCCTTCTCGAATTTCCCCTTTGACCCCCAAAATCCCTTCTGAAGTCTTCCAAACCCTCTAATTCCTCCCTGAAAACCATGTGAATCCCATCATTTGGTGAGAAAATCCTTTTTTCCCTCTAACAGAACCTCTGATTCAGCCTTAAAAAACTCTGTTTTTAAGCTAAAAACCCATTTTTTACCATATAGCAGGCTTAGCCCCTTTCGGCCAGCCCCTTAACCACTTCCCCACCATATAATCCTCACCCAAGACCAAGCGCTTAAGCCCCGGGCGGCTATCACATCGGAAAGTTGGAGTGGAGCACGTTTTTCTTTGTTAATTGATTTCTTTCGATGAGAGAAGCTTTATTATGTGAACTAACAGATGCAATATTAGCCATTGATCTACATTAGATCGAATGGCCAACGCTAATTCCGCAGTGCGCTCGTCTCCTCTCTCCTATCCCCTTTCGATTGCATATGAACCGTCAATCTGTCTCCAGATCCAACGACTATTGTGTAATCGCTTGCCACCAATTGCGCCGATCGCATCACATTTGACCCTGTTGATTGGAAAGTCCCGATTGAATCCCAGTCATTCATCCATTTGGATCCAATGGCCTAGATTTCTCCTCACTCCGCCCAGTGTTCCCCGATTGGTCACCCCCAATCCAATCGCAACCGTCGATCTCCTGCCGATCCGACGGTCCATATGGAATCGCTCCTTCACGGCATCGGAGTTTTGGTCCCTGCCTCCTCTGGTTCCGATTGAATCATAGTCGTCCATCTTGCTTGATCCGACAGCCAGGATTACTCCTGCTCATTCGTTTGATGCTGTTGTTTCCACCTCATATTTAAATCTCCACTATTGATCCCCTGGGATCCAACGGTCAGGATTCCTCCCAACCACTAGCTAGCCCTGCCACTTTTGTTTCCCCTCTTCAAATCTTAACCGTTAATTCCACCGATCGAACTGTTAGCACTCAAATCTACCTCAGGCTGAAATGAAGTAAAACTCAAGGCTACATCAAACCACACTCAACCTCGTAGCTAGCCCTACGAGGACATGAGAGGGCTCTCTCCGTCAATCTCGAGAAAATAAGCAATAGGATGCGAGATGACTTACAATAGGAACTGATTTTAGGCTAGTAAAGAGATAGGTATGTTTGTTTTTTGGTTTTTTGGGTTTTCGCTGGAGTAATGGGAAAACAAGTTTTGGGTCCGGGGATAAGGTCAGACCTTTGCAGAGTTCAAGCTGGGGCGAGGTAGGTGATGATCTTGATGCTTTAAATTGGATTTATGGATAGATTAGACCGACGAGGAGCTGAAGAGGGCAAAGAAGAACTTGGATCCTCTCCAAACAGCTGAAACATATAGAACTAACTGAATTCAAAGGCCAAGCACTGTAAACAATGGATTCAACCTTATTCACTCATTCAATTTAGTTCAGAAGCATAATGAAAGGATGGCATACATTAAACATGAAGAAACTTACAGCAAACAAAGAAGAAACACCATCAAGAACAGAACACCACAAGGATCCCAACAAGTGCCGCAAAACCCCTGATCTTTCCTTAGCCAAAATATGAAAAGTATGTACAATAGTATCAAAGGTATCCCAAGAGTCCAACCTCTCCAACCTCTGAAAATGATTGAGAAATTACAATATATAGATCACTCTAACACCTTTCCCCACCTCTAGGGGTCGAATTCCCTCTTCAGGGATCAGTTTCAACCAATTCTAATCATGGAACTACAATCTAGGCAGCTAACAACTTGCCTCTAAAAGAGTGGAAACTGATCCATTACATGATTTTTACTCATTTGAGAGTGAATCTTCTAGAAGAGATAAAAACAAGCCAAAGTTACATGCCAAACATGAATTTACATCATAAAAACCCAAAAATTCTATCCACAAGCAAAACTGGTCCATAATAGGCGAAATACTGAGCTGGCAGCTGAAAATTTAGGAAAAATTCTAAGTGGAATTTCTGAATTTCGAGTTGATTTGACCCTCCAAAACCTCATTCTCCTAGAGGTACTCCCTGCTGGTGCAAAAGGTGGCAGCAAGGTGGTTTTCATGGTGTTTTTGAGCTTTTTTACCATCCAGATTTCGATGAAATGCTAAGTTGACTTCAGAGGATGCATAATTAACCATGAAAAATCCAAAAATGTAAAAATTTCCTCCAGCAAGTGTCCCAAAAAAAAGTGAGCGCATGAGTGCGCGACCCACGTAACTGAAAACCCTGTTTTTAGACCAAAAAATTTCAAAATGACAAAATTTTCTCCGAATTTGCTCAAATTCGGAGCGAAGACCCTCCATCATGTATCTTGCTCAGTAAATGAAGCCTCGGCCAAAATCCGGAGTGGATCAGGCCTATTCCGCCATTTTAGTGCTTTCCTGGTGCATGCAGCCCCTGTGGTGAAAACACTGTCTCGGTTGTATGATGTGTTGTTGTCAGTCATGATGTAGCAATGTGTATGTTCAACCTGTTGAAAATGAGAAATGGGACCTTGGTGTCTTTGTCTCCATCATGATCCTATGAATGTACCTACGCTGATGAAGAAGGCGAGACCCCTTCCACGCCATGTGGAGATAGTACTCGCGCTGCTGATGAAGTCAACGAGACCCCTTCCACCCCATGTGGAGATAGTACTCTTCGTGATGCTGCAAACAAAGCTCTGTGGCCTCTCTGATATGATACCACTACTGGCGCACTGCTATGCTCCATCTCAGTACATCAACCTCAACGATTGAGTCACTGTCCGACTCCTGCTCATATTCTGACTCTATCTCTGACATGGCTGCGAACAAGATATGTGCAATATGTATACTGATAGAGATGCAGTGAAAACAAGGTTATGATGGTGTGTTTCAAAACCCAACAAGTATCCCACCGTCACAACACCATAAGGAAACAAACCATGATAAAATATCAGTTTTAAATGGATTGGAAAAGGCACAATCTCTGTTTTGAATGCAAGTGAAACTTTTGACCAAAGGGAGCGGGCAACTTTCAAAATATTGAACAAATCTTATCAAAGGGAGCATGGCATCATATGAATATGTTTTTCCATGAGTAATAACAACAAAGGTGTCAAATGGGCAATGAAACAGAGTTATGAAAACGTGTTATCAATGGGCAATGGGATATAATATGTCAATGAACATCATGGAACAAAGGTCATGACAGTGGTAAAATGGTAATGAAGACCACAGTGGTATAATAGGTGTGAAGACAGTGGGCTTTGAACATACGTGCCAAGGTGGATATACCAATGATATAAGGTGGAGAAAACACTCATAAAACCATCCATCCATATTTCAAAACCCTGAGGAACAAGTCGGCCATGTATGTAGGGTTTTACTCCTCCATTCAAATGTTTGAAGACTTCAAGATACCATCAACACATGAAAAACTACTGAGCAATGATAAAAACTTGTTTGCAAGTAACTGGAGTTGATTCGAATCGAAACTGGGCGCAAAAAACACAATTTTCTGAACTTTGCTTCCAGGTGGGTCGCTCTGCCTAGGTGGGTCGCTCCCATTCATTTTTACACTGTGAAAATTGCCCAGGTGGGTCGCTCTGCCCAGGTGGGTCGCTCTTGCCTCTTGCCACATAGTGCATTTTTCGGGAAGCTTTTCGAGGCCTTCCCGGTGTCCAAATTGAGCGTGTGATAGCTCGTTGGAAAGCTATTGGAGTCTACTTTCCAACACAAGTGGAATTATGCAATTTGGATTCCATTTACCCTGTCAAAAATCAAATCTCCCAACACTAGTCAAAATGAGCAGAATGAGGCTGCCTCAAGGCAGAGTGCTGTTGCAGTCAACTTTTGAAGGTCTTCCTCAACTCCAAATTGAGCTCATGATAGCTCATTGGAAAGGTATTTCTGTCTAGTTATCATTTGACTCATCAAGCAAGTCATTTGGCCAAACATGCTAGGAGAAAACTTGCTTTTCGCAAGGTCACTTCAGAGGTGCATTCAATTCTCCTGAGGCAACGGAATTTTTGACATTTCTATAAAACCATGATACCTGTGTAAAAAGTGAAGGAGGTTTTTCTTCCTTGGGATGTTGTGGACAAAAACCTCTCTCAGGTTTCCAAAATTCATCTTTTATTTCTCTGAAACCTCTTTTGAGTGAAACTTACCCCGATGTGTGAAACAAGGAATTTTGTCGAAATGAAGCGAAATGAAGGGGATAGGGGCTTCTAAATTCTTGGGGAAAATTTGGGAAGTAGGGAGGGATGTTAGGAAGCAGGGGGAAATGGAATCACAGAGATTGAGTGAGGGGAAGGGGTCCAAAAGGGCAAAACACAGGCCTAGCCTAGGAAATTGCCAAGTTTTGGCTAGAAACTAGGGTTTGTGCAAAAATGAGGGATTTGGGGGATCTCAGTGATGGGAAGTGTTTAATTAGGTGAATTAATGATAGGGGAAGGTGTATGAACATCAGGATACAAGTTTTTCGATGATTTGACCATCCAAGAGAAATTACCTCCAAAACCCTAGGAGAGGGAAATGGACCTTTCCTAGGCACAACTGAAGCATGAACGAGGTGTAAAATGACTCAATGGAACTTGACATGATGATGGCAACCCCCTGAATGATGATACACTCAGCTGAATGGTGACATGGACTGACATTTGGACAAATTTGAAAAGAGTGAAAACCAACCCTAGACCTAATGCCTAGTGATCAAATTTTGCTTGAAGACTCTTTGAAATGACAAAATTTGACTTTGACACTTTAAAATCATTTTGAAAGAGCATGTTTGATCACTGGAGGAAGGCTGCAAAAGCTGACTCTAACATTGGCTCCAATGGGGATGGTAGCTCCATCTCCGTGGAGGTGCCAAGAACCGTAGAACTTTCGGAGAGCAGACCAGTGCTTCCATCCATTGGGCCATGGAATCAAAAACTCAAACTGCATGACTGAAAACTGATGAAAAAAATTGACTCTCACTCAACTAAAAACTGACTCGATACTTAAACACAACTGACAAACTGAAAAAGATGCTCAAAGTAGAGCTTATTCAATACAACCTACTCTAATTGTACTTTACACCACCCGATCAACTGTAATGGAACAGCCAATGCAACCATGTAAGCATGCTGGCTGCTGTTTGATTTCTTCCCACGTGCTTGCTTATGAACAACGAGAAACAACTACTGACAGGAAACTCCCATGGAAACTTTGAACCAAGTGGACTGCTGATAAACTTGCAAAGCATAAATTGACTGGATGACTGCAAGAATATTGCGAATGGATCTTCATAAACATAGCTCTGGTCCAAATAATATCCATACCTTGATCTTAAACTTTTCCACACATCTGCGGTGCTTTTCTTTGGTGATTGCAGCAAGCTGTCAAAAGGATCCTGAAATTCATGAAAAATGAAACTCTGTTGCTGATTCCAGACTGAACAAAAGCCTCCTTTATCAATCTCCTCATATGAATGGAAATCTTGACATGTGCTATGCACTGAACAATCTGTTAAACAAGACAATGAAGGTGACCTTTGAACAAGATTATCATCAACATTCTTTTCCAGCACATGGTTAGCTAATGGAGCAAAATTTTTATAACAAACATCATCCAACACATGAGCAATGGGATCATCAAAAACTTGAGAAGAGTGCTGTAATGTATCCATTGAAACTGTATGACCTCCTTCTGGTTGTTCATCTTTTCCTTGAGATATATTATGAAGATTCTGCCTTATAAACTGAAATGCTTCAAAACAAAAGGGTATAGAATCTTCCTGCATCATCAAATTATGTATTTCATCTTCCACAACTTCATCTATAATCTGACCTTCAATTGCATTGGATGGCTGCAAATCTGATGTTACAACCTGCTCATTTGAAGATTTACCATGCAATTTTTCTCTCAAAAACTGAAATGATTCAAAACATAAAGGTACGGAGTCACCTTGAATCATTAAATCATGTGTGCCCACTTCCAAATCTTCAGCTACAACTTGACAATCAATGACTTTTGGGGGCTGCAAATCTGAATATGAGAAGTTTTCGTTGCCCTCAAGACGATCCAGATCAAGACTTGTTGACGTTTGATTTCTGATTGCATGGAAGTTATCTCTAATGAACTGAAACGAATCAAAACACAAAGGCAAAGATCCTTCACTTACATCAAAACTTTCTGCACTTTCCTCATCATTGCCATAGCTGATATGCATCGGTTGATCACTGTACTCGAGCTGCTGAAAGTGAACTTCCTCCTCGCACAAGCTAGCTGCTGATTTGTCTGCAATATTAGATTCTTTTTGGAGAACATAATCATCATCATACTGATCAAACTGAGGCAATTCATCATCAAACATACACATCATATCAACAGCTCTCTCTCCTTCACACTGATCTACAAAACAATCACTATGACTACTGGGATCAGAAACAAAATGTTTTGGGTCAGCAACTTGTTCTTGAATGTCATTTTCATTTTTTGCAGTCATTTTCCGCACCATCTCTTCTACTGCGTTTACAAAAATATCAAGCTTTTCCTCTGAAAGTGTCAGCTGCTCTGAAACATTCTTCTTTTCTTCTTCTTTCAACCTTGCCCTCCGGATCAGCAAATGAGCCTCTACATTCACTGCCTTGTTCTGCATCTCGTGAAGTGTTGCAATATTCTTTTCTCTCAGCTGAAACTCCATTTCCGGATCAAAGGCACCTGGCATTCTTTTCAACTGGTTATACTCCTCTATAATCAACAAAAAGTTCTGTCCGATCATCCACTTGTCAAGGAAAACTTTGACAAACTGCTGAAAATCTGTGATGCTCGCATCAGGCAGGGCTTTGAACCAACTCTTCACTTGGCCTTTCAAAGAAAGAGAAAAAAGCCTAATACTAACATCTTCATCATCAACTTCAAAAAGATCTAGAAAAGTCTCAACATTCTGCACATGTTGCTCAGCGTTGACATTGTTACGTTCACCGTCAAATCTTGGTAGATATAGGTCATAATTTGCAGGAAAAGCATGAAGAACAGAAGGTAAAACAAGAGGTTTGTACCGATCTGGAATTTTACAAGGTGTAGGGGCATGTACAAGAGCTGTGGGATTAGTTTTGTTTTCTGGCTCATCACTCTGTAGAGAGTCATCATAAGATGTGGGCAAAGTAAGGAGACCGGGATCAAAGGGAAACTCAACATTTACACTTTTTTTGGAATGGGTCGAGTGAAGATTTTGATGACCTTTCTCATACAACAAACTTGAAAATTCAGGATAGCTTCAAAACCAGCAAAGAAGTAATTTACGAGAAAGCAGATTAGATCCCGAATACCATTCCACTTTAGATACCCGAAACTTTGTGTAAGATCCTTCCATTTTCTCAGAGAAAGAGTCACTCCTCCAGGGATTTTGAATTAGTCACCAGTGAATGATTTCAGATATTTTATGTCTCATCGTTGTCCACCATCAACCATCAGATCTGAACTTGATACACGTACTCGGGCAATTTATAAGTTATGTTACGATTACAAGTTAAACCGGAGATCGATCAAGGCTTTATCTACTTCGCCGATGCATAGCAACAAACTGCTTCGAAAGCTTGCCTCTGTCGATCCTCGCACTCCGTCTATCACAAGCAAACGTTTTGAGTTTCTTCCCCAGTATGGTCGCCACTATGTTAGCACTCAAATCTACCTCAGGCCGAAATGAAGTAAAACTCAAGGCTACATCAAACCACGCTCAGCCTCGTAGCTAGCCCTACGAGGACAGGAGAGGGCTCTCTCCGTCAATCTCGAGATAATAAGCAAGTAGGATGCGAGATGAATTACAATAGGAACTGATTTTAGGCTAGTAAAGAGATAGGTATGTTTTTTTTTTGGTTTTTTGGGTTTTCGCTGGAGTAATAGGAAAACAAATTTTGGGTCCGGGGATAAGGTCAGACCTTTGCAGAGTTCAAGCTGGGGCGAGGTAGGTGATGATCTTGATGCTTTAAATTGGATATATGGATAGATTAGATCGACGAGGAGCTGAAGAGGGCAAAGAAGAACTTGGATCCTCTCCAAACAGCTGAAAACATATAGAACTAACTGAATTCAAAGGCTAAGCACTGTAAACAATGGATTCAACCCTATTTCACTCATTCAATTTAGTTCAGAAGCATAATGAAAGTATGGCAACATTAAACATGAAGAAACTTACAGTAAACAAAGGAGAAACATCATCAAGAACAGAACACCACAAGGATCCCAACAAGTGCCGCAAAACCCCTGATCTTTCCTTAGCCAAAATATGAAAAGTATGTACAATAGTATCAAAGGTATCCCAAGAGTCCAACCTCTCCAACCTCTGAAAATGATTGAGAAATTACAATATATAGATCACTCTAACCCCTTTCCCCACCTCTAGGGGTCGAATTCCCTCTTCAGGGATCAGTTTCAACCAATTCTAATCATGGAACTACAATCTAGGCAACTAACAACTTGCCTCTAAAAGAGTGGAAACTGATCCATTACATGATTTTTTACTCATTTGAGAGTGAATCTTCTAGAAGAGATAAAAATAAGCCAAAGTTACATGCCAAACATGAATTTACATCATAAAAACCCAAAAATTCTATCCACAAGCAAAACTGGTCCATAATAGGCGAAATACTGAGCTGGCAGCTGAAAATTTAGGAAAAATTCTAGGTGGGTCGCTCCTGAACTGTGTGGGTCGCTCATGTTCCAGGCTGAATTGGAGGTACTTCCCGGCATCCAAATTGAGCTCATGATAGCTCGTTGGAAAGCCCTGGATGTCGAATTTCCAACCCAAGTGGAATTTCTGAATTTGGAGTTGATTTTACCCTCCAAAACCTCATTCTCCCAGAGGTACTCCCTGCTGGTGCAAAAGGTGGCAGCAAGGTGGTTTTCATGGTGTTTTTGAGCTTTTTGACCATCCAGATTTCGATGAAATGCTAAGTTGACTTCAGAGGATGCATAAATAACCATGAAAAATCCAAAAATGTAAAAATTTCCTCCAGCAAGTGTCCCAAAAAAAAGTGAGCGCATGGAGCGCGCGACCCACGTGATCGAAAACCACTGTTTTTAGACCAAAAAAATTTCAAAATGACAAAATTTTCTCCGAATTTGCTCAAATTCGGAGCGAAGACCCTCCATCATGTATCTTGCTCAGTAAATGAAGCCTCGGCCAAAAATCCAGAGTGGATCATGCCTTTTCCGCCATTTTAGTGCTTTCCTCGGGTGCATGCGACCTGTGGTGAAAAACACTTGTCTCGGTTGTATGATGTGTTGTTGTCAATCATGATGTAGCAATGTGTATGTTCAACCCTGTTGAAAATGAGAAATGGGACCTTGGTGTCTTTGTCTCCATCATGATCCCGTGAATGTACCTACGCGATGAAGAAGGCGAGACCCCTTCCACGCCATGTGGAGATAGTACTCACGGCCGTCGATGAAGTCAACGAGACCCCTTCCACCCCATGTGGAGATAGTACTCTTCGTGATGCTGCAAACAAAGCTCGTGGCCTCTCTGATATGCTACCACTACTCGGTGCACTGCTATGCTCCATCTCGGTACATCAACCTCAACGATTGAGTCACCGTCAGACTCCCGCTCATATTCGACTCTATCTCTCGACATGGTCGCGAACAAGATATGTGCAATATGTATACCGATAGAGATGCGGTGAAAACAAGGTTATGATGGTGTGTTTCAAAACCCAACAAGTATCCCACCGTCACAACACCATAAGGAAACAAACCATGATAAAATATCAGTTTTAAATGGATTGGAAAAGGCACAATCTCTCGTTTTGAATGCAAGTGAAACTTTTGACCAAAGGGAGCGGGCAACTTTCAAAATATTGAACAAATCTTATCAAAGGGAGCATGGCATCATATGAATATGTTTGTCCATGAGTAATAACAACAAAGGTGTCAAATGGGCAATGAAACGAGTTATGAAAACGTGTTATCAATGGGCAATGGGATATAATATGTCAATGAACATCATGGAACAAAGGTCATGACAGTGGTAAAATGGTAATGAAGACCACGGTGGTATAATAGGTGTGAAGACAAAGTGGGCTTTGAACATATGTGCCAAGGTGGATATACCAATGATATAAGGTGGAGAAAACACTCATAAAACCATCCATCCATATTTCAAAACCCACGAGGAACAAGTCGGCCATGTATGTAGGGTTTTACTCCTCCATTCAAATGTTTGAAGACTTCAAGATACCATCAACACATGAAAAACTACTCGAGCAATGATAAAAATTTGTTTGCAAAGTAACTGCGAGTTGATTCGAATCGAAAGCTGGGCGCAAAAAACACAATTTTCTGAACTCTCGCTGCAGGTGGGTCGCTCTGCCGTGGTGGGTCGCTCCCATTCATTTTTTACACTTTGTGAAAATTGCCCGAGTGGGTCGCTCTTGCCTCTTGCCACATAGTGCATTTTTCGGGAAGCTTTTCGAGGCCTTCCCGGGTGTCCAAATCGGGCATGTGATAGCTCGTTGGAACGCTATTGGAGTCTAATTTCCAAAAAAAGTGGAATTATGCAATTTAAATTCCATTTACCCTATCAAAAAATCAAATCTTCCAACACTAGTCAAAATGAGCAGAATGAGGCTCGCCTCAAGGCGGAGCGACTGTGGCAATCAACTTTTGAAGGTATTTCTCAACTCCAAATTGAGCTCATGATAGCTAATTGGAAATTTCGTTCCATCTAGTTATCATTTGACTCATCAAGAAAGTCAGTTGGCCAAACATGCTAGGAGAAAACTTGATTTTCCCAAGGTCACTTCAGAGGTGCATTCAATTCTCCTGAGGCAACAGAATTTTTGACATTTCTCCAAAACCATGATACCTGTGTAAAACGTGAATGAGGTTTTTCTTCCTTGGCAGGTTGTGAACAAAAACCTCTCTCAGTTTTCCAAAATGCATTTTTGATTGCTCTGAAACCTCTTTTGAGTGAAACTTACCCCGATGTGTGAAACAAGGAATTTTGTCGAAATGAAGCGAAATGAAGGGGATAGGGGGCTTCTAAATTCTTGGGGAAATTTTGGGAAGTAGGGAGGGATGTTAGGAAGCAGGGGGAAATGGAATCATAGATATTGAGTGAGGGGAAGGGGTCCAAAAGGGCAAAACACAGGGCCTAGCCTAGGAAATTGCCAAGTTTTGGCTAGAAACTAGGGTTTGTGCAAAAAATGAGGAATTTGGGGGATCTAAGTGATGGGAAGTGTTTAATTAGGTGAATTAATGATAGGGGAAGGTGTATGAACATCAGGATACAAGTTTTTCCGATGATTTGACCGTCCAAGAGAAATTACCTCCAAAACCCTAGGAGAGGGAAATGGACCTTACCAAGGCACAAGTCGAAGCATGAACAAGGTGTAAAATGACTCAATGGAACTTGACATGATGATGGAAACCCCCCTGAATGATGATACACTCAGCTGAATGGTGACATGGAATGACATTTGGACAAATTTGAAAAGAGTGAAAACCAACCCTAGACCTAATGCCTAGTGATCAAATTTTGCTTGAAGACTCTTTGAAATGACAAAATTTGACTTTGACACTTTAAAAATCATTTTGAAAGAGCATGTTTGATCACCGGAGGAAGGCTGCAAAAGCTGACTCTAACACGAACGATGCACGTTAAAACCACCAATGGCCTATCCCCACATTACCAACCATGAAAATGTCCATATCGTGCTCCATCTCCCACCGTCGGATCTCGTTGTCCCGGATCCAACAGCCGACATCAATATCGCATTTTTTCTTCGTCCAAAATTTAGCGAGTTTGAAATCACGTGATATGGGTGCTTTCATTTTTCCATGTGTCGAGCAGTGGACCATATTGCATGATTTTGGAAAAAATTTCAAAACCACTCCATTCCAACATGAAAACGAGTTGTTTTTCCCCCCGGAAACCACTTCCCCCACTTTCGCTCCCGAGAGCCCTTACGCACAATCCCGACCGTTGATCTATATAGATCAACGACCCTCATTACATCTCGTATTCCATTCATGTTTTTTTCATTGCACTACCATAGCATTTCATCGGGTCATTTCAAACATTGATATCCTCCTAAGATCTAATGGCCCTTATTAAATTTCCCTCCACCCATGTCGGTCCCACCATTCATGGCCCAATTTCACTTTGCAATTTCATGCATTTCTGTGTATTTCACGAAATTTTAAAAATTTATGTTTTGCATTAAGAATCATTTCCTACGCCCAACGTTAAGAATTTGGTGTTATAACACTAACGTTTAATATCTCCATCCGACCTTCTAAAGTCACTCAATTAGTTAATCACTTCTGTTCATTACCACCACCAGATCTAATCGAATAGTCCACAGCCCATTTCTCCACCAAACCTCAACTGAGATCAAATTTTCACCATCTCATCGCATTTTTTCAGCCGTTTTCCATTGCACCTATCGCATTATTCTCTGCTAAGTTGTCATTCTCACGACCTTCCACTGCATCCATCCTCCCTCCCGCATGGATTTCTTAACATATTTGTGTGTTTTGTAGGGTTACGAGCGATGGAAACCTCCATTGCTCATAGTCACTATTATAGTGACACGGAGCGCGAGAAGGCCATTTTCAAAGCCGGAGATTGCGAGTGAACACTCGAGAAAGTGTTTGAATGAAACATTCCATTAAAAAACCGAGTGTTTAACTCTCTAAAACCTCCACCACCATTAAAATTACATTTTCACGAGACAGAGACATTCACGAGAGCGGCATAGAGTATTAGTGAAGAATTAAAGAGTTTAAAGCCTATAATTGAAGGTTTTTAATCTTTAATTCAATTTTTAGAGAGAGAATGTACCATGTTGAAGACCTTGTGATTAACATAGAAGGCCTAATAACGCCTAAAGCACGAGAAAAACAATATCATCGGTGTCTCACATTAGCGAAGGTTCTTTCCCATGAAAGGACAAGTTCCCATATTGTTTTGTATTCCACATCGAGCTCCGAAGAAGATCTACACCCCACGACAGAAAGTCATAATGTTTCCAGAGCATTTGTTATGCACTATGGCAGACCTAAAGTTATTTATCCACCTTTTCCTTATCACCGAGTACTACGAGTACTACGGCCCAAAGGTACATCAAAGAACATACACTGAGTTAATATCGACTGTCGAAGACCACTCTTTCATCCAAAGAATACTGAAAATCAATGCATAGATATTAAAAATAGAATGGGTCTCGAGCCCTCTTCTTCTACTTCTATTTTAATGTTTCATTTAGTGTTTCATCTACCTCCTATGCCTCTCTTTCAACTATAGAACTCATGAGGAAACACGTTGTTGTTTGTTGATAGGATATTTGTGGATTGTAAGTTGTTTCTCTTGAGATATAGTTCTATGCGTAAATTTGTAAAATATGCGGAGGAGATGATTTCAAACTGAATATCAAGCTATTGGACAATGTTGTATATGATCGGTGTTTCTCTTTAATATGACAAGCACATTTCTTTGGATCTCGATTTAAAGGAGCGATAATGTGTTCTACCTTTGTCTCTCGTTTTCCTTTTTGTAATTCATTACTTTTCATTTCTCCGGTAGGAATCGAAATCGCTTAGGATATACCCTTGCATGGTATCCTAATGCACTCGCTCTTCTTATCTCTTATGTTTTCTACCGATTGTGTTATCCGAGAATTAGTTCAAGATAATTTATCCGATGTAGTAGTCGTTATTCATCGCTAACCGATGTATGAATATATGAATCCGTTCTTAGATGTTCTTGTCTAGTTTTTAATTGAAATAATTTGGATACTAGGAGTCTAGAATGCCGAGTCTATCTCACTAGGGTCTCCTTCAATCAATTGAACCTTTCTAAGTTCCCTTAAGCTGAATTTCAAAGCATTGAAAGTTCAAAGGCTTTCTACGATCTCAAGCTTCACCTTTGTGTTTAAATCTTAAATGTTTCTTGTTTATTGAAGAGTTAGCCTTTATGGGTTGGATCATACATGTTTAAGGGCATGCCCTCGTCCCTAGATATGCTTCCTAAGTGGTCATCTTGGAGGTTTCCTTGTCATTCACCTTCACTCCTTATCATTTCATACCACACTATCATCTTTAAAGATCCTCTATTTTAGATGACTAGCCCAATTGAAAGCCTTGGATATAGAATAGCAAGTAAACCCTTTTATGACTCCATTGCCCAATGGTCTCGAGTGTTCTTTGAATTATCCCCCCTTTTGCCTAAAATCCTCTTTGCATCACCCTTTGTCTTATATTGAACCCTTCTTTCATGTTTCCCAACAACCAAACAAACAAACAAAACAAAACAAAAAAATCTTTGTGCCACACAACTAGCCTAATACCTTAAACTAGAACCTCAAAGACATATACCTTTGCCTTTATAGAGATATCCCTCTCCGGACCCGGGGAGGGCTAGATCCCGAGGTCCCAAAGCAGTTTGGATGTTGTCTTATCTTTTGGTAGAGCCAAACCTACCAAAACATAGGAACCCCAACATAATGGCGACTCCGCTAGGAAGCTTTGAGTAAAACACACCTTTAAACACTTCTAAGAACTCAAAGAAGACCATAGTAGCCTAATTTTGGTGGTTAATCATTGTGGTGGACGGTAAACTTCTTGAAACATTCTAAAACTTCCACCTGGCAACTCCATAGTTCTCTAATGATTAAAAGACTCCACTAGTGATTAGTAGGGCCTGCTGATTATCTTGTTTTTCATAAGACTCCATCGGGAGACCATTATTCATAACAACGTCGGCCATATTAGAAGACACAAGCGAGGATTAAGCTTCTTGGTTAAGAGATAGACATATCTGGATTCAAGAACAGTCTATACAAGAGCATATCCTAAACCAAACCCACCGAAATAGTTGACAATCCCGACAACATTCTTTGGAAATATCCTACACCTAGGAAGCAAACTATTTCCAAACACATCCATAGAGCTAACTCGCACCGGGAAAACCTTACGGCTCTATCGGACAATCGGTTTGACTTAAACTTACAAAGCAATTTACCAAGAACTAGGTCATTCGGTGCTCTAGACCAGGGCAGGGAATTTGAGCCTTCTAGTTCACCATCTCACAACGGTCAACATATAAGGGATAGAGAGACCCCTCCCTCTAAACCTTCGGATATTAATTTCATTCAAAACTTGGGGGCTCTATCACCCTAAATCAGCTCAACAGAGTTTTTGTTGTTCATGGTATTCCCTGTCATCCACATACCCTGCTCTGCTCAAGCCAATCCTTTACCTCCTCAAAACACCATTATGGTAGCATGGTATGCTCCTTTGGTGTTACCATAGCCTTTAGTGCCTTTACCCAATGATTATCAGTCAAAAATCCCACATTTCACTCGCAAAAAGAGTCTACCACGAGCTCAAAACCATGTAGATAGGATGGAAGATTCCTTTGACTATATGGAGATAGATGATGAGACAATGAAGATGATAATATTTTCCCACAGTTTGGGAGGAGATGTGAAGAAGTGGTTTAAAGGCCTACCTGCTAGTAGTATCCATGATCTTCCCTCTTTATATCAATCCTTCATAAAAAAATGGCATGTCAAGACCAAACCTCTCCAAATATTAGCGGAATACAAGAATCTTAAAAAGGAATGTAGGAGAGAGTGTCCATGACTATTCTACAAGGTTTAACAGTGTTTACAACGCTCTTCCTCCACACATAAAACCTCCCCGAGGAATAGCCTTCATGAAATACCCCGAAGGCTTTGATGCCGACATGGCCTACCAGACTTAGGGAGAGAGATTACAACACATTGGAGGATATGAAAAAAAGGAGCGAGTGAGTGTGGAAGCTAACTCGATTTAAAAAAGAGCCGAAATCGAGGTGCGAGAAAAAGGTAACATATAGGGATGACACTACGGCTTCCACATTTGATCCAAAGTATGACAACCTAGCCAAAACCATGGAGAGACTAGGAAAAAATGGTGGAAAATTTGATTGTCCAAGTCGATAATTAGAACAAAAAACCAAAGTCATAACCGAACCGAACTTTACGAGAAACAATCCCCCCAAATAGATAGAGAGACTCGGGACCGACAAGTCATACACCCATTTCGGGAGAACTTCCTTGATGAGGATGAGGGGATAATAGAAGAGTCCGAGGGAACCACAATAAACATGGTGGAAATAGACAACTCAATCCACAACTATTCCACAGAAGACAATCGGACCTCACACTCACATTGGGATGAGGAAAGGTTAGAATCCGAGGATTATAGGTTAGGATTTGAAAATTCCATCATGCAAGTCGGGAGAACAGTATGAACTTAGAAGCAAGAAGAACTTAGACACTTCCAAACCAAAAAACTTCGATATTACCATTAAGAAAAGGCACGAAAAAAACTCCTAAGGTGACTAGCCGAAAGCAAAAAATTAGCGAGTCGAGGGTTCTTGGAAGAAGAAATAGAAAGACAAAAAAAATATCGATAAACAAAGTCAACAAACTACCAGGCACTAGCACTACGAGTTAATGCTCCCGATAAAACAACTACAAACACTATACATAGTGACAATCAACACACCGATTCTCGCCACTCAAAATAATGGCTAGAAAAAACGAAATTGAGTCTTATAAAGAGTCAATCTCCCTTCAATTTGGAGAGTGAGATTGCTAAAATTAAAATTTATGTCCCACTCTCCGAGCTGGCCACTCGGGGATGTATATAAAGGCCAAATTTTGATACCCTTAAATCTAGGTGAAAACAGGTGACACCTGCCAATCTAAGTGATGATCAACCAACCATTTTGTTTGGTCCAAAGATAGAAGGGAAGTTTCGGGACGGGGTAGTACCCCCCTTTTTATATCAGCCTCAATATCCATGAAAATATCCTTCACAACACGAGTGCATGAGTCGGGGCTTCACACAACTCGATGCCTAAGGCGAGTTATGGAGAGGTTAGGCCTAGAGATAACTCGTCCTTATAAATACTTATATTCATTTGACTCTATCGAGTAAAATGCCTTGGCCTAATCAAAGATCTGTGTGTGAACCTAACCCGATTCCAACAAAATGTATGGTTATGGATTTTGTAGTGGCGGATGTGCCACCTAAGTATGGCATGTTCTTGTCCAGGTCATGAGGAGCCAAGCTGCAAGGCACAATGCAGATGGATGGGTCATATGCCACAATCCCCGTCTTTAGGCAAATTAGGAGAGCGTATAGAGAGGCACAAATGAATTTCATGGTCGGCGGCTACGAAAACACTGAAAATTCACCTCCGTACTCTATACACGTGGATACGGACTCCTTTATCCTTTGCATCGATGAATCCATAAATGAACCGGAGCTAGAGAATAGAAATGAAAACAATAGAGCTGAGCCCATAGATTTTAACATAATGGCCACTCTATAGTTAGAATAAAATGAAGAAGAAACCTTTGGATAGTGCATTGAATGTGAAACTTAGAGTGACAAAAACTAGGACTACAAATAACGGACTAGTCATCTCTACGAACCCCATACACATCATGAAGAAAAAAAACCCTCCACACCATGATGCGGATCCCATATTACAATATAACGGTGAAGCCAATGTTAGGGAGGAAAATGATCCCTTATGGAGAATGAATTTCGATGGGTCTTGCACTAGAAAACATGCGAGAGCCGGAGTATGGTTACATAACACCGAGAGTGACTATGCCAAGAGTCATGCCTTCAATCTAGACTTTAAATGTACAAACAATATCGCAGAGTATGAGGCTCTCATCCTAGGCTTGAATCTATTGAAAAAACTAGGATCCCTGAAGGATAGTTGTACACGGGAGACTGCGAGTTGATCATAAAACAAGTGAACGAGAGAGTATATGGGGAAGCATCCTAGATTGATAGCATGACGAAATGATGCTATGGATTTACTGAAAACCTTTGTAGAATATGAACTGGTGTTTGTTCCTAGGAGTCGAACATAATTGCAAATGGATTAGCCTACGTTTCTAGTTCATACCATAAATCACCTAGTGAAAAAAAAACATCATACATACGAAATACAAACTTGTAGTGCAAGATAACAAGAAATATTGGCGAGTCTTTGAGGGCGAAAAGAAGATATAGGATTTCTGTTTGGCGAGGGAATGAGCTTTAATTCTCTGATTCGGACTCTAAATTTGATGAAAGCTTCTCGAATGAAGAGCCCCCCAGATGAAGAAAAAATCACCCCATAACATAGAAATAAACACGTTGAGCGAACAACTTGGAAATCCAAGTGAAGAATATAAGAACGCAGAAGAAGAGGAAATAGAGGTGCTGCAAAGTCAAAAGATAAGAATATACCCAGAGGATTGGCACCTTTAGAGGACCTTTTTGATTTTAACGATGTAGCGAAGAAACCCACTATAGAACACTCGGATTCTAACGTCGAGGAATGAAACATAGGCACCGAGGATAAGCCTAAGATGATTGAATTGGCTAAGTCCTTTCCCATAGACATGAGAAAGAAATATATTGAATTATTTAAAGAGTTCATCGATGTGTTTTCCTCGAGCTGCGAGGACTTAAAAAGCCTACGATACGAAGATTATCCAGGTACAAGATCCCTTTGAAAGAGAACCAAAAACCCTTCACACAAAAAATTCTACGAAATTAACCCGAAAAAAACTACCTCTAGTCGAAAAGGAAATCAAGAAAATGTACGAGGTAGGAATCACAGTGCTGTGAGGTTCTCCGATTGGGTTTCCAACCTCGTAGGCTGTGAGAAAGAAGACAGTGAGATTAGGACGTGTATCAATTTTAGGAACCTTAACGAGCTTCACTTAAAGACAACTACCCCTTACCAAAGATGGAACACATCATTAGGGGAATTTTTGACGTCTAAAATGGGCCTCTTAAGGAAATTATAAAATAATAGTGGAAAAAATCAAATAAGATTTGATGACATCATCAAATTTTAGAGGCAAAAATGAAAAAACTACTTTTTTCAACTCATATTTTCAACTTATCTCCCAAAGTTTTTTACTCAAATTTCGAGCGGGAGTACTCGTTGGATGCAAAATTTAATTCCTCATCCAAAGAGTACCCATGTTTCATACTTTCAATGGGTCCTACTACACGAAAAAATGAGAAATACATAAAAAAAACGTGATTGTAATCACATTTTATTATGTATTTCCCATTTTTCATGTAGCAGAGGTTCATTAAAAGTATGCAACATGGGTACTCCTTGAATGAGGAATTAAATTTTTCATCCAACGAGATACTCGCACTCGAAATTTGAGTAAAAATTGTGGGAGATAAGTTGAAAAATACGAGTTGAAAAAGTAGTTTTATTATTTTATTATTTTTTTAATATTTTTACCCTTTTTATTTAAAAAAATGGTAAATCATCCCCCATGGTTAACATCATCATCTTGAATCCTATTGGTTGTTATAAAGTTTATTTTTTTTGTACATTTTTCTTAGGAGCCCCATTTTAGACCTCAAAAATTCCCCCTAATGCCTACGAGAGGGTAGTTGGCTCAAAAAGGATCTCCCTCTTAGATGATTTTTCGGACTATAACCAAGTTTTATTACTCCCTCGAAGACCAACTTAAGACAACTTTCACCACTCCATGGGGCACTTTTATGTATGTAAAAAATGCCTTTTGGGATCGATGAACACCGGTGCAACCTTCCAACAAGCAATGGACATAGCCTTTTTTGGAGGAGATAGGGCACTTCATTGTCATCTATCCGGATGACATAACGATCCTATTCCAAGGCCGATAAGGAGCACCTAAAAAAATGCGAGAAGATTTTTTGAAAAATGTAGAAGGTTCGGTCCGTACTTAAATCCCAAGAAGATTGTATTTGGGGTTCAAGAAGGTAAGTTTCTTGGCCATATTATATCAAATAAGGGAATTAAAATAGACCCACAAAGAGTTGAGGGAATACCGCAGATTACCCACCCGAGAAACATAAAAGAGTTGCGATCCTTTATTGGGAAAATTAACTTCTTAAGGAGGTTTGTTCCCAACTTATCCGAGCACCTTAGGGATATGAAAAAACATCGTCGAAAAAAAGGTGTAGGGGTTAAGTGGATTTCGTAGAGGCTAAAAAAATCTTTTGAATTAGTTAAAATTGCACTCACCTAGACACTTGTCTTAATCAGCTCGAATTTCTCAAAATATTTCCCTGATATTTTCCTTTGCCTTCGAGCATACGATGGCTGGCCCTCATCGCAGGAAAAATTTCATAGGGAATGGAGCGACCTATTGCTTTCTTCAGCAAAGCTCGAGGGATGCACCCTTGAAATATAACATAATGGAAAAATAGGCCTATGCCTTGGTAAAGACCTTGAAATACTTTATGGTTTATATACTACATTCTCACATCATTGCCTACGTGCCAAACATAGTGGTAAAAGACATTTTGACCGGGATCCCGATGGAAAAGAGGGGAAAATGGATTGCCCGTAATATTAGAGTATGACACTGGAAATAAAACCCACAAAAAATGATCAAAGGTCGGGGATTAGCTCAACTAATGGCTAAATTGAACTTGCAAGCCCTTGACATAAACATGGTAGATGCCCTGGATGAGCATGAAGGGTTGCACGATCCCTACAGTTGAAGAGAAATTTCAAAATTCTCCTTGGTATTTTGATATCCTCGTATGTACTCACAAAACTCAATGCCCCCTCCCTGATTTATCAAAGACTAAGGCTGGATCCCTAAAGTTAAAAGCCATAAACTATTGCATACTCGAATAAATGTTTATACTTGGAAAAATGAAAATGGTTTTTCTGCTTAAATGTCCGCTGAAAGCCGAAGTAGAGAGGATTAAACAAGAGTTTCATATAGGAGAGTGTGGAGGCCATTTAAAGCTGGAAAAGCCACTCGCTAACAAAATACTCGAGCTAGCTATCACCGGCCTACACTTTTCAATGACATCTATAAAATGATAATTTCCCTGCCATAAGTGCCAGATTTTTTTAGGGCAAAATAAAGCTCCTCCCTTTACCATTGAAACCTATTACTCGTTGAGGCTCCCTTTGAACAATGGGGCCTAGATTTCATAGGATAAATACACCCGCTTCTTTTTGCACAACACAAGTGGATCCTTACGGCTAAAAACTACTTCAAAAAATGGATAGAGGCCATGCCTTCTAGGAATGCCACAGATTCTATCATCATTAAGTTCCTAGAAGACCACATCCTTTCTAGGTTTGGCTTCCCTAAAAATATAATCACCGATAATGCCGTCGCTTTTGGATCCAAGAAAATGATTGATTTTTTGTCACGGGTATCGAGATAGCACTCGGTCATTCAACTCGCTTACTACCCACAAGGTAATGGGTTAGTCGAATCATCAAACAAGAGCTTGGTGACCATTATCAAAAGGCTACTTGAAGAGAATAAGAAATCATGGCATAAAAAGTTAGTGCATGCTCTATGGGTTGACAGAGCTAACAACGAAGAAATCGATTGGAATGTCACCATATCGGCATGTTTATGGAACAGAGGAAGTGTTTCCTACCCGCCTAGGGGTACTAGTGATTAAACTAGTCCAAGAGATTCGGACAAGATGACGAGCATGGTAAGGAGGATAAATCAAACAATACATCTCCAACGAGATAAGAGAAGAGTTCTACAACGAGCTGCGAAAGTACAGGGAAAAATATAAAGAAGTTGTTTGACAAAAGAACAAAAGCTTGTGACTTCAAAATTGGAGATAAGGTTCTAAAATGGGACTCGTAGGAGAGAAGACAATGGAAAGCACGGAAAAATTTGACGAGCTTTGTGGCGTGGGTCCTTACATCATCCAATCCACCATTGGTCCAAATACCTTTTTTCTGCAAGACCTAGGTGGTACATATCTTTTTGGGGGTCCTGTCAATGGCAGGATGCTCAAGCATTACTACGGCTAATTTCCAGTTTACAGTCTCCATTTCCATTGTAAATAACATTCTCGTGTTTTGTTTTCAAAGAAAAAGAGGAAATGTTTCAAAAAAGAGAGAAAGAGAGGTTCGGACATGATCAAAGCATGAACCTCGCGAAGTGAAAATTTGGCTCTAACATGATCAAAACCGGAGCCAAAGGAGGTAAAGAAGTCGTCCTAAAATGCTCAAAATCTGAACCAAAGAAGAAGAAAGAAGAATCAGCTCTAACAAGCCCAAAACCGGGAGCTGGAGTGAAGAGAAAAGTGACTCTAACAAGCTCAAAACTTGAGTCACAAAGAAAAGAAGGATGCTTCAAAGTTCAAAAATTCCAAGCCTTCAAGATTTTGTTTTCAAGTTTCTGCAATTTCAGTTCATGTGCGATTGTCTTTATGCCATGGATCCACAACAAACCAGATTTCGTTTAATCCTGGTTTGATCGTTTTTAAATTTCGTTGTAGAATGTAGAGAAAGAAATCTGCTATACGAGTTTAATCCTAGCGAGATATTAGTATAGGTAGAGAAAGCTATGAGGCAAAAAAATTTAATCTGGTCTCATGGAGGAATAAGGGTAGAATGAGACTAGTTTGTTTTCTCGCTTTCAACAAAAAAATGATGAAGAAGGTCGCAAATTCAAATGCACCTTGAAGAAAAAATGTTAGGACCGTAGGATGGGTAGGTAGATTGTTTGGGGAATGTTTTCTGCACGATTAATATCCATCATGTTTGTAACGAAATTTGAATCAAATAAGAGATTATGGTTCAAAGATCGGGCATCTTGCCTACTTCACAAAGAATATTCTTGAGTTCTTGACACCTTCAAGAATATGCCATCCCCATGTGGAGCCACTCTTAGCCACCTATAATTTTTTTTGTCAAGCAAAAAGGTGGCTAAATATTTTCTAAGCCTTCAAGAGATGCATTTCTTATGAAAAATCTCCCCATTACTGAAGCCTCTATGTGTCCTTTGCCTTTGAAAATATCTTCACTGTTGTTTCCATCAAGATATCCTCATCGTCTATGAAAAATTATGCTCGGAAAATCATCCATTTGCCCCTTCATATCCCTACAAAATTCCTCATTTTAACCCTATTTTTCCCCTTCTCGAATTTCCCCTTTGACCCCCAAAATCCCTTCCTAAGTCTTCCAAACCATCTAATTCCTCCTTGAAAACCATGTGAATCCCATCATTTGGTGAGAAAATCCCTTTTTCCCTCTACCGAACCTCTCGATTTAGCCTTAAAAAAACTCTGTTTTTTAAGCCAAAAACCCATTTTTTACCATATAAAATGCTTGGCACCTTTTGGTCAGCCCCTTAACCACTTCCCCACCATATAACCCTTGCTCGAGACCAAGCTCTTAAGCCCCGGACGCCGATCGCATCAAAAAGTTGGAGTGGAGCACGTTTTTCTTTGTTAATTGATTTCTTCCGATGCGAGAGGCTTTGTTCTCGTGAACCCGCTGGATGCAATATTAGTGCGTTGATCTATGTTAGATAGAACGTTCAACACTAATTTCGCGAGTGCACCCATCTCCTCTCTCTTATCCCCTTTCGAGTGCATATGAGCCATCGATCCGTCTCCCGGATCTAACAACTATCGCATAATCGCTTACCGCCAATCACGCCAAATGCATCGCATTTGACCCCCGCCGATTGACGAGTCCCGATTGAATCACAATCGTTCATCCATTCGGATCCAACGGCCCGGATTTCTCCTCACTCGCCAAGTTTTCCCCGATTGGTCACCCCGATCCAATCATGACCGTCAATCTTCCACCGATCCGACAGCTCCATATGCAATCGCTCTTCACGCTATCGAGTTTTGGCCCTTGCCTCCTCCGGCTCCGATTGAATCACGCTGTCCATCCCTCGCTTGATTCGACGGCCAAGATTACTCCCGCTCATTCGTTTAGCCCTCGCTGCCTCCCGCCTTATCTTTAAATCTCCCACTATTGATCCTTTGGGATCCAACGGTCGATTCCTCCCAACCACTAACTGACCTCACCGCTTTTCTTCCCCTCTTCGGATCTTAGCCGTTCATTCCGCCGATCGGACGGCCCACATTAAAACCACCAATGGTCCGTCCACACATTACCAACCATGAAATCGTCCATATCGCACTCGATCTCCCACCATCGGATCTCATAGTCTCGGATCCAACAACCAAAGCATCAATATCGCATTTTTTTCTTCGTTCAAAGTTTAGCGAGTTTGAAATCACGCGATATGGGTGCTTTCATTTTTTCCACGTGTCGAGCAGGTGGACCATATCGCGTAATTTTGGAAAAATTTCAAAAACCACTCCATTCCAATGTGAAAACAGTGGTTTTTCCCCCTAGAAACCACTTCCTAGCTTCTGCTCCCAAAAGCCCTTCCATGCAATTGTGTACCGTTGATCTATATAGATCAACGACCCCTCATTACATTTCGCATACCATTCATGTTTTTTTTCGTCGCGCTACCATAGCATTTCATCGGGTCATCTCAGTACGTTGACATCCTCATAAGATCTAATGGTCCTTATTAAATCGCCCTCTACCCATGCCGGTCCCACCATTCATGACTCGATTTCACCGCAATTTCATTCATTTCCCTCGTGTATTTCATGAAAGCTTAAAACTTTATGTTTTTCATTAAGAATTATTTCCTCCGCCCAACGTGAAGACTTTGGTTTTATAACACTAAGGTTTAATATCTCCATCCGACCTTCTAAATTCACTCGTCAGATTAATCACCGTCGTCCATTACCACCACTAGATCTAATCGAACGGTCCACAACCATTTCCCCACCAAACCTCCATCAAATCGATTCTCACCATCTCATTGCATTTTTCAACCGTTTTCCATTGCATCAACCGCATTCTTCTTTCGTCGTGCTACCATTCTCACAACCTTCCACTACATCCATCCTCCCTCCTCCATGGATTTCTTAACATATTTGTGTCTTTTGTAGGGTTACTGAGCGGTGGAAACCGCCATTGCTCACACCAATGTTATTGTGACACGAGCATAGTAGAAGGCCATTTTCAAAGCCGGAGATTGCAGAGTGAATGGCTAGGAAGGTGTTTGAACGAAACATTCCATTAAAGAACAGTGTTTAACTCTATAAAACCTCCAACGCCATTAAAATTAAATTTTCATGACAGAGACAGATCACAGGAGTGGCAAAGAGTATCGATGAAGAATTAAAGAGTTTAAAGCCTATAATTGAAGATTTTTAAGCTTTAATTCAATGTTTAGATAGCGAATGTACCATGTTGAAGACCTTGTGATTAACACATAAGGCCTAATAAGGCCTAAAGCAGTAGAAAACGATATCATCATCGTCTCACATTAGCAAAAAGGTTCTTTCCGTGAAAGGACAAGTTCCCATCTCGTTTTGTATTCTACATCAAGCTCTGAGAGAAGATCTACACCCCGACGTAAAGTCCTAATGTTGCCGAGAGAATTTGTTATGCAATATGGCGTACCTAAATTCATTTATCTACATTTTCCTTATCACCGAGTACTACAGCAGTGCTACACTTTGAAAGTACATCAAAGAACATACCCGGAGTTAATATCAGCACTGTCGAAGACCACTCTTTCATCCAAAGAGTATCTGAAAATCAATGCATAGATATTAAAACAGAATCGGGTCTCGAGCCCTCTTCTTCTACTTCGTTTTACTATTTCATTTAGTGTTTCATCAACCTCCCTCCCGCCTCTCTTTCAACTATAAAACTCATGAGGAAACATGTTGTTGGTCTTTTGATCGGATATCTATGGATTGTACTGTCGTTTCTCTTGAGATATAGTTCTATGTGTAAATTTGTAAAATTGGTCGAGGAGATAATTTTGAGAATGAATATCAAGTCGTTGGACAATGTTGTATATGATTGGTGTTGCTCTTTAATATGACAAGCACATTTCTTTGGATCCTCGATTTAAAGTAGCGGTGATGTGTTCTACCTTTGTCTCTATTTTCCTTCGTAATTCATTACATTTCATTTCTCTCGGTAGGAATAAGAAATATGGCTTAGGATATACCCTTTCATGGTACCCTAATTACCCCTGCTCTTATTATATTTGATGTTTTTCTACTCGATTTTGTTTTCCGACAACTAGTTCAAGATAATTTATCTAGTGTAGTAGTTGTTATTCACTTCTAATCGATGTATGAATTTATGAATCTGTTCTTAGATGTTCTTGTCTAGTTTTAATTGAAAGAATTGGGATACTCGGGAGTTTAGAATGCTAAGTCTATCTCAATAGGGTCTCTTTCAATAAATTGAACCTTTCTAAGTTCCCTTAAGCTGGATGTCGAAGCATTGAAAGTTCAAAGCCTTTCTCTTCGATCTCAGAGCTTCACCTTTGTGTTTAAATCTTAAATTTTTCTTGTTGTATCGAAGAGTTATCCTTTAGGGGTTAGATCATAGGTGTTTAATGACATGCCCTATCCCTATATCTACTTCCTAAGTGGTCATCTCGGAGGTTTCCTTGTCATTCACCTTCACTCCTTATCATTTCATACCACACTATCATCTTTAAAGATCCTCTCGTTTTAGATGACTAGCCCAATTGAAAGCCTTGGATATAGAATAGCAAGTAAAACCTTTTATGAATCCATTGCCCAATGGTCTCAAGTGTTCTCTCGAATTATCCCCCTTTTGCCTAAAATCCTCTTTGCATCACCCTTTGTCTTATATTAAATCCTTCTTTCATGTTTCCCAACAACCAAACAAACGAGACAAGACAAAACAAACAAGCTTTGTGCCATACAACTAGCCTAATACCTTAAATTAGAGCCTCAAAGACATATACCTTTGCCTTTATAGAGAGATCCCTCTCTAGACCTAGTAGGGCCAGATCCCGAGGTCCCCAAAGCAGCTTTTGATGTTATCTTATCTTTTGGTAGAGCCAAAACTCGCCAAAAACATAGGAACCCCAATAGAGCCTTCGGCCACCATCCTCTACCTATCATCATTTATGAGACCTATTGTATCTTAAGAAACAATCCCTTGGCTATGGTAAAGAATCGGTGCTCAAGACATATCTATATATATATATGTCACGGAAATATTATGTCAAATGGTCTTCGCTTAATCACCTTCGGGGATTTTTTAACTAAACCCTTAAGAATCAAATGCATTGAATGCCTCACAATGCCATTATTTGTTGATATAAAATGGAATGATAAGAAGAACATGAAGAAAGGAATCCTAAATTGATATGTCTGATAAACAAAATCTATCACTTCGAACTTCGAAGAATTTTAAGATTTTTTAACTCTTATTCACATATGTAAAAAAGAGACCTTCGTAAGAATTTTAAGATTTTTAACTCTTATTCACATATGTAAAAAGAGACTCGTGACAATTTTCATTAATTCATTTTATTCATAGAAAGAAAGTACAAAATGGAAACTGGAAAGAATATCAATACCGATAGATGCAATAATATTGATATTCATTCATTAAAATTTTTAAAATTAAGTACAAAATTTGTAGTAATACGAAGGTCCAAAACTCGAACCTTTTTATCTCAAGTCCTTTTCTTTAAATACAATGTAAAGCAAGCTTTCTAACCGCTAAAAAATACTCCTAACTACTTAAACTTCTTGAAAAATTCGTAAAATACCTATTACATGTCATAAAAATGTCCTATTACAATTACACTCTCTTAAAATAGAGAAAATAAAACTTAAATCCTAATCTATTTGTTGAATATGAACTGATCCCGCTCGCTACTCGTGTTCTCTTGATTTGCCGACTTGTCTTTCTTTGAAGTTGAGGGATCTTTCGGAGACCACTCATCCAAGCTCTAAATTTCTTCCATAACTTAGTGTTTATCTTAGGTGAATTAATAAGCCTATGATATTCCAATCTAAAGGCAATAATCTCGTTGAATGATGGTCTCTCTGTAAACACGATCTTTCACTAACCATAAAAGTTGAAAGTGCCTATGAAGAAAATTAATCATTGTTTCTCCTTTTAGAATCTGAGTCTCTTCATGAGTGTTTTCCACCTTGATTTTTTCCAATACCAGTCGTGGTTCATATGAATCCCATGATAAAATAATGATGGAAAACATGCCTTGGCTCTTTTGTCATATAAATCGTCGAACTTGCTATGATTGCCTTAATATTTGTCAATCTTTTTTCTCTATAGTCTTCTTGTAATTATTTTTAAAAATTAATTTGTTAATCTCTACATCATATGAAATTATATATTTAATCTCAATCTCCTCCAACTCTTCACCGAGTTCTGGAATCAATGAAATCAATAAATTTCTTTGCCTAGATATCTCTGTTAATTGTCTTATGCTTGTTAGCCATAACTTCTGCTCCTTGAAATATCTAATAATGCTTCTTTCTTTCCGATACAATAGTTAGAAAACACCAAATTTATTTCATCTCTTCAATAATATCATTCCAGATAATCTCCTTAGCCTATATCGGAGATATATTTCCCTTCAAATTTTCCTTTAAACTTTTAATCTCAGCATCAATTGTCCGGAAATCTATCCTTTATTTATTGATTTCCCCATCTTTGGCCTCGCATAATCTTTATTCTCGTCTCCGCATCATTTTGTGCCCTTTTGAGATCTCTCTTCCATCTTCAATTCAAGTATTCAATTGAGATATTTTTGTTGTTGGATCTTCATTGCCAGATGGTAAAATGAAAGTATGCGGGAATGAGAATCAATGTGATTCTATAATGACAATGCGAGTTTAGCTACAACTTAGTAATTTCTTCTTCTTTCTACAAGAGTTTCTAAAGAGGTTATCTTTCTCATTTTCCACTTCCGCCACCTCTCGTTGCCATAGAATGCTCTCTGTAGATAACTTCAACATTTTCTTCAACATAGAAATATACTGATTCCGCACTTTGTAACGACTTCTTCACAACCGACTCGTCATTTCGATCTACTCCAATCTTTACAATGACCTTCTTAAGTTCTTCATTCTACTCGTAGTCAAAGCCCCGGAGTTGTATTTCTCCAATTTTAGCTACTTGATGACCTTCCCCAAGCATGTTCTTAGCTTTAAGAGCCATTGCATTAGTTTTGGTCAAATCATTCGGCCTCGACTGACTAGCTCATATGTAAATTTACTTTATCAAGCATATGAATCTTTCTTACATCAAGAATCAGTGTTTACAGTATTTAAATTATTGGATGACCCTATAGTCATATCGGAGGGATGAGAAAGAGAAATATTAAACTAATATCTTTCAAGATCCATGGAAGTCGTAGAAATCTTGATTGATCTCGAGTTATTTGATACTCAACTTGTGCCTCCATGATAGCCTTCATCTTCTAATTTCTTTCAACAATCTCGAGAAAATACTTGTTTAATCAAGAGTACATTCTCCCCGAGCATATTCTTGTCTTCTTGGTGAGGCTAGGACATTTTTCTCATCTCCCAATTTTAGTGAGAAACCAGTGTTCAACACTTGTTAAGTGTTCATTTATCTTTTCTCTCTTTTTCTAGCTCTCTACTCTTCATCTTCTAAATCAATCATCGCTTCTTTACCCCTCTTTTATTATATTTCAGTATATGACAGGGGGTTTGTATATTTAAGCCAAAGTAACCCGCAAAACCCTTATTTTATAACTTCTCTCTGTCGTGTTTGCTTTCATGAACAAGTTTTAAATAGCCATTTTCAATTCTTTCTATTTGAAATCACTTTATGGGGGTCATTAGCCCACTTATCTCCTAACAACAAGTGCATTCCATCTAACATCATAGTGACTTCATCAGTTTCATGTCTCATATTTACTATAAACGGACCCTACCGACATAGGTAGCTTAAACATATGACCCTTTTTTCATAGGCACAAAATGTATTTGGTCAACATTTAAAATTTTCCTAATAAAATCCAAAGAAAATAATCTCATAGGCACAAATACGTAAAATATATATGGTTCTACCCCTGACCCATAAAGTCTAATTTCCGAATATTCTTCAAAAACATACCAATCACCAAACTCACAATTAGTTCCCGAGCTTGCAAGAACTCTTGAGCCTTTGGCAGAATCATGGGGGGAGAAAACCCCCATTGAGAATTTTATATGCGATAGACATAAAATGATTTGGAAAATCAAACAGAGCCTCTTCATTATGTTGTTTTCTTACTATCTTAGTCCAAAACACTACCGACTACCTCTTTTTTATTTATATCCATGATATTTAATTCTAAATGCAAGATATCCTCTACATTTTGATATAACAAGAGGTAAATAATAAGAGAGGGGAACCCGAATGACCCGGTTAGTGATAAGCTCATGAGCCGAGTATTGACAACTTCTTGCCAATATGAAGGAATATCTAGCACTACCCCCGGCTTCATCATCAAAGAAAACATTCCCATAATTTATTTGTCAAGGGAGCTATCACCTTCCTTTCCCAATATCTTTGAAATGCACTTCAAAGACTCGGTCAGACTTCTGCATCGAAAATTTCCATGGAGAATTATTTCCTCGTCAATTATAAAATGCTTCATATCCGGTTTTAAAAAAGACCAATTGATTGAATTCTTGACTTGCAAGACTATCAAAATGTGGTATCATTGAATCATCAGTGAATTGGACATAGGATTCCGACTCGAGGTAACATAGAGCTTGACGAAGTAATATGGATGAGACTTGCAAGAAATTTTCTCCTCTGACAATTCATTACAAAACACTCGCCCGGTGTACATGATAGAAACACTAGCTAATACACAAACTAAGGAAAAAGGTGTGATCTTGGAATGCGTGCAGATAGTGCACCTACTATGATCATGGCGGTGAAAATTGGAGAGGTTTTGTCATTCGCAGAGACTCTGTTGATAAAACTAGAGATGATCTAAAAAAAAATAGTATCTTCTAATATCCCTCTCATTTTCCATGAGAGGAATATGACTAGATGAACTTGAAAGAGATGAATGCTCGCCCATAATTTAGCTTAGGGTGGCGAAAAATGAAAAGATGGCGAACAACAAAGGAAGACACGAGTGTAGAAAAATTGGCAAATATAGAGAAGAAACAATAACCATGTGAGGATAGGGACAAATTTTAAATAGGTGTTTCGGGGCTCGTGGATTAAATACCGAGTTGATGCACCAAAAGGTCGTTAACGATACCATGACATGGCTAATAGCCATCACCAACCGAGTTGTTTACGTTATCATGAGAGCCTCGAAGATACAAATAACTTATCGTGGTCATGCCTCCGTAGTTAATCTTGGTCGTAGATCGTGGTTGGCCCCGTAGTGAACTAGGTCACCCGTGGAGGCACCCTCCTTGTTAACCAACATACGTCTGAATATTCCCGTGAGTTGCCACTTTTATTTCTCGCGCGTACGAATCACCGTATCCCACTCATAAAATTGCTCATTTATTAACTCGAGCATTTGTACCCGCTTTCATGAAAAGTTTAAAGTATTAAACTTTAAACTTATACAAAAAATATTACATCTTTTATGCTAAACTATGAGAAATTTTGTACTTTAACATACATTTTCATAGTTTTCTATGAGAAATTTAAAGTAAACGATATTAAAAATGTGCCACAACATTTTTGTTGTCAAACCAGCTCCAAAAAATAGAAGAAAAGAGATATCAATGCCTTAGAAATAAGCCACTACGAGGGGGTAAACCTCCAATACATTACATTAATGAACAATTATTGGATGATACAAATTAAAAAACCCCTTTCTATAAAGAGGAGTCCATGGGGCCATAATGTAATCCTAGTGGGGCCACAATGTAATCCTATCCGACCTAACAATAATAATTTAAGGGCACAATAATAACAATATGGGGGTTACAGAGGGTATAATAATAACGATAAGGGGGTTACACTAACAACAATAAGGGACGATACTAGTAATATAGGGACCTAACATGCCCCTCTCCTTAAAAAAGTGTTGTCCTCAATGCTTGAGTAGATCTCGGGTGCTTCTATATAAAGTTCTCATCCTCCCATGTAGAATCTTCAATGGACAAGTTCTTCCACTTGATGAGATACTCGAAAATTTATTGATTCCATAGTACATTTCAAGTTCTTGTTTCTGTGACCGCTTTAGGCTCCAATATGATTTTTCCTTCCTCATCAAATTCTGGAAATATTGTTTGAACTCGGAATATTTTCACCTATAACCTTCTTTAAGCATGAAACATGGAAAACTAGATGCACTCATGAAGAAGCGAGAAACTCTAATTTGTATACCATAGTACCAATATTTTTCAACACCTTGTAAGGACCATAGTACTTTGGTGATAATTTATTATCCTTATTAGCTTGCTTGAGGGACATTTGTTTGTATGGTTGTAGCCATAAAAATACCCAGACTCTCCTACATCGAAACGTCTCTCGCTGCGATGCTGATCTTCCTATTGTTTCATTCGATTTTGTGCCAAATTTAGGTTATCCTTTAAGAGTTGGAGAACTTCTTGTTGATGCTCGATGTGATCTTCCACCGCTTGAACCTTCGAATTTTCTCTTAATGATGATGTGATGGATGGTGGATGATATCCATAAAGTGCGATAAATGGGGTCATTTTTTGCCGTAGTATGGAAGGACGTGTTATACCACCATTCAGACGAGAGGTAACTACTTGACCCATTGTGTTTATTTATCATATACAAAACAATGAAGATATTCTTTCCGTACATTTATTTACTATCTCGGGCTTTGACCATCGGATTGAGGATGATAAGATGAGCTATGAGCTAATTGAGTACCGAACAAGAAAAATAACTCTCGTCCAAAAATTTCCCGAGTAAAAATGGGATCTCCGTCGCTCACAATAACCCTTGGGTTTCCATGTAGCTTTTGAATTGTGACCATAAATGTAGTAGCAAATGTACTTTCTTTAAATGGATGAGATAATGCACAAAAGTGTGCATACTTGGTAAGTCTATCAACTACCACCATAATGACACCCTTTCCTTTGGACTTAGGTAAACCTATGATAAAATCCATTGAAATATCCTCCCAACGTTGACTTGGAATGGATAAAGGTTGTAGAAGTCTCGTGGGTCTTAATTGTCTCAACTTTATTTTGTTGGCAAACCAAACTTTCCACCACAAACTTTTGAATATCGAGACTTAAGGCCATGCAAAAAAAATCCTTCTTCACCCTATGGTAAGTTTTTAAAAAACCCCCGAGTATCCTCCTAAAGGAGAAGAGTGCAATTCCAAAATAATCTTTTGTTTTAGTTGGGAATTCTTACAAAGATATAAGCGATCTTTGTACCATAAAGAATCATTTTTCCAACTAAATTTATGAGATGTACTAGGATCTTGCTTGCAACTTTTGGATGAGTGTCCATACTTATTTTTTCCTTCTTCCATTCATCTCTTCTTCGGTTATCCAATACTGCTGGATAATAGAAATGGCACAAAGCAATGCTTCCACCTCTTCTTTCTTTCTTCAGAGTGCATTTGCAACAACATTAAGCTTCCGCTTTTTTGTAGATTATTTCAAAGTCATAACCCAACATCTTTGTGACCCATTTTTGTTGCTCCTATGATGAAAGTCTTTGTTCCAAAAAGTGTTTAAGACTATCATGATCAGTTTTTACCTTGAAGTGTCTTCCCATTAGGTAAGTTCACTATTTCTTTAGTGCATGCAGACATTGCTAACATTTCCTTCTCATAAATAGGTTTTTTGTAAATACTTTCCTTTGATTGGATGACTTTCTAAAAAGAAATGGGTCTTCCTTCCTACATTAAAATAGCACCAATTCCATTTCCCGAGGCATCACATTCCACAATAAAGGTTTTTTTTGAAGTTTTACGTAGCTAAGACCTGTGCTAGGCACATTGCCTTTTTAAGATGTTCAAAGGCCTTAGTTGCTTCAGGATTCCATGGAAATGCATATTTATTCAATAATGTTGTTATAGGTGCTTATATTCTCCCATAATTATTAAAAAACTTGTGATAATACCACTCGTTAACCCGATAAATCCTCACAACTACTTTATGGTTGTGGGGAATTTCCATTCCTTAATGGCTTTAATTTTTTTTAGGGTCTACCTTAACACCCTCATGAGATACAATATGACCCGGATATTCCACCTCTTTTACTTCGAAGAAACAATTGGATATTTTTGCATATAATTGTTTCTCCCTCGCAATAGTTTGAGCACCTTGACAACATGTTCAACATGATCCTTCCAAGACTTGTTGTATATTAGTATATCATCAAAAAATACTAGCACAAATTTTTCTAAGGAAGGGTTTGAAAATGGAATTCATCAACCCTTGAAATGTGGAAAGTGCATTGGTAAGGCCAAAAAAGAATGACCAGAAATTCATAATGACCCTCATGAGTTTGAAATGATATTTTTGGAATATCTTCAATCTTCATTCTAATTTGATGATATCCCGAACGGAGATCCAACTTGGTAAAATAAATTTCTCCATGTAATTCATCCAATAATTCATCAATCATAGGAATGGGAAATTTATCTTTAATGGTGAGCTTATTGAGCTCCCTATAATCCCGACACATGCTCCATGATCCATCCTTCTTATGTACCAATACTACAGAGCGAGAGAAATAACTTTGACTAGGTTGAATTATACCCGCCTCTAACATTTCTGCAAACATACATTCAATTTCGCTCTTTTGGACATAAGGATATCTATAAGGCCCGATGTTTGGAGGAACACTTCTTGGAATAAAATGAATAGCATGATCATGATAAAAAAATAGGTGGGAATCCTTTGGGAGTTTCAAACACCTTGGAATGATTGTCCAAGACTTGTTGGAGATGTGCGTAAATAGATGATTTTGATGTTGGAACTTCTAGTGAGCATAATTGTGCAATTACGCCTCGTTGTTCTTTCTTTAGAAGCTTTTTCATGACATTAGAGCTTATTATCTTTCCTGGATTCCCCGTAATACTCCAGTAATTTGACTTCCTTTCCTTCTGAAAAAAAATTTCAAGAAAATTTCTTGAAAATTAAAGGCTATTGTCCCTAAAGATTGTAACCATTGTACCCCTAGTACAACATCAACACCTCCCATAGGAATGGAAAGCATTGGACTATTCAGTACATATTCCCCCATGGTTAGCTTGATATTATGGCATTTTACGTAGAAATTTATAGTTCCTCCATTAGCAGCCCATCACTTTACATTCTAGTGCCGGGCATAAGAAACAATTCAGCTTCTTGGCTACCTTACAAAGAATAAAATTATGGGTGCTACCCGAATCAATCAACACTATTACCTTTTTCTTCTTGATATGTCCTTCTATCTTGAGAGTTTGATGAGTGGTAATTCCTACCAATGCATTACACGATATGGTCGGACTCATTTCTTCCTCTTCTAGGGATGGTTCCCGGTGTATATCCTCTTCTTGTTCATTTTCGTCTTCCTCTTTCACAACTTATGTAAAATAATTTCTTCTCCGCACACTTATGACCTTTAGTGTATTTGCTATCACAACTATAACAAGGCCCTTCGATATTTTTTCTTCCAATTGTTGTGGTGTCTAACCTTGTAGGTTGTGGAAATCTAGGCATAGCAACACATCCTTCTTTATAGAAGTGAGTGGTAGGCTTCCTTGTCGCCATAATTTTACATTCAATTTTTTCTTTCCAACTTGAATACCTTCTCCAATGAATCGAGTTCCAAAACGCGAACTTCATGTTGGATGTTATCCTTTAAAGTACACTCGTGAAAAGATAAATCATGTGTTCCTCTCGGGAATATCAGTTACTCCTTATATTCAATTTTTTGGAAGTCCTTAATGTGCTCCCCCACTAAGCCCTTTTGTTTGAGATTTATCAATTGGCTAAAGAATGTGTTTCTCTTTGTATCCTCATAATGTGTTATCATTTCTCCGTAAAAAATTGACCAAGTGACAATTTTTTTTATGAGAGAAAAAGCCATCGATACCATAAAAATGTATTTTGTTCTAAATGTAAAGTTGCAATGCGTACCTTTGGTGTGTTTTGTACGTTATGGAGATCAAATTATTGCTCCATCTATAGTATCCATGTTACAGATCCTTTCCATCAAACTTCCTCATATCCATTTTTGGAATATGGTGGTTCTTCCCGCCAACATTATAGTTTATGAAGTCATGATTAACATTTATTTTGTTCTCATCATGAGTTTCCTCTACTATCTTTTCACCATTAGGAAAAAATTTCTTGTATCAACTTTGTCAAACCTTCCATGTCCGCTTTCAGCATCATTCTTCATGTTTTCCATGTTGTCTTTCATTTTTTCATCGATATTAGCTTCCATGTCATCCATGTTAGATTACATGCCATCTATCTTAGATTCCATGCCTTTATTCAAACCATCCATCTTCTCTTCCACACCTTTCTTCAAAACATCCATTTCATTTTTTGTTGCTACTCTGCGAGAGCGAAATTTGGTGCACTTGCTCTTGTAATTTTGATAGATCATGTTGTAATTCTCCATATTCATGAGTCATAGTAGAGCCTTCGAGGCTTAATGGGTGTTGAATTATTTTTACTGGGAATTTTTTTTAACCCAATATTGATATATATTCTACAATATTCCCTTGGAATCAATTCAAATTGATTCTTCAAACAAGACTTATGCAATTTGTAAAACAAAATACACACCTTTTTCTTGCTTTTGAGGAGCTCGATATTGAAATTGGATTATCTTTGTGATTGTGGCTCTAAAATATCTTAAATTGGGCACTAAGGTATCCTTTTGAATTATCTTTTGAATGCCCTGCGGGTCTAACATGATTTTGATTCCCCAAGGCAAAGTTATCTCCAATCTCCCACAATGACATAATTATGGACTCGGTTTAGTAGAGAAAACTTGTACGACTTTCCACGTGTCACTATTTTTTCTTTTAGCTCTAAAATTGGTAGAAAATAATATACATTCCATGTTCTTGCGATCTCTTTTTTACGACACTCCAATCCGATGCTCGGAGAGAGTTATGAAGATTTTCCCACAATCTACTCTTTGAGATGAAATTCAAGAGCTTGAAAAAAGCACTACCTTCCATAGATCATATGTCCGAAAATATTGCAAACCAAGATGTAAAATTTTTCAACATGTTTCTTCATGATTTCAGCTTCGCACCCTAAAAATTTCAGGGTTCCGAGCCTTCGTAGAAAAAAAATTTATAGCACAAATGCCACGATGACCTCGTTTAGATTAAATTGAGGAGCCTACAACAAGACCTAAATTCCACGAGATCATATCTCCGCAAATGTTTCGAACCAAGCTCTGAATTTTTCACGACGATGTTCCTCAGATTTCGGCTTCGCACCACTAAAAATTTCAGCTTTTGAAACTTCATAGAAAAAAATTTATAGCGCAAATGCCACGATGACTTGTTTGGAGCCGCGAAACCCTTAATCCAAAGCTCGATACCAAATGTTGTCAAACCAGACTCCAAAAATAGAAGAAAAGAGATATCAATGCCTTATAAATAAGCCACTTCGAGGGGGAAACCTCCAATACATTACATTAATGAACAATTCTTGGATGATACAAATTAAAAAGCCTCCTTCCTATATAGAGGAGTCCATGGGGCCATAATGTAATCCTAGTGGGGCCACAATGTAATCCTAGCCGACCTAACAATAATAATTTAAGGTCACAATAATAAAAATATGGGGGTTACGTGGGTACAATAATAACAATAAGGGGGTTACACTAACAACAATAAGCGACTATACTAGTAATATAGGGACCTAATAATCTAGCTCCACCTCGGGGATATTGTTTTTTTTCCATGAAACACTAAGAACCGCACATTAGTGCCTTCACTTCGAGCATGGAGTCAAAATGTTGTTTCATGAAATATGAACAATGGGAAAACCGAATATGTACAATGGTGAACCATAAAATCTCAATGTTGGAAATAATGTTTCAGATACTTCCCATTCATAGGCATCTCCACCTGTTTCTCCATCAATATTTTCCATCATGAATGTGTTATTCGATCTAACCTCAACAATATTGTATGGGCCATACCGAGAGTGGATCAAACTTACAATGCTTTCCCTTCTCTTCTCTTTTGATATCCCATCTTAATATCGAAATCCCCGCCTTGAAAAAAGAATCTCTTTTTTCTTTTCTATAAAAAAATGGACTTCATTTTTTTCTTAGTAGGTGATCAATTTTTTTTGACTTTGTTCCTACTCTCACTTGATTCTATAACCTTGTTCAACCTTCTCACCAATGGATAATTTTCTTCTTAGTGCTTCTTGAAAAAAAACAAATGACCTATCTAGCCAATTGAGTAGGAAATAAAGCTTGAGTGCCATAAACCAGCTCATAAGGAGACATACCTATAGATCTTCTAGTAGTCACTCTTACTACCCAAAGAGAAAATGTCAATTTTGAATTCCAATTTTTCTGATTTTCACTAATTGTCTTCTTCAAGATCTTAACCGATGTCTTTTTGGAAGATTCAACTAGCCCATTCCATTGAGGATAATATGCTTTAGAATGAGATAGAATGACATTATATGTTTGACAAAAATTAATGAATTTGATTGAATTGAATACCTAAGCATTGTTAGTTACAATCTTGATTGGAAATCGAAACCTACTCGAAGATGTTTTCTTCCAAAAAATTCATTACTACCTGATCAAATTACACTTTCTAGTAGGTATTTCCTCCACCCACTTTCAGTGAAATAGCCGATGGCATTTAAAATCAATTTGAACTCGCCCACTTGATGGTGGATTGATTTCCCCAATAAAATTTAATCCCCATTGTCTAAAGGGTTCTTCAACAAACACTCGGGAGAAGAGGAAGAGGAGCTAACCTTTTCTTTTAAGTAAAAAAATTGATATTTCTAGCAAATTTTCTTCTAACCATTATCTAGACATCAACAAACAAGGAGGGCTAGTAAAAACATGATTTGAGAATTTCATGTCCAGGTAACTTTCCAACTATAATGGCCTCACACGTATTTGCATGATATTCTTTTATACCTTCCATTGATTATCCTTCTCGTCAAAACACAACAAAAAAATGCCGGCAGGGATCCTTCCAATACAACTTAGCATCAATTATAACATAAGGTTGAGATTTCAGCTTAAGAGATTTGTATTTGGTTACGTGTTAGTGTGGTTGGGCAAGAGAAAAAAACATAAGTAATGAACAATATCCTTATACCAAGAAGAACACAGGAACTTGTATTTAATTGTGATCTTTATACTACTTTGATCGCTTTCCTCAATAGCTTCATCTAAAGGTGCGAGCAAATTAATCCCTCAAGGCTTGAAAATTAGACTGCTGTCAATAACTTTGTGAATCCTTGTCCTTTGACCAATTTGGTAGGTTTTATATCTAAGTCTTATTCTTGAATCTTAGCTATCCATTTTCCTCTTTTTACCTTCCACATCACTTGGAATCTATACATCCTTTACAACATAATTAGGCACATAAGAAACTATTCGAGACTATAACACATAAGTCTTGAACGCTTTTAATCCTTTAGCTAAAGAATATACCTATTTCTCCAAAATGTTATACTTAAGTTTGGCATCCCTTATAAGTTTACTCGAAAAAATTCCTGCAGGTTGTTCTTTGCCTTCTTCATTCTTCTCCGCAATAGCACAACAACAATGGTAGAAGGTGATGCAAATGAAAATATTTGTAAAGCTTTTTTATAATATGGATCGATCAAAATAGGAGCTTCCTAAAGAGCTTCTTTAATCTTGTAAAATGATTCTCTTGCATCCTTGTCCCATTTTACTTCAGCATTTTTATTTAACATATTTTTTATGTTCTGAAAATTTCAAAGCATAGTTTGGGACATGATATTCTCAAGAAATTCAATTTTTCCTAGAAACCTCTCGAATATCATTTTTTACTCCTAGGAAAAGGAATTGTTTGCATAGCTTCAACTCTTGCTCGGATCAATCTTCACCCTTTGATTTGAAACTATATGCCCTAGTAACTTTCCCTTCCTCCAAGGCAAAAAGGGATTTTTTTTGGATTCAAAGACAACCCAAAATTTTTTGCATTATAGGAAATCCTTTTGCAAATTCTCAAGTGTTCATCATTAGAACCTGAAAAAATAGTCACATCATCAAAATATATGATTACAAACTTATCACCCACAAATGTTATGTCCATTTCCCTTTCAAAAGTGGAACCCGTGTTCATTAGACTAAATGGCATCCTAGCATACATGAATGTTCCCCCAAGGGGTGGTAAAATTGTTTTTTCTTCCGATCTTCCTTTTCAATAGCTACTTGGTTATACCCGAGAAACCATGAACCATAGACAATCTATATGCTCCTCGTCACTTTTCGTAAAACGTAGTCCATCTTAGGCAAAGGATAATTGTCTTTAAGAGATTCTCTGTTTAAATTCACGAAGTCAACACATAGCCTTATCTCTCCATTATTTTTTCCTCATAGGAACTAGGTTAGAAACCCAGTACTCGAATATCTAAGTGGGACTATGATTTCGCCTACGGCAATTTCTTCATTTTCAATTGGAGCAATGACCAATGTGTTATCACAAAATTTGACCTAATAGGCTACTTGATCAAACAATCTCATGTAACTATTTCAAACCTAATCTTGTGACTCAGGGCTTAGCCTCCTTAGCCTAAGCGGGCTCTCTCAAGGGTTAATGATATGGATAAAAATATAGATGGCTAACTCTATTAAGGAAATAAACTGATAATGATAGATGTAGGTTGAAAATAACATCAGAATGTGTACATTGGGCTTATGGAATCAAATAAATTCAGTAATTAAGTGTCTACTTAACATGGAAGTCGAGGTATATCGTAGTTTTTAGTGATAAGACACACACACATGAAACATGTAAAAACATAGTCAGCTCACTTATAAAGGAATTCGAGAGCATCTTATAGATGAATTCCGAGTAATATAGATGAACACCACTGCAAATGAGATATATAAGAAATACAAATAGAACAAGACAACACTAAAAATCCTTCAAAAATCTCAATTTGGTCAAGTTGAAAATATTTGTATTAGTCGAAAACGATCAATTCACAACAAGCTTAGTTTTGTCAAAAATGTCCAACCCCTCACAAATTCGACCCAATGGCCTTTAATAGATATGTTACATCATCATATGATCTACCTCTAGGCTAGATACATTGTGTTAGCACTCTGAATTGGACCCCAGTGCCGAAAAGGCAAAAACAGGGGTAACAACTAAACCACGCTCATCCTTGTAGCTAGCCCCTACAAGGATAGGAGAGGGCTCTCTCCCAGTAAAAGAATATTCAATAAAGTGTAATAGAAATCTGATATTAGGCTATATTAAATGAATGGGAAAAAGGTTTTAATAAAAATGAATGAATGAATGAATTTTGGGGATGTGTGGGATTTAAAGGGACAGTTGAAACCGGGAATTAAATCAGGACACAGGGTGTTTCATGGGGCAAGATAGGCAGGAAACTTAGCAATTAAAATTTAATGAGGATGGGATGGAAACACTGGTGTGGAGCTGAAAAGGGCACAATAAACGGATCCTTTCCAAACAGAAGAAAACACACAGAGTATGAATGATTCCCCAAGGCAAAGCATATCAAATGGATTCTACCTTTCTATCTTGAAAGCATTCAAAAGGAAATGTTTATGGATGAATGGAATACATAACAATTCACATATGAAACAAAGAAGAAGAAAAAAATGTTAACTCACATACCACATGGATCCCACAAATTAGAGCTGCATCTCTTTATTAATTCCTGTCAAACTGTACAATGTAGTGCAGATATGTTCTTCCACACTATTCCCCTACTTTCTGAGTTACAGACTATTCAAACTCTCAGACTGCTTTAAAAATGATTTACAATTACATTAAATAGGCTGAAATGTGGGAACATATATCCATAAGAGAAGGGAGCTATTTTAACAGCTGAAGAACTGAAATACAATCATAGTAAATAAATACAACAAATCAGCCCCTGAAAATAAGGGACATCATTGCATTTGACCAATTGGAGATTTCGCTGTTAGGCTATATGAAAGAAAATAGGTAATCTGATGAACAGATTTCCTATTTTGCTGCTTGTTGTAACAATCTTTCTTTTAAATAAGCTCTTGGCCCTTTGACTATTGCTTTCCATATTTTGTTTGAATAAAACTAACCTTTTAATAAACATGCCTTCGGAATGAAACTTTGGCTTTAGTGAAGGGAAAATAATGAATAGGAAGGAAGGGAGAGGAGGTGGGACCCACATTACAATCGCAATCGGAGGTGATAGGCAGAGGGATATCATATTAATAACATAGTCGTAATATAACAATCGGCGGTACCATCGCAGTCGGAATCGGAATCGGGAGAAGGGAGTAACATATTACAAATATTGCGATGCGATGGGGAGGAAGGCCTTTGTAATAAACAAAATGGATGAATTTTAACCTTTACAAAGGAGAAAGGGGTTTTGTAATGAATGGCAGAGGGTTTTAAATGGTGGGGCCCACATAATTGGAATCGAAAGATCGTGGAGAGGCTCATCGCATAACAAGATGGGCCGATGCGATTTGGGAAGGGAAATGGGAAAAACATTTGCAAAAAACGAAATATAACAATTTTCCAGTTTACAAAGGGGAAGACCCTTCACATTATAAACGGGTGGAAGTACCGTATGGTGGGCCCGGGGATTAATCGCAATCGAAAATTGGAGGGGAGCAGAGTGTAATATATATGGGAATGCCGATTGCGATGGCCCGATTAGCTATGGGTCGTCCGATCGGCGAGGAAAATCGACGGTGGGGAGATCAATTGGGGGTTGTTACGATCGGAGGAGCGGATCGAGTAATCGGAGGGAGGGACTTGCGATTGATCGGATTAGAGGATGGTGTGATCAGCGGATCGGAGGATGGTGTGATTGGCGGATCGGAGAATGGTGCGATTGGCGAATCGGAGCATTCAAATAAACTTTGCGATGCGATCAGGGGGAAAGGTTTGCGATTGCGATGGGAAGCGGGGGGGTTTATAACATAAAACTTTATTATAAAGTTTTATTTTAAAGCATGGTGGGGAAGTGGTTTGGCATAATCGCATTTGTATTTAAAGATTTATAATGCGATTTTATAATCGGAAAGGGGGAAAAGGGATTTAATTAAAGAAATATAAAACTTTAATAATATAAAGTTTAAAGGGAAAAAATGGGAAATAGGGGATATATGAGGATATAAGGGCTTTTACTTCACTTAAGCATAAATTTCAATCCAGAAGTCAGTTTTGAGAGTGTAGTATACCATTGGAAAGCTCTTTCCGGGATCTTTCTGATGGATCTACTTGGAGGATGATTTGGTGCTGAACATGCTACGGAAAACTTCTCTGAAGGCAAGGACATCACTTTGTGGAGATAACAGCTTCTGAATTGTGACTTATTACACATGATGATATAGAATTACATAATGAATAATAATAAAGGAAAAATATCACGTTTTCACCTCAAAACATGGTCTTGAGTTGAAAACTACATCAAGCTGAATAAAATATCTTTTTGATCTTTCAGGTGTTGTGACTTCTGATTTTATTGACTTCCTCATGACCTTGCTGATATTATTGACATTTGACTCATTAATTTGACCATGGTGAGACCCTAGAAACTAATGAGACCCATCCTATGACCTACTGATATGATTTTGAGAATAAAAGTGACTAATGACTAAAGACCATAGAAAGGAAAATCAGCAAGTACCTCATGAGGGACAACTGATAAAAATTACTACCATCAATGAATCCATGACCTAACGGAATGGTGAAATTTATTCGGTATGAGACACCTAATATGAAGATGCAAAAGAGCAGTTTTGATCACTTATGGCAGTATGACTAGACTGACACTAACATTGGCTCCAATGGGGATGGTAGCTCCTTGGAGGTGCCAAGAACACCGTAGACCAAGTAGCCTTATCCATTGGGCATGGAGTCAATAGCTAAAAACCAAACTGAATACTGAAAGAAACTTGACCCAACAAACTGACTCAAAAGTGACTCAAAGCTAACCTAGACAAAACTTAACATTTAAAGCTTGATGGCAGTATATGACCAAGACTTGAGGTTTCAAATCTTGATGATAACCACCTGTGTTTCTGGGAGGCCAATGTACCATCAGGCTATATCAAAATGCCAATGTAACCATTCAAGCAAATGCCTCCTTGATTGATTCTCCTAATCAGATCCTTTGGTCAACAATAGATACTTGCAACTGGGCATCCAAAAACATGGTTGGCCATGATCTCCTTCATCACTGAATACTGCAATAATTACCTTCACTACTGACTACAATAAATTTTCCACTGGATCCTGAAAAATATGAAGATTTACCTCTTGCTGAAGAAACAAGGTGTCTTTTTCTCTTGATTCTGATCTTCCTTCACAATGTACCTCAGTAAGAGTGTGTTCTTGGTTTTCAAAAAATTCTGAACAAGTAGATGAGCAAATTTCCTCTTGAAAAAATATTTCAAAGCATGAGACATAGGAAGAAGAATCTGAATGGCAGTCCTGAATGCTCTGATCTTCTGTAATCTGAATATATTGTTGGTCATCATCATATGATATGACAACCATATTTTCATGTTTCTCATCATATTCATCAATCATAAGAGAAGAAACTTCAGATGTTTCTTGAGATCCAACACTATCATTTCTATCATCTACCATAAATTCATCCAAAGAAACTCTTTCACTTACTTGAACAAAGATCTCGTCTTGTTCTTCATTAAGAGAATGGATGACCTCCTTGTGAAGATCTAGTTCTGATGGGATGAGCGTGTTTAGATCTGTAACTATGTTTTCTTCGTTTGAGGCATCCTTAACAATAGAGCACTCTTTTATGGGACCCGGAACAACGTATTCTTCCTCATCACATTTTAACTCTAGATTTGGCTTAACTTTATCACTATGTGACATTGGAACATCCTTTAGCGGCATCTCGTCCTTTATTTCAATCAGATTTGAAATAAAGCCTCTTCTTTCATCATTTTCAGATGTATAAAGATCTTCAACCTGCTGATCTTGATAAATATCCTCTAAGATTTCTGTGTGCTGCTGAAATGGATTTTCATACAGTGCTTCCATGATTTCTTCGTCCATGAATTCATCATCTCCATAAAAATTCTCAAGATTTTCAATGAAACTATTAACATGTTTGCAACAGTTCTGAACTAACATTAAAGACGGACAAGATTCTCTGTACCTTTCAAAGAATATGGTATGAAAATCTTTTAAACCATAAATACAAGCAGGGGGAAAACTTTCATACCATGATCGAGCTTCATCTTCCAGAGTAGCCATAAACATCTTCATCAAACAATCTTCATGTAAATCGACCTTTAATTTATGCACATGGATGTGGAATTTCACCAGATGGAGAGCAGCATCATTACCTTTCACATTTTTGAACATAGGCAAATTCCTTTGCCAATCTACTTTGGGAATTTTATTTGGGAAACCTGAAATATGATCTCGGCTCATGGGAGCATACCTTCTTGCAATGCGTTCCATCTTAAAATATTTAAAGCTACTGATCTTCCTGTATTGGAGTCACCATGAAGCATCGATTTCTAGATTTTTCAGTGAATGGAGTCGCCAGGTGAACGATTCAGCCTTTATATATATCCAATTGTTGTTCACCATCAACAATCAGATCTAAACTTTGTCATTCTTTTCCAGGGAGGATATGCTCTACTGTTTCAAATAAATTACGTCCCCAGTGGAGTCGCCAGAGATGTTAGCACCCAATCTGAACCTCAAGCTGAAAAAGGAAAATCAGGGTAACAACTAAACCACGCTCAGCCTTGTAGCTAGCCCTACAAGGACAGGAGAGGGCTCTCTCCATCAAAGAATATTCAATGGAACACAATAAATGGATTGATATTAGGCTAGATAAAATGATAAAGAAAAGGTTTTAATAAAATGAATGAATGAATGAATTTGAGGGATATGTGGGATAAAAGGGACAGTTGAAACCGGGAATTAAATCAGGACACAGGGTATTTCATGGGGCAATATAGGCAGGAAACTTAGCAATTAAAATTTAATGAGGATGGGATGAAATACTGGTGAGGAGATGAAAAGGGCACAATAAATGGATCCTTTTCAAACAGAAGAAAAATACAGAGTATGAATGATTTCCCAAGGCAGAGCATATAAAATGGATTCTGCCTTTCTATCTTGAAAGCATTCAAAAGGAAATGTTTATGGATGGATGGAACACATAACAATTCACATATGAAACAAAGGAGAAAACAAATGCTAACTCTCATACCACATGGATCCCACAAATTAGAGCTGCATCTCTTATTAATTCTTGTCAAGCTGTACAATGTAGCACAAAGATGTTCTTCCACACTATTCCCCTACTTTCTGAGTTACAAATTCTCTTTTTAGAAATGATTTATAATTACAATAAATGCACTGAAATGTGGGAACATAGATCCACAGAAAATGGAGTTGTTCTAACAGCTAAAGAAATTGAAATACAATCATAGTAAAGAAACACAACAATCTGCCCGTAAAAATAAGAGACAGCATTGTGTTTGACTACTTGGAGATTTTGCTGTTAGGCTGTGTGAAAGAAAATAGGTAATCCGATGAACAGATTTCCTATTTTTCTGCTTGCGGTAACAATATTTGTTTTAAATAATCTTTCGCTTTATATCGTTTCTCATTTACCATTTCTAATTATGAAGAAAACTTATTTTTTAAATAACATGCCTTTTGAAATGAAACTTTGCCTTTAGTGAAGGGAAATAATGAATAGGAAGGAAGGAGAGGAGGCGGGACTCGTGACATAATCCCAACTCCGAGTGAGCCGGTGGAGGGATATATTATTAATAAAACAAATAAAATAATATAAAAATTATGTACATCGCAATCAGAATTGGAATTGGGAGAAGCGAGTAACATACTACAAATATTGTGATGCGATGGGGAACAAGGCATCTGTAATAAACAAAACGGATGAATTTTAACCTTTAAAAAGGAGAAAGGGGTTTTGTAATGAATGGCAGAGGGTTTTAAATGGTGGGGCCCACATAATCGCAATCGGAAGATCGTGGAGGGGTGCATCGCATAATAAAATGGGCCGATGTGATTTGGGAAGGAAAATGGGAAAAACCTTTGCAAAAAATGAAATATAACAAATTTCTAGTTTACAAAGGGGAAAGCCCTTTATATTATAAATGGGCAGAAGTACTGTATGGTGGGCGCGGGGTCAATCGAAATCGAAAATCAGAGGGGAGAGGAGTGTAACACATACGAGGAATGCCGATTGCGATGGCCCGATTAGCTGTGGGCCATCGGATAGGTGGGAAAGATCGACGGTGGGGAGATCAATCGGGGGTTTGCCATCGGGGCAGTGGATCGGGAGATCGGAAGAGGAGTTGCGATTGGGTAATCGGAGGGAGTGATGCGATCGGGTAATCGGAGGGAGGGGTGTGATCAGGTAATCAAAGGGAGGGGTGCGATTGATCGCATCGGAGAATGTTGCGATTGGCCGATCGGAACTTGAAAACAAAACATGCGATGCGATTAAAGAGCGGCGGGGTTTATAATATATAACTTAAACTTTATTATAAAGTTTAAGGGGTCATGGAAAAGGGGAAGTTGTTTATAACGGCGGGACTTTATAATATAAAGGTTTTTATTATAAACTTCTACGGGAAATGGAGGGGAAGTGGTTAGCAATTAAATCGCATATTTTTTTAAAATAATTTATAATGCGATTTGGTAATGGGAAAGGGGGAAAATGGGTTTTTATTAAAGAAATATAGGACTTTAATAATATAAAGTCTAAAGGGAAAAATGGGAAATAGGGGGTATATGAGGGTATAAGGGCTTTTACTTCACTTAAGCATAAATTTCAATCCAGAAGTCAGTTTTGAGAGCGTAGTATACCATTGGAAAGCTCGTTTCGGTCTCTTTCTGATGGATCTGCTTTGGAGGATGATTTGGCACTGAACATGCTGTGGAAAAATCTCTGAAGGTAGGGACATCACTTTCTGGAGATAAGAGCTTCTGAATTGTGACTTATTACACATGATGATATAGAATTACATAATGAATAATAATAAAGGCGAAATATCACGTTTTCACCTCAAAACATAGTTTTGAGGTGAAAATTACGTCAATCTGAATAAAATGTCTTTTTGATCTTCCGGGTGTTGTGACTTTTGATTTTATTGACTTCCTCATGACCTTGTTGATATTATTGACATTTGACTCATTAATTTGACCATGGTGAGACCCTAGAAACTAATGAGACCCATCCTATGACCTACTGATATGATTTTGAGAATAAAAGTGACTAATGACTAAAGACCATAGAAAGGAAAATCAACAAGTACCTCATGAGGGACAACTGATAAAAATTACTACCATCAATGAATCCATGACCTAGCGGAAATGGGTGAAGTTTATTCAGTGCGAGACGCCTAATATGAAAAATTCAAAGGAGAAATGATCACCGATGGCAAAGAGTGACTAGACCGATCACTCAACATTGCCTTAATGGGGATGGTAGCTCCTTGGAGGTGCCAAGAACTACAAATATCTCGGGGAAAGTAGGCGAAAGCCTCTCGTCCATTGGGCCATGGAGTCAATAACTTCGACAAACCAAAACAAGACTCTCGACTCATTTTGAGAACTTAAACCGACTCAAAACCGACTCAATTTTGAAACCAAAAATGACGCTGAAAGACCTAACTCAAAAAACCAAACCGAAACTCGAAATCAACCTTCATTTTTATAGCCTTCACCTCAGGCAAACTCGAAAGAATGATGACAAGACATGCTTGCAATGAACCTTAGACAAATCGGTATGTACAAGGATATGTATGACAAAGCGAAAACATTTCAAAAATAGTACCGTTTGAGGAGCCAACCATCGATCGGCCCTCCCGGACAATCTTCTCCATTCATTTCTTTCAAAAAGGAAATAATTTTGGCACTCGATATGCATCAATTTCGAAAGGTCCCTTCCCAAAGACTTCTCGAACTTGCCATGCTTACCTTTATCTTCGTTTCTTGAATCCCATTTCCTCAAAGACCACTTCTTCTAATTGAAACTTATCTTCCTTTCGCCTTTCGATCATATATCTTCTTGATTCTCTCTCGTCAGCCTTGAAAGTGTTTTGAAAACCTCGTCTTCGCCCAACGTAAATGGATCATCTCGATCGATTCTTCGTTGCATATGATCATCTTCGCTACCTACCTTCCCCGCAAAATTTTAACCACTCGGAACTCGGCGAGAGAGGCCGTGTGAATGCTATAAAGTCAACACCATACATGAGCTCAAAAGGAGACATCCCTATAGATTTATTTTGGACTCACTCTATCCGCCCAAAGTGCATTAACCAATTTCTTATGCCAACTTTTCTTGTTTATTTCCAACAAAGTCTTTTTGACAATATTGACCAGAAGGATTTATTTTTGAGGATCTCGGCCAATCCATCGCCTTGTCAGGATGATATGCTGTTGACAGTCTAAAAGCAATTTGATACTTATCACAAAAATTCAATCATTCTGTCGACATTTTAAAGGCCGTCACGACATTATCGGTGATTAGCTTATTTGGACACAACCAAAATGAGACAAAATGTTGTTTTCAAGAAATGAAATGACTACCAAATTTCTTTTGTCTCGGCCTGGGTGGGAATCGCCTAATCCATTTAGTAAAATATTCTTTTCGCCGTAAGGATCCACTTATGTTGCGCGAAAGAAGTAGACGGGACTTCGCCACAATGAAATCCAAACCCCACCGCCAAAAAGGAGCACTTACTTCAATGGGCTCGTAGCGTGCAAAGGCTGCGTAATTTCTTCCTCCCTTCAAAAATCGTTGACATTCATGGAAGCGTAACAGCTTTTGTACACATCAACAAAGAGAGCTCAGGCTACACATCCTCGCTCTCAAAATTTTTTTGGCCGTTTTTTTCCCGTAAAAGGTGACCTCCGCAATCTCTCTTTATGAAAATTTTTCTCTACAACTCCGTTTTGCTTCTTATTCAACCAAACAATCGAGCAAAACACCACCGAGATATCTCCAATAGAGCGCATTATTTTATGATACAAAACTTGCGACCTCTCTAATTTCAATGTCATACTTTTGTTTTTAGCCATTCATGGCGTGTGACAAAGCATTTTGGAGCACATATAACAATGTCCGGAATACCAAGGAGAAAGAACAAAGATTTATGATACCCGAGTTAGTGAACTTTCTTCATTTTCTCTCGACATAGCTAAACAATGAGACTACTTTCCAAGGCATGCAAATTTGACTCACCCATTAGCTTAGCCAAAGTCATCCTTTGATAAGCTTTGTAGGATTTATCTCCAGCATCATATTCCAACAAGGTAGCAATCCATTTTGCTTTCGCCTCCCTTCGGGATCCGTTTTCTGCACTAAGACATCCTTAACGCAGCAAACGATTAGGAACATAAGCAAGAATGTGAGAATGCAAGTAATATATACTCGAAACATTTCAACGCTTTCACTAAGGCAAGAGCTTGTTTTTCAATAATATTATACTTTAAGGTTGCATCTCTCATGGTTCTAGCCGAAAAAAGAAATTGGTTTTTCAAGCCGATCTCTTTTTCTCGCATCAAGACTCGCTTCCATAATATAATCTCGATGGAAAAATGAAACAAAATAAAATCCCGAGGATAGTCCGGCCGATCAAAACCCGCAGCTAAAGAAAGAGCCAATTTTACCAAATTAAACGACTTTCACCGTCTCCTCGTCCACTTCACTACACTATCTTTCTTTGAGCATGTTTGTGATTTCCCTTAAATGTTTTGCAAGATTGGGCACAAAGACACATAAGAAATTCATCTTACCGTTGAATGATTAGATCTCCTTTTTGTTTTCGTGGAATATCAATTTTCCTCAATAGCTTCTACTCAAGCTAAAGCATCAATGGGGATGCCATCCTTTGATATAATATGACCAAGAAGCTTGCCCTCATCCATGGAAAACAAACTCTTCTTTTGGATTGAGAGACACCACCATATATTTTCTACACGCCGATCTTCCAAATGATAGAGGTGCACTGTCATCCTAATTGAAAAACTCGTCAAATCATCAAGATACACAACTAGAAAAGCATCATTTTCATTTGCAAAATGCCACATCCATCGCTTCGCCGAAAGGTCACACCAAACATTCTTCAAACCGAAGGGAATTTTAGCATAAAGGAAAGTTCTACGCAGTGGTGAATGTTGTTTTATCTCTATCATCCTCATGGACCCTAATCTGTGTCAGAAACCGACACCACTCGAGTAGTGACATGCGGGATGCTCACAAATGCATAAGCTGAACTCAATGCATAAGCGAATCTCACCTATTTTCTTGCGCATGAGCACCAAATTATAAATCCAATCAGTAAATCTTATGGGAACGATGATACCAGCCTCAGTACAATCAATTCACTTCCTTCTCTATCGAGGGCGTAGCTTTTGGATTTTATTCCTCTCCCATTTTTTCGCCGAAAGGGCTTTTAAGATTTGCCTTTCTGACTGGAATGGTATGTCGAATTATGTTTGTGTCATATGTCTTCAAATCTAAATAGTCCCAAGAAAATACATCAAAGCAAAGGAAGATAAAAACCTAACATACTCCGCTTTTTACTTGTGCAACGCTTTGGACAATACCACCATTTTAGGATTTTCTTCGTCGATCCAACGGTTCACATCCTCAACCTCCTTTCTGCAAGCAAGCTTCCGCTTTCAAGCTACATCATCTTGGTTGAAAATCTCCCGAAAGGTATTAGGACCTTTTAGAATGACATTATCCTTCGCCTGCAAAACTTCCATCCGATTGACTTGTACATCCACCCTCGCCATCATCATGCTCCCCATCAATAGAAGTGTCTTTGAATTTACCCTCATTTTGCGTAAACTCATCAATTTCTTTGTCATATTGAAACACTTGCCAATACCTTTGGTTGTCGTGGACAACGAACGATGCTTCACATGGATTTCAAATTTTTGTTTGAATCTCACTGGAATTTTCACCACTACTTGTCGCTATTGCAAGTGCATCCGCAATACCATTCTCGAATACGAGGGACACATGTCAAAGTATAATCTAAAAACAATCTCAAGATATCTAGTACCGCATTTCGCATGCCCGCATTCGAGGATGGCTAGTCGGATATTCACCTCTCATTTGCTTGATAACTAACTCGAGGCACCATACACTGCAATTCTCTTGGCATTTAACTTTCTAAGACTTTTCGGCATCAAAGAATTAAAGCTTCGTATTCGGCATTTCATTATTTGAACAATCAAAAGCCAATTTATAAGAATAGACCCTTACATTACTCTGGCACTTTGTGGGAGGAAACAGATCAGCAGTGCCCAAACAAGCCACCCCATCACCTGCTTCCTACCGCACCATCAAAATCCATGGTCCACAAACCATCTTCTTGCCTTCTTCCAAATGCTGAAATTATCCTTTTTGCTTTGTCCTATTGTCCATCAACATTTTGCTATTGTCTCAAGGTCGATTTCTCACCGTACTATCAAGTCTTTGTCTCTCTTTCTTTAATACCTCTCGAAATTTTCAATGATTTTCGGAATGTCTTCTACTTCAACTAATTGACTATTTAAAAGAGCATCATTAAATTTATCTCGAGTATAAAACAAATGATTCTAAATCGCATGTGCATAATTTGGATTGGATGATTTACCCGCTTTCTCCTCAAGCTAGTTGATCATATACTTCATTTTTTTCTCTGGTATACTTTCCTCATCCGACCAAACACGGAATAGTAGCATAGGAGAAATCAAGCCGCAATGTCCCTTTAAGCTTCGCTCCCCAAGATCCGGAAAGAAGCATGCCAAATCTAGGAGGAATATCTACCACAATCCACATCCATCATTTAGTTGGAATTTGATCCAAACCGACCACCAAATATTTCCGATGTAAGCCCAATGCACCTTACTCTACTAGAATCAAAAAGAATAAAGGTCATGATACTTTCTAGTGATATCCAATCCCAGTTTCTCCATGATCGCACCAGGCATGAGATTATGAGAGGCACCGAATCAAACATAGCCGTGTAACACATAGTCATGCAATCTAAGACTCGATGTAAAAAGGAGGTACATCACTATCTCCGGAGACTCACCATCCACCGTTGGACCAAAAATCAACTCAGACCTTTGATCATCTTCCACGTTTACCATATCAAAGTCAATGGATCTAAATTCAAAATCTTAGACACCCTCGACCCTTATAGATGCTATTCTTCATCAATTCAGCCTAAAGGAATGGATACTTTTAACTTAGCAATTTCATTTTATAAGTTAAAAACCGAAGTTTTTTCTACCTCTTTAGCCGGAACATCCTTCTTTTTCCATTTTCTCCTTGATATATTTGGCTGATCGGGATCTCGTCATTCACCGATGGTGATTTGCTAGTAGGTGGGACTGGCATTGCTTTCTTTTCCCTTTTTCTCGCACAACAAGTGAATCATTCTTTTGCGTGCCGTAGCGCTTCCTTTCTCTTTTTGAATTGGATTAATGGGCACATCTCTACTTCGGAAAGGGAATATTGTCGCCGCCGGGTGGTCAAGGCGAGTTCATGTACCTCTCTCTCGATATCCATCGTATTCTTCAAGAGCCGTCTCTCATTTTCCAAGATGAAATTCTCGTCCTTTTTTACAAATGAGTTTTCATAATACTCCTCATCTTCGAAAGGATAAAAATTTGCATGTCATCAGTGTGTAAAGAAATGATTCTCTTCTCTCTATTACATTCTCTTCATCATCTAATTCTCGGGACCATGGTATGAACTATGTCGTAGAAGGTGTCTTCTACCGGTCGTTGTACTACTTCGTTCTCCGTACTCGCCGCTTCGTGCGTGATCTCTAATGTTGGGAAAAATACCGAGAGTGGTGAATCAATATTTAGAGCTAATAGATAAAATTTTTACTCTCAAAACCCATACGCTACTTTACGTGAACAAACTAGCGTATATATGAGCATATCCTTACAGGAAAACTCACGTATGCTCGTAGCTCTTATTATGTATTTGATTCTCTAAATCATTGCATCATTTATTCATCGATGTTAAGTAGTAAGCATGTGCGGTAAAATAGAATAAACCATCACACATAAGCAACACACATGAACACCAGGATTTAAGGTGGAAACCCAAGTCGGGAGAAAACCACCGTCAGCTACTCGACCTCAATATTTATTATAAAGAAAACATCTTACAACCATGTACTAGCGTAGACCCATACCAAAGACGCAGTGCACACACTCGTGTAAGGCTACAACCTTCTCTCGTTTACTGCCTTCCTCCGGAAGGGAGCTTACAACCTCGCTTCACGGCTACCAAATTTCTCCTAGAAGGGAGCTACTACCCCCTCGATATTAGCACCACTCTCTACCGGCGTAAAAGCTTCTACTTTCATACCGAAGGCTTTAACCCTCGCATCCATCGCGCATCACATTTCATCAATTTTCATAGTGGATCACATTTTCAACACAACCCTTCACTTATCAACAAACATACTTTGCCCAATACTTCAAACGATTAATAGTGAGACCACCGTAACCGTAATATCGTAGATAACCAAGACTTCAGTAATAGATATGACAAACCCCAACCCGAACATTCATTGAATCAAATATCATACGCTACTTTTCTACCGAAGCCGCGTACATACGCGCGCTTCTCGCACACCAACCCGCGTATACTTCCGTGTATTTTATTCTTCGCAAAACCCTATACGCACCTTTCATTAATAGAGACCGTGTATACATGCGCTAGCAGACCAACTAGCGTATATATCCGTAAATGGAAAACTTTACAAAATAGCATCAGATCTATAAACTTACCCGCATTTCTTCATTATATTCAAGCAGATTTTGCGCCAGATCTTCTACCATTTCTTCTACTCTGCATCATCCTAGAGATTTATCATCATCATAAGATCTAGAGATCTTGAACCATCCTCAAATCCATGGGTGCATCAAAGACTAAGATCTATTAATTAAGAACAGCAGTTCATTCATGCAAGTATAATCCCCAGAGATATTTATTCATCAACAACCCTTACTCATGAACACCCTTGCACTAATGATCTTCTTCTCCTTATATAGATTTAGCTCTTTATAACAATACCATGAGTCAAAACCACACAACTTCCGATGGTATTCCCGGACGGGATCAAATAGACATCCAAAGGCTCAATACAAAGCGCCAATACCTATGGTAAACCCCTAGGTATCATAGTTTTTAGAGCGCAAAAAGGCATACACAAATTTGAGCATGCGTATCCGCGTGTATATGCAACTTCGCCCTCATAAAAAATGCATATATGCTAACTGAATGTATACGCTGGGTTGCCTTCACAAAAGTAGCGTATACATCGTGACATAATATATTTATCATTTTTCTCGGCACTTACTGGAATTTTTTTCTCCGTCACAAGACGAACCGATCTCGTAGATACATCATTCTTACATCTTTAGCACATAGGTCGCTTTATCATAGGCAACTCATCAACTAGGTTTCCATCAAGGCCAACTTCATCAAGTAGGTTGCCATCAAGGACAACACATTGCATCATATTGCCAACATCTAAATTGTGGCTGCTGTCTGCCACTGTTAGGATTTATGATCTCATGGTTCAGTACTTATCAAGTGTTAATCTTTTCAAAACATATTTTCCATCTTCCCGAGAGCACTCTCTGATCTAAAGTGGAAACCTCTTTCCTTTATTGCTACTTTCTTTTCAAATTTTCTGGCTTTAGCTCTCCTGCAAGCAAATTTGCTTCAACGTCGACCGCAATTTTTCCGCATGTCTTCTAAAGTGCCCGCATCTCTTTCTCTTAATCGATAAGCCATGTCGGATCGAAGCCATCCCGTAAACTTAATCTAATACAATAATCTTGAACTCGACTCACCAACATTCCTCTCGGAGCATTTTCATATTTGGAAAGGATCCGAAGAGGATCTTTCTTCACTTCCTCGGTCGATCCAAGAATTGTCTATGAATATTAGGCAACGTAGTAATAGCTCCTAGCCGGCAAAGCTCGTGAAATCAATTCTCTACTTCACCCCCAAAGGTTTGTACAAACAAGCCTCATTGTCACATTTTCCGCATCAATCTCATGAAGGTCAAAGAAATCGCCATCCTATCCACATGTTTCTCGAGCAAGAGAAATACTCTCGAGGAGTGGCATCAAACAATGGAATTTTGCTTTGATAATCAAGCAGCATGTCATCCAAGTTTTGAGGCAACGCAAGGGGTGCAACGGCATGTACTCATTGCTCTGGGTGGATTTACAACCGCGATTTATGGATACGAGAGGATTCGTGTGAGTAGGCTGATGTATGAGGTGCACGTGGTGTGGATGAAGGTGATACTACTCGCGCATCGTTGGATCTGAGATAGAAGGTTGCACGGGAATGGTGGGAATGAAAGGAGGCTCGTAGGAATTTGTGGAACTAGATGTAATTGCGATGACCCAAGAGTTGTAGATGCAGTACTCTATGAATTTGGGAATGTTTGTTTCCCACAATGGAACTCTCGAATATTCAAGATGTAAATCGTCAATGGATCTATTAGCTTTTTCAATTTCAAGATCTTTGAAAAAAATTTGGATTTAGGACAAGAGAATCAATAGCACTTTCAGACTCTAGTCTCAAACAACGACAACTCAAATTGTTCGTCAAACTCAAGATCTTCAAGATACTCAAACAATAGGACAGGAATGAGATTTGAACACAAAATCGCAGTGACTCTCTCGACGAAGCTGATTCTCGAATATAAGATTGGGATTTTCATACACAAGGTGGACGGATCTAGATTTTCTCTCGGTATGTCGCTTCCGGAAGCCAGTTATGTTGAATTATTCTCAACAATCAAATGGACAAAACCAATGCAGCCTATCGACTAGACTCATCACCCAAAAGTCCGTGTAATTATCTCGATGTACTAGGGCACTTTACAAGTTAGATGTTACGTTTATAAGACTAGACCATAGATCGAATTCAAGCAGATGTTTATCTACTTCTCGCTAATGCAAAGCAAGAGCATTTCGCAAGGCTACTGGGCATAACTGTGCTCCGTCCGTAGTTTATAAAATGAATAACACTAACAAGTAAACCATTTTGTTTCCCCGCATGGTCGCCACTATGTTATAGCCTCAAATCTACCCTAGGTAGGCCGAAAAGGCGAATCTAGGGTAACATCAAACCACGCTCGCCCTTGTAGCTAGTCCTACAAGGACAAGAGAGGGCTCTCTCCGTGAAAGAATATTCAAATAAATAGAATAATGATCTGATATTAGGCTAGGTAAAATGATGGGGAAAAGGATTTGCAATGCAACAAATGAATTTTCGTGGATGTGTGGGACAAAAATGGGACAGCTTGAGACCGGGAATTAAACCCAGATACAAGGTATTTCATGGGGCAAGATAGTGCAGTGAAACTTAGCAAATAAAGCTTAATGAGGATGGGATGGAAAGATCGCGAGGAGCCGAAAAGGGCACAATAAATGGATCCTTTTCAAACGAACAAAAGATAAAGCAGCATGAATGATTTCCCAAGGTAGAGCATATAAAATGGATTCTACCTTTCTATCTTGAAATCATTTAAAAGGAAATGTTTATGAATGAGAGGTGAAACATAACAATTTACATATGAAACCAAAGAGAGAACAAATGCTAAATCTCATACTTTATGGATCCCAAAAATCGTAGCCGCATCTTTTATTAATCCTCACAACCGTACAATGGAGCGCAAAAAATGTTCTTCCACACTTGAATTCTCGTACCTGCACCATTCTCAAATGATTTACAATTATAATAAATAAACTCGAACTTCCGTGGAACCATAGATCAATGAAAAGAGTAGATGTTCTAACAACCGAAGAACATAAAACTAAAGATAGAAAAACAAGAGCCGCAATCTTTCCAAAAGGAAGAGTCATGAAGTTGCATCATGCCACTTGAAATTTGTTGATAACCAATGAGGAGGCGAAACCCGTAGTGAAGATTCCTTTGAATCGTTACCGAGGAAAAATAGGCAATCCGATCCTATTTCTTTTCGTACGAGATATCTCTATTTTATTTTAAGCTCTCTCGCCTCTTTGACTCGCCGTCTTTGCTTTCCGTTATTTGTTTGAAGGAAGATTGACTTTTTATTAATATGCCTTTCGAAATAATACAAAATTAAATTACGCCTTTGAGTGAAGGGAAAATCAGTTTTAAATGGAGGGAGCAAAGGGAAGTGTCTACGTTGACACGGGTCGAAATCGGGAGGAGATGGAGGGGGAATGGGATATGTAATATAACATTGTAATATGTTATATGACGAGTCAATCGCAATCGACGATCAAAGGGATGGGGAGATATATGTGAAATGAAACTCAAACTTCCGATGCGATCGAGCACGTGAGTAACTAGTGATGAAAGACATGCCAAAGGGATCAAAACATATTAAAAATAGTCGGGCGCTTTTCATAAATGACTAAAATGATTTATATCAAAAAGAGCGTAGGTCACAAGCGTGGGACCCTGTGGATACAATCGCAATCGAGAGATCGTGGAGGGGGCGCATCGCATAACAAAATTGGGCCGAGCGTGATTGGAAGAAAGAAAACCTTTTGTAAAAATGAAATAAACAAAATTTAAATTTACAAAGGGGAAGGCCTTTTATAACACGTGAGCGGAAGTATTACGTGGGCTCCGAGGGATAATCGCAGAATAGCAATTTTAGAGCGAAGCGTGGCGGAACACCGATACGGAATCGTCGGTGACAGATGGCGCGATTGGATGTGGGCCATCCGATCATCAATCGCATCACCCGTCGGGACCGAGACGGCAGGGACTTATGGGAGCGCCGATTGCCGATGGCCCGATTAGCCTACGGTCGTCGGGCTCGGCTGGGACAAATCGATGGTCGGATGCACGATCGCGAGGTTGCACGGCGGGATTGTTTAGAGGCGCTCGATCGAGCTCCGGGTCATTCGATCGTATGGATAGATCGACTTCCGCCGAATATCATCAAAGACCAATTTCGTATAAGCAATCAAGAAATCGCATTGGATGTTATGGCATGAGCCAATCGTGAGTGCACATTACAAACGTTGCGATTGCGATGGGAGGAGCCGCCGCGATCTACAGAGGGGTGATGCGATTGGTCAATCAAAGCGATTTGGATTGGGGGTATTTATTTATAATAAATACTTTAACTTTAATATAAATTTAAAGGTATGGAGGGGAAGTGATTGGAATGGTGGGGAGTTTATATGTATAAAATTTATTATAAATTTTAGGGGTAATGATGGGGAAGTGGTTTTAATCACATATGTGTTTTAAATAATTTTATAATGCGATTTTTTAATCGGAAGGGGGAAAAAGAGATTTTTAGGGGGAATATTAAAATTTAAAACATAAATTTTTAAGGAAACATGGTAAATAGAGGTTATTTGAAGATATAGGGAATTTTACTCTCACTTAGGCATAGAATTCAATCGAGAAGTCGGCTTTTGAGAGTGTAGTATACCACTGGAAAGCTCTTTTCGGGCTCTTTCTCGATGGATCTCGCTTGGAAGATGACTTCGTGCCGAACATGCTTCGTGGAAAACTTCTCTAAAGGCAGTGGACATTTCTTTGTGGAGATAACAGTCTTTCCTGAATTGTGACTTATTACATATGATGATATAAAATTACATAATGAATGATAATGAAGGAAAATATCATGTTTTCACCTCAAAACATTGTTTTGAGGTGAAAATTACATCAAACCGAATAAAATATCTCTCTCGATATTCCAGAGCCGTGACTTTGAGCTTATTGTCTTCCTCATGACCTCACTCGATATTTATTGACATTTGATTCATTAATTTGACCATGGTGAGACCCTAGAACCGATGAGACCCATCCTATGACCTACCGACATGATTTTGAGAATGAAAGTGACCAATGACTAAAGAACATAGAAAGGAAAATCAACAAGTAACTTAAGAGGGAAAACCGATAAAACACATACTACTACCATCAATGAATCCATGACCTAGCGGAATGGTGAAATTTATTCAAGCATGAGACGCCTCAATTATGCAAATGCAAAGGAGCAATGATTTGCCGATGGCGCATGACTAGACCGACACTAACATGCCCAACAAGGGATGTCTAAGCAGACACCTTTCCTAAAAGTGTTGCTCTTCAACAACATTTTCCTTGTCGCCCTCCTCTTCCTTTTATAAGATAGGAGTCTTTCCAAACCCTAAACCACCTTGAATCACTTAACCCTTTTCTACATTACAACCTCCTTCTAGAACCGCGATGTCCCTCAAAAGAGGTTGAATGCATCTAGACCGCGACCGCTTTGACTTGGTCAAAGATGACCCATTCTTGTGATTTAACCCATTCACACTTGAAAGATAATAATTTACATAGCCCATATATGTCTTTGTTCACATAGGCATTGATTTATTCTTGCTTTGTCAGGAGTTTTACATGTCCTCCCTTTACAATTTATTCATCAATTATGAAATGCAAAGATAAACAAGGAAAAATTAATGTTCCTATTAGTCAAGCTAATTTAGGAACATTACAAGCTCCCTTCGAATGTTGCTTGTCCTCAAGCAACCGCAAGGGTGCCGGAGAAATCTCTTCTTCTGTGGCCTCCTCCTTCAATAGTCTCCACCATTGCTTCAAATTTTCCGCAATAATTCCATCTCCCAATGGTTCCTCCCAAGTGTGCAAAGTGGCCTTCAAATAACACTCATCATGAAGTAAAGGAAGGTCTATATGGAAACCTTCTTGCTGATCCATGGCCTCATCAAGATAGAAGTGATGGTCATAATGGGGAATTTCACCATTAGTGAAGGTCTTCTACCTCCATGCTATCATCCAAATGAAATGAATTACCTTCCAAGCGTGGTAACTCATAGTGAAGCTCCTCCCAAATGCCCATGAGAGGCATGCTCCAAGTGCTACATATAATCATATGGTCCACATCATAAAGAGACAAGTAATGTGCTATAGTGTCCATATGGTCTCGCCATGCTCCCCCTAGAACATGTAGTGCAAAGAATGTGGGAAACTCCTTTCCCCAAGGACACATTCCACAAATATGTCTCTCCTCCAACCATGTTCTCAAGAATAAGAACATCTTCAACATGTGGAATCATGATTAAGATCATGCTAGTCGCCATATATGATAAAGGAGAAGGAAGATGCCTCCTCATGTGCACGTCGTGCTGCGTTTACCCTCAACTTCCATGGAATAGAAGATGAAAAGTATTTCCTCCAACACTTGTTTACTCGCCCATCCTTCTGCATGCTTGGAGAAGGTTCTTTGTGATTGGTGTAAAGGATTCACACCATGGAAAGTGTATCTCCCCTCCAAGATCCTCCAAAGGATGATCAACATCAATAAAGTTCATGGCCTCAAGTGACCCATGAAGCCCATCATAAATAGTGCTCCCTCTTGGAGAAAAGCCCTACAAATGAGTGTTGAGAAAAATACAAGTATACGTCATGAGATTCACAATATAATATTTGTCATACACTTGTTTAAAATCAGCAAGGTTTCTCATGGATGAGCCCTCCTCTCACACTCAATGAATAAGGAGGTGTAGATGATAATTCTTCCAAAGAGCTATGTTCCTCCTCATCTAACAAATGGTCCATGCACTTCTTCATATGGGAGTGCACCTCCTCTTTCGAAATTCTCCCCACATGAATCCATCCAAGGTAGTATGATATGCTCCAATGAAACCAGTGGGTTTGGAAAGCAGATCTCATAGGTTGCATTCAACGAGCTTTCTCCTTGAGCTTGGAGCCTTTAACCAAATAAATCTGATCATGGAAATAGATGACTCCTCCAACTACCTTATACATCCCATCCATTACCTTCCCATCAAGAACCTCACATGTGAAAGGGTCCTTGTTGTACTCCATCAAAAAGTTGACAATCCCAAAAAAGGATCTAGGCTCCCCAAGAATGATAACGTTGTAGATGTCTCAAATGCAAGCCCTATCATTTCATGACTCTCCTCTTTGACATACTTGATGCCAAGGTCAAATTTTGGAGTCCCATAAACTTTATTTTGTTGCCTTCCTCCGCTTGATCTTCCTCCGGACAAGATTGAAGCATGTGGAAATCAACTTCTCCTTGGAAAGTTCTTGTCCTCCAATACTTCCTCAATTTGGCCCATGCATGCAAGAGTATTAAGATCCTCTTGTCATGTTCAAAAAATCTCTTTTGTAAGTGAAAAGACCATGGGCTGCCCCAAAGATATGTTTTTTCCATGTATCCTCATATCCATACCATCATAGATTTTTGATCTTTCATTCCTCAGTAGCAGCATGAATGAATGGAAGACAACAATGTCCTATTCAAAAAAATTGCTTACCTCTTTTCTCGAATTCATGAAAGATCCCTTCCGTGCCGTGCTCGATTCTCCCAAGGCTCCTTCATTAGCCAAGTATGCAAATGCTGCCCATAGTTGAGAGAAAACTTTAGTTTTCCTCCAATCAGAGGTCTTCCTGGTGGAATTCCTCCTTGCAAAGAGGCATCAAGGCATAGAGAAGAATGGAAATGTAGGTGAGACGCATTTTCCCCTACCATTACCGCATGGATTCTCTTGCCTTCTTTGGTCTTCCAACCCTTGAAACGAGAGAAGGGTATATTCTCTTCTTCTTGAGATTCTCTTCCTCCTCTCTTCCTCCTTCTATCTTCAAGACTTCATCATTTGACAATGATGATGCATTCTACTCTTGTGTTGTATCAAGATCTCCATGTGTGAGATCTTTTGGAACTCCTTGCAAGAATGCAAGATTTTCTTCCCTTGGAGCAAGTGCTCCAACTTCATCTTCATGAGGTGCTTAAGGTGTCATTGTCATCACCGTGTTATCTCCTACCTTCTCCTTCTCCTCTCCAATAACCGAAATTTCCTCATCATCAACAAGAGACCTTAGATCTTGGTCATCTAGTGAAGGAGGACTATCCATGCTTCCTTCTTGAGAAGAGTTCCCTTCATTCAAAGGAGATCTTGACCTAGGAAAGGCATCAAACAAACTCACACCTTCTCCCCATGCTCTTTAGAAATGGAGTTGGAATCATAGACCCTTCCAACTCATGCAAAACATTTTACCGATATGGTTTGATAGTGTCACTGAAGATGTTACACATGGGGCTTCATCAAACCCTTTCCTATCAATCTTGCAATAAACCTTGCATAAGTAGGTGTATTTGAATTCTTCAAGAAAAAGGACTCAAACAACCACCAAGCATATACTCTTACCTCCAAAATTGCAACGTGCTACTTTGATGGCTCAATTTCGCAGACTTGATGTTGTTGCACAAAGTTGTTTAGCTCTTCCACCCAAACCCCCGACCGGGACATCTAGGTGATCCATCAAAGAGAGATAGATAGAATCTACCCATGTCATGCTACTCCTTATTTGTGCCTTTTCTCTCTTGATCTTGTAGAACCCTTGGAAATTCAAATTATCTTTCGAACTCCTTGGATCGAGCTTCATACTCCTCCAAATACTCCCTAAGAGTCTCCTTCTTAGATACACCTCCTTTGTTCCTCTTCATGAATAAATTACTAATAGAAATTTGAAGCTTAGGTGATATGGCTGAGTGCACATATCCATAATATTAGGATTGAAAATTTTCCTCATGTATAGATCTTGTAGATCCGATCTAAGATCTTTCTCGCTCTTGAAACTTTCTAGGAGTTTCACTCGCTTCTCCTTTCTTCTTCTCGTTCAACCTCCTTGGAGGGGTTCTTCTTAGATCTGAAATTTGATGAGAATAAACCCATATTATTCATCATTCTTACCTTGCTCCTTTCTAGAATACCACTCGTAAATTTTTCCTTTTCGAGAATATCAAAATTATATTCCGCAGATTGACCGCAGGGGCATTTCATCGGATATGTCACCTTTGAAAAAGGATGAGATCTAGAGGATACCCTGGCCATATGTAGACTCTAATATAGAGCTTTAAATATTCCTCCTTTATGGATTCATCACTTTGGCTTGAAGCCACAGTTGAGCCAAAGATCTTGCTCGATACCACCGTAATATCCCTTTTTCAAGAACAGTCTGAATTAGGAATAAAATGAGTTATTACCAATGTGGAGCTACATAAATATTGTTCATACAGATTTAAAAACACTTAAAATTCAGTAAAATATATAGTAGCAAATTTAAACAACGTTTTACAAGGAAAAAGGTGGGGAAAAGTGAGGATTTAGGCCCTAAAACGTGTTTGATCTCAGAGACATGCGTACAAAATAAGAGGGGAAAACGGTTGGATATGATAGATATGGTTATGAGGGAATCCCATGTCTAATTTCATATAAGTTTTCCCAAGTTAAATAGTTCCTCCTTTCCTAACTAGGCTAGAAAACCCCGATTTCCCAAGACTAGAATTATGCATAAATTTACTGCAGCAGGTGAGCGTGATTTTCTGAAGGGTATGACTGAAATAAGGTATGAATATTGAAAAATAATATCAGGGGCATAACTCATACACTTTATGCGAAGAAGAGTGAAAAGAACACGAAGAAATCCTCAAGAAAAGAGGGTGCTACAACCATGTAAAAAGACTACATAAGAGTGACAGCGTAATGTTCAGGGCTGAAGCAGAATTTTATTGATTCTTTTTAGATATATATCATATCATTACATAAAAATATAGATCTAATACAGATCCATGTATAAGAAGAGCTGATCTATACATTCCCCTTGGGGTTTTTTCTCAAAACACTGAGCACTCTAAGTAGATCCGAGATCTAAGAATGCGTATCTATAGAATGATTTAGAAAATCACCGAATCACGAACATGTAGAATATCAGATCTGAAACATGACATATATTGGTTAGCCAATCTATGGATCACCACAAAGGAAGGATGAATCCAATCACCGGAGATCTCTCCTCCAAAATGCAAGAAGAACACCGCAAATTGTCGTAGATGTACAAATAATGTTGTAATAGGGATAAAAAAAGCGTTTTTATCTTCTAAATATGATATGTCCTGATGCCAGGATGTAGATCTGAAGTATACTCGCAAATGAACTCTTTCAGAAGGTTAAATGACACACTCACCGAAGAGCCACTTTGCTATCATCTAGATCCGATGCATCTAGATCTCCACTCGTCGCAACTCACAAGACACCAACCCTCAACATGACAGCGTGCTATAATGTAAGGTGAAACTTGGCACAATCCCGATAGTGGAGAAGTTTAGTATAATTCTCCTCCAAGAGTTGCCTCCAAGAAGGAGGTGGGATTCCCGACATGGGAATGCCCAACAAGGGATGTCTAAAGCGTGATAGGACTCTTCGTAAATAATGTCTTCAACAACATTTTCCTCGCGCCCTCCCCTTCCTTTTATAAGATAGGAGTCTTGTCAAACCCTAAACCACCTTGAATCACTTAACCCTTTTCACATTACAACCTCCTTCTAGAACCTGTCTGTCCCTCAAAGAGGTTCAATGCATCTAGACCCGTGTTGTTTGACTTGGTCAAAGATGGCCCATTCTTGTGATTTAACCCATTCACACTTGCAAGATAATAATCATATAGCCTAGATATGTCTTTTTCTCATATAGGCATTGATTTATTCTTTGGTTTTCAAGAGTTTTACATGTCCTCCTTTACAATTTATTCATCAATTATGAAAATGCAAAGATAAACAAGGAAAAATTAATGTTCCTATTAGTTAGCTAATTTAGGAACATTACATGCCTAATCGCAGGCTTCCTTGCTTTAAAGATAAAGGGTGCGCATTTTCACCCTCAAATTCAAGTTTTTTAGTTGACTTAACCCTTTCTGCGTTTGTGTTCATCTACTCCAATGAAATCGCTTTGTATAATGGGTGATTCTCTATATCAATTGCATGAAGGATGTCATCTAAATTTTTTATTATCACTGGGTCTGTCCTCAGCACTCGAAACAACTATTTTTCCCTTTGATGCCATCGCTTGGATTCTTGTCACTCTCTTGCTTTCCTCGCTTGCCGGCCACTTGTTTTTTGTTTAGCCTCTTTGACACCCTTTAACCTTTGTTTTGGCAGTGATGGAGTTATCGCAACAAGAACTTGTGGCTCTTTGTCCTATCTTCAACCTATTTCCTTGGTTTCAACTTACAACCTCTTTGCTTTTGCAATCACATAGTTGAATAGACTTTGATTCGTGGTGTTGATGGAGTTCCTTTAGGTTTAGGGTTTCTAGTCGTTAGGTTCTCCAATTCAAATCCATTCATAAACAAAAAGGAAGACCAATATATTCTTATTTTTCCGATGCTCATTCAAACCAATATCTTTATCAAACCATGGTGAAACAAAGATGTTTCACAACCATCTGACTTAGCTTGTACTTTATCGTACATTTTGGAAAGGCTTCTGCATGCAAGTAGAAGGGAAAAATCTAGTGATATCATGCGTGTGAAATGTAGAAGTAGTTTGACATGATAAGTATAAAATTTATGGTACTTCCTTCACATGTAAAGTATCTTTGAATGTTAAACAATAGCTTGGCATAGGTGTCTTTGATACAGCCTTTCTAGTGTATTGCATTGTTCGAGTCCATATCAACATACTCAAAGTTTCCTGAATTCCTTGCATGGTTCCATGTCAAACTTAAAAACCTTTAAACGAAGTCTCTTGTCCCCTTGGGTTATAGAATCCATATGATCTCGTGTGACCGGCACATTTGACATGCCAATTTTGGTAGTTGTTCCACCGAAGTGTAATCAAACTCTTTAGACACTTGAGTGTGGCAACCCCGTAGCTTTTCATAAAACCGAAGACAAACTACTTTGCTAAAGCCTCCATCACCTGTTTGATCCTAAAATATAGCCTTCACATTTTTTAGGCTCATATCTTAAGCAATGTCCCCCTCCATGGACTTTCTTTTCCTCTTCCATGCTTCGTTGAAAACTTGTCATCTTCTCTTGAATCCGTAAAAAAGCCTTGCTTGATCAACATATGAACAACCTCGCTTGAAATAAATGAACTTCCTCGCTTGATAATATGGAACAACCTCGCTTGATTATGTTGAATATAGCCTCGGTATAGATCAACCACAAGCTTTAGAGAAATGAGCGCTTGCAGCTTATACAAATTGTGTGTAGGCAAATGAAAACTAGAATGACCGAATTAGGCAAGATAAAAATTTGAAATCTCACCTTATGATCGAATGATGCCTCAATCGCGATGATGGTGGTCGTGAGATGGGTAAGTACATTTAATCCGACCTCTAACTAACTCACCTTACCCTTATCCTATCATTTCTTGTTGGAACACCTAATCCTACATGGGTAGGTGTGGAATGCAAAAAGTCACAATGGAGTCCAAGTGACCTTGGAATATGAAACCAAGAGTCACACCATTGTACTATAAATGTACATCTTTGTATAATGGAAAAATAAGAAAGCCCCACGCTTATATTTCATTGTGTGTTGAGCCTCTGCTGTGTGTGTTTATCTTTCATACACCATGTGTACTTAACATGGTGTTTAACATGGTATCGTAGCGGGCGATTGCTGGCCTCGCTCCAAATTGAGTGAGCCATTTGTGTTTATGGCCCGTGCATATCTCAGAAATTCTTGACATTTTTTGGTGAAGACTCAAAGTTTCACAGTTGTTTTGCCGCCATTCAAGTGTTTTAAGAGGAGCAAGATTCAAAATCCCAAGATTCAGCACGTTTTGAAGAAAGGCAAAGACCGCCCATCCGGGCTTTCATTCTAAATTTTTCTCTCAGAATTTCTCGCTCATTAAATTCTCAAATTTGAAGAGTCGTTGGATACTATTTATATTGGCTTCGAAGAATGCCTCGGTTTTACCGCAAAAACTGGAGTTTTTCTCGTTGAAAAAAATTTTCATATCTATCGTCATTGGATTTTTTTCTGCTGTATATTTGAAAAGAAAAAAATTATGCTGCTATTCTGCAAAGTCTTTTACTCCTCTGTTGTTTTTAAATTAAAAATAAAAATAAAAAATAAAAAATCTGCAACTTGGCCTTTCGGCCTCCCCTTTACCAGCCATTCTAATGCACTCCAAACCACAGCTCTCCACGAACTCACACTCCATCTCTATGCACAAACCCCCCTTACACCCCTCTTCACAACTCGCTCTCACATCTCACAGCCGTTCTCCACACGCGCCCCCTCTCCAACTGTTTAACCACACCCAACCCAACGCACTCCCCTTTACCCATCGAACCTCCCTCCTTTAACACAGACCATCTCACCTTACGTCGTCACGGCCTGCTCCCCTATGCCCATCTCACCTTACGGCCTCTTCCCTTCCTAACACAGACCACGCTCTCCACTCTCTAAACTCTATGCCTCAGCAACTTGCGCCCTCTCTCACCCTTTCAACCCCATCCCACGAAGTTCACTCAACCTACACTCCCTTACCACAACTCCTCCCGCTCATTCCAAACGGCCTTGCACACAACGCCTTTACCACACTGCCCTTTCATTTACCATATATTAATACCACCCCCCCCCCCCTTCATTTAATTTTTAAAAATCTATTTTTTAAATACTCCACCTTCCCCTTTATACGCTCACATCTCCCTTCACTGCATTTGTTACTTTTAAATTCCCCCTCTTTTAAGTTTCTTTTTTATATTTTTAATAATACTTCCCCAACCCAGCCACCCAAATAAATTTCCCTTCCCATTTTTATAAACTAATCCCCATTTTAACTAATCCCTTTTAAATTAATACCCCTTTCCTTTTTAATTAAAGCACCCCCTTTCCCTTTTTTAATAATCCCTTTTTTATTAACATTTCCATTATAATATTTCTCACAATTGTTTTAAATTCGACCTTTTAATTCCCCTCATTTTTAATTATTCCCATTTTTTAATTAATTTTTAATTAATTTTTAATTTAAAAAAAAAAAAACAGCAGAGAGAGAGAGAGGAAGAGAGGAAGAGCAAAGAAGAGGAAATGAACAGCAGAAGAAATGACATATCAGTAAATGGACAAGACATAGAGAAAGTTGGATATGATCGCAAAAAGTCGTGTATTACATATATGTCTTTCAAGAAATTGAGATCAGTGATCGAGTTGTTATTGGCACAAAAAAGCTCTTTGAAGAAAGGCCCGCTTACATAGTGTTTTCAGCTACACATTTACAAAATATTTTCGCAGAGATATTGACATTGTATTTGCATCTTCTTCATAGTTGCAATGAGTAAATTTGAGTTGTTGATGTAACTCATTGTTGATTGTCCTCCATCATTTGAGGAGCACACTTTGTACTTTGACATTTCTATAAGTCATTTGTATTTTTGAAAGGAAGTTGAGTCACATTGTAAACGGGTGCATTTTCGGTTGAAGCCGACACCCTTTCATTTTTTGAGCCTAAGTTGTTGAAATGGCTAAAATCAATGAGGCATTAGAGTTTTTGAATAACCTCATTCATTCAAATGTTGATGATATGATAAAAATGAGCAAGGATGCTCTTTGTAACATTCAAAATTGTTTGCTAGATGCACAAGAAAAGATTGAGTTTTTGCAGTTGGAATCTCAGCTCCAACAAGATGAACTTCAACAAAAGAGTCACCATTCTGAACCTGTTTCTGTTCAGAAGATTGTGAAGGACTCTCATCAGAAGAAAGAAGATAAAGTTGCAGTTGATTCCCATTCAGTTCCTTGTACTAGAGCAGATGTACATGCAGATGCAGCAGCTCAACCTACACTTCTCAAGCCCATCATCAGACCTTGGGAAGAGCTTGTCCACAACAAGCATAGAACTGGTCTTGGATATGACAAGGATGTGTCCTTTCATATTCTAGACTACACAAAGCCCATCAGATTTCAGAGTGCCGGATTCATGTATGACAGTTCACCTGCAGCTGTTCCAGATCCTGTTCCACTTCCACAACAGATTGAGAAATGCCAACATTGTGATCGAGTTGGCCATATGAAAGATCACTGTTTTGATCTTCATCCATGCAAGCATTGTGGTCGGCACACTCATTCTTCAGACAGATGCTTCAGACACAAGCCTCCTGCAAGAACCAAGATTCATCTTGGATGGATCGCTTCTTGGCAATGGGCATCAACAACCAAGAAGATGTTTACGACACATGTTAGAACTTGTTCACGGATATTGAGCAAACTTGCAGTTGAGTTTTCGCCATCATCTCACCTTGTCCCTGACAGGGGGGAAAATGGTGGTCATGTACAAGCTTCGACGATAGATCAAGCGAGCCTGAGCCACAATCTCTCATTCCATGTTCAAAGTTGTAGCCAGCAGTTCAAGCGAGCCTGAGCCACAATTCGTCATTCCAGATTCAGAGATGTAGCCAGAGACACGGATGCCCATGAGCATGCCTTCGGTTGGTGGATAACCTTAAACCATCATCTTTGGTTGGTGGATAACCTAAAACCATCACAGGTAGTAGACTTCCCTTCTTTTAGGTCGAAGGTCTCCCTTTCATATATGAGGAACACTTCCTCTAGCAGAAGCCTTCAGCTTCTTGCCAGCTTTGGTTGAGTTCCAGGAAATGCTTCAAGCATTCCAGAGTTGTTGGTAATCCTAAAACCATCACAGGTAGTAGACCTCCATTCTTTTAGGTTGAAGGTCTCCCTTTTTTATGAGGGACAATTCCTCTAGCAGAAGCTTTCAGCTTCTTGCCAGTTTTGGAAGAGTTCCGGGAACTGCAACAAGTTTTGCGTTCCAATGTTTGTGGTCATCCTACAACCACCTCTTTTTTCCAAAATTTCAGAGAGTTGATTCAACCTAAGGGCTACCATGGCTACTTTGCAAATTTGTCACAACTCTTTTTTCTTGACTCACACATACCCCTTCGCATTATGGATGTTGGAACACCTAATCCTACATGGGTAGGTGGGAATGTGAAAGTCACAATGGAGTCCAAGTGACCTTGGAACATGAAACCAAGAGTCACACCATTGTACTATAAATGTACATCTTTGTATAATGGAAAATAAGAAAGCCTCACGCTTTATCTTTCATCAGGGTAGTTGAGGCCTCTTGTGTGTGTGTGTTTATTTTTCCTGCCACACCATGTGTGTACCTTAACATGGTGTTTAACATTTCTTAATGGATTTACGCAGTCTGGCTTGATTGACATGATGGTTAAGAACCGTGCTTTCGTAGCGCCCACAGGTGTATTTTTCAGTTAGTAGGCGCTCACGAAAGTATTAACGCTTTTATAGCGCAAAACCTCTTTTTGAACTAGCGGCGCTATGAAAACGAGAGGATTCTTGGCTAATTATAGGAATTTAACTCGAAACTTAATGGAATGTCTTCTAAATGGAAAATGTGAGCATTTTATCATGGAGTGGACTTCTAAAGACCTTATTTGAATTCAAATGATGACCTTTAAACTTTAAAAATATGACCTACCCTTAAGCAAATCCTAAAATGAATTTCAAATCTATTTAAGACCATGATAGAAAAAGCGAGTTGACATAATGATGTTTTGAAATTTTTTGAGTGACAAAACATTGTTCCACCTACAAAAAAAAGCCAATAATGAGAAAAACTTGCAAAACAAGAGCCCATAGTGAGTACACAAGGTAGAAAAAGGGGTTACAAGGATCCAAACAAGTAGCAAAGGCAATTTAGAAATACATAATACATGCCATTGATATTGAAGAAACTCCTATTGTCCGAGGCTAAGGATATAGATGAAGGTGGACATAAACTCAAGAAAGCTAAATCAAGCAAGGAGGTTAGAATTTGAAGGTGAAGATGCAAGCTTTATGTTTCGAACTAGAAGCCCATGACAAGACATGCTAGAAAATTTTTTGGAAAGATGTAAAGAGGTTCATCCTTCCAGCGACACAATCTCACCACCACAAGACATTATTGATCTTTCATCACCTACAGAAAAAGATCTAGTCGCAAGCCTAAGAAAGGAAAGGAGAAAGCCATTGAAAAAAATAGAGTTTGAACTCCTTAGAAGAATATTTGAGGTTAGATAATCATGAAATTTCAGTTATGAAGAAGGAGGCAAGGAAACATAATGTCGAAAAGGTTCATTTTGAAAAAAGATGAAACGGGGTTGTGAAGAGTAAGTTGACACCTTTGTATCAAGGACCCTAGACAACACACAACAATTAATCAAATGGACTATGCCATTGAGGAAAGAGGTGAAACATGTCGAAGAGATGAACTTGCACTTGAAATATACAAACAAAAAGCTGAAGGATCAAGTTAAAGACCTCCAAGTACAACTAGAATTGTTCCATGAGGAGTCGGAGAAGAAAGGTCTAAAAATGACAGGTGAGTGGAGGAGCCAATAGCTCAATGCATCATCAATGAAGAAGAAACACCTCAAGACTCCTAGTTTGAGCCGGTTTATGTTTTGAAAGGTCAATGGCATATTGAAAACCAAATTATCGCAGCTTGGAAGGTACATTTTGCGAAATTAGGAAAATCTAGAATTTACATGGTTTTCCATAGTTTCGTAGTGTTTCCTAGGCTTGAAGCCAGGGGAAAATGCTATGAAACAACTTGTAGCTAATTTAAAACCATTTTTGGTAGCTTCCACAGTAGAGGAAATGAAATGGAGGATGTCAAGGCATGATGAACACAATTCGAAGGAAATAATCGAGCAAATTTGAGTGAAAGGGTCATTTTTTGTATGCTACGAAAGTACGCTACTTGAACCTGTCATACTTTTTGTAGCTTTATGTTTTGGAAGTTTTTCTAGCGGCTTTATGGGCATTTTTTAGACAAAGGTGGACACTTTTAAAGGGTCAAGGGACCTTTCCAACACTAATCCATGAACTGAAGACCAAGAAATGAAGACAACTCATCGGCCCAAAACATTCGTTAAATATAAGGACTTATTTTCCTAAAAAAATAGGGTTTGTTTCCGAGATTTTGAGGATGGTAATCAAGATTTCAAGTAGTGATGAGTTATGTAAGAGCTCATTCAAAAATTTGAATCATTAGTTGTCGAGTTATATAATTGTTTCAAGAGATAAGGTAGTTGATGTAATAATTAGTCAGTTTGAGTCCTATTAGGAAAAGGAATGTTTAATAGAATAGCTATCATTTTCTCATTAAAGTACATGTTTTATTGTTATTCAAGGTTTCACTAGGGAAAAAATTCGATGAATCTAGCCAAGAGGGAGATCCTCTCTCATTTTATAAGGTCTATTAAAGGCGTATATTTGAGTTTGTAAAGGGTTGGAGATTTTTTTGCAATACTACGATATGTAATTTGGTCGATATCGGTAATACGGAGGGAGTTTTTCTTGAACAACCTAAGATTTTCATGGATTTTTTTAGTGCTTATCTGATCTATATTTTTTGTGTGTACCATTTTTAATGGTTTTCATATTTAATACTCGAATTCATAGGTGTATGCTCGACTTCCTTTATTGATTAAATGGTTGTGTTACTTCATGTTCCATGTGTGATTTACCTCTGCTAAAAACTCTTACCCGCCTCTGACCTTCCATGTTAAGATTACTTACCACTAAAATATTGAATTTGTTGACTCCATAATCCCAATGATTGCGTAATTGTACTCTTTTCAACCTACACAAATCATAATTAAGTTATTTTCCAAGTAGAATTAGCCATCTAGCTTCATCATTATCAAATATCATTAACCCCTTTAAGAGAGCCCTCTCGTACCAAAGAGGCTAAGCTTCAGACTTACAAGTTGGTTTGAAATAGATACATGAAGTTGTCTAATTAGCAGCCAATCAAAATAAATTTTGTGATAAAATTTCTTGGTGCATCCGCCGAGAGCCCGAATATTATACTTTCCCCGAAATTTCGAAGCTAAACTTTGAAGCTAGCAGAGCTTAGAAAGTTGTTCAAGGTCGCATCTACCTTGGTGACTCCATTAAAAAATTCATATGATCAAAGGTGGCTTCGAAAAGGAGATACACAAGGAGTAATCCCGACCCATATCCAACTACCATTGTGGAAAATCCAAACACCGTCTCTAGAGGTAGTCAAGGCATTTCTGCACTATCGCTTACTCAATTACATACTAATTCCTTGTCCTCTCAAGTTTTAGGAAGTCCCGAAGATAAAATATTTGATGATAAAATTCAGGAAGTCTTGTTTAGGTCCGAAAGTGAAAAAAAATTGACCGAAATTGTTTTATACCTACATAGAAGAGGTATTGATACCTCAGCCTTAGTAACTCAAAAAGATAAAGAAGAGTTTTGGGAAGCAGATACTTCAAAGTTCATCGCTAGAGAAATAATATTTGGATAGGTTGAAGGAACTAGACCCACTTGAAATTTTGTTAAGAAGTAAAACTGGTGTTTCTCTTCCCGATTGGAGTTCAATTGTGAATGGACAACAAAGACCAAACAACCCTCCTCCTACTAGTTCCTCTTCCTCTACTACTATTTTTCATAAAACTAACACGTCCCAGATCATCATGGCTAGAAATGTGCCACCTCCACCCGCTGCACCGCTAGGTATGTCCCTCTTGCCTAGCTTCCGCCGTCCTAAATGCCCTTCCTAGAAAATATTCTGCTAGAATCAAAACTTAGGGAAGTGATGAAGCGACACAAATCAAGACCATGTATATCGACTCAATGACTTTATAGATAGGGAGGAGGTGGACCATGAGTATTTCAAGATGAAATTGTTTTCTTGGAGCTTTATTGGTGAAGTTAGTAAGTGGTTCAAAGCCCTTACTCTCGCAAGCCTACATAATTGGAATGAATTTGAAGATAGCTTCTTCAGAAGTGGGTAAATAGAACCAACCCCGTACAAGCCCTCACTAAGTATAATAGTTTGACGAGAGATGTTGATGAAACTCGTTTAAAACTTTTCAAAGAGATTTTAAAAATTGTATGATTGTATCCCTTCCCATTTAAAGCCTCCACGAAGAGTAGCTCAACTGAGATATGTCGAAGCTTTTGACTATGAATTTTCTATCCCGCTAAGGGAAAGAGAATCTCCTTCACTTGCTGAAATGTAAAATGATGCAATGAAGGTGGAGGTCAATATGATAGCAAAGAAAAAAGTCCAAGATGGGAAAAAATAAGTTGAAAGAAGAAGATAAGCCTTCCACCTCCCGGATGACAAATTTGATTCTATGATGAAAACAATGGAAAAATCTGATGGATAGGCTTTCCCTCGAAATGCCTCTTCTCCTCCTCGCACAAATTTTGAGGCCTCGAAACTGTGGAAACAACAAGGGGGATAACCACCCGGACCGGACCTTAAGACAGCTTCATTTTCCATTTTGAGATAGTGGCTCGGATCGGATATAATGAGACCCAGTTTCGCATTTAGGGTTTTTACTTGATTTTTAGGTTTCTCTCAAGGGATTTAAATGAAAAAATTACAAAAAACTAAAACAAATTTATTCTAACATGCAAAACTTGAAATTGAAACTAATTTAATCTAACCCGGGATAATACCAATTTGATGCGATCTAAAAATGATATCTATTCAATCTGTGATGATTAAGATATTCAAAAATTTAATAGAATTATTACTTTTTAAAGATGATTCTCTTGAAAAACAATTAATCAAAATAAAATGCGAAACATATCACATATATTTGATGATCATATACAAAAAAATCAATTCCTATCTTTATATCGTATAAAGAGTGAAACCGATATTTCGCACAAAAAACAATTGATTTCATATATCATTCATGAAAGTCGATTCATCACTAATATTCAAAACAGAACTAGCATACATGATAATAGTACCGGATATGTACCATCTTATTCATATGATCAATGATAATAGACCAAATTCAACTCTTATATTAGTTAGTATTTCAAAGAATATAGAAGTGCATCAATAGTGATCAACAAAATGATATGTAATCGAAATGGCCGTGTTCCCTTATTTCATCAAGACATCCACAAACTTACTTACAATTAAGCATTCTTTGCAAATGTTCTCAATAAAATTTTGGACCCTTCTCTAAATGCATGAGAAAGGTTTAAATACTATACTAATTACCTACAAAAATATTATACAAAATATCTTATGAGGTGGTTTCAAACAACCTTCCTCATCTTTAGTATCTATTCGCTAAAAAAATTGAATTTATAGAAAATAAACTAAATAATAATCATGCCGTATGATAAGTTACCGCGCTATGATTTTTTTCTCACAAATGCTCCGACATCGAGTTGAACTGTGGAGGTTTGCCGAACTTTGTCTTCATTTGTCAGCAAATATGGTGTCCATAGAAAAGTGATTGTATTCATCGTCTATGGATTTTAGAAAAGTGAGCTCGGTGTCATAATTTGACTATGTGGTTTGACTAATAACTACCATTATACTTCCCAATCATTTTTCTTTAGTTGTATAACTCGCTTCTTCCCTAAGTTGACCGGCTTTCCAACTTTGTTCTAAATCTTTGATATCGGGGAAGAGATTTGAAATTTCCTTCTTTGATGAGCCCGAAAGTATGTAATATATGCTTAATCATTTTGACCATATTCTTTGATATACCGTCGCTCTAGCTATAGCTAATTCTCCTTGTTTCACTCGTGCATCCCAAATCAGTAAAAAAGAATATATTTGAAAGTTTCCTTGATCTTTGGGAGATCCGACTTTTTCCCTTCTTATGTATCTTGCCATTCAATATAATTAGAGATTTTGATATTAAGTTCATTGAACTAAATCCTTTTATCAATGAATGTATTTGTTAATTATTCACCGATTTATAGATGTGGAATTATGTTTGACATTTGTACAATAAACAGAGTTTTGTTGTTTTGAGAGTAAGGCACTTAATGCTAATGCTTGTTTTATGAATTCCTCTGCGGTAGGAATTGCTTCATATTTGGTAAGATCTTATCTCAACCTGTTCAACAAGTGAATTTTTGCTAGATAAATCATTTTCATGAATTATCTTAAGCATTTCCATCTCTTCGTACTCACGAGAAGTTTTTGTTCCACTTTCCGATTTAAACTTTTTCTTTCTTCATCTAGTTGCTATTGTAGTTCCATGATTTTGACATCCTTTTCTTGGATCAAAATAGATACTTTACGCTTCCTTATCAATTGTCAGCGATGGGTGTATGCACCGATGAATTGAGATAGCCGAGTTAAATTTTCAATTGGATTTGATGGAGTATCTTTCCATACTACTTCCATATCTTCATTCCCCCGGGGTGTTTCAATCCTTTTTCTTTTCCTCTATTTTCTTATTACAACCTTATGAAGAGGGCTATAGAATAAATCTAGTGGGGGAATATCGATCACCTTGAGGATAATCTCATCGATCGATTTGTAGGAATGATTTTCGTGTCTTGGGAGATTATCTCAGGGAGTTTCAATGATTTCCTTTGTTGAAACTATGTAATATTCCCACTTTAGCACACGGCTAAATGGAATATTAAATTTTATTGTTTACACATAGAAGGTAAATAAATGGGTAGGGACGCCCATACATTGTAGGAAAATGAATAAAATCCCTCATATTATGAAAAGGGATATTCATAAGAGTTGGATTTCACACCCTCAAGTGTGAAAGAGGACATTTGCATGGAGACAAGGTCAAGTTTTACCAATTCAACAGGCGTTGGTATAGGAGGTGGAGAACACTTTGATAGACAACGCGGTATGAATGGGAAGAGGGTTATTTGGTGAAGCAAACTCGTAATGAGTAGGACCCATGGAGAGAGGGCTTTCACTTTTTTTAAAAAGGAGGGAAAGGCAACCATTGTTGGGCATATTATGGATTATTGATTTCATTGTCTCGTTTAGACTTTGTGCATTCTCCCGTTGTTTAGTAGAGTTGCGGTGCTACTTAGCACAAGGAATTCCTATTTAGCAATTCCTTCTCCTTTCAAGAGAGGCCTCTTGAAGGAGCCTACTCTTCATTTCTCCACATCTGGGCTTGAGGCCAAGCTACCTCCTTCAGCCTACAGCGTTATTACGTTGTGTTGCAAGGTGTTGCGGTGGAGGGTTGACAACACCACTTCCCAGGGGCTTGTTTTTTCAAAGGAGGAAGATTTCTTTCCTTTGGAACACCCGGTGAGGAAGATTACGGAGCTCTATCGCAGATTTTGGCACTTGGAAAACACATTTCCTTTCTCCTACAGATAGTCCCTTCTCTAGACTCGTAGTTATTTCCGAGTGTGCAATTGCAATGAGGGGCTTGCAGGGATTATTGGTGGGTGAGATCTTCGGGTGATAGGATAAGCCTTTCACTTGAGAGATCCATTGGAGGATTTCTATTTATCTAATGCGGCATCTTCGATCATCTCCATCCAGTTCTAGTTCTTTTAGTTTCATTTTGCTACCACGCAACTCCGACATTTCTACGAGTTTTTGCATATTTCACCCTAATCCTTCCGGGATTGACTTGAAATAGTCTTTGGGAACTTATATCTTCTCTCCCAATGTTGTATGAGCCATAAAATTGTATATCTATGTATTGAAATATGTTAGCGGTAGTTGCTCTTTATAAAAATAAGCGATTATAGCCTTGTTTCTCTCTTGTGTAGCGTTGTTTTGTCATATTTTATGTACTTGTTTCTTGAGGGTCGATCTTGACTATCTTGAGTAGCTCTTTCCTCAAGATCTTGTATAATTTTTGTTGTTGTAACTTAATAAGATGGCTATGAGTTATTCTCACATTCTATGAGTTGATTTATCATTTGCTACTCAATTTTTTGTGTTTACATATTCTCGTAGTCTCAACTTTCGAATATCTTAAGATATTCTTATTGTTGTAGAAATTCCCTATTTTGGGATATTACGATGCTATAAAAGAATGATATTTGGCTCAACTTTCGTGAGTCTCAAGAATGAGGTCAAGATGATGAAAAGGATGAGCTTACTCTCATCAATTTTTCGGATCCGGAAAAGAACCTCGCAAGGAGGTTAAGCGTGATGAAGAAGGAGAAGAGGAAGGACCATGCACTTCCTACTCTCACAAAGAAGAACACAAGAAGTATGGAGGACACCGGGATCATCGGATCCCGAGTGAGTACCTTGTTGAGTAAAAGTCTCAACCTAGAGCCTTCGAGGAGACTCTAGACTTCCCACGACTCATTCAAGCTGGAGGAAGGGAGGAGACCTCTGCAGCAAGGGAGAAATCAAGGGAAATAGGTTTCTATTGTCCACTTTTGATTGGACATCGTAGCGAAAGCTTGGGGAAGAAGATTCGAGTGCATTCTTCCTACTACATCCGAGTAGTAGAGAGAGAAGTAGTGGAGATTGCAGATCTTGCACTTGAAGGGTAAGCAATTGGTGGTTCGAGCCATGTGGGACATGCAAAAGTATCTTCTTTTGCGATTTCACTCAAAGGGTGATCAAGAGATTTGATAAAGAGAAATCCAAGGAAGAGAAGTCCTCACCCTCTATTGAGGAGGGTTGTACCAGACATTATGATAGCCTTGGAGGAGTAGCCTTCAACATCGGCGAGTTGAGGGAGCCAACATGGTAGAAAGAGGAACTCTTATGACCATACAAGATGTTCCCAAAGCCCATCAAGGTATGATTTAGTTTCCACCTTCTATTATTGAAGAAACTATTTTAGAGGGTTGTGGAAACCTGTTGTTGCATGACCCGGAATCATCACTTACTACTAATCTAGAGCAGCAGGAGAGCTGACTGTGTCTTTGTCCAAGAGCATGATGAAGAAAGGAGGACACATTCCTCATGGGAGCAATCGGATGTCGCACTTCATTCAAGAAGTAATGAAGACAAGGGTGTTGGGTCGTAAAAAGGTATCTTTTGAATACCTAATTAGCCTACATTAATCATCAATCCGGGAGCGAATTTTTTATTTCAAGAGTGTACTCGTCGAAAGTTGCAATTATCTAAGAGTAATAATATGAAGATATAGTACAAAATGTTAAATGCAAAAGTAACAAATTCTTGTAAAGAAATCTAACTACAGATGACATGAATGGAAATGCTTTAAAACCTTAATTAAACCAATCTTGCAAAACATCGATCAAGGATCACGATAGCAATAACTCCTTCCCTTAGAAATCGATGCAAGATAACCAATTTGGGAACTTGGAAGCAATAACCGATGTCCTCTACGAGTTCAGTGATCTTTAAAGCAATCAAAATGAAAGCAAACTAAATCTTTGTGCTAATGAAAATAAATTAAAAGGAACAAAATACGGAAAGGAACAACGCATGTAGCTATAACTCATCTATTTGCTAATCGGAAGCTATGGATAAACAATGGAAAGAAATGGAATAACAATATGAAATGAACAACAATTACAACTCTAACGCAATCAAGCAACTAGATTTCCACACTTCAATCTCGTAGATGACCAATTACTACGCAACAATCAATTATAACAAATCATAAATTAGTGGAACAACAACTCGAATCGAATACGAGACAACAAAGCTTTATAATGATAACAAGATAACCGAACAACAAATGTGCTTCTTGTAAAGGATGAAATAGAAAAAGCAATTCGTTGATGAAAGCGTATTTGATCTAGCAATGATAAATCAATTCCGTAATTGAAATAAACATTAAACACACTTCACACAACGAGTATGTTGGAAAAAATACTCGAGAGGGGGGTGAATCGGTATTTAGTGCCGATCGATAAACATTTCACTTTTTTCTTTCTCTAAGACCCATACGCTGCTTCGGGTTCATCCAACTCGCGTATACACACATATATACTTCATAGAACTCGTGTATTACCGGAGATCTTATTATGCATCTAATTATTTACTTGGATCGGTGCATCATTTATTCACTAGATGTTTAGTAAACGATAAACATGTGCAGTAATAACAAAATAAACCATCACACATAAGCAACACACATGAACACCGAGGATTTAAGGTGGAAACCCAATTCAGGAGAAAACCACCACTTGTCGTCGTCTCGGTCTTCAATATTTTATTATAAAGAAAACATCTTACAACCATGTATCGGCGCAAACTCATACCCGACACGTAGGCACCCACTGCGTAAGGCTTCAACCTTCTCTCGTTTACCAGCCTATCCTAGAAGGGAGCTACAACCCCCTCGATCTCGTTTACGACTCTCTCCTGGAAGGGAGCTATGACCCCCTTTCTCTCGTTTACCGGCTACCACTGGAAGGGAGGTACAACCCCCTCACTTGAAGGCTTCGACCCTCAAGCACCATCATGGACCATGTTTCATCAATTTTCATACTGGACCCACTCCACACATTTAAGCTCAACATACATCAAACTAAAACTTATAACCCCATCAATTCATTCATTGAATCATCAACCAATCAACTTGATCTTCAATTAACATAATCAGTAGCATATTCATCATTCAAAAAACCCAGTTTTGTATGAATACATCATTGACAGAATAGCGATAAAAACGAGACAGATCGTGACATTTCATACCACATACTTCAGCAGAAACCCTAGTTTCCATACGCAGCTTCTACTTCATCGAACATCACGTATATCGCGCTTTCACAAAAACAAACTCGCGTATACATCCGTATTAGTACGCGCTTTTGCTCGAAGACAACCCACGTATACACGCGCCTTTGATGAAGCGAACACTGCGTATAGATCCATAACTTTTAGGACTTTGTGCAACTCTTTAGATCGATGTGTGGAGCGATAAAAAGGGTCTTTTTAACTCTAATTACCTTCACATTAATTATCAACCCAGGGGACGACTTTTTGTTTCAAGAGTGTACTCGATGCGAGGCGGCTATTTACTCAAGAGTAATGTTTTGAGTATAGTGCTTAAAATCCACAAGTAAATGAAAGCCGGAAATAAAATCTACTTACAACAAAGCACTTTAAGACTTAAATCATGCATTCGGAAAAATAAGCAATATATCGGTCAAGGGTCCAAGTAACAATAACTCATCCCTTTGGAAAGCTGATGTAACCAAAAGTAATCAAGGAACAAATCATTAATCAGGGGACTAGACAATGAAATGCCAATGCCCACTACGAGTTCAGATCGTTCTTCACACCAAAGCAAAGATAATGCAAATAACAGAAATGGAAAAGTCGCCATTGAAAGTAAACTAGGAAAAGCTCTTTAAAAGCAAACTCTTGCAATTAATCAACCAAACTAAACAACGAAGTAAAGAACATGAAAGCTGTAAAGCATTACGATTCAAAGAAATAGGAACTAAATCAAACCATCACACGCGGAAATTGGAAAGATATGATACAACGACAGACATACTCCACGGAAGAGTTGGGCCCTTAAGCCACGGAATGCTGTCTGAGCTACTTTCAGATCGGGTGAATGAACAACAACCCTTTTATTTATTCATCCTCAAATTGTGAAATCATTACAACGAAAAAAGATTTGAAGATTACAATGGCAATGCAACAATCCCTATCCTATCATGAATAATCCATCTTCATTCTTGAATCTCTAAGTCTGAATCCTCAATTCCATCATTCGAATCCATCCCGAATCATCCTCAAAGTCCTTCCCTCTCTCTCGATCTACGTTACGATTTAAATACAAAGAGAGCAGAGAGTGGTTACAATAGAGATAATTAAAACATGATTCTATTACAAAATTGGTTTGCTTCTAACCATTTGATCAACAAGAACAAGGCGAATTTGGCTTTGCGATTTGAGATTTGGGGGACGACCGCAACAACAAATCTGAGAAAATCGTGCTCAAAGAACCCTATGTTTCTCTTAGTACAAGCCGAATTTGGGCAAACTGTTCTTTAATAAAGTTAATTGGGTCCGATTCTGGACAAAACCCATGTTCCGGATTTTCCAGATTCTTCTTCATTTGCTCGAGAATCTCAACCGCAAAATCGTCACTTCTTATTCCAGATGAATTTCGAGTTGGCACTTTTTAATGATCAAATCTTCAATCTCGGGAAATTATCTTGGAGGCTAAAAATGGTGAATAATGTTACAAGCTGATTTATTAAAACTATCATTGATAAAATCATACATAATCATCAATTTATTAGAAATAAAGGGAGATAAATAATATTCATTCATAAGAGCATAAATCATTATAAAATGGATTTAAATAATAAATTATAATAAATGGCGTGATGAAGAATGGTAGAAATGGGTGGAATAAGCGTTCACAAGTGATAATAATAATGGCATATTAACGGCCCAACATACCCCCACACTCAATATGTTGCATGTCCTCATGCAACGAAATCGAATATATTGCATGTCCTCATGCAACCCAAAAGACAAAAACCCATGTGTTAACCAAGCAATAAAAAAATATGTTCATCTCGACTCATGAAATGGATAGAACAAATGAATTCTTCCTTAATTAATGAATATTCACTTTTAGTAATCTTCATGAAGGCATAACAATTTTTATATTGACATTCAACTATATGTATGAAGTTGCATGGCAAAATATGATATAAGTAAAAGCAAACTTCATTAATCATTTTCTCAAAAAACTACAAAACCCAGACTTTTGTTGAAATTTGGCAAGTAGATTTATAATATATGAATGCATTTATGATCCAAAAAATCGATCGTTTTGATGCATGGATCATGAGATATAAACAAAATGATCTGTAGTTGAGAGTGCATGATTTTCGAAATTTTATGAACCAATTTATCTTGAAATTATGCGGGTTTGTATTAATGATACGTCCGTGTTTTCCAAAAAATCACAAGAATTGAGTTCATAGTTTTTAAAAAATATTATGGAAATCAATTTGCACCGAAATTGTATGCCTTAAATGAGAAAGAAAATAGAAAACATCCATCATGCGTAGCAATTCCTCCCCTCTCTCGAAAAATTAGCATGCCCTCATGCGATGCTAGAAAACAAATGAGGGGTGGTTGCTACCAATTTCGTTGAATTCTATGCTTGGTGTAAAACAACATGGAATAAGGGAGGTGTTGAGAATGAATAAGAATAGCAATGGATGATAAAGAATATGAATAACATGGTCATAAGAAAGAAATGAATGAAAGGAACGCTCCCCCATACTCGAAAATGATATCTTTGTCAAAAAAAGGGAAAGTGGTAAAGATGTGGAATGAAGGATGATAAATAATGCTCAAAATGGATTTTCATGAAATTCTCCTAAATTCGTAATAAATCGAGAAAATTATGCTATTTTACCTCAAGTTTTACCTCCAAAAAATGTGGAATGACATATATGTATCGGCAGTGTTGAAGCTGATGTAGGTAGAGTTAGTCCTGAAAGTGATGCAAAAGGTAGAATCCGAGTAAGCACATCATGTACGAAGAATTTTTCACGTGCGCGAGCCTCTTCCATTAAGTGCAATAGTGTGGTCATGCTATGAATAGAATTTACGCCCATACTTGTTGTTTTCCTGCAAACAAAGCACTATTTGGCATACAATGTTCTTGAATCCATAGTGTAAGCAATAGATAAGATGCATGCAAAAATTTCAATCGGAAAAAAACTTATGTATACATGCAATACTAATATTTTGGCAAATCAACAAGTGATGGCAGAGTGCGGTAATCATATCGCATGCAATCCCATAATGCATACATTCCCCCCTCCAATTGGAAAAGGAATTCCATGACCATAAATCATATGAGAGGTGTTGTCTTGATGGCAAGGCAAGGGAATGAACAATATAGCGATGAATGAAGCAGAGTACACATATCAATGATAGGATAGCGGGAGTTATGGTTATAATGAGAGCGAGTGTGTAAAGATAGTTATGAATAAAAGATAGGATGATTTGGATTGATGATAAGTTATGAAAAAGAGAAAAAAGAACAACAATGTGCCAAAAAGATGCTTTATCGATAGTATGCTAGCTGAAAATGATGTGATTGATCATAAAACAATTTCTCATGCATAAAGGTTCAAAACAGGGAAAAAAGTTAAGGAAATAACTTCTCTCGATAAAAAAGAAAAAAAAATAAGAAAAGGGTATTATAATAATAATTGACGATAAGATATAACTTCAATACCATAAGCGAGCCAGCCGCTGCCCAGGCGGCGTCCATAGCCTCGGCGAGGTTGCTTTTTAACCCATATGAGCCGAATCCTCAATTTATAACTAGAGAGTTTCGAGTCTTTGTTCTTACGAGAAGAGACCAAGTGTCTTTGGCGTGGTAACCGAGATAACCACTGCTTTGCCATTCATCGGGATGTAGCAAAAGTGATCAGAGCCGGCTCGTGATGAGACCTCCTGTTCCAAGGATAATTTGACTATCCAATGGATCATAACCTCGGTGTGGTGGCCATAATGGGAATGTCACTTTCTTACAACCTTATGAACATGGTAGGTCGGCTCGTAATGAGACCCCCTATCCTCCATCCGTGAACAAAATTTTGTTATTATTACACATTTTTATGATAAAAAGAGGGAGGCTCGAGTACTCCTTAAGAGCGGGGATGGTGGAAGAAGTTGAACATGTCAATAGAAAAATATACCCATAATCTCATTTATTACGAGATAGAGAAGATTATAATCCGTAGAGGGTGGAACCAGGCATGGTATTAAGATGATCAATCAATATCATGTTCAATAGAAAACAATGCGAGTAAAGTAGTATATAAATAATTGTGTCCCTTTTTTTAAAAATAATCTATCATCAAGGAGGCAGTCTCTGTTAAAGATCATAACGTGAATGATATTGACTCGCTTCAATAGAATCCATAATTCTTGTCCTCATAAAAATAGTGTACTTCATGCCATGAAAGGGAATCGGTTAAATGTGGTTGAGATGAACTAGGAATAATCCCACAAGAGGAAGGAAGGGTTGCTCTCGAAAATAATCCCAAAGTGTTGATTCTTTTGAATGAACAGCAAAAACACTCAAAAATTGGTGTTCCTCAAAGGAAATGCACACAAAAAAAACAAAAATACACACAAAAAAAAGTGTGAAAATGCAAATGTCGATCATAAAATGCAAACATGCAAAAAAACAAATTACTGTTCACAGCATTGATGCTGAGGATGAGTTACACTTTGAATGAAGCAACACCTGAAACACAAAATATAAGAGAAATTAGAAAAGAAACAACATTTTATTTAAAAAACAATATGTAAATAACTAAATTAAGTTACAACAGCTATGATGTTATGTCAAAAAAATGATCTCTTTGAAAAATGTTTTGGCAAAGAAGGATAAGACATGAATCTTCAAATTGAAATCAATTCTTCATTTTTTTCTATTATGAATCCGTTGGGTAATGAGTTGGATGAAATTCCTTTGTTTTATTAAAATTTGTTTCAAGAATCACTCATCCATAAATTGACCTTCTTTTTCTCCCTAGGACCCCGCAAAAAAGCGAGTGTCTACCCTGTAATAAAACATTAAATCATGGAGAAAGAGAGGTGATCGGGCTACCCTAATCCAAGAATTATGCAAAAAAAAACAAGTAGTTACTCTGTAGAACAAATCCATTGAGAAAATAACAAAGTAAAATTTATCCGTCACTGCGGGAGAGCGATGGCCAATCATGCTAACCCTGCAGGTGTTTTAATCACAACTTATTTGTTTTTCATCGAAATTGAGTGATTCCAAAGCCAAATGAGAGCTAATTCAAAGGTTTATCTCCAGTAGCAACAGGTTTTAGAAATTCAATGATATGATATGTCAATTTTAGTTAGAACAGCTCGCATAACATAGTCATTTTCAATTGCCCAATCTAGACCAACGATTGATATTTCAAGCATAGATTCTTCGTTTGATGTCGGATTCAAATGATTCAAATTGGAAATGAAAGTATATTTATTTATTTATCTCCAATAGAAACAGGTTTTGAAGAAAAGAAGAATTGATAGGTCAAACAACTGTAAGGAACATCCGGAAAAACAGTAGTTTTAAGGGTGCTGATTTACGATAGACAGTCGGTGTTTTGATCATAACTTCCCCATACGATATTGAAAATGAGTGATTCCAATTACATTGGAAACTAGATTCATAGGGGAATCTACCATAGAAACAGGTTTTAAAAATTCATTCATTTAGGCCTCCAAAAACTGACTGTCCCAACTCGTTCCCTGAGCTGCCCATTAGACATCCGGTCAATGTTTTGGTTCTAACTTTTTTAGTTTCAAATCCAAATTGACTGATTCAAATTGGGTTAGAAAAGTAGACATCAAGGGCTACCTAGGGTAGAAACAGGTTTTAAAAAATATTCATTTTTTGGTCCCTCAAAACATGACTGTCCCGACTGTTTTTCCAGAAAAATTCATCAAGCCCGCAAGCCAAAAAAATGATATTCAAGCATTTTTTTTAAATCGGTGTTAAAAATGAATATAAGTGTTTATAGAATTGTTATTTGCAATATAATTCATCTACATACACAAATAAATTGAAATATTTATCACCGATGTTGATTTCGATAGCGTGTTGCAAAAAAAAACAACTATTTTTACAAAAAAAACAAAATGCATTTATTTATGTCCTTATTTTATTTTATTTTATTTTCTCCACTATCCTACTCTTCTTTGAGAATCGAATATGTTTATGTATAAGAGTATTTCCAGTGGAACCATTTTAAAAATAAGGCTTCTAATATATACATACCCAAATTTGAAAAAATGCATGTTGATAAAAATTAGGGTATGAGAAGCCAACTTCCCTTGAAAAGATGTTGTCAAAAATTGTTGAAGTATGGAGTGATGATGCAAACACGTGATGGAGTGAAACCAATCTTCAATATATCCATTACTTTCTTGATTTCCCATCATACCATGAGGTTCTTGAGCTTTTAAAATGGTTTGTTGATGCAAACTAGAAGTAAGCTCATTTTCTTCCATAACTTCTACAATTTTTGAATTTGAAACATTCGAATCTCATTGTAAGTTTTCTCTAATAGCGCATGTGAGATAGAATGGGTGGGAAGGGTGGCTAAATTTGGCAGTTCAACACTTTGTAAGTATGTTGTACTCGGTTTATTGTGGTGAGAGTGTGGAATTAGTTGAGTAGGAAATTGTGTATGGAATGGAGCATTGTGATGATGTGGTTGGTTGGGTTGAGTGGATAAATTTGATATGCAAGCAGGGATGTTGTGAAAGAGCTGGTGGAGAATATGGAGAATGTGCTTGTGCTACAAGATGAGGGAGAGTAGTCATGCAATCATAAGGTGAACCATGCCAAACTTGTAGATAAGATTGGTGGTTATATTGAAATTGACATGGCTGCTCTAGAACATGAGTATTCCATAATGGATTATGCAAGTAAGAGAATGGAGAAGAAGTGTTTTGAACCATACCCCGTAGGCCATGATTTCCATGGTTTTGACCTTGTTGCAGCCTTCCTCACCTCTTTGATATGATACTTCCATCCTAGATAAGGAAGAGTAACCATCTATGGGCTGCTCCTTTTGGTCATGAGGGAAAAATACTTCATCAAATTCTTCATTTTTATGAACCCGCAAAAACGTCCAATTTTGAGCTTAGAGAGCTAATAAAATCAACTTTAAAATTTTCAAATAAATCATTGATTTCAGCTCTTATGTCTCCTATTCTTGTAGCAGATTTGGAAAAGAAAGAACAAACATCTCTAGAATTCTTACCGACCTTGGAGATTCCTCTTGAATACCTTATGCACAACTCACAAACATCATCATATGATAACTGAAAAACATCACCTTTTCCTATCAGATTTAAGATTTCTAAAAAATTCATCTTTGATTCCTTTAAGAATGAGTGTTTTTTAAGATCTCTTTCTCCAAATGCTTATATTTTGATTTTTTGAAGGTTGTATTGAAATCGATCTACATAGTCCTCCAAACTTTCATCTTCCCCTTGTATCATATTGAAAATATCTTCATTGGATTTGCAATAGTCTTGGTACTTCTTCAAGAATATGTTCTTCATGTCCTCCCATGATTGGATGCAATTCCCACCTAGGCTCATGAACCATCGGAGAGTCTGCTCCTTTTAGAGTAAGAGGAAACACTTTCAATCTTTGATCATTAGTACAATAATCATATCCTCTACAAAGTATTTCGAACTCAAATAAGAATGTATCCGAATCTTCATTTGCTAAACCATGAAAATTTGGTAAAGATGGGGGAATTATGTGCATTTGTGTCACTTCTCCTAAATCTTTGATAGGAAATTCAAAAAGTAGAAACGTGAGCCATTTCTTACCATAGTATAAGATGTTCTTCATGTGTGTCTTCGAGGCTCCTTCTTCAAATGTTCTCGTCAATCAGCTTAGTGAAATGGGTGGTGCTTACATCACCACTTGCATGAGATCATGTGATCCATTTTTCAAAATTTCTATTTTTTTTCCTAATCATTCACACAAAAAATTCAAACATCTATTTCTACCCAACAAAGCAACAAAAAAATGCAGTAGGGAAAGCGGATAGTGGAGCAGTGGCTTTTACATGCTCCGCACGTAGGTTCTTACCTTCCGTTTTTAAGATCCAACTCTTCCCTAGCAGGCACTCATCGATTCACACTACTCTTTAGAAATGGCTACACTCTCCGCCAGAACGGCGCTAAAAAATGTGGAGCGATAAAAAGGGTCTTTTTAACTCCTAATTACCTTCACATTAATTATCAACCCGAGGGACGACTTTTTTGTTTCAAGAGTGTACTCGATGCGAGGCGGCTATTTACTCAAGAGTAATGTTTTGCAAGTATAGTGCTTAAAATCCACAAGTAAATGAAAGTCGGAAATAAAATCTACTTACAACAAAGCACTTTAAGACTTAAATCATGCATTCGGAAAAAATAAGCAATATATCGATCAAGGGTTCAAATGAATAATAACTCATCCCTTTGGAAACCGATGTAACCAAAAGTAATCAAGGAACAGATCATTAATCTGGGGATTAGACAACAAATGCCAATGCCCACTACAGATTTCGGATCGTTCTTCACACCAAAGCAAAGATAATGCAAATAACGGGAAATGGAAAGTCGCCATTGAAAGTAAACTAGGAAAGCTCTTTAAAAGCAAACTCTTGCAATTAATCAACCAAACTAAACAACGAAGTAAAGAACATGAAACTGTAAAGCATTACGATTCAAAGAAATAGGAACTAAATCAAACCATCACACGGCGGAAATTGGAAAGATATGATACAACAGTGAAAGATACTCCACCGGAGAGTCGGGCCCTTAGCACGCAGTGGATCGTCGCTAGGCTACTTCGAGATCGTGTGAATGAACAACAACCCTTTTATTTATTCATCCTCAAATTGTGAAATCATTACAACAGAAAAAAGATTTGAAGATTACAATGGCAATGCAACAATCCCTATCCTATCATGAATAATCCATCTTCATTCTTGAATCTCTAAGTCCGAATCCTCAATTCCATCATTCGAATCCATCCCGAATCATCCTCAAAGTCCTTCCCTCTCTCGATCTCCGTTACGATTTAAATACAAAGAGAGCAGAGATTGGTTACAATAGAGATAATTAAAACATGATTCTATTACAAAATTGGTTTGCTTCTAACCATTTGATCAACAAGAACAAGGCGAATTTGGCTTTGCAGTGAGATTTGGAGGACGGCGCAACAACAAATCCCGAGAAAATCGTGCTCAAAGAACCCTCGCGTTTCTCTTAGTACAAGCCGAATTTGGGCAACCCGTTCTCTCGTTAAAGTTAATTGGGTCCGTTTCGGACAAAACCCATGTTCCGGATTTTCCAGATTCTTCTTCATTTGCTCGAGAATCTCAACCGCAAAATCGTCACTTCTTATTCCGACGAATTTCCGAGTTGGCACTTTTAATGATCAAATCTTCAATCCGGGAAATTATCTTGGAGGCTAAAAATGGGGAATAATGTTACAACCGATTTATTAAAACTATCATTGATAAAATCATACATAATCATCAATTTATTAGAAATAAAGGGAGATAAATAATATTCATTCATAAGAGCATAAATCATTATAAAATGGATTTAAATAATAAATTATAATAAATGACGTGATGAAGAATGGTAGAAATGGGTGGAATAAGCGTTCACAAGTGATAATAATAATGGCATATTAACGGCCCAACAAGATGAACAACCCGGGATCTCACCATTTACTTCCGCAAATATTCGCCAGATAACAGATCTAAACATTCCATAAACAGATCTAGACAATACATGATTATTTCAGATCTAGAGATCCCTCTTCATCATTTTCTTCATCCATCATTGCATTCATAGGTGCATTATATGTTCAGATCTAACTGTAACCCATTTCATACAGATATACTTCAGAGTGAAGTATTCATTCAATCCCCAGACTCTTGCACCACTTTGCACTATGATTTTCTTCTCCTTATATAGATTTAGCCTTTGTCAATACCATGAGCCAAAACCACACCACTTATAATGGTATTCCTGGACAGGATCAAATAGATATTCAAGCGCTCAATACAATGGGTCAATACCATGGTAAGAACCCCTGGTTTTATAAATTTAGAGCACAATTAGGCATACACGACTTGGCATGTAATTTTCCGTGTACATATTCTACTTAGCCTTAACAAACCCGCATATGCATAGTGACATACCTTATTTATCATTTCTTTGGCACTTCCTGAAATTCCTTTCTTCTGTTACTCCTGAGTTGATCTATAATTACATCATATTTACATATTAACACATAGGTTGCTTATAGGCAACTCATCAAGCCAGTTTCCATCAAGAAAAACTTCATCAGTCAGGTTGTCATCAAGGACAACACATTGCATCATATAGCCAATAATCTCATTTCATCAAGTAGCCATCAATTTTATCAAGTAGGTTGCCATCAAGGACAACACTCTTCATCATATTGCCAACAATCTCCCCCTTTGGACTTGATGGCAACAATGATGGTGTTTGATCATCACAATAGATAGATACATTGATTATAACCATTATTCAAATACCATGATACTCTCCCCTTATTCAAACACCATGTTACTCTCCCCCTTTGACATCAAGGGCAAAGGGCGGATCGAAGCCAAAACAATGTTTTTCTCCACATGTAGAAAGGAGAGATTTGTAGTTCTGATGTTCACTGAAGTTACCATGCTCCCCATGAGTTCATGCTGAATCTACAAACATATTTTTCAATGAAGTACATGACTCTATGACCTTTCCTATCACCAAGGACTCATACTTACATCAATGATCCAACCAAGTGGATTTACATATGTGACACAAGTACCCAACCAAGTGGGTTTACACATTTTGACTCAACTACCCAACCAAGTGGGTTTACAAATTTGAACAAGCCCTTACATGTCTGAATGTTACAATTTACATCATAGGTCACAATATAACCTTTTCATCAAATTACAAATATGAATTTTTATAACCAATACCAAAAGGACCTCAAGAAAGAGATCATATTTCAGAACCATCATAATGCCAACAATGCATTACATTCATAAATGCTAATGCTCCCCCTGAAACTGTGCATCCAATGCATCCTTTCCATATGAACAAAACTCCACCTTAGCTTGTGCAACCCATACACGGTTTTCATTGTATTAACCCGCGTATATACGCGACTGTCATTTAGGAAATTCGCGTATCCATTTTTGATCTTCTGATTTTGAACAGATCTGATCTCCTGAAAGGCAGAGATAACTTCTAGCTTCTGTCTGAGATATTTTGAATGCTTCCCTGGAATATATGAGAGAAGAACAAATAGAACAATGTAGCTATGTTTTAAAGTGTCATCCAGTAGTTGTAGCATAAGCACATTACTAATCAAGCCTTCAAGCTCTTTGCAGTATCAACATATTCTTCCCAAGAGGAATTATCATTCCAAAACAACTTCTTCAATAGACAATATGTGTCAAACAATCATCCAAGTGATCTCATATCACCAAAATCTTCAAGATTTATATCATGATGCAACATGTGATGGAATTATGTATAAAAGGTCTCAATTGTGACAACCAACATCAGCAACAAGTTCTGCATGATCTATCCTTATCTCTGAATTAGAAGACTTCCATCTCATTCATAAAACAAAATATTCTTCATCAAAAAGCAATCAGGGCTTATCCATAAACTCATCATAAGAAACCATGTATCATATCATCATCATTTGAGTATGCACATTAAGGACTAAACAGATACAATGCCAACAATGCAATCTTTAGCAGTTAGACTGACGCTCCCCCTAAACCTGTGCTCCTGTTCTTTAGTTGAATCACTGATTTTATTATCACAGAAAATCATACACTTCTGTCTCTAAAGGAACTCGCGTGTATACGCGACTTTTGTTCACGAAACCTGCATATGGAAAGTGAAACACTGAAAATTTCACTCCTTCATCTCCCACTGAATTTGTATCACCTGTACCTGTCTTCTCTTTTCATATCAGATGCACTGTCAGAAATAAACATAAATAGAATAACCAAATCAACCATGAGAATCACCATACATTGCTATTTGATGTAGAAGGACATAAGTCACCATCGTCTTCATTTGTTGTTTGTTTTTCTTCTTTTGGGGCTACAGGAGACTCATCAATAACAACATCAATACATTCAACAATCTTCCGAAGTCTTTTATTGTAACATTTATATGCTCTACTCGTAGAGGAGTAACCAAGAATTATTCCTTCATCTGCTCTAGGTTCAAACTTGCCAAGTTTTTCATCATTATTTTTGATAAAGCATTTACTTCCAAAAACTCTAAAATGCTTCACAGAGGGAGAATTACCATACCAGAGTTCATATGGAGTTTTGTCACTATTTACACGAACATGTGCCTTGTTGAGAATGTTTACTGCTGTATGTGCTGCTTCTCCCCAAAATTTGTCAGGTGTTCCAGAGTCATCAAGCATGGCTCTAGCCATTTGTTGAACTGTTCTATTCATTCTTTCTGCTACGCCATTTTGTTGT